>PVJO010000001.1:0-716061 GCA_004026905.1 Hystrix cristata
AAAAGAAAAGAAAAGAATATAGACACTTTTCTTTCCAGGTTACCAATGAAATTCTACATCAGTGTTCAGGAATGTTATTGGAGACTGCATAGCTCAGTGGTAAAACTCTAGCACATGTGAAACCCTGAGTTTCATCCTCAGCACAGAAAAAAAATCTGTTTCCTTAATTACTTTCACTCTTTTCAGCTTTTTGCTTTACATTATGATGCTTCATTCATCTCCCTGTATACCTTCATAGTCCCAGGATGTGTTTTGTTTAAAAAAACACATTCTTAATCATTTTCATGATTTTCTATAGGTACGTGTTACGGTTTAGATCAAGAATGGCCCCAAGGCCTCGTGCACTCCCGGGCAGGGCTTGTGGATGGTGACTGGATCGTGGGTGCGTACTCACTGGAACCGCCCACTGGCGAGTTTGGCAGCCAAGTGTGCTGCTGCAAAGGGAGGCCTCTCTGGGAGAAGCAGGTCGCTGTGGCTCATCCCCCTCCCTGGCCCGATTCTCTCTCTGCTTCTGTCTCCCTCCAAGGGAGCAACTTTCCTCTGCTGTGCCTGTCTCCCCTGGAGTGACTGTGGAGCTGTAACTGTGCGCCAAAATACGCCCCTCCTCCTTTAATTGTGGGTGTCAGGTATTGCGTCTCGGCCAGGAGAAAGTGACCAAGACAGGAAGTGAAGTGTTCATCCCAAATAATTCATTCAGTGGCCATCATGTATTGCCTGCCTGCCTGCCTTCCCTTTTCTTCTTCCTTCCTTCCCTTTTAAAAAATTAACGTCTTAATCGATGATCTGTAATTCCCTTTATATCTCTAATGTTCTGCATTCCGTGGTTTATAATTTTCATAATTTCATTTTTCATAATTTCATTTAATTGTACCACCCTAGATGTGATGGGGAAATTTTATGTCATTTATATGTTTACATAATACATCTATCTTACATGTAGTATGTGTATGTTCCTTAAAAAAAAATAAAAGAGATTGAGGACACTAAACTTGGGATTGATACAGTGTATGTGTCAACCCCAAATTTAGCATTTACTAGCCAAATGGCTTGGGATGGACTATATCATCTAAGCCTCTTAATTTGACAAGTAAGATTAACATTAAAGATTCAAATGATTAAATATCCTTAAATCTAATACATAGCGGGGCTCAAAAAGGTATTTTCATTTACATGTGATTGTAAATAATATTTTCTTTCAATATGTACATCATTTAGAATGTATTACATTTTTAACACAGGAGTCTGGGATAATACTAAGAAATAGTTTCTATTTGATTTTGAGTGCCTCACATGGAGTCTATTGGATAATTTATATTTTACTTTGTGAATGAGTAAAGTAAAATATAACTAAAGTAAAGTAAAATATAACTAAAACATCTTTCTGCCCTATTTCTTCATTTGTTCACTTTTCTTCATCTCTGTATCCACCAGGAAAGCCCAATCACCCCATTAGCATTGAAAGTCTTATTTAATTTCTTAGGTTTGGTCACAGTCAGAAGAGGCTTACAGTATTATTTATTTACTTATGTGTCTAAACTTTTGATGACTGCAAGAAGAAGGCATCACTTAGAGAATTTTGAAGAACTACTGAGCACTCACTTTGATAATAATCCTTTAAGGCCCCAAATTTACATAGTACAAGAATCACACAGGACATTGTGACAGATGGAGTCTAAACAGAATTTTGCATGTAGTCTATGACAGATGACAGAGTGAGTTCAATATATCTGTGTCAGTAGCAAGAAAAATGCTTTAAAACAAAGTCAGACAAGTTTCATGTCTGGTTAACTATCTCTTCACCATACTCAGAGAACATTCAAATTTTTTTAGTGTTATATTAGTTACTTTTCTGGAGTCAATGGTTTGCAAGAGAGAAGATTTAATACAGGACACTTACACATTACAACATTCACACACACAAGCCAAATGCAGGAAGAGTGCAGAACATCTGTCCATTAACTGGAGACCCCAAAGATCCAATCAAGGGCTGGGAGCCCACAGCACTCTCATGTAAGTCCGTGCCTGCATTAAAAGGCTGAAGAAATCTATACTAGAACCAGGGTAGGATACTTACAGAGGAGATGAAGACCAGAGCTCCCCTGAAGTGAACAGCAGACACCCTGGATGACAGAAAGGCCCTGAGCTCCTTCTGTGGCGAGAACAGCCAAGTTCCCTCCTGGAGAACTAGCCGCACAGAGCTTCTCCTGGGAAGCAGCCGGCCCCTATTTTCAGCCCCGTTCTGTTTTATGTTGTGTTGGCAATAACCTTCAGGTGGATCCTGTACACCCACAACCACATCAACTCAGTTCAGCTGGGCATTCCTGCTCATGTTGACCACAGTAATAAGTCCATCACAATCCACCCTGGTCAACTTGATAACCAGACACATTTCTTTAAAGCATGGTCTCCAGTGGCAGATTTATATAGAGTTAACATATCTTGATCTGTTCAGATTTACATTAATAATACAATTCTTATGGCACTCTTTCCCACACCAGTAACAAATATTCAAAGGATTCACAAAACTGATTAAAAACAGGTGTCCAAAAATTATAACTATAATACGAATATACAACTCCATTCTTTGTTGCTTGTTCTAAAACAATAGTTTACAAAGTACAATATACCAATGTAATGTACCCACATTAAAAAATATGGCTTCAAATTTTAAAACTCTTTGGTTTCCATAAACTTTAACAGAGACAACAACATTAAGAGAAGCGCCAAAGGACCCCCAAATATGCTCTTCCCTTCTGGTCAAGGGCCTCAGGTCATTTTTCCATTGTCCTGTTTCTTTTCCACAACCATGTTCTCCTCTGTTCATCCTTGCAATCCACAGCTCTCCTCTGATCAAATGCTCCAGGTCACCCTGCTGGCTCTCGGCTATTTCCAACATAGATCTGGCCAAAAGCCGCCAACAGCTATGCTGCTATCCCAAAACCAGACTGCACTGAAATTTTTCTGCCACTCGGGCAATTTCTCCAAACACAAGGAAAATTCAGACCAACCTCTGCCAAAGCACACATATATCACCTGGGATCCAGCAGCCAGTGCAGTCCCTCAGCAGAGGCCTCCCCAGCCTCATCCTAACTGGAAGCATTTCTATCAGTTACTCTGGTTTTCTGAGCTCTGACCAGATTCTCCCACATAAGTTTAGGGCCTTCCAGGGCTACCTCTTTGGCTGGTCTCTCAAAATCTTTTTTAGAATTAATTCCAAACAGTCTTAAGCCACATGGCCAGGCAACATCACAGCAAGGACCCCCACTTTTCCAGTACCAATTTATTGTATTAGTTACTTTTCTAGAGTCAATGGTTTGCAGGGGAGCAGATTTAATACAGGACATTTACACATTACAACATTCACCCATACAAGCCAAACACAAAGAGAGTACAAAACATCTATCTATGCACTGGAGACCTGAAAGATCCAATCAAGGACTGTGAGCCCACAGCACTGTCTCGTGTAAATCCATGCGTTCACTAAAAGGCTGACAAAAGTTTATACTAGAGCCAGGGCATGATACTCACAGCAGAGATGAACACCAGAGCTCCGCTGAAGCAAACAGCAGCCATCCCCAACAACAGCAAGGCCCTGAACTCCCTCTGTGACGTGAACAGTTGAGTCTCCTTCTGGAGAACCAGCCACGACAGAGCTTCTCCTGGGAGACAGCCGGCCACTATCTTCTGCTCCCGTTCTCCTTCATGTTGTGTTGGCAACAATCCTCAGGTGGATCCTCTACACCCGGGACCACACCAATTCAGTTCAGCTGGGTGTTCCTGCGCAAGCTGACCACAATAAGTCCACCACAAGTATACATACCTGGGTACTCTCCAGTCTCATTTCCCACCATTCTTCTCAGATAGCTATTTGTTCCTTGAATCCAGTGTTTACTTGCTCCAGAGTTTTGTTTTGTTTTGTTTTGTTTCTGAGACAGGCCCGCGCTAAATATTTCAGGCTGATTTTGAACTCACTGTGTAGCTCAGGCTGGCCTTGAACTTTTGGCAATCTACCTGCCTAAACCCCCTGAGTGCTGAGTTTATAGGTGTGCAGCTATTGCCGCAGGGTATTTACAGGTGTTCTTTTTTCTGTTCCTAGTACTCTTCTCCTCAATGAGGTCATGAATCATTTCTTCTCCTCACTTCATATCTCTCTTCAAATTTACCATGTGAAGAAGACCGAAAACCATTGCCTTTCCTCATTACTATTGGTTTTACAACTTCAACTGATTTTCATTTCGATTGATGTAATTGATTTTTCTTTCCTATCAACAAGAATTCAAACTTGAAGAAGGCAGATGATTCACTTGTTTTGATTACTGATGTTTTGATTACATGCCACTAAAATTGTTATACATTTAATAAAATTTTAATAAGTTTAGTGATATGGAAAGGAATGAATAAATGAATTTCATGTGTAATGTATTTATGATTCCAAATTTAGTGTAAAAATTTATTCATGAAACATTCGAATATTAATATTATGACAAAATAGCATTAAAATGGTGATATTTAATTCAACACATATTTTGACAGGTGGTAGATAGTATTTCCATTTCTCCTTCATCTGCCCTTGGGCTCACTTTTGTCAGGACAATGAAGCTTTCACTGTGCTTACCGAGTTGTTTCATAGAAGAATACCAATTGTATTGCTAAAGAAGATGCATCTCCCCAGTATACTGTGAATAATGCCCACCTCTAATTTCAGGTACCATGAAATGGGGTCCCTCTCGGACTTTTGATGTGCTAGTGTAAGTCTTCCTGTGGTTTCCATTAACCCGTGCCTTTTATATCCCCTGTCACCCAGCGGTGAAAGAGGAGTTTATTATATTCCACTCCTACAATGTGGAGTAGCATCCTAATGGGGTCTGAGCTGAAATCGGATCTTTCACTAGGCAGAAATAATAGAATTTACCCCTTATATGAAGCAACATTAAATAGCTTGTGTCTGGCTACAGACGTCTATGCTTAATCGTTTGACCCTCACTGTTAGTTTTGCTCTACTCATAAATCCTGACTATTAGGGCTACATTCGTACTGCATGGTAGTCTATTAAGTAGAAAGTCATTTACCAAGAACTTAGATTGTCAATTACCAGGAATTTCTCTTTTGGTAATTTCCAACTTTCTGACCCTTTTACATTAAGAGACTTCACAGAATTTCTTTAATTATGGATACCACCTTTAGACTCTGTGTCCATTACGGGCACAAAACCTTGTAACTATCCCCATTACTGAAGATTTCATGCAATCTTAAATATCTTGCATGTCTATACTATTTTGAATATATCATAGAGTTCAGGCAAAATTCTGCAGTAGAGGTATAAGTTTGAAAAAACATCACTATGTTGGTGGTAATTAAAAAAAGAAGATTGGTAAGAATGTGTCTTTTTTGGTAAGTCATAAGAGACACCAAAAATGAGAGCATAGAGAATAGAAGAAATAGTCATGAAACATTTATAAATGTGAAAATGAATGGGGAAACATGTTACTATGAAACTAAATGAATAAATAGTTCCAGGAAGAATACAGTGTGTCACGCAGTTCAGGAAGGTAATAAAGACAGAAATTACCTTTTAGACCTGACAAATGGAAGAACTTTGGCAACCTTAATGGAGATGATTTTAGGACAACCAAGTAATAAGACTGTTGCAGTGGGACAATTAATGAAGTAGAGACAAATACAGACCACTCATTTAAGAAATTTAAGTGGCAAGAAAATGATACCAAGTGGCCTAAAGTGTCAAACTAATAAAATCAGCATGCACAGGACATTCTAAATGTCATTTGAGGGAATAGAAAAGGATTTTAAATAAGACTAGTGAAAGATCTAATGACCCAATTGGGTTTTTAACATAGCAATGAGTCTGCTTGGTCCTCATAAGGATCTAAACCAAAATTTGAAAGCCCAGATACATATATTAGAAAAGTATTTTTTTAATGGTGATGCAGTGTTGGTTTTTCATAGGAAACTATACTGTAAAAATAAAGGCATGGCTGGGATTATAGGTATCAAGCATGTGTCTAATATGTGGGAAGCCCTCTGTTCCCAATACCACACACAAACGAACAATAAACATTAAAATTAAACTGATGAGGAAATAGTCTATATTATCAACCAAATGCCACTGCTAATTTAAAAGACAATGAGTATATAATTCATTTAAAATAAAGAGAACACTCCTCACAAAAACTGACTGAGGTAAGTGCCACAGAATGTGTCTTTATCCTTGATAGGTAGGAAAGCCAGGCACAGAGAGAGGACTGACTTGCCCATGAATGCCTCCATCGTGTGTATAATTACTTTAAGTCAACTTTGACTAGGTTAGTCAAAAAGGAACTTATAGGTTAAAAAGAAAGGCGGAGAAGGTGTGCAAAAGAGAAAAGCATCCGGGGTTGCCAGGTAAAGTGGTAAGAGAAGTACTCAGCTCCCTTTGCGGGGCAGACCCAAGCACGGCCAGATAAAATCACCATGAGGGTCGCCCTGGATAGTGCTTGCTCTCAGTAGAATTTCTGTAACTGCCACCAATGAAAGGGCTGAGCGTCATGATCCCATTCCCAGAAGGTTGATCTCTATAGTGGTCCCTTATTGCATGACTTGACATGTCCTGAGTCTCCACCTTGGCATGATGGTTCTCCCTGCAAGGCACATGGACATGCTGCTAGCAAAGAAAAACAAGATGAAACAAAAGGCGAGTGTTCAGTGTGTAGGCGGTTCTGGCTGAGCAGGAAAGAAGAGGGGCTGGGGCAGCTCACAGGACCATCTGTGAGGTGAAGGAGTAGGGAGAGTAGGAAGGAGATTATGAGACAACAAACAGAAAATTGCTATCAAAAAAGAGTGAAATCTGTGCGTTTAAGTGGGAAAGTGCAGCTGGTTCATGTGATGCACAGATCTAGGTTTGCCCTGGGAGTTTGCAAAGTTTAAGGGCTCTAAACGTCACCATATGAGACAGCATTACATATTTTAGGATGTGTAGGTTTGTAGGATGAATTTTGTCCACAGACTTTGAAATCCTTGACATTTACAATGAGATTTCAGGATGCCAAGGAAATTATGTGCAGCTTCTCTAAGACTCCAGAGAATGTGGGATACTGACTTTTGGGTCAGTGACAATTAGGAACAAAGGTAGGAAGTGATAGCATTTCCTGGGGCCGGGAGCATCAGACAAGAATGAGCCCTTCCGCAGCCACTGGAAACACTTCCATCTAGAGAGGAAAGATTGCAGTTAAGGGAGTCCTCTTTTCAAGTGGCTGGTTTTAACTGTCCTGTCATTCTGTCCCCAGGTGATCTCAGCAACTCACACAATATATGACTTGGTCTCAGGAAAAAAATCAAAGTTGAAATCTGACTGCAAAGAAGAATTCCAGTCATCTTTCATTGTTTATTTCTCCATATTTCTCTCTCACTCATTAGTTGATTCATGTGTTAATCACTAGTCTGCCTTCCAGATAGATTAGACAGATGAAAGAGAGGGGGACAGAGAGAGAAAGAGAGAGAGAAATTTGGATGGTAGAGGTTCAATATACCACTATTGGAAAAGAAATGTTACACGCGTACAAAAAAGTTGCCTTATAAGAGGCAGTAAAAGATCTATAATTTAGGTTGGAGGTTGAGGGATGTTCTCTTTAAGAAGCAGTTGTGAAGTAAACCAACATGGAAAAAGGGGAAGAGACTTGCAAGTAGAGAAAGAATCACATAAAAGTTCTTATGTGGGAAAAAGATGGGTTAGTTGAGAAATTGAAAAGTATCCACTGTCTGGAACACTCATATTTGTATTTTCCCTAGTTCAGTGTTTAGTTACATACAAGTATCTCAGGACATGAGACCATGTATTACATATAATGGGGGATTTTACAATCACAGAATATTTGTGCTGAAGAAACTACAAATTTCTAAAGAGAAAAATATATCATATATCTTTTATATATAAGTATATTACTCATATACAGTGTTACCTCAGTTCACCAACTTAATCCATTCCATGATTCTGGAAAAGATGGCCATGTTTGTGTTCATGTGGGAAAGGTGGTCGCTGTTGTATCTGCCACCCGAGGCAGAATTCACAAACAAAAACAAAATTTTGCCAAATGCTTTTGTTTGTGAACCAAATTGTTCACAAAAAAACTTTTGTGTACCACTGTATAATTATGTATGATATTTAGTAATATGTATACCATCTATGTATTTTACCATATATGTGGGCTTTGGTTATGTATATAAATATATGTGTATGTATTTATATACATTTAAATAATATATAATATACACACATATACATACACATAAAATCTGGTTAGATAAGTCAGTCTGTTCCCCTTAAAGGATAGTAATACTTTTGATAACTTTTTATAGACCTTATAAGGAATCTATAAGGTAGCATAAAGAAAGGGATTCTCTTAATACATGAATTGATTAGATCTCCAGAAGCAAGTATTTATTATTGTTCTTTGTTACTGTTTTGTGTATAAGTCAGGGAGACAGAAAATCATATATAAAAATACCGGGATGGGACAGTCAAAAAAAAATCAATAAGAGAAAATGCAAGTGCAATGGAAAAACTCTTCAATCCAGAGAGGACGGCTTCGGAAATGGTAAGATAGTCAGTATAATTAAAAGCTAAGAGAAAAACCTCTTAGTACACCCAAGGTCAGCACTAATGTACTCTGAGCAGTAGAATTTTAGCAAGTGGTTTGTTTCAGGAGTAAATTACAAAAACAATGAATCTTGAATGCTTTAAAGAAATATCATCTATTCACAAGTTTCATTTGCTTCTAGAGTGTGTTTAAAATTGTTTTCATCTAAACCTATGTTTAATAAGACTTTAACCTTGCCTAGACACTTTCTCAATGTACTTTCTAAGTACATTTTTGAAGGTGGTAAGTCATTCCTGTTTTATCTCAAATGAAGTAGTCCTTTGCACATTAATATTTTGAGTCATCGGCATTATGAAGTACACGATTTACACAGATTACTTGTGTGTGTACTGATCTTGATATAGAGAATACTAGATATGACTCTGGAGTACCTGGTTAAAATGAAGAACATTGCTACTCCTTAAATGACCAACAATGCAGAAGTTAAGGACAACAAAAACATATTTTACAGTTCCTGAGCTGCCGTCTCAGTGAAATTGTCAGTTTTATGATACCTGCTAAATGGATAATCATCATTATATTCTTCATGTGCTTATTGAACACATATTTGTGGATTGCCTAGTAAGTTCTAGACATTTCTTTTATGTAAGTTGAAAGTTTTAGGCTATGAAAACTGACTCATTATTATGGGTCACATGCTGGCAGCTCATATTTTTATTATGAACACAGTATATCGATCTGAGCCAATCATCCATTTGTTATTTTATTATTGTATATTAGGACAAAGGCCAAAAATTATTATCACATTTTCCTCTAAAGAGACTTTATTTCAATTTGTTTTAGTTGGAAATTTTATTTGTGGAGATAGAAACCCAGAGACAAGCAAAGCAGAAATTTGTTATAAAGGTAAAGAGAACATCTAACAGCACCCATAGACAGGAACACATCTAGACTGTAAGAAAAACTAAAAGCAAAGAATATAAATACCCTCCAGGTCCTTCTTTTTCTTTCAACACTGCTCCTACCTGGCTATTTGATTACATTTAAACACAACCACACAGAAAGAAATGCTCTTCTTGGTTCTCAGACCAGCCAAGGTACAGGGGTCCCCCCTTTCCTGGGAAGGAGACCATCCAAGACCTCGAATGTATGCCAGAAACCAAGGGCAGAGCCAGACCCTATCTACACTTAGGGTTTCCTGCACACACAGACATAGGTAATATCTTTCATTTTTAACTAGCACTTACTAGGCACTGAGGCCAGAATTTTTGTATTGTAGGTATAACAACCAAACTAGCACCAATTTCTTTTTTGCTTAATCACAATATCATAGATAGAAGTTCATTCTTAATAGATCTTAGCAACCTCAGCATAGTATAATTTTCTTTTCCTTCTTTATTAAGTTGAGGAGCTTTCCACTCAAAGGAAGTGCTTTGTGGCTTCTCTTTGGCAGATCCAAGTAGCATCCCTACTTTTGTGCTTCGGGCCCATTAGAAAGTAAAGTAATGGTTATTTGAACTCAAGCACTGCAGGATCTTCACAGCTGACCTGATAACAGAGACAGGAACTGTGATGGTTAATCTTGATTGTCAAGTTGATTGGCTTGAGAGTCACCCAGGGAATGAGTAAGGCACATCTCCGGCCTTGTCTTCGTAGGTCATGGGGGCATGATCTTGGGAACTCTCTCTGCTCCCCGGCTCCCTCCTCGGGCTCTCTTCCCAACCTGCCCCACTTCCCAGGCACGAGTCAAGCAGCTTTCCTCTGCTGTGTCCTTCCACCGTGGTGCTTCAGCCTTCGAGGCAACTCACCATGGGGTCAAATAGTTGAAACCTTGAGCAAAAAAAGTCTTCTCCTTTACATTGTGTGTGTCAGGTATTTTGTCCCAGCAACTGCAAACTGACCAATACAGCAACCAATACAGTGACTGACAGGCAGGTAGCACATAGAGATGAATATGCTGGACAAAGGGATGATTATTTTGTAGGGTGGTATGATATTTTATCTTGCTATTCAGAACAATACACAATTTAAAATTTATGAATTGGCCAGGCGTGGTGGTACATGCTTATAACCTGCGCATAATCTACTTGGGAGGTGGGGGCAGGAGGACCACAAATTCACAGTCAGCCTGGGCAAGTTAGTGAGACTGTCTCAAAAATTAAAAAAAAAAAAATGCTAGTAATAAGGGATTAGTGCTCCCAGGGCCCAGGGTTTCTAGTATCACAAGGAAAGGAATTGTTTGTTTGTTCCATTTAATATTTTCAGACTGGACTTGACCAAGCCTAATTGAGACCATAGAAAGCAAAACTGAGAATAAGGGGGGATTACTGTTCCTTTATATAGCCTCTGTCAGATGTCTTCCTGAGTCCATCATTTGTGGCCAGGGGAGTATGTAATAATCAATATTGCAAGAAGCTGCTTCTACAATAATACAGATAGAAGGAAAAAGATAGAATTCCCTAGAAGTGTTATGGAAAACTTAATGATATGTTTCCAATTTTCCAGTCAGTAGAAACATGAAGTAAACTAACATTTGTCAAATACTTCACATGCATCAAGAACTGCACAATGTCTCGTTATACTCAGTGTAACTCACTAAGCATGGGCAGTTATCCCTACTTTAGACATAAGAAAACAAGCTAAAAGAAATTAAAGGACAACTCCAAGATCACAGACCTATACATTTAATTAAAACAAATAAAGGTATAATTATTGTGCTCTTCTGCACTTGTTTTGCTGAGCAGCGTTCTAAGGCTTGAATACGGAGATACCAAAGTACAGTCCCCAACCTTGGAGAGGCCAACTGGAAGAGAAGATCAAAAGATAATTGTTATATGATAAGTAAACTTTATATTTGAAAGAATCTTTTGATGTTCCAGAGGTTCCTGTGTAGGGCATCAGACCAATTTTGACTCAGTCTATCAGGAAAAAAATCATTTTGACAAAGTAATAGTTGGATTTATGGAAGACATTGGGATTAACTTGATGAAGAAGAAAAGTAAATGAATTCAGGCAGAGAGAAGAGCTGTGAAAGTTGTTTGGTAATTTCACACAATGTACCTGGCATGTTAGGGAAGCATAAAGAGCTTATCATGTAATTTATGGAAAAGGAGTAGAGTATGGTAATTAAGAGAGTGAAAAGAGAAGCAGAGGCTGGACCATGAAGAGCTGGCCCTGAATAACATGGTTCGCTCTTACTGGCTATGAACAGGCAATGAGAAATCCTTGAAATATTCTAAAAATGGAATTGCCTTTACCAAAGTTAAGTTGAAGTTTAAAAAGTTCTCTCTGGCAAGTGCAAATAACAAATAGATTGGAAACTGGCAAGATTAAAGGTTAGAAATTAAATGAGATTCAGTGGGAAAAGATAACAGAAGTCCATCTGAAAAAAGACAGGATGGCTAGCGAAGCGAAGATTCTACTCACGGTGTAGCTTCTAAAGTCATGTGCTACCACTCCTCCATTGTTAAGGTAAAGATGAGTGAGACTGAATTCAATTTAGAAAATTAAAATATCCCAGCCACCACCATCAAAAGCAAAATAAAAGCATTGTTAAGATATTTATAGTTGATTTTAAAATAATTTATCATCTTAGGTGATAAATGAAATGTGTCTTTTTATTTGTTAAGATGCATTCTTGGAACAATCATCTGACTCTATAGTCAAGAAATGATCAATTACCGTGATTCTGAAAGTCAATACTAAAGAGTTACTACTATAAGAACTATTCCCATCCTTGAGCATAATGAGAGACTTTGCCAATTTAGTATAATGGAGCTCAGAAATGAATGATTTTATTAGTGAAAACTGTGGTTTTGTATTTAGTTTAATGACTAGAAATAGGCTTTTTGTGATACTAGAGATATCCAGCCTTGTGGATTGGTTAAAACATTTTGAGAAGACATCTCTACCATGAAATTGGACAGCATTCTACAAACCTTGTTCAACTCTTCTTTGGGATAATACCTGTGCTTCGAATCCAAAATGATCCTGTATCCAAAAGAGCTCTTGATATTAAACGTAAGTGTGCTTATTCATTGTGATATGTGAGCTTCACCTGAGGAAGCAGATTAGTAGAATTCTGAGACTCTCTGTGAAGAACTGACATGTTAACCAGCATGAGGGAGGAAAACCAATCCCAGGTGTGAGTGCCACTAACCAATACTCTTGTAGATGGACAGAGTATAAAGAGAAAATAGAAGGAAATGTTCCCTTTTTTAAAAAGGGAACTTCATCACCATCTTTGAACATTGATCTCCAGTTTCTTCAGCCTTCCAACACAAACCAGCAATGGTGACCCCACAGGGACCTTCCTGGCATTTGACCTTTGTCTGCTACTGGTTTCTCAGCCTCTCCAGGACACAAATAGCCATTTTGGATTTGTCTGCCTTTGATCCCACAAACACCATTATGACATTTCCTCTTCTCATCCTGTAAGCCTACCTAATAAATCTCTATAACTATACAGATCTTCTACTGATTCTCTTCTTATAGACAACCCTAACTAATATGCTAAGAACCATAGAATCCCACCTAGGAACTGCTGTCATTTGCAAATGACACTTTCATAAAAAGTAGTGTTTAGCACTCTTCAGAAGAAATTTGGAGTACCATAGAATTTACAAAAACATATAAATGATTTTGTAAATAATAATAATGAGGAGAAAGAGGAGGAGGAGGAAGAGAAGGAGAAAGAAGATAAAGAAGGAGGAGGAAGAGAAGAAGAGGATGATGAAGAAAAATAAGGAGGAGAAAAAAAGAAGGAAATTCATACTTTCTTTTTAATCTTGTCGAGATTATTCAAGGTATGACTCATCCACACCTTTTTCTAACTCTTTTTGACTATGATTAGCTAAAACAAAATGAAGATTTATGCATGACTGAGGTGATCTTCTACCTGCTCTGTGATCAATCCCCGGAACTTCCTCCACATGGATTTCATCCCAGGGACCCAGCTCCTGCAAATACATTTTCCAGTCCCCAGAAGCTGGCTGTTACTAGTTTGAGCAGCCAGAAGCACTTGTAAGAGGATTGCTGAGAGGACAGTCCCCGCACAAAGCACCGAGAGCATGGCGAGAAGCTCAGCATCTTTAAAAGGCTTGTGGGGGCTGCTCTCCGAAAATGGAACGGTAGTAGAGAAGCCACCACGAGCTCTCTGAAATCCTGGAGCACGATGGAGATAAAGTGGTGGTCGTTAGAGACAGAAAAGGTGAGTGAAATTGCCATGGTGGGCATGAGAAGCAGATTGGTGACCAGAAGTTATTCACCTGGGCAGACTACATGATTATGGGGTCTCTAGCAGTGAAATAGATGTAGCTCCTACAAGCTTGTTAGTAGATTTAGAAAACTGGAGACAGGCCAGGTTTGATGAACACAAATACTACGTATATGGCTACAATGGTCTGTAACTATGTTTAGTTTTGTATATTTTGAGGAAATTTAAAACATTACACAGGCTGGGGATTTAGCTCAGTGCCTTGCAAGCACAAGGTCCCGAGTTCGATCCCCAGCACCAAAAAAAAAAAAAAAAAAAAAAAAAAAAAAAAAAAAAAATTACACTATTCATTTTGATATAATGCAACCCTTGTCTTACACAATTAAACTTCCTTTTTTATTAAGGAATTTTTACAGTTGTTTGTGTGCACATTTCTTATCTGCCTCTGCACATGATAGTGGACATCCCAAAAGAGTAGAGAAATCATGCTGCCCTTCAATGTTTAGCATTGAGATTCAGAATTTATAACAGTGCAAGTAAATGTATAAAACCAATGACATAACTTCTGGTTCCATCTCAAATATTCATTATTGCGTGTGTTTTATATATACTTGAGTGGGAAAGAGGAAGTTGGTCAGCCATCTTAGTTTCCAGCCATCTTAACCCACAAGTTATCTAGAATAACTTTTTAAATAAGTGAATATAAAAATATAAACTGCACTTACATTCGGTTATACCAAATCAAGCTTTACTCGGCATACATCTATGGTTCTATTCAACATTATCATGAATCACTTTGTTGAATAATACACAATTTTAGAAAAGAATGTTCAGTCCATGATTCTGGCAATAGGCAAATCACATCATCTAATTATATTTAAAACACATTTCCTATTTCTGAGAAAAAAATTAGGCATTATTACTTATATACAAGCATATATATCTTTGAACTTATGTACTATAGATATAATTACAGATACATTTTTGTCATATATTTTTGGTGTTTTTAATTTATATGAGATATGTAATTAAGACTGTCATAGGAATTAATCCCTCATTTCTCATTATTTTGTTAGGCGGTCAGGTTAATTTCTTGAAGCCAAAATGCTCTTTTTCATTGTTGATTCACACAAAATTCTGTGGTAAAGTTTTTCAGACTTCTGTATTTTATGACACAAAGTATGTATCTTATAAAGTGGATAGTAAATATTAGACTTAAATCCTACCTTGAAATCGTAATTTTGAGAAGTGAGAGGGCACTTCTTTAGTATATATTCCTTCTCATGGATATTTCTCATGAAACATAAAATCTAACAATAATCTTGATCGTGTATGGAGATCAATATTAGGTGTATCAAAACCATTTTTGGCCTAGGACAATACCAATATTTTAAATACTTTGGTAAAGGTAGCCTAGATCTTATCCTAATATTTGATCAAAAGCAAAATATTTTTTATTTATTAACTGCCTCAACAGAATGGTATGCCCTTATGGCTGGGGATTTAGCTCAGTGGTTAGAGTGCTTGCCTAGCAAGCGCAAGGCCCTGAGTTCCATCCTCAGCACTGGAAAAAGGAAAAAAAAGAATGGTATGCCCTCATTTTTTCCAGACAGCCAGAGACAACCTTGCCTGATGCTTCTACTCACCTTGTATTTGGTTTGCTTTCATTTGAGGCTTCTAGCTTGCATTTCACTGTTAAGTAGTTTGCAAGCATTTTTATGACTTCTCGAAAAGCACTCTGAGAAGATTTCACCATAATGAACATTGAGTCATCTTAGACCGCATTGTAATAGCTAAGGCAGAATGTTTGAATATATTTGCCACTTTACGAATGGTTAAAATTGTTGGCATGTAGAGCACTGAGTCATTATTTAACTTCTTAATTTCATTAATGGTATATATATTTATATATATCATTGTTAATTTTATTTTTGCCTAATTTTCAACATTTCATGTGTGATAGGATAATTCCATTTTTAAAATCAAGGTCACTTTTAAAGATGCTAACAATAGTGATTTGTATTATTTATATATAAATATGATAAATCTGGTTTTATGCTTCAGTGAATATGCTATTTTGTCATTTTAACATAGGAATCTCATAAATTTAACACAAATATTGTGAGTTATTTGATACTCATTAAAGACACATTATCTAGGACACTTCTGAATATGCCTCATTCTAATAGTTATAAAATGAAATATTTATCATTAAGGAGAAGTAAATTCTTTGCTAGTTTCTTATTACTAAAGTAATATATATTAATTGTGATGAATTCAGGAAACATCTCAGAATGTCTTGAGTTCTGCTTAACTGATTACGAAGATTAATGGAGTCTCTGTTGCCTTTCAAAAATGCTGAACACTCAAGGTTTCAAGGCCCCAAACCACTGGAATAGTTTCCTTACCAGAGTTTGCTATGTGTTTCCTCTCAAATTTATGTGTGCCTCTGTTACTTAATACTATCATTATGCAATTTAATTTGATATTAAAAATAATAATATATGGTTATAAGAAAATAATTACTTTTGTAAATTTAAATTGATTACCATGAGAATAATAAATACTAAAGTCTGCCTGAGGGTAAATTGCTATTAAAACAAATACAGGTGAGACAACTATAAAGTATCAAAAGAAAAATAATAAAATATTTCTAAGGATTCTCTATTCAGATTCTGTACAGATACCTATATGTTCTTGCTACACACACACAACAGAAAGCAAATCTTGAAACAATAAACAAATTTGGCAATGCCAATCATTAGTTGGTAATGAATTTTGCAATATTTTGTTTGATTTTGTATTTTATTTTCCTTGTTAATAGTCTACCCAAATAATGACAACAAACAATAAGAACAATAAAAAATTTTCTTTTATACCAATCAAAAATAACATACTGGTGTATCTTACTTAAATGTTTACCAAAATGGTTATAAGGAACTTTTGACACATAAAAGTTATTACTTTCACATTGTAATAATAATATTCAGATAAGGAAAGTCAATGTAATTGAATGTTTACAAAATTATTTTGTTTCAGTTTTATTAATTTTTCTATCTTTGAGAAATTTTGTACACTCTCATTAATATGGACGAGATGTGTGTTGCCAATGCTAGATGACACTTTGAACTCCAAACATAACATTTTCTGTAAATATAATATTGAAAAGGCAGAATGATGATGTTTTCTCAAAGTATGTAGGTTTTTCAAAGTCATATTGATATAATAAATTGGAATTCTAAACATGTTGTATGGATAGCAGTGTGATAACTATGCCATCACAAAAATGCATACCAACTTAATATGACCTAGAAGAAAATATAAACTCCTTGAGTGTATTAGTGAGCTGTTCAATTGCTGGAACAAAATACCTAGCATCTACAACGTAGAGGAGGAGAAGTTTAATTTGGTTCTCATCTAGGGGTTTTAGTCTATAGTTGACTGGCTCTAAAGCAAAAACTGCATGGGAGAAGGCCAGGCATAGGAAAGCTGCTCACCTCATGGCAGGCATGAGGCAAGGGAGGGAATGGAAGAGCTAGAGGCAAGAATACACCATTCCAGGTCATGCCCCAGTGACCCGGCTCCTTTGACTAGGCCGCATCTCCCAAAAGCACACTGAGCTGTAAGAGTGTTGCCCTCATGGTCCAATAACCTTGCAAACACATGAGATTTGTGGAGGACATTTTAGATCTAAACCATAACATTAAACTCACTACATTAAACCATATATTTACTAAATATTCAACAAATGAGGAGGTTCCACCAAGTTTTGCTCCAGAATCAGGTACTAAAAAAATCCGTAAGACATGGTCGATTGCTCCCTTCAAGAAGACACACAAATATGAAGTGAAAACAGTGAAAATTCCACTCTGATTTTGTATACATAGCAAGAGTTCTTTAGAAGCAGTGCTAAAGACCTTTTAAAATCTATTTTCTTAGCAACTCGAGTATGTAAGATATTGTCATTAACTGTAGTAGCATGACATATATCTCATGCACTTATTCCTCCAGTCTAGCTGAAGTTTTGTACTCTTAAATATACACAATTTGCTAATTAAAAACAGTAACAGTGTCAAAAAAAAAAGCAGGAAAAGGTAGGTAAAATGATGAAAACAGAATCTGATTATCATTTGCATGTCAAAGATTTCTTCATGTATCACCAATAATAAATTTACCAGTCTCAGTCACTCTTCTTCTGCTGAATTTTTTCTTTTTTGAAGGGGTGGAGAAAGTTGATTTTCAAAATTATTTCACACTTGAAACTTTGCCTAAAATCAAGTTAAGTTTTATGTTGTTTTCATTATATAGAAAAGAACCAAATATTTGATTTTTTTTTTTTAGTTGAAGCCATGGAATGAGCCTAAAAGTATACCATATTCTTTGCTTGGTCAGTGCCAAAGATGGACATTTTCTACTCAGATCAATTTTCTTTATTTTATACTAAATAAATATTAATATTTTAAATATTTTCTCCTTTATTATTAAATTTAATATTAAATCCAGCCAGACTAATATTTCTCAACCAAACTAAGAGGCATATGTTACTGTATTAAAATCATCCTTCCAAATTAAGTCTTGCTAACAGTAGATGACCAATATTAAATAGAATCTCTCCTAATATCTTTATTTATTTTTGGCAGATATTTAAAAAGAGTTTTTCGCACGTGTGTTTTTTTGTGTCATAGCAGCTTGCATGGGTGTATTGTCCTTTGCATATTTTGTATTCAATATCTGGCACTGATAAGTTATTTTTATGTTTTCTACAATTTTCCAGAGAAAGGAGTCCTATAGATTGTTACCGTAGGAAAAATTTATATACTTTGTTTTATTCTCTGTTTCTTTTTTTATCCCTCTTTCAAAATGAGCTCATTTCCTTTTCTTAATTTATGTTTTCAATTCTTTCCAACCTCCCTTTAGATCTAACCAGAGTTATTTGTCTGCCAAATTTAGTATCGCCTGCTGCATTTCAGAGATTCATAATACGTACGACAAAGACTATGGAATGTAGAAAACACTAGTATGTGCATATTCAGATTATAGTATAGTTCAAATTTGAGTTTCCCTCCTTTGTCAATTTAGTTTGACAAATTAAAATTGTATGTATTTGTGGTATAGATGTGATGTTTCAATATAAGTATAAATGTGACACATTTGAGTTTTTAATTTCTTAAAAATTACTAATAGA
Source organism: Hystrix cristata (assembly GCA_004026905.1). Taxonomy (NCBI): domain Eukaryota; kingdom Metazoa; phylum Chordata; class Mammalia; order Rodentia; family Hystricidae; genus Hystrix; species Hystrix cristata. The sequence goes on from PVJO010000001.1 coordinate 18,992, forward strand.
ATTGGTAAGTAAGACAACGTCTTCCAAGTATACATTCTGCTATTCCATAAGTGACTGTCGTGATAGTTCTGGTCCATGTGATTGCTCCCCAAAGCCACCGATAAAAAAGTTAGCAAAAACAAAAGCTCACTGAATTGTATAGTTCATAACCTTATCACAGATTTGATGATTTAGCTCCTAGACCCAGAAACTCTGCAACCATTATATATTATTGTCTCCTTCTTTATACTATATGTTCTCATTCTGTCTCTGTTATAATAATTGGCACATTGTTTCTTGAAGTTAATGTTGAAGACTCTTCTTTATATTCCCAGAGGCTAGCATTTGAAACACTCAATAAATGTTGCATAAATAAACTCATCAACAAATTATTAAAGTGTAACTTTATTGAATAGCTAAAGAGTAAAATATAAATATTAGTCATTATAAGATGTGTCAGGAAGATAATTAATTCGTATTTTTATATAAATGTTTTACTCTTGTTAATCCACATAGGTTCATATAGCTATCATCTCTCTTGTTTCTGGTATTTCTTTCCCCTTCTTTTTATAAAGTTTCCTGCTTTAGGAGTTAAAAATGACATCTACAGAAAAAGAACAATGACGATTAAAACAGCAGTAAATGTCCAAATGTGGAAGTCTAATGCTTCAAGCAATATCTATTATTAAGGCCTAGTTTTTCATCCCAAATAATCACCTGTTCTAGGAGTTGTAGGGAGTCAATGCTTGGAGGTGACTTCCAGTCCAAACACTTAACAATGATACCTAAAATACGAAGAGTAAGGCATGACTTAAAAACAGAATAGAGTCTCTGAAGAATATAATATCTCTGAAGTATATAATAACTTTCTAAAGCTAGGGACCAGAGGAAAGTTTACAGAGATCTACAAAAAATCCACTTGGGCAGGTAAGAAAAAGAAAAACACATACTGACAGAAACTGAGCCAAACACCCCAGTAGCCAGGAGACTAAATCCATAGATCCAAAATATCACAACAGGGACGGACGTCCGAATGCTACAATCCATACACATTCACATACACACACGTGATTATACACACACACACAGAGACTATGATGTACCTAAGGATAAATTTAACAAAATTGTGCAAAACATTTGTGGAAAATAATCATTAAAAATATTATTATTGAGAAGTTTAAAGAATACAAAAATAATTAAGAGACATACTCATATATGGAAAAGAGTCAGTATGGAAATTTTAGGATACAAATTAATATTTCCCCATTTGTTAAGAAAGTCAAAGGCAATTTCAACCCGAATTCCAAAGGTTGCTTCAGGAACTCCGGATTCTAAAATTTGTGAACAAGAGGAAATAAAAGTAAAAATATAGCAAAGAAATTTAGAAGAAAAAAAGTGACCTGCCTGACAATCAAAATTTTCTACAACTATGAAATAATTTTTATGTAGGTATAGATATATAAAATTGAGTCAAACAAATATCAATACAAAATGCATGTATTTTAAAAAATCTGATGTATGATAGCAGAAATATATTTTAGTAGGGAAAAAATAAAAAAATTGATCTTGGAAAGGAGCTATTTATATGAAAAGAAGATTATTTTAGATCACTAGCTCATATTATACATGAAAACAAATTTTCAAGTGAATTAAATATATCCATATGAAGGCAAATTTGGTAATGATTTAGACAAAAAAGATACAGCTTTATGATCTCAAGATAGGAAACAATGTAGGGAAAGATATTTTAAAATATGACAAAATAAAATGAAATATTACATTTTATAACATTAAATTTGGGGGAGTACTGAGGATCGAACTCAGGGCCTTATGCTTTGCTAGGCAAGCATTCTATCACTGAGCTAAATCCCCAACCCCTTATAACATTAAATTTTAAAGCATCTCTAAAAAAGACATTTTGTAGGTAAAGTTAAAAATCAACTTACAGACCACAATAATATATTAATAAACATTATTGGAAAATGATTAATATTTTAATATTTAATGACAGAACACACATACACACATACACACACACAAACTACTAAAGAAAATGTTAATAAGATCAAAGCAAAACAGGCAATATTTGAAGGAAAAGCTTTAGTAGAGATAAACATGCTAGTCCAAGAGACATACAAATAAAAAGGACCTGATGCCTTTTTCACATTTATCAATTTAATAACAATTTTAAGACTAATGTCCTTTTCACCTCAATCATCAAAATTAGGAATTATGAAAGATATACATATAACCACAGATTGCAAAGAAAAAATTGAAAGTAAAGAGATGTAATTGAAAATAATATGTCAATAAGTTTGGCAACATAGATTAAATAATCAAATTTCTCGGGGATTTGGCTCAGTGATAGAGTGTTGCCTAGCAAGCACAAGACCCTGAGTTCAATCCCCAGCACCAAAAAATAAAAATAAAAAATAAAAAATAAAAATCAAGAATAAATAAGAGGTATGAAAGCTCTATACATGCTTAAAACATTGCAATCTGTTATAAAATTGCCTGAAATGAAATCTACTGTTCAGTGGTACTGGTGCTTTCCTCAAACACTTTATGAAAAAAAGAAGAAATTTTACATAAACATTTTTGGAAAATAGACGACAAGAAAAATATTTTCTCAATGATTTCATAAGGTTGTTACTTGCAGCTATATATAAATATATATATATAAAATAAAGTGATCATGTAAAGGAAAATTAGAGCTAAGAAATATAACTATATAACAAGTATAAAATTTTATATATATATACATATATATATGAACAGAAAAGACAAAGCTGACTTATGATCCAATTGAAATAGGAAAAACTTGAGATAGTAAAGGAAAGAAAAATATATAAGACACAACATCAAACAATTGGAGAAAAGATAAGAGATGTTGTAATTTGAGCATAAATAAAATTATCAAGACATAAACGTAGCATCCAATAAATACATTGAAAATGCACTCAATGCCATAATAGACATGCTCTTGAAATTAAAAATCAGACTTCAGTCAGAAAAAGTATATTTCTGAAAATGATTAGTCGACACCTGAGGTATGTTTAACTGAAGAATTTCAAGAACCAAAAAGAAAAAAAAAAAAAAGAAAAGAATTAGAAGCATCTAAACATCCAGTAAAAATATTCTTACAGGGGCTGGGGATTTAGCTCAGTGATTAGAGTGCTTGCCTTGCAAGGACAAGGGCCTGAGTTCGATCCCTGGCACCACAAAAAAAAAAAAAAAAAAATATATATATATATATATATATATATATATATAATATATATTCTTACAATGGGATAGGTAAATTCATTTCGTGTTGCTATGGCTATTACTAGATCGGGGTACCTTCTTTTAAAAAGAGGTTTATTCAGCTCATGGACCTGGAGGCTCGATACCATGGAGCTGTGGTGGGAGCCTGATGGCAGATGGCCCACAGTGGGAAGAGTTCATGTGCATGTGGAAGAGATCACATATAAGACAAGAAGCCAGAGAGAGTTAAGGGAATGAAACTTACTTTATCCAAAATCCATTCTGGAAAGAGCTAATCCACTCTGTGAGACCTGTGTTAATCCTGGTGCCCCCTTGACCTAACCACCTTTCACTGGGCTCCACTTCTTAAAGGTTACCCCAACTTAACACCTCGCCCAGGGGCCAAGTGACCAAAGCATGAAAAATGGCTGGACAAAAATCAAACCATATTGAAAATTTGTCAGGGAAAAACTCTTTGACTTCGAACTTCCCTAGATTTAGTTAATAAGTAATTTAGTTAAAAGCAGACATGAAACAGTGGTTCATAAATTATGAGAAAAAAAATGACCCCAAATTAGTCAGATATAAAAGGAGGCAGCAATTCTTAATGATGGAAGAGTTCAGAAAATACAGCATCTCTACATCCTTCCCATAAATGAAACAAAATCCTATAGTCCACTACAAAATCTGTTGGCTAGAAGGATAAAATTGAAAGCCTTTATAAAGGAAATGGTAGTTTGTACATTTAAATGAAACACACAAATAATATATTAACATTGCAATATAATATATAGAAGATCTTAATGATAGAAGCATCATTAAAATGGCAAAATAGACATCTAAAAAAGATGAGGGAAATTATTAAGCCTCAGTAGAAAAATCTGCAGAAGAATCTATAAGAACAAAAAACCCATAAAAACTAAAAAGTAAGGGGGATAGTATATGGACAAAAGGAAATATAATTTCAGTCATATTTCATGATTGTAAGGAATAAAATAATTTTTAGCATTTTATTGTAAAAGCAAATGTTTATTAAATAAATTTATAAGTCCTTATTTTTAAAATTTCTTAAGCGCAAGGCCCTGAGGTCGATTCCCAGTACCAAAAAGTTTTTTTCTTAATATTTTTTCTCATAATTTTATGAATTAATAGCACTAATTTGGCTTTACTTTTTTTCAATTCCTTTTCTGCATTTAATGCTTTATTGTCATATCTTTTGCAATATTGATTGTCTTTTCTCTAGTTTGAGCACATATAAAGACAAAAGGTAAGCATACATTCGTATTTGAGTCTGTGCAGGTTTATGTGCACATACGTGCACCCACATATAATTACATATGGTTTCTTTCCATCTAAAATTATTTTTACCTACAGGTAATCATTATTCATGTATTTTATACAGTCTAGCCAACCAGAAGACAGAAAGGGGAAGCAGAAAGAGGCATGCTTTCATCCTCCAAAGATCTTTACCTAAGTTTTATTCCTCTCTTTCATGTATACCCCATTTCCCATACCTCTAACACCTGCTCACCGCTGGATGAAAAGTGGATGGATGCATGTATCCTCTTTCCTAGCAGTTATGTGATGAGCTATAACTTTGATGTAAATGTACTGTGCACAAAGAGGGGAGAAATAGTAGGAAATAGCGAGCAAGAAGCTTGCTACAAAGTGCTACATGCAGAGTATAATAATCTGGAAGTTATGTAACTTGTAAAGTTTTCATGAACATTTCTAAAATTTTATTCATCTAATCATTGATAAAACAAATCAATATGTTTTAATCTTTCCGACAACAGACAGTATTTCTTCTTTTTCTCCGTCTTCAGCCCTTTCAAATTTACAATTTGTTTTTATGATCATTTGAGGTCAAATTATACTTTTTAAAATAGTGTCTCTCTTTTTCATGTTTCTGGGAGCAGGGTATAACTCATTAGGTCACAGATACCCAATGTTCTCATTAGACATAAATCTAGCCAGCAGAGGTCAGTGAGGGTCACAGGCAAGGGTAAAGACAGGAAGAAGCAATTCTAAGCAGGTAATTTGTGTTTTTCAAAGATGCTGGTGTAGGCCATTCTTGTCTTCAGTGTGTTGGCACCAGAGTAACCACGAGGTCTGTGAGGTAGACTCGGGGGGTCCTAACTACAGTGGGACTATAAAGATGGGACTAGAAAGAGCCTTGAGGTTTGCATCCAAACATATTATCAACAATACATTATTAAATAAAGCTCTTACTTGTCCCATCATCTGTGTGTTCTTTTCAATTTCAGAAGTCTCTTCATTGTCTGTTTTGTACTCTAATGACATTAATGTATTGTTTTCACAGTTAAGAATATATACATTAGCCAGGCGTAATGGTACATAACTGTAATCCCAACAGTTTCGGAGGCTAAGACAGAAGGATTGCAAGTTTAAGATATAGCAAGATACAGTCTTAAAATAAAAAATAGAAAGTAAAAAATGGACTGGGTATATAGCCCGGTGTTAAGGCTCTGGGTTCAAACCCCAGTACTAGAGAGATAGATCGATAGATAGACAGATACATAGAGATTAACTAGAATTGACCTTTAAATCTTATGATTATTAGTTATATAGTTATTCTATATTTTGCATCCTCTTATTAACACTAATTTATAATAGAAAGAAAATCACTTTTTCTGATTTCTCTTACAGCGATCTCATATTTCTAACTGAGCATTTTCTCAGAGACCTTTATACCTGAACATTTGTATCTTCTAATACTTAAAAGCATTTTACCAAATGACTGATTCTAAATCCAACTTGATTTTAGTGCTTTGTGGGCAATCATTTTTAAAAACGTATTGAAAGTATTTATTATCTCTCTTACTCATTTGGATCACTGATTTACTTTCAAGCATATTCTCACACCTTTTGCAACTCTAAGAAATAGCTAAATGAACCAAATGCATATCAGAGACACACATTACACTCTCTGGAACATCTCATTGTGCATTAAGCCATGACCGCAGGCTTATAGAATTTTATTTTTCATCTATTTTTGAGAATGTCTTTGCATTTATTGAAAAATTTGAAAAGGCATGCAGAATTGCTATGGAAACCAGCAAAGTTAATGGCACAAAGAAGGACCCAAGTGCTACCTGTTTCACAGGATGTTCCATCTTCTACTTTCAAAGCTACTAGAGGTTTCGGCCAGTGTTCAGAAAATACATGTATACGTGTTTTGAAGTTGTCCCAAATTTCAGTTGAGTGAGAAAAAACTTTTCCACTTATATCTTTGATTACTGGGTCTGGTATATTTACTTATATTCAACTTTTCTTGTACCTCCTCCATTGTAGCTTATGTTCCTAAGGCTAAATTTCTATGCCCAGTAGTTCTCTCATAATTTTTCATTATTTTTAATGTTTAGAAAATGCTTCATAAGTCTATTTTCAAAATCACTAGTACAAACTTCTTCAATATAAATCCAATTTTTGTTCTTTGCAGTGAACTTTTTATTTTGTAATTACTTCTCATTGAATTTCATACTTTTCATATCCAGGCTTGGATAACAAAACTAATGCTTTCTTTTATATCACTGAGAATAAGAAACAAATGTGTTCTACATTTTCTTTTGTATCATGCACCAAATTCAATCAGGGGAAGATTTTCTTCTGAGTCATTGCCATTTTACTTCTCTCTCCTGATGTTTCATAATGCCTTCATGTGTAACAATTCTAATACATTTCTATTAACTCCTGTTGGAACTCGATTTATTGGTGTTTGCTCATGCTGTCAGGATGGCTGTTGTGTCCTTAATTTAAAGCCCTTTGCTTACAGTCTTATTGCAAAGGACAGAAATGGCTCATGCCCGAGGTTGAGGGTTAATAGCATGTGCAATAGAATTCCCTTTCCTCAGTGATTTCCTGGAGGCTGGCAGAAACCCTTAGTCGACTTGAAACTAGAGGACAGAACATAACCTGAATCAGGTTATCTCAGTGGGTCCCTCACTGTGGCACTTAGCAAATGCTGGCTTCCTTAATAACCCTGTGTGCCCTTTCCAATTTTTCAGTAAAAGAAAAGACATCCCAGAAATAGGTGAAAAAATAAATTTTCATAGACGTGAAGTCATGGTTCAGGGAACAATGAGAAGTGGACCAGAGGTTATTGATGTGGTTCTCAAGTGTATACCTTACAGGATTAATAGCTGTGACTAAAAAGCTGTAAGACAAAAACCACAAAGTAAGTACTGGAGATTTTTCACTGTTTGGCTTCCTGTGACACGGTTAGTCAGAGGCAGTTAAGGTTACAAGCCTGGAGAATTAGTTGTGCAGATTTCCATGGCCAGAGGCCAAGGCACAGATTGTCAGTAGAAGCTGGTGATGGCTATTCCTAATATAGGTTGTTTAAGCAAAATGGCAGAGGAGTAGCAAGAGGATGGCAGTTAGTTCTAACTCATTTGCTTGAACAAATCTGAACTGTGTTCACTTCTTATTTCTCATTCCAGTGACATTAACCTGCCTTCCATTTTCAAATGGATTATTGTCTATATTGTCTACAATTAAAACAAAATGAAAAGCTTGGGACAGTGTTCCAGTTAACTCTACTTTTTCTTATTTGTTTTCACAAGTAAGGCAGGCTAAAAGTCTGTATTCTTCCCAGTTAACATCTTACAGCTCTCTCTACAAGAACATCCAATCAAGATGAAGCATGAACTCCCAGAGAGCAAAGGTGACATTTGAGTGTATATCTAGAAAGAAGGTAAAAAAAGTTGCCCCTGGTAGAAGATGAGTATGCACACACAGCAGAGTTTAAATTCAAGGCTTCCTGCAGTAAAGCAGAGGAGTAAATTCAGAAACAAATTATCAGTCTTAGAAGTAGGGGTTCCTGCAGAAAATCATCTTACCTCAGGGAGAAGAAGCTGATACGATGGGCTGGGGAGGAAGGACCTATAACCAACACCAAAGTAGGGAGAAGGAGTTAGACTCTGGGAAGAGACTGGGTCTATCTGACAAGGGTGAGGAGACTCTCTCCAAGAGGACCCTGATACTGGAGCATTGAATCTTGGCAGGAGGCTTCCTGAGATCAACTGTATGGGTGCCTAAGGGGAAGGAATAACCTTGTTCCACTGGAGGGGACAGGGGTTCTTTTCAACATAAGAACACAATAACCAGTGGTTTCCAGTCAGGAAACTAGTCTTTCGCTGTTGTTTCTACATGCACCCCTGTCACATGTCTACCCCCATCACCACAGTCATTAAGTATGAAGGGTTGAAGGGAGAGACACTCCTTCAGGGAAAGACCAACTTGTTGACTATCTCAGTTCAAATATCTCACCCTGATCCATTTACATGCTCTGGATCACTTATAATAGGGAATTTTCTATATATATTAGAAAATAGCTACTCTATTTCTACATGTATTAGAAAATAGCTGAGAATCAAAAAGGGTCAATTTCCCCTTCCAGTCCTGACTACTCTACTGCTAGTTGTGAATGTGACTTTGTTTCATTTTAAATAACAACGGAAAGCCAGCCAGAGTGCCAACCCTTAATAACCTCAAGGAGCATTTGCTAATGCCTTGCTAGGAATATCTTTTGCTCTAGATCCCTAAAGGACTCTATTAGGTATCTCACTAACATAATGTCAAATCCTCTCCTGGACCTCCATGTGAGATTCATTTTTGGATCTAGGAATTAAAAATGTGAAGTCATTCTTTTTGAGTCTCGGCAGCCTCAGGGCACCATAAATTATATATTGAGCTTTCTTGCATTAGTACAGAGGGAAAAAATTCCAGAAAATTCCTCTGAAGTATGCATGGAAGTGAGATTCAGCAACATACTGATATACTAGAAATCTGCAGATCTCAGCTAGGAGTGTCCAGGTTTCAAGAATAAGCAAGTATATTAGTCAGCTTTCCGGTTGCTGGGCAAATAGCTGGAATTGGCAATTTAAAGAAAAACAAGTTTATTGCCTCACAGTTTCAGAGGATTCAATCCATAATCAGGTGGCTCCAAGGAAGTAAATTACAGCAGAAGCAAAGCTTCTTATTTCATGGCTAGCAGAGCAGAGGAAGAGTGCAGAGTGGAAGAGAGAAGGGGCCAGACACAGATCCCAAGGTCCCTACTCCCTGGCACACGCAGACACACCCAATACTGTGATTAATTAATCCTAGTGGCTCTCAGGCCCATTAAAATGACAGTTAATCTTGACTGTCACAGTAAAGGTCAAGTTAAACTCTAAACCAAAGGCCAATTATGGAGCAGTCAAGGAGTCGTGGTAGAAATTTGGGGGAAGAGTGAGAAATGAATGGAAGAAAGTGTCAAATATACCCCTGAGGATTTAGCTAAAAACCAAGGAAAATGGCTGATATAATCAGAAAATAATATGGAGGAAAATGTACTAGATTTAGTTTTCATAATCTGCTCCTGCAGGTGACGTTCTTAGCCTAGAGATATCTCAATGTCAACACACAGAAATTGACATTTATTATTCTCTCTGGAATATTTTTACAGATAATGTGACTACTGAGTGGATACAAACAGATCCAAGTTCAAATACTATGAAAAATTAAAGAAATGTGGACAATTCTTCTAAATATCCAGTCTCTCTGCCAAGGTACACCTGTTTGTGATGTGTATTTGCATATATGTGAGCGCAGAATCTCAGCTTGCTTAATACCATGGGCTAGAGTTACATCATAGTGTTCTTTGATGTTCAAACATTTATTGAATAAACATTTATGGTAGAACTAAAATAATACAATTTGTACGCTGAGAATAAATCTGAAGATGATTTGGGAACAAAATATAAAAAGATAATATTAATAATTGTGGTATCTATTTTCTAATTTTTAGAACATAATACCATAGAGGGGTAAGTTTAAATGGAAAGAGGCTGACTTTGGCTCTCATCTGTGGCAGCTAGCCCAAAGGGTCATGTCCAGAGTTGCTCTACTTTCTGGTAGTATATGAAGGTAGTATATGCCATGTGAAGGCATCACATGGCAGCAGCTAGACAGCATATACATGTATGTCCTCTGATTTCTCTTTTCTTCTTAAAGCCACAAAAGTTCAATTATGGGGTCCCAACCTAATTACTTTATCCAATCCTAACCATTTCCCAAAGAACCCACCTCTAAACATCAAAGTAGCAATAATTTCCCAACCTTTTATTATTATAATGAAGATTAAACTCCAGGGTAAGTTTTAGAGGCAGCAAATCATATTCAAACCATAAAAAGATTAATAATAATCCTTAGCATATTGCATACATCCAATATATAAATTTTAAAATATGTAAATTTTATATTATCATATCAGGTTTTTTGATGATTCCTTTGAAGTAGTTTACATTCTTGTATTATAAATAAGGAAAATGAAGTTCAGAAAGGAGATAGGAATATTCGAAGTAACTGAGCTTGTAGTTAATAGAGCTTTGATTTTTAAATAGGTATTTTTGAATCCAAAGTTTGTGATTTCTCTACTACAATATAGCAGCCAATTTGGGGAGTCACTGTAAGTCCTACAGAACTGAATGAAGCCATAAATTTGTCCAAAGTTTTTTTATATATTGAGTATCCAGGATACTTAAGAATACAATGGAAAGTTTGAGAGAAAAATCAGCATCCTGGTGAAGCTGGAAGAATCATAAATACTTTCACATCACACATTAAAAAATGCCAATCTGACCATCTGGAAAAGGGCTTAGGAGACTTCCTTTAGTACCAAACTTGGCAAATTCCCCTTTGGGAACTATTTTTCATGACATATTCGCTGGGGAAGATATTAAAAAAATGGATGGATTATAGTGGTGACTCTCAGTCTATGCTGGCTATATGTGGGCTGCACAGGCAACATGGAAAATATGAAAAAGACTTGTGTGATCGGCATGGTAAGAATTATCATATCTGCATCGAAGTATTTCTAAAAGTTGAGTAAAAAATGAGAAAGACTTTGTTTTATAAAAAGGGTCCTTTAACACATAAAATTCAACTGAAAGCAAGTACATAGAAATAAGAATGATAAAAAAGAGAAAAAAGCATAAGGAAAAAATGCATTCTACTCATGCATGCAGGAGAGAGAAAAGTGCAGATATCAGATTGCAATAAAGTAAGAGGCAAATGCATACACAATTATTTGGTGGCCTTGACTTTTGCATTCTTTCTAACATAAGTATATGGTCATTGGAAAAATAGTTATTAATGAACTTCACGTCACATTAGTTTAAATTGTTAAGTTAACCAGGATCTCAGAAACTATATTTAAGTTTATATTTTTGTGAACCTTATTGCATATAAAATATTTTCATAATTATATGTGCTTTTTCAATAAAATTTAACATTGTTTAAGATCACAAATACTATATAGAAATTTTTATCTTAGCTGATAAATAAAACAATATAGCATTTAAGGGCTAAACTAGTTACTTCATAAAAAAGAAAAATCTTATTTTTAAAAAAATTTGTATTAGCTTCTATTCTGGAAAATCATAGAAAAAGCATATAGCCATTTATTTTGAAAGAAAAAATACTAAATCTATCAGATTTATTGTTTCAACCTTTCTTATATGTACATGAATTCTTACATAAAAGGTCTTCTCAGTTAGCACTTTTTGTAATAAGCAATGTCTTTTTAAACCACTATGACATTTAAATATTTGGAATTTTCTTTCTTTTCTAGGTATTTGTAACAGAATGCTAAATTTATGTAAACACATAAAGTCTCTCCATTAGTCAAGTGTGGGTATTTTTAGTAGTAATAACAGAATTTAATTATGTCTTAAAAAGTGGAAAAATATTTCACACAAATACTTTTCTGATGTACAGATACACAGAGTGCTTACAGCTCTTCACAGTTGGAGAAATAAAAACAACTCAACTGAAAATGGGCAAAGGACTTGAACAGTCGTGCCTAAAAAATGATACAAAAATGGCCAGCAGGTATATGAAAAGGTTCTCGACATCATTAATCACCAGGGAAATGCAAATCAAAACCACTCTTAGAGATGACCTTACATTCATTAGGACCTATCATCATAGAGTTGAAAGAAACAAATGTTGGTGAAGGTGTAGAGAAACATTAAGTGGGAATGCAGATTGGTATAGATATTATAGAAAATATTATGGATATTTCTAAAGAAATTAAAATAAAAATAGAACTAACATGATCTACCAGTCTCTATTCTGGATATATACCCAAAGAAAACAAAATCACAAAAAAAAAAAAAAGAAAAAGAAAATGAAATCACCACCCTTTAAAGATATCTGAACTCCCTTCTTCATTGCTGCACAATTCTCAATAGTCAAGGTATGGAAACACCTAAGTATCTATTGATGGATAAAAACTGTGATACAAACAAAATATAGACACAAACATTGGAATATTATTCAGTTCCCAAAACTAATGAGATCTTGCCATTTGCCACAACATAGATGAACTTGGAACACATTATCTTAATGCAATAAGCCAGACAGATAAACAAAAAATATTGCATAACATCACTTACATGGACAATTTAAAAAATCTAATGTACAGACATAAAAAGAAAATGGTCAATGGAAGTATATGGAGGTGAGTTGGAGATGTAAGTTAGAGGATAGAAAGCAGCAGATATACAGGATGAAAAGTTAAGCGGTCCAGTATGCAACAATATGAGGACTATAGGTATTAAACTTATACTATACATAGGACTCATACTAAACTTGTAGAGTTTAGCTGATGGTACTACAGAAAAAGAGTAACTATGTGTGGTGATGGATATTTTAATTTGTTTAATTATAGTAATTTTTATTATCTATCTATCTAGCTGTCTGTCTCCAAGAACAACATCTTGCAAACCTTAAATATACACAATAAATTAATTATGAAAGAAAAGTCAAGTAGTCTTCAAGGCAAGAGCTGTCTCAGGAAAATGTCAACCTAGAAGAAACTAAGAAATTGAGCAAATTTACGACATTTGAAAAAGTATACTATGATCTTTTCAAACGTTTGTTTGGAAGATAAAAGTGATTCCATTTAGTCTTTATAAGTAGCTCAGCAATTCCCAAACATCTGAGCAGCCCAATAATTCACCTTAGCATGGAAGAAGCACTGATTAAATATATACTGTGGCAAAAAGCCCTGGCCAAACTCTCAGAAAGAAGGAGGAGGAGGAATAGAGGACAGAGTAAAGGGAGAAGGAAGAGGAAGAAGAGAGTAGGGGACGTATCAGGGAGGGAGAAGAAGAGAGAGAAGGGAGAAGGGATTTGGAGGTCAGAGCAAGGCCAGGAAGGCATGGGGTTTTATTTTCTGTATATGTTTCTGAGATTACAAGACTGAGGGACTCTGGGTAGGTCCTCCAGCCGCCAGTTTATTCAGACTACTATCTTGAATAATGTGGACATCGGTATTTGTCTTTTCAAGTTGCTAGTAGCTCCAAAGGACAGAGAAACAACCCTACAAAAGATATGAATGCTAAAACAGATGGATCACAAGGGAAAGTGCTTCTGTCTGGAAAGGTTACAAAGGTGACCCAGAGAAGGAGTTACAGCCATACTGCATGTTTAAGGTAAGTCTTAAGAAGAGCTTACTGGACCAACCAGAGGAAAAAATTATTCCAGGTAAAGGTGAGAAGCAAACAGTAAGCTTAGAACATTCAGTAAATCACACACAGACACACAAACTAAATACCAACTGAATCAGGTCTCAAGGAGCTGTTCTTATTTCCAGTGGGCACAAAATACTTTTAATTAAATTGAACTCATATAAAGAAAAAAATAGGGAAAATAGCAAAGGATAGATTAACAAACTATATTCTCTATTACTCCTTACCCTGCAGAAAATAGGTACAGTTACCTCAGTTCACAAGCTTAATTCGTTCCATTATTCTGGGGAAGATGGACACGTTTGTGTTCATGTGAGGGGGATGGCTGCAGTCATGTTCGTTGCTCAATGTGGAGTTTGCTAATGGAAGCAAAATTTAGCAGAATGCTTCTATTTGTAAACAGAAGTGTTCATGAACCAAGGTATTACTGTATCTGTTATTTCAATAGAAATTTTTTAAAATATTCATATCATAAAACCAGATTTTCAGCTTCCACTAGGAAGGAATGTGTTGGCCATCTTTCTGTTACTGTGACAAAATAAATGAGATGATCAACCTACAAGGAGGAGTGGTTCATTTAGGCTTACAGTTTTGGCATTTTTAGTCCATAGATTATTGGCCTATTGTATGTGGTGGAGGAAGATGCTCCCCTCATGGTGACTGGGAAACAAAAGAGAGATAAGAAGGAGACTAGGGTCCCACAATCCCTTTTAAGGACGCTCCTCTTATGACCTAACTTAGTCCCATCAGTCACCACCTGTTTAAAGTTTCCACTGCCTCTCAAAGTTACCACAAGCTGGGGACCAAGCCTTCAGCGCGTGGGCTTTTGGGGAACAGTGACCCAAATCATACTAGGGAATAACTTACTGGCTTACACAAAGTAGACTTTTCTACATGCAGTCTAGAAGCTATGTTCTGAGACTCACTAGTTCCTGATGTAGAAACACCACCCCAATTATGCCTTTGATAAGAGAGGGAGAGAACAACAAACTTAGCCAGAAATAAAAGCAAACATGTGAAATTATAACATCAACAAAAACAAACTAAAGCAATAGAATGCCAGCATTGGGAATCACTCTGCAAGCCAAGAAAATCCTTACCGGGGCTTCAGTTGCCCTTGGGGAGCACTCAGAAAACAAACTGCAATTGGCTCCATCAGGTAAACTCAGTTGAAGGATTTTGATATATGAGTGAGTTCTCCAGAGCTGTGACATTCTCATTTTTTTTTAAATAATTAAAGCTATGGCTCACAAAAAAATAGAGACTATAACAAAGTTCTCTGAACTTGATAATGCAACACTAAATAAAATGTTAGCATAGATTGTAAGAACATTTGAGGAACGGGACACTTACAAGCATTAATTTTACATAAAAATATTAAAATAAAAATATTAGGTTAGAAATCAAACTGATTAATGGATCACAGAACAATAAATAATGATCTTTGAAGTTATTTTTTCAACTTACCAGCAATGTACAAGTTGCCTTGTAACCTGTTAGTATATGAGCGCAGAACAATTAGAACACAGGTTTTTTTCCCCTAGATAATTAAATAACCTCAAGTGTGTCTGTAAAATAATGCTTTGTTATGTTACGTACACTCTTTTGCATTATTCTCTAGTTTTTGATAGTTTTTCTAAACATTTGTAATTTAATTTTGGTAATGTACATATTTTATTTGAAAGCACAGTTATGTAAAAGAGACTCCTATTAAATCTGACTTAAACTAGAATGTTTCTCAATATGCTTATTTTCATCTTCCTGAAATTATTACCCTATTATGTTACTATTTAAGAGTACACACTAATCATTAAACAAACAAAATGAACAAGCAATGATTAAAAACCCTCAAGAGTTTGGAAGAAATACTGGTTTTTAATTTAACCCAGCAAGTATTACCAGATTTTTCTAATACAGTGGCCATCAGGGTGTCCTACTAGAGAATAAAACATGATTACTGCTTTGAAATGATCCTGAATTAAAATTGGTTACTAATATGTTAACACTTCCTTGTAGTTAAGTTACTAATTAACTCTTACTTTGATTTATGGACAATGTACAAACAGAATTCTTTGCTAATATCACTAATAAAAGGGCTCAGGAGGAAGTTATATGAAATCCATAAAAAAATTTTAATAATCTATCTTGATAATAAAGTAATTTGAACAAAATATTATGGAATCTCACCAATAGGTATATATTCAGTTTGCCAGAATTATATATATATTTCTCTATATATATATATACATACATATACATGTATCCACTGCTATCACAAAATTCAGGTTTTTTTATTAATATTTATTCTTACGTTCAACACTAGCATTTGCTTTTGTCATTCTCTCTAATTTAAAATGTCATGAAGCAAAAGTAGCAGATTATCGAGATATAATATATTTGCAAAGATTACTTTGCAATATTAACTTGTCTCCTCTCATTGGTGACAGAAAAAGTTAAACCTCTCTGTTATGTATGTCCAGGTGTATTTAAGAAACAGGAAGGTAATCCCAGAGGTGTCCCATCAGTAATGAGCACTGACATATTTCACATACCCGTATCATGGTTTTGTCAATAGCATTACTCTAAAAAATTGAATCATGAAGAAAGTTGTCCATTTTTCTTTAGTGCGATTTCCATATTTTCACCATTAGTCTTTTATGCTTCTTATTCTTTTACCACTATTCTTTTATTTTCTTATTCTTTTTATGAGAATTGAATAAGCTGAAAATCAGATTAAATTAAAGTAAGGGAGGATTTTTATCTACTAATTTCCCAAAGTTTCTTGTTCTTTTTTGTTTTTCTAATCCTTGCTTGCATTTCAAGTTGACGCTCCTATGCTTAGTTCTTAGAAGTTTTGCTTTGGACTTTTATTAGCTGGTAGCAGTCAATTTTGATGATGGAAGATAGAGTACCAAGGGTATTTGTCAGTCTGTTCTGCTCTGGTGGAATTCCAAGAAAAATAAGAGAAGTGGGTTGGAAAGAACACTTTATATTTGATTAAAAAAATTACTCTTTGAAGGTTTTGTTGAAATCAAGAAGTTGAAGAAACAAAATAAACCAAATTAAATGAAATAGGATTAGGGCTTCAAATGCTGTCTAAAGAATGGTAGAAAATTGTTTGTTTAAGCCATCTTGAAACTTTACTGTAAGGTTGCAGAGAGCTCATTAGGCAAGAAATTCTTGGACTCTCCTTTTGGTTTATGCCAATTAGCTGCTTGAATACAGACTTACTTTTAATAGCAATTAACTTTGTGGAAAATTCCTCTGTTAAATTATCTTTGGATACTATTCACAAAACTATCAGCAGTTCTTTTCCCATAGCTGTCTTTGTTGTTTGTTTGGTCTTTGTGTTGTTATTACAAAATATTTTTTCCACGTAGGAGGGCCAACTTCCCATTGTTGTTGAAGTAAATCAGGAACAAGGAGAGGATCATAAATGTATTATGTATGCAATTCCTTCCCTCTGGTGGGTTAACTGTGAAAGACAACAATGCGTTCTGATTTCTACAAATTATTTCATGACTTATCATTAAAATACGTTATGAATCCCATGTAGTTTAGGAAGACAGAACTCAAATAATGTTCTTTAGAATACTGACAATTTAATTCATATTCACCAGTCCTGAAAAACTATTTCCACATTATCAAGATATATTGAGCTATATTCTTCTAAAGTGAAAGGGTACATTTCATAATTGAGATATTCAAATGTAAAATATGTTTATGTTCCTATTCATATCCATCTCTGCATTAGTTTATATCTATCTCTATGCAGACATTTATTCATATTTTCCAGAGCTGATTCTGGAATATCTCCCTATGATATGCCAGTCTCTCTTCTATTTATCCCTGCTGACAGTGTGACCCTATAAATCAAGACAGAGTTAATCTCCCCTTAGAAGAGAGGGGAGATTATACATTAGATACGTTATGAAAAGATACGTTATGAAAAGTGTTCAACATTGCTGGCCATTAAAGAAATGCAGATTTAAAAAATACTGAGATTTCACCTCACTGTAGAAAGAAAGGCAATTATCAAGAGAAAAATAATACATGCTGGTGAAACTGAGGTTAAAAAAAAAAAGAGAACCCTCCTGCATTGCTGATGGGAATGTAAATTAGTACAACGATTATGGAACTCTTTATAGAGATTCCTCAAAAACCTAAAAGAAGAAATTCTATTTGACCCAACTATTCCCATACTACTTACCTTCCTAAAAGACTTAAAGACCTCATATTAGAGCAATACATGAGTACCAATATTTATAGCCACTCAATTCATAACAGCCAAATTTTGAAAGCAGCCTATATGTTCATCAACAGACAAATGAATAAAGAAAATGTGATGTTTATACACAATAGAATACTACTCTGCTATGAAAGAAGGATGACTTGGAACCTTTTTTAGGAAAATGGATGCATTCAAATACATAATGTTAAGTAAAATAAATTAGACACACATTCATAAAAGGTTTCTTTCATATGAGAAATCCAGAGTACCAATAAAGAGCAAAATAAAAGATAGATAAAAGGAAATATGGAAATAGATCTACTGCAAATGAGAAAGAGACTAAGGGGACCAGGAGTTTAAGGGAAAGAGGAAGAGAAGAAGGGACATTAAAAAAAAAGTGTCTTGTGTACATTTAACAAGATGAAAGTAGTCATTATATATCCCAAACATGTACTAATAAATAAATTAAAATTTTAAAAAGATATGCTATAATTTATTTTCAGTCAGGAAACAACAGAAAATCACCTATCCACTTCAAGTAGACTTTGGAAACACAGAAGGACAGTAAGTAGATAAGATGCCTGGATCTTTCATCACTACAACCTGTGTGGAGTTTGGCCACATCTAGGTGAATACTGTATGATCACTGAGAACATCAAAGACCAAGTCTTACTTCTCAAACGCACCTTGTTTGGCCTTCCCCTTACAGAAACCCAACATTAGCTCAGAATTACTCTGGATGGAGGTGGAGAGAGGCGTCAGAGGCAGTGTGCTTGGTTCCCATAGCCTGGAGAGGTGGTAAGGATTATTAGTGACTAGTGTTTCTGCTCCTTTGGTGAGAAAATGTGGAAGTGTTGAGCTGATCAGTGGAACCATGGAAGATCCACACGACTATGGGTTTGAACACAGAAAATGTAAGAGACAGAGACTTTCCGAAATGTGGCACATGTCTACGACTATACAATGTAGCTAAGAGGTATCTAACTAGCCCTTCCTCGTTCACACTTTAGGAAAATTCAGTGACTTTTTACACTGATCAATAATTCTATTTTGAACATTTTTTAAGGGCTTCCTGTCTTCGAAAAACTATTTGCTGAGTTTGAAAATAATACAGTCTTATACTAGCTCAAATTCTTTGCGATTAATTTTCGCTGTGTTTACAGGCATAGAGCTGGAGTTATCTCCCGACTGCTTAAACTTCATTGCCTTTCTCAATACAGTTCCAAGTCAAGAAATTCTTGAAATATAATTACTATGCCTAACTAAATTAGAACTTTGTTTCAAAGGATAAGCCTTACTCCTTTCTGAAGGGTACCTAGGAATCTGTCCCTCTTGGTCATTACTTCGGTTTTTGGTACGCATGTTTTTTAATTTCAAGTTCAAACGGATCTCACAAAGAAGCTAATAAAGACAAACAAGAGGAATAATTTTATAAATTTATGTGCTTTCTTATACCACATGGGGCAGATAGTATAAGAGGTTTGTTAGTAGGTAGGAGAATCTCCCTTTTTGAAGTTCCTTCTTTCAAATAATGTCTTTCCCACTATTCTCTGTATTTCTTTTTGCTTCTCTAGCTCCTGGCTAACATTTTGATCTTGGTTTCATTAGGAAATGTTATCATTCCTAACACTAATCAAAGAAATTGTTCCAAATTCTTTTTTTGTTTTTGTTTTTGTTTTTGTTTTATTTTGGTTGTTTTTTTTTAAATTCTTCTAAATTCTGAAGTGGCTTCCCTAATATGATCATGTGGAGTGCCGATGCATTAGTTCAACCCTGCGCATGAGGAGTAAGTACATCAGAATCTCTAAGGATAGGCTTAAATAAGCACAATATTAATAGATTTTGTAATGTTGTGTAATAAGCCGTTTACTTGCCTACAAGTGCACACAATATAGATGTGAACATCCTCAAATAATTTCATGGGCACTCAATGTTACGAGTGATCTGTGCTAAGTAGTGATAAAAATGGATAATGGTATGTATTCCTAATTACAAAGAATATGTTATCCCTATAAAAGTCATTACAGAGAAGCTAACTACAGGTACTGTTTCAGTGCTGTGATATTCTTTGTGTATAATGACACTTAATGACACGCACTGATGTTTCATGCCACCACCCTGATATGCTCAAGTCGGCATCAGCAGCAGTGTCGTTCACAACTGAGTTCTGAATACCATTAAAGATGTTGTTCAATAAGGATATAAAGAAAAATTTTCTCACTCTAAAATCGAATATTCTTAAAATTCTGTATTTGCTTTTGTCTTTCCCATGCTGAAGTTTCAGACAGAATTAAATATAAAAGTGCCTTAATGTATTTTTCATATTTTAACTTTCATGTGTTCTACCTTGAGAAGTTTTAAATAAATTACTTTAGTGTATGTCAAATAGCATGGTAATTGGTATGAAAGATTCTATCATATTATATGTACATAAAACAGCAGCCAAAGGATAGCAACGAACTCAAAATGGCTTAAGCAAATAACAAAGCCAAAATGAAAAAAGACATTGGGATGCCTGGGTAGATTGCTCGCAAATCTAGCAGGATGTGTAGGCTTAAACAATATCATCAGCACTCTCTTAGATTTATTGGCACTAACCTCTATCCATATGCTGACAGATTCAAGTCCAAAAGAAGAGTTTTACTCCAACAGAAATTCTAGATTTCTCATGGGTTTTTATTGGCTTATCTTGGTTTTTTTTTCATCAGGCCCAGTTGTTGCTGTCAATGGAAACATGGTGCGATGCCGTTCCCTGTGGACCCCTG
Source organism: Hystrix cristata (assembly GCA_004026905.1). Taxonomy (NCBI): domain Eukaryota; kingdom Metazoa; phylum Chordata; class Mammalia; order Rodentia; family Hystricidae; genus Hystrix; species Hystrix cristata. The sequence goes on from PVJO010000001.1 coordinate 39,751, forward strand.
TGTCAGGCACAGATTCAGAGTAAGATCACTGGAGTGTTGCAAGAGAAAAGGAGGGTGGATGGTAGAAAGGAGAGAATGCCGCTACATTCATTCATTCAATTATTCACTGCATTTGTTCAGAGAAAGGCATGCTTCTTGGCACTGGGGACTAACTGGTGATTAAAACAAACAAAGCCCGTGCCCTCCTGGAATTTTCACTTGGTTAAGAGGAGAGACAGGAAGCAAGTAAATACCCAAGTAAATATAAAAGGAATGATTAAGGGTGATAAAGAAAGGCAAGGACAGGTTGGTGGAAGTATTATATTGAATGAGAGGGCCATGAGGCAGTATTCAGAGAAAAATGTATAACAATTTAAATATTAAATTTAGGGGCAAGTAGTAATTTTTCAGTTGTATTTGAAAATGACCTTAGTCCAATTACAAATATATCTATACTCAATCTTAAATAAATGTTTGAATACATGTACGTAGGTTTCTGTGTGTATGTATGTACTGTATATGTACCCACATACATTTCCATAAATACATATACATATGTATGAGAGGAAATTTATTTTGACAGCCTAAATATAACAATTTCACGATGAACTGTCTTCATCGCTGATGAATTATTTGAAATAAATTATCTATGCTGGTTTGTGGTAGGCAAATTTTCCTTTTTTTTTTTTTTTTTGGTGCTGGGGATCAAACTCAGGGCCTTGTGCTTGCTAGGTGTCTTAGTTACTTTTCTCTCATTGCTGGGACAAAATACCCGACACCCAAAGTTAGGGGAAGAAAGGTTTATTTGGCTCACAGTTTGTAGAGGTTTCAGTCCACAGTCAGCTGGGTCCGTGGCAGGGTGGCATGGCAGACAGGCAGAAGTCAGCAAGGTAAGCAAGGGATGCAAGCAAGGGATGCAAGCAAGCAGCTAACTAGTTTCTTCCTGTATTTTATATTTTATCCAGGCTACCTGTTTTTAGGGCGGGCAGTACTCCCACCCTTAATCCTAATACCCCTAATCCTAGTGTCACATCCTTGATCCCAGCAGAACCAGGCCAAACTGGATCAGTGGATTAATTTAGTAATCACACACTCTAGATCCAGCTATCTCTTACCACATAAGGCTTTGGGGTGACATCTAGACACAAACCATAACAGTAGGCAAGCACTCTAACCACTGAGCTAAATCCCCAGCCACACATCAAAGGCAAATTTTTACCTCTGCTCTTACAGGTTTTTGGACTGGGCCTGAGAATTAAATTAATAGCAGGCAGATCAATCAGAGAAAGGCATATATATTTTTTTCACACAAGTTTTCCATGACCCAGGGCTTTGATAGGAAAATGAAGACTAAAAGATGGAGTTTGCATTAAACAATTATATACTGAATTAGACAAAGAGCAGTAAACTGTGAAAACATGACAGGAGGCCACGGAGCCTTTATATAGGTGAGAGGACTGTGTTGAGAAATGACTAGGAGGTAAGAGTAGACTTTAAAAGGTGTGTTTGTACAGATTTTCCCTGGCCTCAACTTTCTGTCCTTGAGAAAATGATACAGTGCTTTCTTTCTAGTGTAGGAAGGGAATCTTTCACATAGGAATTGTATTCCCGCTTTTACAATATAGAGTGAAGGACAGAGTGAGCTTCTTGCATCTGCTGTTTTTTTCTGTTGTTTTTTTGGTTTTTTTTTTTTGGTTGTTTGTTTTTTTAAGAAGAATAATTAACTTGCCAAAACAGCAGATTCAGGAGTAATTTATTCTTTATTCAGGGAGATTGTGCTGGGGATCGAACTCTGGGCCTTGCAATTGCTAGCCAAGCGCTCTACCACTCAGCTAAATCCCCAGCCCCTGGGGCAATTTATTCTTAACTCCTTCACTAGCTCACCCATCTTTGGTAGGGAATAGTATAACTTCCCATTACATTCATCAACCCAGGGACTTAAAGTGATATGTTCTTTTGAGGAGGTAAATCTTGAGACTATGGTTTGCTTTCATTGGAAGAAAAAAAAAAAGATAGTAAAAGTATAATACATTTATTTGGGGGTATAAATAAAATATATAATTTGAGTTTTAATATGTCTACTTTAAATTTTAAACATATTTCTGAATTATTATAATGACCTGGAAAAATGCTACAAAATGTATAAAAATATTTATGTAAGAGTACATAGTTTTCTTTATCTGTTTTTGTTTTTTTATGGTACTGGGGATTCTGGACATTCAACTGAAGGTTTTCACATTGAAATATATTCCCAAACCATTTTTTATTTTGAGACAGGATCTCACTAAATGGCTAAATTGACCAAGCAGGGCTTGAACTCACAACCCTCCCGTGTCAGCCTCCCAGTGTGCTGGGATTACAGGCCTGCACTGCCATCCCTGGCACATTTTCTTTTTGCTTTAAGATCAAATATAGTTCAATGGCTCACCTGTGTCTAACACGTAGAAGTTGTTAAAACAAAATAAGGTATTTGTTCATGACTGAACCAATAAATAAATTAGAGTCATTAATTAGTCATTCACGAGAAGATAGCCTAACCTTTTGTAAAAGTGGTATTTTGGGGGTTTTATATTTGCTTTTTATTTTTGCTTTGGTAGTAATAGGCATTGAACCTAGCGTTGTTCTTCCACTAAATTTCATCCCCAGCCTTGGGCAGACAGGGAGCATTAGGGAGACAGGATCTCCCTAAATCGTCCGGGCTGGCCTAGAACACACTATCTTCTGACTTCAGCCCCTAAATGTCCGGGATTATGGACACTGGCCAGCATGCCCAGCAAAAGTGAATTTTTTTTGGCTTTTATTTCTTATCGTAAAAGCCCTAGTTGGACAGATTTCAGCTTACTAAATAGAAGGAAAAGCAACAGAGGAGCAAAGTAGCAACATAGTTAAGGAAGTGTTATGACAGTGTCTTGCTTCTGTAGTTACTATTTTCCTGACTCTTATTATTGAACTAAAGCTCATTTTTGGTATTCTGGTATTAATTAATAATTGCTGAACATTTACTATACCACCCTCAGGACTTTATATTTATTGAAATATAAAAACTTCATAAAATTTAAGAGATGAGGAAATCAAGGTGCCCAGAGTTTACATAGCTTAAGAAGCTCTGAGAAGTTTAATGCAAACCTGTATAGTAGGGCTCAAGATCATTATGTAACTCTGCCCCACTGCACTTAATTTCTCAAACCACTATAAATTATCACATAAAACATACACTTTTTCATAAAAAGACTGTGTTTTCATTTGTGGAGATCTAAACCTCAAAAAAAAATAAAAAAAAGAAAGCTTGACTTTATAAAAAACATAACAGAAAAAAAATGTGGTTCCTATTGAATATGACTAATGATTTTAGAAGTCTATAAAATTTTAATGAACTAAAAAAGTTATTAAACATTATACAGACTCCAAAACCATATTTAGCACACATACTTGAATTCCATAGGAGCCTTTTTATTTTCCTCAACAAGGCAAAAAACACAGAACCTAATAGTTTTAGATTGATTTTCATATTATTTTTAACAAGGTTTCTGGAAAATATTGCTTGCTGCTAACAGGTTTAGAGTTAACCTTACCTAGGTGGTCATGAACATAGTTGAATAAATGATCCAAGTAATACCCATCACTGGTCTTCTCTCCTGGGCTTACACGGGATGGTACTTTTGTGGCCATTGTTGCTATCCTTGGCTTTCTGAGCAGCTTTTGTACATTCCATTGAGAGAGTATGTGGGAAAATTTTTTGTTATTGGGGCAATGAAAAGTAGTAATAAAGAAAGAATATGATGACAGTAAAATAAAGATGATTTTTTGTTCTGCACTGTGTCTCTCTGTTCCTCGGGGGAAAATAAAGTGAGCAAAACAAGTATTTGTTCTTCATAAGAAAAAAGCTTAAAGGCAAAAGACAAACACAGAAGACAATAAATACTGAACATGAAACTTACATTGGTTTTCAGTAGGTGGAAATATTTTTATCAGTCATAATTTTATAGTAAATAGCAAAGTGGCAATCCTGAACAGTAGAATGTACACAATGTATAGCCTCAGATTGGGGGTGTGTGTGTGTAATACTAGGCATTGAATCCAGGGCCTTTGTACTGAATTGTATCCCAGGCTGGGCTCAAATTTGAGATCCTCCTGCCTCATCCTCCCAGAGCTCTGGGATTGTAGGATGGTACCCTCAGACATGGCTAAGACACACCATATTATAGGAGAATGTCAGAGGAAAAAAATGATACATATTTCTCTCTGTATCTTCATCAATAAATTATTTGAAATTAAATAGTCTGAGTTCCTTATTAAATTTACTTTTACAATTTAACAAAGAAATAACTTTAATGAATTTGAATTTATATTTTCTTGTTTTATTTTAAATTTAACATCTTCTGTAATTTAACATTCCTATTTAAACCTGTCTAGCATATCCATTAACCAATTATGTTATTTTCTATTTTTCAGGGTTTTACATTTATTTTAAAGAACTAGAATTGTTACATATTCTTAGTTGTATACCATGCCAGAGCATTATCATTTAATGGTAACTCCATTTCACGTTTTCTTTCAATGTCAAGATATTTATATTTGAATTTATTATCCAATTTATTATCCACAATTTTCCTTCCTTCTTAAATAACATGTTTTCATTTCTAAATAATCTCATTGAAGTTCTCTAAGTTGATACGGTATTTCAATCATACCCTCAAACACGTGTAATACCCTTATTTTGAAATGTGGTAAATTATCCAAAACATGGTCGAATCTTGGAGAACAATCCACATACTCTTTTGTGGCAAGTCAATCTCCTAAGGGATCTGTTCGAAGGCTTTTTTAACAACGAAGCAAAAACTACAAACTCTTTCTGCTATCACTTTCTTAACACTTTGTTAAAAAAGAGAATTAGCTTACGTATGAAGATGTGTTCTTCACAGCAAAATATTGATGATTGTTGAATGATAGTTGATATTGCAGTGATTCTTCCTGAAGTTATGAAACTCTGAGATTTCTGGAAAGCATCTCCACTCATCCTCATTCTGTAGAAGTGATGCAGGAAGGTATGGGGCTTTCAGAGAAGGTATTTCTAGGTCCTTTATTCGCTCAGGCAATGAATTGCAGGAGCAAATTTTAGGGCATTAAGGAGGTTTATTTAAGCAACAAAAGGAAGACCGGTTTTGCCAGGTGAATGAAATAACCAGCTGCTGCCACAATTACAGAATGTAAAAAGTAGTGGGAGGCAAGGTAACGAAAGATGGAGTACGGGTTAGGGGTCAGGCCAAAGGGGGGTTAGGAGAGCAAGAGGGCAAGAGAAGGAGCTTGCGGGTGCTATTCACGTTTATCTGGATTCTGTTCTCGTGAGAGTTTCCTGATCCTGTGAGAAGAGGCGCGATTGGAATTTTGCAAGGCAGGCTGACTTCAGGTCAAGGCCACTCCCCCTAGGTCAGGTCCATCTTCCCAGCCAGGCCAAGCCACACCCTATTCCTACTGCAGGAGGCCGAGAACAGCACAGGTGTCCCCTGCTAATGTGGCAGCAAGCGCAAGTGAGGACTTTCACGTGATACCCATCTTGTTTACTTTTGAAGTTTAAAGGGATTATTTGGCTATTTAAAAGATGTTTTCCACCATGTAAATTTATCTGAAAATATGCTGCAGCTTAAGGTTTATAAAATCATCTTTCACTTGCTTTATATTAATTATTGTCCTAGTGTATCTTTTACGAAATACTGATTTAGTATTCAGAGCATTTCTATTATTTCTGTTCACCAAACAATTTCTACAACATTTGTACCCATTTGTATGAGAAAATTTTGCTTTAGTTTCTCTAGACATTTAGGAATATTTCATTTTTTCCAAATATGATAATTAAATAGAAAATTTCTTTACTTGAAAAAGTTTGAAAGGCAAAGGAGCTCTCTGTGGTTGAAACTTGAGCTCTGATGTTTGACAAAACCAGACACTGTTATCTTGCAAAGCATGCATTTCCCCAACTGTAAAATGAACTAAGTGTCTCAGCTGCCTTTAATGTAAAACAGGTAGCAATAATATTGTTTTGAAGGACTTCCTGAAAATCTGAAATGAGTGCCTATATTGAAGGAGTGTTTTGTGTCCCGGGCATGAAGTTAATGCACAAAAACATGATTATTACTTTTTCTTTCTTCTTTTCTTTGTAAAATTTCTTAAATTCTTGTACATGGAATTCCAAAGATCAAACTCCAATGAAATAAGTACTACATTAAGTACTATGCAAAGTACTTGTTATTTTTTATAATGCTCTAAACTTACAGTGTAGGTGCTATTCAATATTTAGAAAAAATAAACTAAGTCTTGTAGTGTTTAAATAACATTGGCTAAGATCACAAATAGATAATGGAAGTGCAAGCCTTCAGTTTAATATACTCCTAGAGAAGTGTGTTGACATCTCAAACCTACTACTTGTTACCCAATATCTTGCATAAAAACATATTAAAGGCATATATTAAATTCTGATTCCCTTTTCCTATATTTTCTAATAAATTGGTTATAGCTGAATCAAGATATTTATCTTGGCTAGTGTATTAGACTAGGGTAAATTTATAATTCGTTTGTGGTATCATATTTTGTATTACCCAGTATTTTATTATCTGTAGTATCTTTTTTTGCAGTAAAATCTTTCATTAACAGTTATCCATTTGATTATGGAAATTTATTATAAAAGTCTTTAAAAATTGAATATTAATTTATTTCCAAACTGTATTTCTTTTCAGTTTGCACTGTAAGATGCTTATAAACACTTTTTTCTCTAACTGTAACATAATGTGTATGTTTTCTTAACTTTGAGTAATCCTGTTTTCATAATGTAATTACCAGACCAGTATTTTAACCTTTTCTTGGCAGAAAGAATATCATCTCCAGTCAAAAAGATAAAAGCTTGAATCTCACTGGGCAGAAAATGTCACCATAATACATGGTACTTTATGATGTTTCAAGTCATAGTTTTTGTTTGTTTGTTTTGTTTCATTTTGTTTGTTTTTTGTTTTTGATTCTGGGGATCAAACTCAGGGCCTTGTGCTTGCCTAGGGCCTGTATTTTGTTTTTGATTCTGGGGATCAAACTCAGGGCATTGTTGGGGATCTAGCTCTACCATTTGAGCTAAATCCCCACCCCCAAGGCATGGTTTTTCAATTATTTCATGAAAAATATTGAATACTCCGAAAACTAAGCTATTGTGTTTTAAGGGTATATTATCTCAATGCTTCAAGAAATGTTACTTCATCGACATGAAAAAGCAGGGTTTTTCACAGGTGAGACATATACATTTTAATCAGTAAGACAGCATGATTTTTGCAGAGCTCTATATGTACAAAGAAAGAATCACAGGTAATGGAAAAAGTTTATTTTTCTGGACTGCTAATCAAACAGAATGTTTTACTGTTTATTCTAAAATATGAAAAGTTAACATATTGAGTAAGTGTTCATATTTTTCATCAATTATTCATAAAAACAAAACAAACCATAATTTAACATGATAACCATCTTTTATTTGCAAATGATTTTACAATTTTCCCAGCATTCAGTGGAGACTGTCTCAAGGAATCATTGGCCCAGCAGCTTCCAGAGAGCTATGGAATCCATTTCCAAGATGGTTCACTCACATGAGTAGCAGATGGGTGATGGCTGGAATTTTCATGGCCCAGGCAAAATACAAAGAATAGAAAAGTAGTTCGCAAATTTTGTCTGTGGTAAGTGTAAAAGATTTGAAGCCATCCTCAATCATGGTGCAGTGCTTGCTGCGAAGAAGATATAAACATCCCTCCCACTTCAGCAAGACGGTCCTGTATCTTCAACACTTCATACACTATGGCATTGAAATCTAGGAGCTCATGATCTAATGACGTTCACGGGCAGACAGCATGCCTTCAGTGGTGCAGTTGCTCTAGATCTGAAGAGCTGTGAGCTGAATGGAGAAGCTCTTTGCTCTCTACATTCCCACTTTACAATAAACATCCTGATTCAAAAACAGGAAAGGAGGGAGGCATACTTTGATAATTCATATGTTTAAAACTCTGAGTGTTTGCTGTTTGTGCTTTGAAGGCTCTTGGCTTATCCCTTTGAGTTTTTCCTTTTCTATGAGACGTGGTGTGTGATGGCAGTTAAGTAGCTTTCCCAGTCTGTTTCCTGCCTCTAATGAATTGAGAGTCCAAAGACCTCTTTAATTTGGACTGTCACTAGATTTAGCGCAATGCTATAATTCCCTTAAAAATATTGTGGCATTCCTGTGTATTAGATCATAATATTCCCTATTAGATCAAATCCACAACAGATTTCTTCAAGACAGGCATCACACTGCTTGCTGTCACACTGTCCAGAATCTGTGTTGGATATCAATGACTGTGATTCAAACTATCCAATTCCCATGGACTCAAAATGCTAATAATCATGTATTTCTTTATGATTTTGTGATCAGGGGAGATTTGACTAGGTGATCTAATGCCTGTTACAAACTGTTGGTGAATTCATTTCCAAGATGACTGCTATAGTTTGCCTATGGTTTAACGGCTCCCAGGGTCCATTGTGATTGGGCGTTTGATCCTCAGGGTGGCAGTATTGAAAAGGCTGAGGAAACATTAAGAGGTGGGACCTCATAGAAGTTCAGTTGAGAGCATTCTTTACACAGGGATAGTGGAACCCTGTCTCTGTATGCCGGCTGGACGTGTGACTGCTTGCTCTGACATGCACTACTATCATTGCTCTCTGCCACTTTCTGTCCACCAAAGAAGTTCTCACCAGAACTGAGGTAATACGTGGACCTTACCCCCGACCTTCAAAACTGAGCTAAACAAACTTCCTTTCTTTAGAAGTAGCTGGTATCAGGTATCCACCATAGTTATGAAAAGTTGACTGATTCAATGGTCCACTCACATAGTGAGTAATTTGGCATTTACTTGTTGCTGAGAGGCTTTATTCCGAATTCTAAAGAGGAAGAGGAAGAAGCTATCACTTCTCTAAGTCTAGGGATGGATTTGGTAATTCACTAATTTCATCATGTTCTATTTGTCAGAACAGATTCAAATGCATGGACAAATACACACATCTCTTTGCTGGGAAAGAGAATTTACAGCATTCTCGCATCCACTAATGTTTAAACTTTAATGAAATATTTCTCACCTCTTCCAGGAATGCTACAGACATAATATACTTAATTCCCAAGCAATTTACTATATAAAAAAAATTATAAATTTATTTTTAAAGAATTTGGCATTTGCTTATCAATTCTGTATAACTTATCAAAATCCAGTAAATAGGTAATTATCTGAAAATTTTATGATACACATTTTTGCATGAAAATTCAAATACTTAGTTGTTGTTGGTGAAAAATGGTCCAGAACTGGGTATCTATATACCTAGCCCCAGACAACTGAACTTATACTCAGGTATGTTATATTCATTTTGCACATGCAAAAGCATATTCCTTAAATATTTATTCAACACTTTATTTCATGGTAGTTGGGGACAAATTGTCTTTCTATTAAAAATTGCTTATGGAAATAGCCTCACATAATGACTTGCTTTCACTAATTGAAACAAGATTAGCTTTGGGGAAAAAAGCAAATTATTTTTGTGTATCTTATTTTGCTCATTAATTTATATTTGTTTTATTAAGTGTAGGATTTTATGAAGGATGTTAGTAGGATAACACTTAGAATGCTTGACGACTGGCTAGATTACGCCTGAGATAAAGTCAAATATTATTTTATTATAGAAATTTTCTTACACATATGTGCATGTGTGTGCATGTGTATATTTTAATTTGGGTAATGTGGAGGACACTGCTCTGACTTCCAAAAGCTGAAAATGCACGCACAAATGCTAAAAAAAAATGTAATTTCCTTTTGATTAGTTTTAATGAAACAGTCAGAATTTTATTTCCAAATCCAATTCCCAGTCTATCTTATCTTCTTTAGATTATATATATATTTCTGTGTCACCATAATAAAAATACTGTGGCTCTTTTTCAATAAAACAAGTCATATCAGTGAAATTTTTTTGAAATAAATCCTTTTATTTTTTACAATGAAGAGTAAAACAATTTTAAAAAGCTTTTTCTTTGTTATCTACTATGCCATTGCAATATTTTTAATATATATGGACTAATAAGCCTTTGATTGAAGCTGAAAAGACTTCTGAATTTGGAATATTAATTCACCTGAATGCAGAAGAAATCTTATGTTTTGAAAGCCAATTAATTTGTATGTCAGCAGTTTTTATTATCCCAGTAAAAGTTGCATTGTTCTTCTCTAAAATATGTATTTTTTCATGAAGAAGTTACACCAAATTACAATGAATTTTTTTCTCAAAGACTAAATATCATTTTAGCAGCTTGACATTTCAAACACAATTTAAGAAATTATTTTTAATGAGATTCTATAATTGGAAGAACTCAAGGTATACTAAGAGCACAAAATTTCAACTCCCATGATGAATAGAATCATTATGTACTCCAAACATGTACTAATAGAATTTTACAAAATATCAAATACATTTGATTCTAAGCATGTCATAAATGATGAAAATTCTTGATCTTTACATACATCAAAATTAACCATACTTTTTCCAAGGGAAAGATAACAGTTTTATTTATTGTAATTACACACTAAGAAAATCCATTTTTTAAGATCAGTGTAAAAATGACTTAACAAAATCATTTACTATATCTAGTTTTGAATTTCTGATGTTAATGTATATTGAAATCTGTGTGGCTTCAGGTGAAAAAAAATGTTTTTCTCTTAAATTTCTCTGAGAAATAAGACCAGAAAATGTTAAGAATTGCTTTTTAGCTATTGTTGGTAGGACTGTAATAAAAAGTAAGACAGATGTAGAGAGGAGTGTTTCTTAATCCTTTGTGTGGGGTTAATAACTCATGTGTTCACTCAGCCCCAGGGCTTCATAGGTGTGTGACTGAGCAGTGGACAGATGCCCAGCAGCAACAATGTGCATGTGTGTGGTTTCATGATTTGCCCCGGCAGTCCTGAAATTCTTGATGCTCTTGAAAAAAAAGCCCCACATTTGCACATTGTACTAAATTCAGCAAATTATGTATTCTGTCCTACACGACTACATATTCTGCATGCACTCTGATTTCAGAAACTTCAAGTCTTCTAGAGGAGAGAGTCAATCAAGAGGGAGATAGTTCTGTGATTAAATATTGCAGTGAGTAACTAGAAAGAAAAAAAGCACTATTATCTTAGTATGTTTGTGCTTCTACGACAAAAAGACTGGAGACTGGGTTATTAAAAAACAGTGGAAATTTATTTCTCAGTTCTGGAGGCTGGCAAGTCCAGATCAAGGCACTGGTGGGTTCGGTGTCTCATGAGGTCTGTGCTCTGTTTCCAGGGTGCTGCAGGCTCTGGAGGGGAGAGTACTGTTCTCACACCCCAGAGCACAAGAGAAGAGGCTGACTCCCTTATACCCTTTTACTAATACCTTAATATAGACAATAAGGGCTCTAAAGACTGCCCATCTCTTAATACTGTTGGTTTTTTTTTTATTATTAACTTTCAAAATGGGGGGGGTTGGATTCATAGTGAAGAGAAGAAATGGTAATCCACTTTAAATTGTTTGTTCTAAAATATCCTGTGTAAATAATAGAAATGTTATTTAATGCCTAAAAGATGAACAAGAGCAATTTCTGGTTTAAATCAGAGAAACAGCCTTCCATCCTCAGGAAATAATTGACCAAATGAGTTTAGACAAGTGTGGTAGTCATGGAGCCCACTTTCAAGTAACTGCCCAAATGCTTAACTCACCCAGTTGTCCACTCCTTGAGAGTTAACCTCAATCTCAATTGGCTACTGCCCCCAAGGTCCACATCCTTTACAGGACATTCCATGGAAATCTTTCACATCAAATATCTCAGCATCTAATTCTGAAGAATCCATCTATACCAGTTAGAACCAGGATGTGTTCAAGAATCCAAGCAATATGGAACTTGGGAGCTAAACTGCGCATCACTTAGAAGATAACAAGGATTCCACCAATAGACTAGTGATAGGTGGAGCACAGACAGCAGCTGGTAAAAGGTAATGCTCTAGTCATCCCAGTCTTTACCTAGGGAAAACTGAGATGCTTTACACTGAGAAAGAATGCACTCAAGGGAGCAGTACCTAGGCATTTGAGATGTATAGAAGGAAAAGGGGATTACGTAGCTCTGAGCCAATTACCACTGATGATTTACAAAATGATAAATAGTGGCAGGTGGGGGGGCAGGTTTGAAAGCCAGAGCCCTCTTTCTCTACATATGAAATTAGCCCTCATGTTTTTCTGCAGGAAACAAAGAGACTGAGGACCAAGGCCAGGACTTATGAGTAGTTGAACATCAACAAACACTCATAAAGCAAGGCTGTCATGCTAAGGGCAGGGCTCAAATTGAGAAACTGCTACCTGGGCCCTAGAGATGTAACAATCTGGCAGATGTCCCCACATCTTCTGAAGCCCTAGACTCTTCGGATCATGGACTCCTCACACAATGATTTAAAAAAGTCAGGATATCCATCCAATCCTGGAAGATAATATTTCTCTCACTGAGATCTCCCAAATGTTTCACTCACATAATTAGGTATGCATTCTCCTCAGAACCCATCCCAGTGCTCCTAAACGCCATTACATCTACAAGCAGGGTTAAATCCCAACGTAACTTAACTAGAATACGCCTTGTCAAAGAGAAAATCATTGTTTAAAGGACCTGCAAGACTTAGCTCACCTACACGAGCAGAGCTGCGAGTGTAGTACTCTTACCGGGGGCAGGTATGTAAACTGGCAAAGACTTCACAGTATGATACACACTCACTACGAGAGTAGTTCACAGGGAGGGGGCGGGCCTGGCGCTGCAGCACTTCCGGGGGTAGCTGTCTCTCTGGGGAAGTTCCGGTGAGGTCAGTGAGGAGGCAATGGCCGGTTCCCCAGAGCCCCCGGACCCTCGGCCTTCTGCCAGCCATGGACCTCGCTAACGGCGGCAGCGGCGGCTGCGCAGCCGGGACTCCTCAGGCCGTGAAGCCGAGGACGAGGCATGTCGGAGCGGCAGTGGGGTGGAGGCCTCCCAAGCGCCTCGGAGGGCCGAGAAGCCAGGACTGTTGGCCACGGAGCTGCACACATCCAGGTGCTTGGGTGACCGCCAGGTCTGGGTTGGAGGAACCGTCGGGAGGGTGAGGGAAGTGCAGGGTAGGCGGGCCATGGGCGGCAGCCAGAGAGAGTGCCCTGGAAACGTCCTGGCAACTGGCAACGTCCACCACCCTTTGAAAATTCACTGGCCGTGTTGAAGGCCTGCGTAGGTAACATGCGAAAGCCGCTTTTAACATTGCCTCCAACCTTTAAAAATAAAACTTCCTGCATCCGGACAATATAAATGTGAAGAGGTTGCCGGCGTACGACACAGATATCTTGGAAACGCTGATTTTCTTTCTTTTGTTTTTAATTACAGAAGGGCAAGTCCTCTGGGAATGACTCTTGGAAATGGAGTTCGTTAGACCATCTGGGGAAGAGGGACTAGGAGTGATACTTGTCCACGTTTGCTGAGTGGGTTAGAGGCCATGGAGCGGAAGGCAGACGACGGTCTGGCCCAGACTGGTTACAGGTAGATGATGTTAGTATTGTAACCGTTTTGTGTGTGCATTTTAGTCTTCATTGCTATACCAACATTCCTCCTTTCAGGACTGAGTTCTGTTCCTGCGACAAGGTCATTAAATGAGCTGGTCGTTAAATGACGAGTTGTATACAGTCTGTACATTACAATATCCAGAACAAAGAAATAGTAAAAGGAAATTTTGTTTGCATGACTTACGTGCAGTACTGTACTGTGTAACAACATAAAACTGTACTGTATAGTACAATCAGCAAAAATTATAGTACTGTGCAAACAAGGTATACTGTGTGGAAAAAAGACATAGAGGCTTTATAAACAAGATGTACAGATTTGCACAAACAAGAAGGACCGGTTGTAAATCGGAGTGGCGTGTCGTAACAGTTAAACAGGAAGGTCGTTAAAGGAGGAGTATCTGTATATGCAATTGACAATAGACGATGTTAAATACATTATTGAAATATCTGGTCTTTCTAGAAATTCTCAAATGTTTGATATATGTTAAAAAGTAGATGTAGTAAAATAATGCATTTTGTAAATTTCTTTTTGTTAAAATTCACATGAAGGGGTTGGGGATTTAGCTCAAGTGGTAGAGTGCTCACCTAGCAAGCACAAGGCCCTGAGTTCAATCCCCAGCACCAAAAAAAAAAACCCCACAAAAAACAACAACAACAACAAAAAACTCACATAGTGTTTTTTTTTTTTTTTAATTTTAATGGTACAGTGTTATTTTGTAGGGGAAACAGCCAAATCCCCTCTTAAGTGGTACATACTGTGTTTATGCATTGGTTTCCCAGAGAGAGGGAGATGCAGGGTGCTGTGCTAGTGGACTTAGAGGGAGGCAGGTTACTGTCATCTCTTGTTTGTACATTTTGTTTTACTTTGCTGTGTATATAGGACATGTAAAGGACAGATAAGTTCTATTATAACATGTAGTCTTTCCAGATGTTAAAGAGCTTTCCAGTTTTGACAAAAGTAGAATTAGTTAATTAACATAGTTTGTATGTTTTGTGTTAAAATTCCTAGGAAAGATTGTCCTCTGAAAAGTTGAGCATTTTAGCTCACTGGGTTAGTGGAGAAGGGAAGAATTGTAGACTAGAATGCTTATTTTCAAGACACTTTCAAATTATAACTATTGTTACATGTGAGCAGTCTGTTCAAGACTGCTCTGTATATATAATGAACAAATGGAGTTTTTAATGAAACATCTAGTCTTACCTAGACATTTAGAAATGCCCAACATATGTTAAATGTCGAAGTAGCAAAATATCACTTTGTAAATACCCATTTGCTAAAATTCATGTGAAATATTATCTTTTGGGAATGTAATGGTTAAACCACATCTGTGAGCAGTATGGTACTCTCTATACTTGTTCAGTGATTTGGAGGGAAGGGAAGCAATTGCAAAAGGTAGTATGTTAGTGTATTTATACCTAGATATTTTCAGACATCACTTTTCTGTAGCATGTTTTGTGAGTTTTGTTTGGCTGTGTAAATTTGTTTGGATTTTCCAGGTAAATCCAAATTTTGCCACATTTTGTCCCTAGGTGCTAAAGAGGTTGCCAGTATATGACAAAGTCATGAAGTTAGCACATTTTGTACACTTTGTGTTGAAATTCACAGAAAAGCTTGTTCTCTGTAAATGAACTTTGTTTTTTCAGTTTTCTTTAAAAAAAATTATATTAGTGCATATTTGCTGTACATAGTGTGATACTCGTCATAGGGAATTTGTAGCTGTGCATAATATATCTTAATTCTTTTCTTCCCATCCCCCTCCCCATCCCCCTCCCCTCCCTTCAATCCTCTTCCCCTCCCCATTTACAGAAGTTTTGTTTCCATTTTTTCCTTATATTCTTTGTTTTTAAATCCCTTTACCCTTCCTTCCTTTCCTGTTGCCCCTTCCCTTGTTGTCCTTCCTGTTTGTACATGTGTTTTCTGCTTCCCAATATCTGTCCTCTATTTTGCTCCTTATGTACCCTTACGGTTTCTCACACAGGAGAAAAAAATGAGATATTGAAATTGGTGTGTCTTAGGGCTGGGGATTTAGCTCAGTGATTAGAGTGCTTGCCTGGCAAGCACAAGGGCCTGAGTTCGATCCCCAGCACTGGAAAAAAGAAAAAAAAAAAAAAAAAAAAAAAAAAAAAAAAAGAAAAAAGAAAAAAAAAAAGAAATTGGTGTGTCTTATTTATTTTACTTAAATTTGTGGTCTTGCCGTGCATCTGTGCACCTACAAATGACTTGAGTTTATCATTCTTTATGGCAGAGTAGTACTTCATTGTATTATAAATACCATGTTTTCTATATCCATTCATCTCTTGTGGAGCATATGGGCTGTTTCTGATATTTAACTATTATAAATTGTGCTGCTATAAATATGGGTATGCATATATCATTTTGGTATGATGCTTTTAACTCTCTTGGGAAGATGTCTAGAAGGGGAATAAATGGGAGCCTCTGGTTTTAGTTTTTTGAGGAATCTCCATACTGATTTCTGGAATGATTGGACCAATTTACACTCCCACAAACAATGGAGAAGAGTTCCCTTCACCCCACGGCCTTATCAGAATTTGTTATTGGTTGATTTCTTGATGATAGCCATTCTTTCTGGAGTAAATTATAATCTCAGTACTGTTTTAGTTTGCATTTCTTTTTGGTGCTGGGGTTCGAACTCAGGGCCTTGTGCTTGTGAGGTAAACACTCTAACCCCTGAGCTAAATCTCTAACCTAATTTGCATTTCTTGAATGACCAGTGATGTGGAACATTTTTTCCATATATTTATTTGCTGTTTGTACTTATTCATCTGAGAAGTTTTCTTTTGGTCAATTTTTTTTTTATCATTTCAGATGTCCATTTTTGGATTGGGTCTTTGAATTGGGGGAGAGGATCTGATCTTTTGAATTTTTTATATATTCTGGATATTAGTCCTTTGTCTGAGGAGTAGCTGGTAAAAATTTTTCTCTTTCTATAGGTAGTCTCTTCTCTCTGCTGGTGGTTTCTTGGCTGTGCAAAGGCTTTTTAATTTGATGTGATCCCAGTTATTGATTCTTTGTAGTATTTCTTCTGTGATTGGGGTTTTGTTCATAAAGTCTTTGGCTACACCTATGTCTTCAACAGCCCACATCATATTAAATGATCAGAAACTGAAAGCTTTCACTCTAAAGTCAGCAACAACACAAGGATGCCCACTATCACCACTCCTGTTCAATAAAGTTCTGAAAACATTAACCAGAGCAGTTAGTCAAGTGAAAGAAAAGGAATATGGATAAGAAAGGAAGAAGTTAAATTACCTTTATTTGCTGGTGACATGATGTTCTACATAGAAGACCTCAAAAACGTCATCAAATGATTGCTAGAATTAATAACCAAATTTGGTAGTGTAGCAGGATACAAAGTAAAAAAAAAAATCAGTAGCATTCCTGTAATAACAGAAGCACTGAGGGAGACATTAGAGAAACAACACTTTTCACAACAGCATCAAGATGAAATACTTAGGAATCAATCTAACTAAGGAAGTGAGACCTTTACATTGAAAACTACAGTACAATGGTACCCCAGTTCATAAATTTAATTCATTATGATTCTGGTCACAGAATTTGTTCCGTCTTATGACCAGAATTGTGGAAAGAATTCAGTTCCTTTTGTGACCAGAATTGTGGAAAGAATGAAGTTCATGAACTGAGGTACCACTGTACTCTAAAAAAGTTGATTGAAGAGGATATTAGAAAATGGAAAGGGAGTTGGTGATTTAGCTCAGTGGTAGAGCACTTGCCTAGCAAGCGCAATGCCCTGAGTTCAATCCCCAGCACCAAAAAAAGGAAGAAAGAAAAGGAAAGAAAGGAAGGAAGGAAGAAAAAATGGAAAGATACTCCCTTTCCTTGGATGGGCAAAACCAATATAGTAAAAATGGTCATACTTCCAAAACTGTTACCCAGATTTAATGCAATACCAATCAAAATACCAATAGCATATCTGGCCGAACTAGAGAAAACAATCCTAAAATCCACATGAAACCAGAAGAGATCCAGAATAGCAAAAGCTATTCTGGAAAATTAGGGCAAGGCAGGGGGCACCAAAATCCCTTATTTGAAGTTAGACTGCAAGCTACCGTGATAGAAACAGCATAACAGTGGCAAAAACAAACAAACCAAAACCCAGATCTGATAATCAGAAAAGAAGATGCAGAAACAACTCCAAGCACACTCAGCTACTTTACCTTTGACAAAGGGACCAAATACCTTCACTGAAAGAAAGCCTCTTTAGTAAATGGTGCTGGGAAAACTGACATTCCATGCTGAAGATTGAACCTAGACTTGTATCTCTCACTACATACTGTACTAAAATTGAAATGGATCAAAGACTTAAATGTAAAGATAGAAACACTTAATCTGCTGAAAGATATAATATGTAAATGAACTTTGGATTCAACCATCTGTGGCATTACATATGCCTGTAACTTGTCCCCTGGGTTGAAGGCAGAGAGAAAGAAGTAAAGAAGGAACAGTTCCAAGTCAAAATGGTCATATTTAGAAGATGCTTCAAGTTTTAACCATTGCTACTTATGCACTTTCATTTATCAGTGCTGTATGCACAGCAGACAAGTTCTTATATGAAAAATGTAGTTCTACATACATAGAAGGGCTCCATATATTTAAAAGTAGAAGTAGTAGAATAATACTTTCTGTAATTAGCTTTTAAAAACTGATGAGAAATACTAGAATGGTTGAACCACTCTGAACAGTGTACTGTCTGTACTTGTTCATTGGCTTGCAGGAGAGAAGGAAGAAATCCTGAAAGGTATTTTGTTACTTTATGATAGAAAATTTCAGGGGTTGGGGATTTAGCTCAGTGGTAAAGCACTCGTCCAGCAAATGTAAGGCCCTGAGTTCAATCTCCAGCACCCCCCAAAACCAAACCAAAACAAAACAAAGAAAATTTCAGCTTTTCCATTGCTCTTATGTTACATGCATTTCATTCAACTTTATATGTTGTGTATGTACTGGACATGTGAGTCCTAATTTTATAGTATCTAATGTCTACATATTAAAGAGGTTGCCGGTATATGACAAAAGTAGTTAGTAAACTAACACATTTTGTGGACTTTGTGTTAAAATTCACAGAAAGGCTGCCTTCTGAAAAGGATTTTTGGAAGTGTGATTGTAAAAATCACTTTTGAGTGACATGTTAGCCTATATAACATGACAGAGAAGGCATTGGAAGAAATGAAGGTTTCTAGGCCAGAATGCTCCTACTTAGAAGATACTTTCAGATGTACCGATTGTTGCACGTGTAGTTTATTCAACAGTACTGTGTGTATAATGGACAAACTTGAGTCCATATTGGAAACATCTAGTCTTTCTGGATGTTTAGAAGTGGACAAGCAGTTAAAAGTGGAGGTAGTAAACAACATATTTTGTAGGTATCCTTTTGTTAAAACTGATAATGAAATACTGTCTTTAGGAAATGTATTATCAAACCACTTCTGTGAGCAATACTCATATTTGTGCTAGTTCAGAGAGGAAGGAGGAAGAGAAAGCGCAAAGGGCTTTAAATCAGTGTGGCTTTGGTGAAGCAAGATTGACCATTATCTCTTTTGTCTGTGCATTTTGCTTTATTTTCCTGAGTATACAGTTGTCTATAAAGAACAAAGAAGTCCTAAAATTTACTTCTAGTTTTTCTAGATGTTAAAGAGGTTGCCAGTGCATAACAGAAGTAGAATTAGTAAACTAGTATACTTTGTGTTAAAATTCATAAGGAAGACCATTCTTTTTTTTTTTTTTTTTTTTTGGTGCCAGGAAGACCATTCTTAAAACCACTTAGAAAGTGAAATTGTTAAGTATTACATATGTGTATGTCTGTCTCATGAATTAACCTCTTACAAGTCCACATATTTAAATATAGGATGACCAAATATTGCATATTTTTCATTAATTTTTATAAGATAATAATAACAGGAAGTATAAAACAACAGTTTTATCAAATGTATCCAGTACAAGAATTGACTGGTTGAAATGACACCTGCCTGAGCTGTGCTCAGGATAGTCAGTACATAAACAATTACGTTGTGCTGCCTGGGTGACGCTCAGGGTAAACTATGGGGAAGGGCTCTGAGCTGGAATGTTCCTATTTAGATGACACTTTAAAATTCTAGCCTTTGTTAAGTATTTGTGTGCAATTTACTCAATGCCACTATACATATGGGAAATTTGAGTTCTTGTTGGAAACATCCTGTCTTTCTAGATGTTTAAAGTTTGCACATGTCAAAGTCAAAGGCTAAAGTAATGCCCTTTAAGTATTTTTTGATTCTTCACAGGACTAGGAATGGGAATTTGGGGAATGGAATTGTCAAACTTGATGTCTTGGAGAGCATGCTGACTGTTCATGGGGTGCAGGAGGGGAAATATGCAGAGGGAAGTTAAGTGAGTTCAGATTTTCTTGCCATTGTTCTACATGTACCTGTTAGTTAATATTGCTGAGTATTAAAAGATAAGTCCTAATACTCAAATCGTGTTAGAAGTATCAAAATAATCCCTATATAAATGTCCTTTTGTTAGTATTTAGGGAGAACTGTCTTCTGGAGGTGACCTTTGTTAGTCACCTCTTGGAGCTAGGTGTGGTCCTGAACTTAGTCAAGTGAAGTGGGAAAAGGGCGGGTGAAGGGAAGGGTTCTTTGCTAGTATCTCCATGTCTGGCAGATGATTTGAGATTATAACCATAGGTCTGGGTATGAATTTTTTGTAAAATACTTAGGCTTATTGTGCACAAAGTTCAAACTCTATTGTACAGCATCTAAGCTTTATAGATGTCCTGTGGTGACAATATAGTATATGATAAAAACTGGAGGTAGTGAGTTAAACATGTAAATGTCTTTTTGTTGTAATTGATAGAAAAGATGCATCTTGTACTTGGAATTGTTACACCGCCGCTGGACAGTGTGTACGAGGCCTTGTTATAAGGCTGGCAGCAGAGGGGCAGAAGTAGACATATAAGGAAAGATGTATGCAAAGTGTTCAGGTTTACATTTCTGTGAGAGTCATTGATGTGTGCATGACTTCTAGATATACTATAGGAATACGTTAAAAATACCTTAAAAGTAGAGATCTGATAACTCTCAGACACATACTTGGTGTACTCTGTTGTTTTATGTCTCATTTTAAATTGAGCATTAAAAAAATGTAGTATTTTAATTGTAACTCTGCCAATACTTCTATCTAGAGGCCTGATGCCATTTTTATCTTCAGTGATAAAGCAATAAAGGCAAGATTACAATTTTTTTCTAACAGATTAAGTTGGTATTTTATATTCCTAGTTATCAAAAATACTGTTGTAGCTTTGGGATTTTGAATTGGTGAATATTCATGACATGTGGAAAAGCATCACACACTGTACAATCTGTTATACAAATGACATGCTGTGTATGTACACACAGGACCTAGAAGAACAAATCAGATTAAGCTGCGTATGACTGTACATGACTTTGTTCTTTGTATCTTTTGTTTTTGTTTCCTGTTATGCATATAAATTAAAGATTATTTCTGAAACTAAAAAAAAAAAAAAAAGAAACCAAAACAGTAGATCATAGAAGCATGCAAAAAGTGACTGGCCAGATTGAGGAAAGTTGAAATACAGAATTATGATGGCATATGATAGGAAATATTAAAAACCCCAGGGAGGTGTGTGTACTATATTATGTGCAGATACAAGAATTATGAAGTAATATTTTGCACTGGAAGAGTTACGGAGTGCACCGTTTACCAAGACCATAAGCAGTCCTCATACAGGAACACAGATCAGTTGAAAAGGGTATTTGGGAAATGGATTTACTGATAAAAATAGAAATACTGTGACCTCAAAGCAATAGAGGTCAAGTAGCATTGTTTAATTGCCAAAAGACAAGGATCACATTCATAATGACTAGAAATGACAAGAAAGGTCAAAGTGGAAACCAAGGGAATTGGACTTATGGATAGGGATGGCAATAGTCAGCATATCCATGGCATTGGCATATCCATGGCCATGAATAGAATACATCAGTGGTGTATCTTATTAACCATCTCCTTCTTTTAGGGGAGCATTCATGGACAGACAGTAGTAGTACTACCTAATCACTGGACACTGGGAGAAGAGAAGCATCTGATTATTTGAAATATCTAAATTGATATTGCTATCAAGAGGTTTAACAGTCATCATGGTTACCTTATTTAGATTTGAGACATGAGGGCACCAAATAAAACATGAAGTCCTAGCCGAGGTCTGGTTTACAGTATGCCTGCTGTGTCCACAGATTCCAGCGGTCATTTCCTCAGTCAGTGAATAATTGAAACTGACACCGTTGGCAGCTGGCACAAATCTTATACTGAATATGTGGTCTTTTGGGAAGATACTGTACTGTGGATGGTTAGGCAGCAGCCTATGAAACTACCAATAATCTTTCCTAAAATGTAAATCTAAAACAATATTATATTTTAGAGTTGATGGGAAAAATTAATGTGACCCTTAAAATATGATATGCATGGATAGAAGATCTCATAACATATTTTTTTAATTCATCAATACGATCCCTGCAAAAATGTGAAAAAATCCTATAGAGTGGCTGTGGACTGTCATGAATTCAAACAAGGAATAGCCTCAATCTCAAAAGCCAGATGACACCTCTGTTCTAAAGACGATAAATATAATCTAAAACACACAATGTGTGATTATTGACTTACAAATGCCTTTTTTTCATATCTCATTCAGAATAAAATGCCAGAAGCAGTTTGTATTCATAAGATAAAGAAAACAATATACAAGATCAGCTTTGTCTCATGTAGACCAAAGACATGTAGATTAGCTGGTTTCCCAAAATGAGCATGAAGCCTGCGTCCATGTGGGACACTCTACCGTGTGATGCTGCTTCTCCTTTAGTTCATGCCTGTAGTTGTGCAGATGATCTTCTACCACCATCTGAAAAGGGATTAAGAAGTGTAAGCTTGTTTTATGGACTGGTCCCCTTGGTATGTGGGTACCCAAAGTGGATGGCAGCAGCACCATAGAATTTTCTTGAAAGATAGCGGCAGAGAATATCTCCCAGGATAACAGGATTTGGGTGGCATACCTGGGCACCGAATAGAGAAGCAGCCTAAGATTGCAATACAAATGGCCTGGCTAAATAATTATTTCTCTAGTTCATGTAATTTTATCAAATGAGAATACAACTTGAAAAGGAACATTGATTCTTTAGTATCCATGCTGTTCACTATTTCGTGCTGAGAAAGAACTACATTTATTGTGTATGCTGCGAATTAGCTTTTACATAAAATGTATGTACATGAAATGAGTTTGAACAATTTAAAAAGAAAACAAAGGATTAAAAGTGCTGAATTCACTAGCTTTGTCTGAATTAAATTCTTTGAAAATGATTTGGCGAGGTGGTTCATAAAGATACAATCATACTTTGCTGGTCATTCAGAATTTGTTATTATTTTTTTCTTTTTATATTTTTCTTTCTTCCAGAGAAATATATATTCTCTTTCTTCAGTTTTAAATGTTGCCAAGTAAAAATTATTGCAAAGTAATCCAAGCTTCCAAATCTACTGGCCACAGAGAGTAAAATGATGATATCTCTGGAAATGAAAGCATAGCTAATGCCAGGATGGAAAACCTCTGAATAATCATGGATTTCAACTCCTGTTTTACGTAAAACTGTATTTTGACTCAGAACTTTAGAAAAATATGACATAAAATACTAAACATGTCTTCTCACTTATTACAAAATTATTTGGGATATAGAACACAGTGTATGTGCAATAGCACACACTTGCTTTTTCAGTAGAATCTATACCATAGACTGTGTCAAATGGATCTTGATCCATGAAACATTATAGAGAGAAAAAGTAAAATCAATTACATTGTGGTGTTATTAAGGTTAACTTTAATCAGCAGTATAAATTTACAAAGACGTTTGTTCTTGCTATTATATCACTTGGGGGTTATTGTTTGGTTTGACCTAGTTGCTTGTTTGTTGCTGTTTTGATACAGGGTCTTGCTCTGTAACACAGGCTCCCTAGAGACTCTCTGTGTAGTCCAGGATGGTCTCTAGCTCCTTATTTTAGCCTCCTGGATTGTGGGATTACAAGCATGTACCACCATGTCCAGTTTACTTTGGGTATTTTATTGCTACTTAGTCTTAATTTGTGCCTGAGCTGCCTATAACATCTTTGAAAACAGAGGCTGGTTATTTTTCTGTATCTTTTTATTCGTATCACTGTTGTTTCTGCTTTGAAATCATTATCTTGGCAGGGGATTTAGCTCAGTGGTTAGAGTGCTTGCCTAGCAGGTGCAAGGCCCTGAGTTCAATCCCAGTGCCAAACAAAAAAGGAACAAAAAAACAAAAAACACAAAAAGTACTGAAATCATTATCTCATTTAATACCTATAATTATCCTTAACATGTATTATTAACCATAACTATTTACAAGTAGATAAGCTGCTGGTTCTCTTAAGAGATGTTTTTAAATACCAGAAGGTATACTTAGATTTAGAGCTTTGTGATTCCAAAGCAAATATGATTTTCTATCTGTAACATAATAATTTTTGTATTCTTCCTCAAATTGACAGTGAATCCCAGAAAATTAGAGCTGTACACATATTTTGGCCTCCAGTGTTGGTTTTTTGTTCATCTAAAATTATAACTACAAAATCTAAGATTTTCCCTTTTTTCCATTTAGTGTTCAGCCAACATTTGAGCATCTGTACAGTGCTAGTGTGCTGAACTGAAAGAATTCTTTTTCTATGCATCCCATTAGGATTTGAAAACTAATCACAGGATTGGAATCAAATCACTGTACAATATCATAGTTTATATAATACGTGGTTCTGTTTTGTGGAGAATAGACTGTCATCTTAATTAGCTATCTAAATTTTAAGTAATCTGTAATGATAGAATGTTGTTGTTCTGTGCACCTACTGCTGACAGTTTTAATAATTGCAGCCAAAAATCATTAATTTAAATGATTCAATGATAAAAAATCAGAGTGACAGTGTCACTCATCATTCACAGTTTCTTTTGATTATGTAATAATTCTAGCTATGATGTACAGAGTTCTCACTAGATGCAAAGTAGCTAGAATTTTTTATTCTTCCTTTTCAAATGAGAAAACCAAAGCATGAAGTTCAGCAGTTACCCAGGACACACAGCTCGAAATGATAGAAGTGGGAGTTGTAATATGGTTGTCCTTACCTATTGTTCTGGCTAGTGCTACCACTGGTGCAGAGAGTTTCAATGCATTAACTTAATGTAATTTTTAGAACAATAAAGAATATTCCCATTGAAGACCTAATTACTTAAGTAATTTCAAAAGTGGTAATGTTAAAACAGATGTTATAATTCTGTGATACAATTAGTGTCCTCTCATGAATAAAGACCAAGTGCACCTTCAGAAGACCCACATGATTAGATTTTTTTACTGTTCTAATGACAGACATTGAGAGACTTTATTGTGGCACATTTGTGAGTTTTGGTGTGTTAAATTACCCCAAAGAGCAAAGTGCACTGTATTATGGTAGTTAGTCTCTATAATAGAAAATGGTAAGAAAATCAAATTTCTGTTTGTTTCCACTAACATTTTTATTTAAAGTAGTGTTGGTACACTGTTTATTCATGAGATGCTAGAAGTTGTGGAGAAGATAATGTGCTACATAAAGAATAATGTCATGCCAAAATTGAGGTACATTCAAGCTAAATTCTTTGGCATGTTTATGGAAAGTCAAGCAGTTTAATGGCAATCTTTACTATTTTTGCAGCATTTTTCTCAGGTTGGTAACAATTGTTTCCAGATATACAACATCCAAGTCTTAAGCAGTAAGTACGTGCTCACACAGACTCGAAAGAGAGTAAAGAATTCTGATTCCTTCCGCCAAACACTACAACATCCAAGTCTGTAGAGTACCATCTCTTGGCAATCCCAGGATTCAAAACTATTTTGACTTCTTTCTTTGGAGAGAATGCTCTAAAGGAAGATATGTTTTGATGTTAATCGCCTTCCCAGTATTACTAGAAGGAACTCTCAAACAGGGAAATGCAGACATGGCTTAGAGTGGTTATTTGCAATATATTTGAGTGTTTTGATATTATTCTGTTTCTGCCTTTGGTGAGTTTAATCTTACTAAACATGAACATAACCTGATCCTTCACGGTGACTTTACACAGCTCTGTAAGAACTGTAATGATTGGAAAGGTTATATCTATATGAAACAGCTGGTCAACAAGACTTGATTAGGCTTCTTGTCCTTCCAGTCCAGTAGAGACTAATTTATATTTGTGTTTCACATCACAGTATAATACATGGTCCTCCCATTTACAGTGAGTTAAGAATATCTAGTGTGAAAAAAAAAAGAATGAATATCTAGTGTGTATGTAAAGAGTCATTAAGGGCATGACTCTACCTTAATCTTTTTCATTGTTGCAAAGATATTTTAATGAAATCGTTAGATGCATACAAAAGGATTCTTAGAGACCCAAAGCATTCATGAGAGCAGGCAAAAGAACCTTGAGTTAAAGACTATATGAGAGTATTTTCAGGATCACTAAATATAAAACCCTTAGAAATATATCTGAAGACACTAGTAATGACTTTTGATTTTGCATCCTGCAGCTTTAACAGAAAATATTTCCTCTCTAATCACTTGGGGGCAAATTCTGAAAATGAAGTTACTCAATTTCTATACCGAGTAGTTATAAGAAAAAGAAAATAGCTCTCCAAATGTTTATAGTTTGCTTAACTGAGCAGAAACACAAGTTAGTATCAGTCCAAGGATTCACAGCTAGAGCTGATTTTTGTTTTGTGTTTTTTTTTTTTTTTTTCATCATTGTAGTCAGTTATTCAGTTTGGCTTGGTTTGGCTTGCTGTGGTATTTGGGCTATTTTGAAAGCTACAGAGTTTTAAGTGTGGTTAATCCAGAGTATTAGTTGCAACAATAAATCTTTGTTTTCTTCAAGGACAATTTGCTTCTGAAGTTAATTCCAAACAGTCGCTATGAAGAAATGCAGTATGGCTTGTCATTTCTGCAGTGCTATTTTGTGATTATATGAAAGCTAAATATTCTGAACATATTCTTCAAAAATAAATTTTGTGAAATTTTCACTTCTGCAAAAATTTATGTCCACATCATCTGTTGTGTTAGAAGCAGACAGCCAAGTTTTAAAAAAATTGTTGAAAATCAACAAATTTTACTTGATTTCAAAATCAATTTTTTTTGCCCAGAAGCCAAAATTCTTAGAAAATATTTGCCACCTATTGAAATATTCATTGGAATTTGGAATGTGTGTTATATTTTAAGCCAATAAACCCTTTTCAATATTACTGTTAGCAGATGCTATAAATCTCATAACAGACTGCAAGACTTTTAAGTAGTTGTACAGAGTTAAATAATATTGTTAACATAAGCATTTTTTATACCTTGGGGATGTAAATGTGCCACGTTTAAGTACAAAAATGATTTATCTTTCTTTAAAATGTTTTTAAAATTAAATTCAGTAAAACTTACTTAAAATGTACTCCATAATATATATTTTTTTCTTTGTCCCTAGATCTTCATGCAGACTTACACTGTATCAGGAGAAATGGAACATAATACCATTAGCTTTTTATTACTTGTTATCTCTTGTCCTTTTACATAGAAATTTTCTTCTGAAAAGAAGAAAATTTTTCTTTTAAGACTATATAATTTAATATTTTGCTACCATAGTTACATGTGGTTTTAGAAAGAGTGAATGCCGAAGGCTTCTGCATATTTTTGATATTGAGGTATGCTTATTTAAATGTGTCTCCCAGCAATAAATCAAATATCCTCTTGTACATTTTCAAATAGAATAAAAGGAAGACATGAAAATATGCTGCTTTTTCTGGCAGGGTAAAGTGAAAAATTCAATAGCTTTCTGTCATAATTTTGGAGTCCTGTTAGTTTTGTTGATTTTTCTTTTAGTTATTCGTGAAGTGTTAGAGATAGGAAAAACCAAACTGTTTTTCCTACTCTTAGATTTAACACTCAACACAGAACGTTTTATTTCTAGTCATCAAAATGTGCATGAATTGTTTCCCCAGGAAGCCGTTGTACATCAAATACTAACTGTCCTACAATTCAGTTTAATTCTGACACAGTCTACCTGGAATTAGAGTCAGATGACACAGATGCATTGCTCCAACCCGTACAACAGCCCCTGACTTCAGATGTCAGTTGCAAATTCTAGGTTGGAAACTGTGCTTCTGATTAATCAGCTGTAGATCCTAGTACACTAAACAGGTTTGACTTATTTGGTAGAGCAAATCGCAGAATTTAGGGAACTAAAGGATACAGATGAACATCCAGATAGAATTAATACATGAGGCAAGGGGTGTATCTATTCCATGCCCTGTTAGAGTACACCCCCCCTCAAGGACCTGTGCATGCTCAGCAACCCAAAAGATATCCAAATTGTATCATTTGAAGATTTTATAGAAGCTTAATTGTGTAGGCATGATTGATTATATCATTGATCATTGAGGATAACCTCAACCTTCAGTCTCTCTCCCCTTGCCAGAGGTAGGTAGATGAAATTAAGAGTTCCAGTCCTCTGGCCACATTGTCGGATGTTCTGACAACCAGCCCAGGTGGTTGGAGTGTGGAGAGAGGGAAATGGATACGAAACTGGATGTATAATATGTATAAGATGGGGCAGATCATACTAGGTCCTACCTGCCAACATTATAAGTTGATACTTTCTCTGAAAGAAAATAAATTACTGGAAATTATGCTGTGTTCCAGTTTGTGTGTGTGTATGTGTGTGTTTTCATGTTATTCCATAAATAATTGGAGGTTGAGTTGAATAAGAGTGATAGAGGAAGAATATTGAAACATAGAAAGGTAACCAAGGAGGATGTGGCTATTAAAAGAAAGAGAATGAAGAAGAAAGACTCCTGGGAATATATTTCAGAACCGAAAGTATGATAGTCCCATTTGCTAAAACACACCTGACAAGGCTTTAAGGATAAAAACAGAAATTCAATTTTAGAATTTTAATTTGGGGACCTATACTGACACCAAGAGCAAATTTCAAGCATGTAATTATCTACCTTTGAAATACAGGTATAAATTGGGGATTCATGAAATTGCCAGTATTTTCTAAAACTACAGGACTAGGAGCACCCTAGAAGCTATTCAGGTCAGGAGAGAGACCCAGACCAGAGTTCTGAAGGACTGTTGGATTGGAGAGAGGATTGAGGATTAATGCTCACAAATCAAGAGTGGCCAGAGAGTTGAAAATAGAGAGAAAATAGAGGGAAAAATAAATAATGACTTTATACCATCTGAAAGAGAACAGTGTTTCACAAGAAGGAAATGATAAGTCCTGCCAAATTCTGTCTGGACATCAAGAAATAAAGAATACAAAGAGAGAAATGGCCCCGACTTCAGAAACATCCAAAGCAGTAGTGACATGTTCAAACCGTAGAGGAATCCACATAAACACGTTGGTTCAGGCTCATTTCAGTGATGCAACGGAAGACACAACAGACAAAATAAAGCCGCGAAAAATAAGTAATTAATAGATTCAAAATGCATTTCAGTGAAAATATTAAAGGATACCCAAGTCATAACCCCAAATTTAAGAAAAAAAAATTCAGTCCCATCAAAGCATGTTTCACACCTAAACTTTCTTCCAAACATCCACATCTCTCACTTCATGAGTTCATTTTCTTTTTTTCTTTTAATTCTCACAGGTAAAGTTAAAAGTGTGAAATTTTTTGAGGAGGTTTTGTTTAATCTTCTGTATTTTTTCCTGTGGTTCTTCATTATTTCCATAATTTAAGCTTTGGGAAATATTCCAGAAAAGAAGAATGCTGTAGTATTTCCAGTTATCTCTTTGGCTTACCTTTCTCTGCCTCTATTTTCTAATTTCTGTCCCCGGAAGTTTGGGACATAGGATGGCAAGAACACAAATTTTCTAAAAGAACAGTGGAAAAATGGGAGAAATAAAGAGCTCTGGTCACAAAGACAAAATTCCCATTAGTATGTAGAATGAAGAAGAAAGGAAATAAAAAGGTCATACATGTGTGTATGTTCATAAAAACTGCCCCTTGTCATATGACAGCCATGAAGATTTATTATTCTCAGATGCCCAGCTAGCAAGAAGCATCAATGTTCAAGGAAATCTTTATTACCTATTACCTATTATCTATTCATTTTGCCAAATCCAAAGACAAAATTACCCATTCTTTTTGTCGAATTCAAGGAGAAAAGGCAAATATGTGGCCCTTGGTTATAACTTATTCTAGTGGAAATCAAATAATATATAGTTTACTACAAGAATACTTGTAGGAACCAAATACTTTAGAAAACATTTATTGTAAAAAATGCAATCAATGAGTAGGAGGGCTATATTTAGAGGATGTCACATCAACTAAAAACAGAAATAAAGCATTTGAAATATATTAAATAACTAAAAACATCTTGAGATTCAAGTTTTGCTGTCTGGTATGTGTTCAAGAATGTTAAAATCCTCAGAGCCTATGAAAAGCTATACTCACTTGGAACGTGATCCACTGCCATCAAGTGAGAGTCATTGCACTCCAGACAATTGGTTTGTGAATAGCAATTATCAAATCATAGGATCTTATTGAAGAATATCAGGTGATTAAGCTGTGCATGATTAAAGATTTAAACTTGTACGTTAATTTTCCCATTTGATGCTTCTTTATGGATATCATATTTGGCCTAACAAAGATCTAAAATATTTATAGTTTTATTTCTCTCATTTTAGAGATAAGACAACTGAAGTATAGCAAAAATTACTGATTTAGCAAAATAATAAAAAAATGAGAAAGTTCAAGTATTCCTTAATATTTAAAAAATGGCTTACATAATGAAAAAGAACAACCCAAATACAGAAAACTTGCATGGCCATTTATCTTTTTGTTTGTCTGTTTGTTTTTGTTTCTGCTTTTTGGTTGGGGATAGTTATATTCATTATAATGACTATAAAGATTGGGGTTAGGGATTTAGGTCAGTGGTCAGAGTGACCAATCTTTGAGTTTTAGGGAAGTCTAGATTTGTGATTCTTCCTCACATCTTGGAATTAGTAAGATAACTTGCTAATGGTGGTTTTAGACACATATTTCTTGTTGTAAGTCTTAAGTACCTACAATTTTATTATCTTGGTAAAATATGAAAAAAAATCCTTCAATTTTATTTCTGTCATCATTGGTTAAAATTTTAAGTTTATTTGTTCCTGATTTTGTGCCAAAGTTTTTGAATATCAACACCACTTTAATACCAAGAGAGCAATTTCATGCCTTTAATTGTGAGTTTACTGGTTTAATTCAGCAAATTTTTGCATCATCTGTAGGCCATTGTTATGTTTCTGTATATCATATATTTCCATCTCTGTCTCTAAATATGCATATATTTTATATACATATGTGTGTATGTTTCTGTGTGTCTGCATTTGATTGAGTCCCACATCATTTCTCTTAAACTCTGTTTTATTTTTCTAGAGGAGAGGAGGGAGAATTCCAAAATTTAGTGTGATATAAAATGGAGTATCACTTGTTGCTGTATAGATCTGTGTTAACAAGAATTCTTGGAAAGAAGAGCCAGGGGTACGTTACCAGTAATAAAGAGAAACAGAATATAAAAGCATCCCAATGCGTAATCCAGGCATCATATTTAATAGTTAAGGACTTTAAAATAATTAGGACTAATAAATTTTATAATGTATATTTGTAAGATTAAAAAAATAGAAATATTGAGAATGTCAATAAATAATAAATGGACTTCTAGAACTGAAAAATACAATACCTGAAATTAAGAACATGGAACAGCAGTTTAAAAAGAAGTTTAAATAAAAAGGGACAAAGAGATTAAGAAGAAAAGAAGGGAGGGGAAAGGAAGTAAAAAGAATTAAGTCATGTTATGTACATGTACCAACTTCCTTATGAACTGGAAGCATATACTAATGAACATTTTAAAACAAGAAATGCAAAAGATAAAAAAGGGGAGATTAAAAAAACAGAAGGTAAAATTAGCAAACATTTTTTCTTGCAGGTTTTAAGAAAATCTTTGTACTGAAACATGGAAGAAAAACCGGAAAGGGCAGAGTGGAAATGATGTGGGACTTGGTCCACTAATTTAACATTTAGTTGGTTTAGAAGAATAATAGGAACTGAAATGCAGAAGAAACACTTGAAAATGCAGAAGAAACAGTGTGACAAAGAGTTAAATGCATAGAAATTTTTAACGTTGATGGAAAACATTTGGTCAGTCCCTGAATCCAGAAGTTCCACAACTCTAGAGGAGATAATTTCACTAAAAAAGTAGTTCCTAGGAGCAGCAGTCCTGACTAGAGTCAATTGAAAAAGAAAACAAATTTAAAGTACCTAGAGAAAACAAAACCAAGAAACATTAACTTCAGAGGGTCAATAATAAGAGTGATTGTTGATTTACCCCAAACAGCATGAAAACCTGAGAAAAAGGATTATCAGCACTTAAGTGTTGGGAGAAAACATAACTTGTTCTTCAGATTCTATAACCAGTTAAAATATCCTTCAAAAATTAAGATAAAATATTTTTTTCCTAACAAAAGCTCAAGCAATTCATCATTAACATGCCTGCAACAGAAATAGTAGTAAATGATGTTTTTTTTCAGGCAGCAGATAAACAAACCTAGAGGGAAATACAGAACTTGATGACAGCTGTGGTGAGCAAAAACTGATGAAGAAGAGTTGAATCTTGGTCAGAGAGTTGAATGTTGCTCTCTTTGAAGATAAAGGAAACCATGATCCAGGAAAGTGTGCTTTTTAGTATGTAGAAAATGCAAGATACTATATTGTACTTTGTATATTTCCTAAAAAGGATACAGCCCAAGCCACATATTGATAGTAGCCCAGCAAGACCATTCTGGATTCCTAACATACACAACTGCATTGATAATTGATTTGTTAAAAAAAAAAAAAGATATTCTGCCATAATTTGATAGAGGAAATAGAAAATAATATGGTGAAAATACTGTTTCCTCTCAATAGAAAATATATATGAATACAAGTTCAAAATGCAATAAGATGTTATTATACAACTACTGGAATTGCTAAACAAAGTTTTGGCCAGAATGTGAATTGACTAAAATTGCTCCAGTGCTAATGTGTATATAAAAATGGTGTATGCCCCGTTGAAAACAGTATGGCATGAATCTCCTACAGTTGAAGTCCATCTGCCTTATGAAGTAGCAGTTTCGTTACTGAAGGTATATCCATGAAAAATGAATAAAAATGTGTACAACAGACTTGTATATGAATATTGTACCCATTGTTACAAGAGCCAGAAACTCAAAGCAGATTATAGCTCTTCAACAGAACAGGTGTAAATTCACTTATACCCGTACACTGGAACATGACACAGCAATCAAAAACAGTGAGCCACTGATGTGCACAATAGCACACATTATTCTCACAGACATCAGTGGTCACCTACTATACAATAAGTTAAAACACTCATTCATTCTGAGTAGGTTTTCATCTGGGAAAGGGCACACTGGAATTTTATGGATTCTGTCTTTTGCTGTATGTGGAGTGCACACCAGTGATGCACTTGTTTTAGTTACTTTTCTCTCGTTGCTGGGACAGAATACCCAACACCCAAAGTTAGGGGAAGAAAGGTTTATTTGGCTCACAGTTTGTAGAAGTTTCAGTCCACAGTCAGCTGGGTCCAAGGCAGGGTGGCATGGCAGACAGGCAGAACACAGCCAGGTAAGCAAGGAATGTAGGCAAGGAATGCAAGCAAGCAATGCAAGCAAGCAGCCAATTAGCTTCTTCCTGTATTTTACATCGCATCCAGGCTACCTGTCTCCAGGGCAGGCAGCACTCCCACCCTTAATCCTAATACCCTTAATCTTAGTTTCACATCCTTGATCCCAGCAGAACCAAGCCAAACCGATCAGTGGATTAATTTAGTAATCACACACTCTAGATCCAGCTATCTCTTACCACATGAGGCTTTGGGGGGACATCTAGACACAAACCATAACAGCACTGGTAATAGAGATTGAAAACCAGGCCAATTTGATGACACACACCTGTAATCCTAGCATTTTGGCCGGTCACTAATTGAAACCCAGCCTGGACGATTCAGCAAATTAGAACTAGGGGTATAACTCAGTGTGAAGGCCCTGCACAGTCCCATTATGGCAAAAACAAAAGAAAAACGCAGGCCATGGAGTGGGAGAACATCAGCAAAGCTTTTAATTTACAGTGAAGAGAAAATGAAGAAGGAACTTTAGCTTGAAGAGACAATGGGCTGAAGTGGGCACTATATCCACGGAGGAAAGCAGACTGAGACATTAACATAGGAAAGGAGCCAGCTTTTATGGTGTTGCTGGGATGGTCTGGGGTCTGGTTGATCACCGTCTCATTCAGGTTTTATGAGATGGTTCCAGAGAGGTCCTTATCACTTGAAGGAGCAATCTAGTTCTCATGAGATGATTGCTCCTGCTTAAGGCGTCAGCCTCAGTTCCTGTCATGCGATAATTGCTCTAACTTTGGGGGTGACTTTATTATGGGATAACCTGTCCTCAAAGGTCCATGTACAGTCCAGAGTGATTGTAGATATCACCCTGGCACAATGACTACAGACTTTAAGATGTCACTCCGAGAGGGTGTGGGACAAGAAATTTAAAAGTTGGCAGTTGAATGTTTCTAAAAATCTTGAAAACTATTTACTCTTGTCTTAATATCTTCAGTCTAAAGGGAAATGAGATAGGTTGGGGAAAATAAATCAGTTTCTAGATAGACATTACCTAAATGATTACATGCCTACCTGCAGAGCTGAGCAGGAATCTGACCCAGATTTTTAAGGTAATTTTAAAAAACACATAAAAATGAAAGTAGAGATGCCAAGCTTTATCTCACTTTTAGTTACCATTCTGTAGGCTCAAATGAAGACTCAGTGCCTTTTAGCAAAATCAGTTTTAAGTCAGTCTCTCCCCCCCCTCTCCTTTTTCCTTTTCTCAGTTTCTACCTTGTGTGCCTGTGTTTGTTTGTGTGTTTGTGTGTGTGTGTGTAATTGGGATGAAAATTTGAGATCAGAATATTTCATGCTGCTTTATGTATTTTATCCTTCAGTGAAAAAAGCACACTAATACAATGACCTATAGAAGTTACATAGAAATACAATAAATGACCACAGTAGCACAAAAGATGAGGAACCTGAACCAAACTGTGTTAGTTTTATTACATTGAATGTAAATAAGCTAAATAACCCAGTTCCTCTTACATATTTTGAAGGATTAAAAACTAAAGGTATATTAAAGTTTTAATAAACACCTATCAGAGGAAAATAATTTACAGCAAAACCAAAAAAAATTATCATCATAATTACAAAGTTGAAGACTAGGGCTTTATTTTAGTAGTTTAGAAGGAAAATGTTAAAAAAAAAAGAAGGAAAATGTTAAATGGTATTCTTCTAGACAAAAAATAAAAAATCTACACAATATGTTAGTTGTGCTTCAAAAAGATCATTCAAGTGGAAATTAAAGTGGTATAAAGTGGTATTATATCTAGGCATCTATTATAGCTTAATTTCTTAAAATAGTTTTGGATGCCAGCTCTGGCTTTCAGAACTGTTTTCATTGGCCTGACTTTTGTCTTTTCAGAAATTAAATCATTTTTAAGGATATGAAAAGTATTACCCCCATGTTATTCTGTATATCTCTTTTGGATGGATGTTGCATTTATTTTAAATTATTTTGAAAGAGTTATTTTTGATACCATGAAATAGAACTGCAATCCCTGGATATAAGTTAAAGTCTATTTCGAAGAAAGATAGTTTCCTTTCTGTCAGTCCATCACAGTGTCAAGTGTTCGGACAAGAAATGGAATCATACAAGTCAGGATTTGAATACATGGTGAAGGCAACTCATTTCTTTCTGGGACTCTCTCTTGTGTGTAGATTTTGAGGACATGGCCATTTCAAAGAGTAAGAGTCAGTGCAGGAAAGAAAATCATTTTAAAGTTCTTGTGTATTTCAGAAAGTGGTAAAGAATACAAATTTAAGATACACTATAATGGAGATACATTATGGTAGAGCGTAATTACTAAAGTAATAATATAAGAATGTATTAGTAAAAATCTAATAGAAGATATAAAAAATTAAACCTAATAGAGGAAAACACTAATAATAATAATAATAATAATAATAATAATAATAATAATAATAAAAGATGGGTCATGCATCCCTGGAGAATTCCTGTTTCTCGTAGTCCTTGAAGTCTGATTATTTCCATTATGCTTGGGCTTCCCTATAACATATTGAAGCAACCTTGTCTATTTTTCCAACCAATTTTATTCCACTTTGCATGAACTCAGTATTTCTTACCCAAAATCTAGACTCTAATATTCAGATGCATTTATCTTTAATCCCTTCTCCAATGCTTTTCTCTCTGATGCTTCTGTTGACATTTTAGGTTTCATTTTCTTATGGGTTTCTTTGACTCTTAGTTCTGACTGGCATCATTGGTTGTTTGGGTTGAGGACTCCTAGGTTCAAGTGATGAGCCCCTAAGACTCCTGGTAAATATCTGAATCTGTGAGCTAAAATATATATATATATATATTAATTGCAACAGCACATGACTGTTCAATGATTTAACATGGTGTGATGCTGCCTCAATACTGTGGGAATTTACTTTTGATAATTCGTCTTTTCAAAAAGACTGAATGGTATGTGAAAAGTCAATGTTATATGAACTATCAAATGGCATGTGAACAGTATGTGAGTATATATATTTTGATTGCTGTACTCAGATAGTAGAACAGGACCTGGAACAGAATACTCAATAAAATCTTAGTATAATTATAGATGTGATTTTCACCCCTTTTTACTTCTTAGCCACAGAGATGTTCAGTAGCTTGCTTGGTTCTTATGGTAGAAATTAGGTAGAACCTATACTTGCCAGATCACTTTTAGAGCAACCACAATGTCCAGCTAAGGATACCCTTCTAGTTCTAGAGGATGAATATACAATGGAAAACAAAATAAGACAGTACAAACAACAGTCAGATGTGTACATAAAATAAAATGCTTGGTAACCATGTGTTTTGGGGAGACAAACAATATGGACTAGGTGATGGGCAAGTGAAGTGCAGTTATAGGGGTGTTGGAAAGAAATGGGTCACAGCTCTGTTTATTTGCTTCTAAAACTACCCAAAGAGAAGTTCCTATAAACTATATTTGTTGTTACTGAGTCTGAAGTATAAGGATTCAATTAAGAGCTCTGTCGTATCTTAAGACATATGCTAGAATAATTGGTTTTTAGTTGCTCTCATTTGTTAAAATGGAAATTTATATGAATAAAAGTTAAAAGTGAGAATCAGTGAATTTTACTAAAAAATATTTTCAAAGGTTTATATGACATGCTTATACAGAATGAATATTAGCTTTTGGATCTGAAAAAACTGTATAGATGCAGGAGCCATTTAATTATGAAAGGAAAACACAGGTATATATTTATGTCACAATGACTTTTCACATACCATTCAGTTTGCACAATAAACGATGATTCATTTAAAGCATCTTTTATAATATTATGGGTATTTAACATAAACGTATTGATCTTAAAGCTAAAGTGGACTTCAGAAGGTCAATTGATCAGACTTTTGTTGTGAAAGTCTGAAAGGCTTAGCAACATACTTAAGGTGACAGAGGCTATGGAACTCTCATCTCCTTTTTACTGTGGGGTCTGACCACAATGATCATTTAAAGCCAGTCGTATTAGTTAGCAAGACACTTTAATTTGGAAAAATAATGAAAATTAACTGCAAAAGCTAAGGAAGATGTATCCCTAAATAGTTTTGTTTTGTTGTGGTTTAGTGTTGCTTTGTTTTTTGCTTAAATGATAAAAGAAATCTTGTTTCTTTTCATTTGTTCAAGGACAAGAGGTTCAGGTGGTGCCTGATTAAGATTCACACCATTTCTTCTTTACATTGTTCAATTCAGTTCAATTCTGCATCTTTTGATGAGTTAACAGCCTTCCTTACCAAAATAGCTCAGCACTTTCCTGAAAAAATGCTAATGCAGATTTCTCATGGAGAAATAATACTTCGACTGTTTTTGGGAATTAAACTGATTTTTTAAAAACAAGATTCTAGTTTCTAATTAAAAAAGTAAAAACGTTTAGGATTTAAAATGAACTTAAACTACAATTTTGGCTGTTATAAAACATTTCCATGAACATTTCACTGTATTAACATGTAGACTTTTACCAAACTAAAATATTTTATTAGCTAGCACGTTGTATGAAACTAGAGCATACAAATGGAAATATTCATGAATTTAAAACATTAGATATCGTTTATGAAAATTTACAAAATGCCATAAGTTGGCTGTGAAATGTATACTAAAAATAGTTTTGATTTACCAGAGTATTTGCAAGCCATGTGGCACATTTTCTTTCCAGTTATTTTTACTGAAAACTCAGGCTCCATTTTCTGTCTCCTAAAGGCCACTTGGCTGTGCGCTGGGGTGGGGAGGGAAGGGATTCCAGATGCAGCAGCTGGCTGAGCAAGCTGCAGCTGCTCTGTTCACAGGCTCCCTCTCCAAGTGTCTCATGTCAGGCTCTTAAACAAGCAGCTTTGTCCACAGTGACAACATAGAGGGTTTGGCCACTAGAGTGGGACAAGAGCACTTAGAGGATTGTGCTGATGTACACCAGCATCCTGGGAAATAACTCACTGATGAGCTTCAGGGAGGGACCCGGAAAAGCAGTTCAAACAACTCACCCCAAAGAACCACTTTTAATTGTTTTTATTATTTTCTTTTGTACTTGGCATAATAGTAAAAAGTACTCAATATTGTAGAAGGTAAGTTATGAACATCTTTGTTTATTGGCTTTATTTAAGCACTTGTTAAAAATTTATAGAGTAATCTAACAAGTGTTTCTTTTTTCCTAAAGTCTCCTTTTCTATATAGCTTAGTATT
The DNA here is from genome assembly GCA_004026905.1 of Hystrix cristata. Classification (NCBI taxonomy): domain Eukaryota; kingdom Metazoa; phylum Chordata; class Mammalia; order Rodentia; family Hystricidae; genus Hystrix; species Hystrix cristata. Next base: position 78,307 of record PVJO010000001.1, read on the forward strand.
TCATACTAACTACATTGATAGCTGCAGGACTGAGACTTCTGTGCTTTTTGAGAGTGGAATGCTAGTCTTGATAGTTTAGGAAACAGACCTTATCAATTTGACCTAGAAGTATCTGTAACTATATGACAGGAACTTCGGCTGTTTGGCTATATGGTTTTAAAAGCCTGTGCTACAATTATTTCTTTTGTTTTCAGAAGCTCTTGCAAAATTTGATATTCACAGCTGCTAGGCATCAATTTAGTCCAGAAGCAGTCTCACCACAGAAAAACAAAAGTGACTGAATCCAGATTATTGCCAGATCGTGCACTGCAGTGCTGAAGAGGATTCAAGTGCAAGTGCTACAAAGGTAGCCACTGCCCAGGTGGGCTATAAGGTTTCAGTGAGCCAGGCCAGACTCCTGTCTGCTTAAACCCTTGATAACATCTAGGAATTCCTCCTAGTGAAGTAACCACAAAGGATTGGGAGTTTTTTTTTCTTTCTTCGCAATGACTATCTTGAAGCAGAAAACTGATACACGAATTACAAGATTGGAACTACTGCTTGTTTGCTTGCTGAAAAACGCAATTGAAATTCCTATTTGTATTATAAATAAAATCAAAATTAGAGGGACAACATGAAATACATATATATAAAGAAGTTTAGAAAAATTTAGAAAAAAATTTAGAAAAAATTTAGCAACTTTAGAAAAACTTGTTTTATTATTTTAATTGCATCTCTTTACATATCACTCTATTAGTTAAACTTCCATAAGAATAAAAATATATGAGAAAGTTATTGTTGCCACAGAAAGAAAGTCATGATGATAAATAAAAAATGAGATTCTGCGCTCATCCATGTTATAATAAGAATTGCTGTCAATAACTCTTCCAGAATTGGGTCAGTTTGGGGAATTAACTTGTTGTCTAACTGGGTGGCATATTTGTTGTAGAAAAGATTTATTACTGTGAATAGATGAAACATGGTTAAAATGATCAATATAATTTAAAATATCACATATTTTGAAACTTTAAACTTGAGTTTGAATGCATTATTGGGAAGATTTGTATATACACATTGTTGTGATTTGTGTTCAGTATGTATCATATACTTTGGGGAGAAAAGATTTACTTCATTATTTTCTGTTCTTCTGTTGTTAACATAAATTTCTATGCACTCTTACACCATTTCTAAAATTATCACAGCATTTATGCCTGTTTCTTAGGCTTTTACTCCCATCCCACTCAAGAAATCGATGATAGTTTTATTTTAATACTAGCTTATACCTGTGTGCTTTCACCTTTGCTAAGTAAGTTTTCTGTTTTAGAAAAATAACTATTGTTAAATTCTCTGTTTTCGAAACTACCTACCTAGATCCAGGCATGGTAAAACTTAAGAATAAAGCTACTCAGAGACCTCGCAGAATCTAGACTCACACCTCTATTATTTTGTCAGTCTCCTATTTGAAGGCAGAGTAACAGTAATAAAAAGAATAAAAAATACACACAGCTGGATTTGAAGAAACAGAAGTCAGGAAACTAAGTTGCTACAGGTTGTGAACAAATCAGTTTTCTCAATTTGAGTTTTACAAAACACATTTACAATGAAGAAAAGGAAAAGATCTCTAAGGCCTTTCTTGTTCTAAGGTATTGGATGTCTTTAGTGCAACAAATGTTAGGTACACAGAATTATGAAATATAGAATTCAAAGATGAACAAAATATGATCCTGCCTTCATGAGGGTTTACAGGTAGGTAATATGGACAATATGGATACATAATTTGCCTTTTCCTTGGCAATTTTCTAATAAATATCCATTCTGTCTTTCTTCTTTATTTATTTACTTATTTATTTGAGGTACTTTTGATAATGGTCAGGAGGCGTATTATCAGGTTCTAATTAATGCAAGCAAAGAATTGAATGGCGAATTGAAGGCCGTGAGAAAATTTATTTAAGTAACAAAAGAAAAGGAAACTGGCTTCCTAACATGAATGAAATAGCTGCTGCAGTGGGGCAGTTAGAGAGCCAAAAGGGAAGGGGGGCCAGGGAATAAAGGGCAAGAGGGCAAGAGAGCAAGAGAGCGAGCTCCTGGTATGGGTTCCATTTATTCCATCTCAGTTCTCTGAGAGTTTTCCCGATCAGGTGAGAAGAGGGCATTTGGATTTCGTGGCTCAGGCTGATGTCAGGTCTAGGCCACTCCTTCAGGTCATGCCCATCTTCCCAGCTAGCTCCAGCCACACCCTACTCCTGCCTCACTTTGTCCAGAGGTGGAGTGTGAGCTGCTGCCCTGCAAGAAAATGTAGCTCCCAGTGATCCTAAACCCAGCTAACAGTAAAGAACTGAAGAAACCAAGTTTAAACTAGGAGAAGACACTTTAAGATGATGAAAAAGAGGGAAAAGAGATGATAGATAGCTACTCAATAAATAGGGAGCATTCCAAAACAAAATACTAGTGGGCCCTTCGCTGTAGTCTGATTTTATTGAGTTTTTCCTTGTGTTGGCCCTTGGAATTTGATTGGCTCTTGGGCTTGTCTGTTATTTTTGCCTGGATTTCTCTTAGCCCTGTGACCTTTCTTTGTCTTTTGGCAGAGGGTAAGATTATGGGTAGGCTCCTTAGGGCCAGGTTACTTAGATATAAGGATCAAATAAAAGGGGAGTTTGTGATTTTCATGTTAATCACACTACCTGGGGCCTTCCCCGAACTAGTTCCTTTGCTTTTGTCTCTTAACTGTTGGAATCTAGCTGCCTTTATGTTTCTAGCTATTAAATTATCGCTGTCTTTGCCTTTCAAAACAAAGACACAGTCTGACTGTAGAGGTCAAAATAGTCTACTAATTTTTAATAATGTCCAATGAGGCCTTTATCCTACCTTTTTCCTGCCTATGGGGACTCCTGTCCCTATACTTTGACTTGAAAAACAGACCTTTGCACTGAGCCCTTTTTATATCCCTAGCCCTTTTTATTTTTGAGACAGGGTCTCACTGAGTCTCTGTGTAGCCCAGGCTGGGCTTCTACTTGGAATCTTCCTGCCTCAGCTTCCCAGCATGTTGAGATTATAGGCACTGATCACCACTCCTGACCTACATTTTTTTGTTGTTAACAGAGGTATTGTTATTGGGTAGGTTCTGATATTCCTGGGTTCTTCCCCTCCTCAAGCAAAGAATTGAATGAGGGGGACAAAAAGTAGTTCTAAAGTTTTATTTAAAATTACAGAGAAAAGAAGAAAAGGAAAGTTGAGCATAATTACAGAAACAGCAAAATGTGCACCGGGCCTAAAAGGCACAGTAGGGGTTACCACTAAAAGGCATGATAGCCTTGGGGCTGGGTATGCAGATACCATCTTCCATGGGAGAGAGCAGGGAGAGCTCCTTTTCGCTATGGGAGCCTCCGTAGAAAAGAAAAAAGGGCAGAGCTCATGGCACCATTCATATTTATCTGGATTCTATTTCTGATCCTGTGAGAAGAGAGGCGATTGGAATTTCGCACCCCAGGCTGAGGTCAGGCCAAGGCCATTCCCCCAAGGTCATGTTCATCCTCCCAGCCAGGTCAGGCCACACCCTATTCCTACATCACTATGATCTTTTCAGTGTTGTAATATGTCCTGTGAAAATATATTAATTCCCTCTGCTTCCTTTCTCTCAAGGATATCTGTAATTATACAATTCTAATAAAATCTATGGTGAGATCCAACAGATGGATTTGCTTTAAAGAAAAAAAAATCGTTTTCATGTTAAAAAGTGGCAGGTCCAGGTAGCAAATGCTGCTCTTTGGAATACACTTTAGTCTGTAATATAGAATTGACTTTTGGAGATAATGCACCTGTCTTGTGACCACCAGTAGGAAGTGAAATGGGACCCGTATGTCAGTGACTAGTTACTCCACTGGGTGCTGCCTATAGTTGAGACTTCCTGTGTATAAAACATAAATATGCAAGTTGTTAAAGAATATTATTTCTATTTCTGTTGTTTCCAGCTTAAGCAATCTAAATTTGTATTTTTATCAAGCAGCAGTAGTTCATATTCTGTGTATGATTACCATAGTAAGCATCAGTAGATTCTTTAGAAAACTTAAATTTTAAGCATCTATGCATTATTATAGACAGTGAAGTAAGGTAGAAATATTATAGGCAGTCAGACAGGGCTGGGCCCTCAATGGAATCAATACACAAGAGAATATGCTACAACTATGGCTGGAGGCACATCCATTGAAGGTCAGGACTCAAGATTAGGCTAGGGGATAAACAATGAACTGAAGAGCACACTCATCTGATCTAATAAAGTCTGGGTCACCCAGGTGAGCGATGAAGACCTCCAGATCCACCCCATCCTGGAATGTCTTTGTTCTTTCCATGTTCATTTGCTATGTGACCTTCTTCTACACTGGATCAGTATTACCTAAGCGACTACACTTGTAATATTATTGGTTAATCATCATTTTGACACATTGTACCTGCCTCATGATTTCGCTCTATAAAACTTCCCCTGAAAAATGAGCTTGTTGGCAACCCACTCGAGTCCCCTCCTGTCTCTCAGGAGCTCTCTTTCTGTCTCTCAATAAATTTCCTATTCTTAACCTCCTTAGAGGTTCCTTAGAATTCATTCTTTGACTTCGGGGAACATGAACTCAGAGTAACTGACATCTAGCAGGTTGGGAGTTATATTTTTTTCCCCTATATCAGCATGATCTATTATGTTTCCACTGAGTTTAAAGCTATTTTTAATCTCTGTAGTGTTTATCTTTGTTCTGGTACTTTATCTTATAATATTTCTCATGTTTGCTTTCATTGGATGTTCATTTTGGAATTCCTATTTATCTTACAGGGAACTTTGATTAGAGAAGCTGTTAGTTTATTTGCATGTTTATCAAAGGTTATTATCTGTTTCTTGAGAAGCAGGGCGCACCATAATTTGTTATACTTTGTTATTTATCCCTTTCTTATCATATTGATCTTATATAGCTCACACATCAATTTGTTTTAGATCGTAATTTACTCTTCATCCTAATCAGTAATTATATTTATATAGATTGCCTTTTTCTTGTACCTTCTTTTCAATACTTATAATCTTTTATTTTCCTATATTGCTCTTCCTTCCTGATACATCTGTCATCTGTGAGTCTCAGATCATCTCCATATACAGTATTCATTTGGTACCATCATTTTTGTGATTTAATCTATTAGATGAGCAGAATGTATGTGAACATTCTTCATGGTTTATGTACAGGTAGAGAGCTCTTCTCCATTAAAGGCCTTTGGTGGGTAACACATAATCTGAAAAGAGCATGGTTGCTGAAAAGATTAATATTAATATTAAAAAGAAGCCAACCACTTTGATCAGGACAGTAGGAAAGATGGCTTGAAAGCATCTCAGGAATTAGGAAATATTATCCTTCCCAGGCTCAATTGTGTAAAGGATAAACTCCTTCAAAAGACTTCACTTTGAAAAGAAAAGCCCAGCACTCCATGTTGTTTCCTAACCCCAGTGAAGCGTTTCCCTGAGTTTAGCTATCCAGGCATGCAAAATTCAAGAGTTACAGAGTCACAAAAGCTTCACTGAGATTTTAGAAGATCTGGAGAGGACAGGCAAAAATGTGTGATAGGGTTCTAGTCCCTGCTAGGCATGTCTGAGAGGGTGACATGAAATTATGAGAGTGAAGCCAGAGGTGCAGTGGAGACACAGGAGATTGGAGGTGACAGAAATATGGAATGTCTGCTGAGTAAAGCAATAGGCAGCAAGTGAAGCCATCCCAGGAGAGAGGACATGTGAGCTGCAACTGGCAAGGCCCTAGGGGCAAAGGCTTCCCAAACCCTTTAGTGCTCCCATCTTGGGCCAGGTCCTGGACATGGAGCTCTAAGATTTTGTGTTAGCCTTGATGATTTTTGATCTTGCTTTGTTTTGATTCTTTTCCATTTTACTATTTTTCTCTTTCAGAACAGGAACGATTGCCCTGCGCCATTGTATGTTGCAAGTATTTAACTTTCTGTTGGATTTTTATAGAGGCTCACCACTAAGAATTTGCCTCAGGTGTCAGAAACTCGAGGACTTTTCAGTAATGCTGAAACTGACAGTATTTTGGGAACCCTTAGAGATGGGCTAAATGCATTTTGCATAATGAGATGGACATGAACCTTTTGGGGGGAAGGAGCAGAATGCTATGGTTTAAATCTAAAATGCCACCCCAAAGTCTCATGTGATCAGAGATATTGCCTGATCAGAGGGAACAGGTCACTGGAGGAATAACCTCAAAGGGTATTTTTGTGTTCCTGGCTTCTCTTCCTGATTTCTGGCTGTGATAGGGTGAACAGCTTTCCTGCACCATGCTCTTTCAGCATGTGCTTGCTTCCTCCAAAGTCAGCGAACAATGGACTGAACACTCTGAAATTCTAAGCCAAATAAACCTCTCTACCTTTAAATTGTGACTGTCAAGTATTTTGTGCCAGCAACAGGAAAGTGACTAATTCAGGCACTCAATAACTTTAATCATTCTCTTTTATCTTTTGTTTCTGTTATTAGTTTTTTAGACTCCACCATTTTTCAAAGATATTTCCGAGAGGAAGTTTATTCTATCACCATAAAAAACATAGACTTTGGGGAATGTAAAAAATATCATTTTGTAGATTCATGTTTATAAATATAATTTAAAGGAAATATTTCACATTTTCTGTAAAATTACTTTAAAATATTTTAATTTCAAGTCATTAGACTGCACAGAATATTACTCATGTCTTCCTCCTATCTTTAAAACTGATCGCTTTTTAGATTTCTTGGATATAGTATTTAAAGACTTTCATAATTTGAGATATATTTAAAAGGCAACAATGACCCCTAGTGTTGCAAAAACTAAAATAACAGGATAGATATTTCTAAACCATTTGAAAGGAAACTAAATTATTTGCCGATAGTTTTACTTCAGTTGATGAAGGATTAATACAAAATTTCAAAGAAAGCCTCCTTCTTTGCAAAATTGAATTTATACATACTGTTGAATTAATACGCATATTGTTCAGGCCAAAAGAAACTGAAATCTGTATTTTCATGGTTTATAAGGTACTATAGATACATAGATACTCAAATCATATATAATAAAAATAATACTAATTTACTTTTCAAACATATTTAGTTAAAAGAGAATTAGAACTCTTATATAAATAAAAGCATTGTACTATGATTTACAACTGCCCCTAAACTCCAGCTTATTAGTATTTGTTCAGAAGAGTAAATCATGGAAGTCCAACTATTAAAAAAATACATGATTGTGCAGAAGTTTACTGTCAAAGAGAATTATTCCCTTCTGTGTAATCACATGTGTATTTCATACAGGTACTATATACAGTATATTTTATACAGGTACTATATGTCTGAACACTGTATATATATGTATCAATGTGTATGTGTATGTATATCTTGTATTTTATACTGTCTTAGTTATTGTACAGATATTTTTATTTAAATTTTTATATTATCTAGTGAAAGTTGTTAGTTGCCCTTCCTTGTTAGTTTGTTTCTTTGTATTTTTAGGGTCTTCATAGTCCAAGAATGGAGCTAGAGTTTATTCCCTAACTTCCACTGTTTTAGTTTATTCCCTAACTTCCACTGTTTTATGCTGGTGACTCCGAAAGCTAGGAAAAGAGAATTACACACCAGGAGCATAGGGATACACACAAACATCATATTTATTTAAAGATTCTCATGCTCTAGCTAAATGTTCATCTGTATTTTAGTATGTACGTATTTATAATTATAATGTATTATAATAAAAATCGTAATTTCCTATTTAAACTTAAATAAAAGATACAGTTAAATATTGCTAAATGGCTTTGTCATAACTGGAAGATGTGATTTTAAATAATCCAAGAAAAATTGTGTGCATTCAGAAAAGTGGGATTTCAGAATGGTTTTTGATCAAAAATCAGGATTTTTTATCCCATCTTTACGGATGTTAGATATCAGGCAATAGGTGATTTTTGGATATACTGTATTAAAAAAAAACTCAGATTACAGTGCATATACTTAGTGCTCTGTTATTTAAATTCATGTTCGAGTTACTTCTTTGAGCCTCAGTTTCTCATCTAAACAACAGAATTAATAATGGCTACTTCCTAGGACCATTGTGAGTAATAAGTGAAACCTTATCAGATTGCTTGGTGTGTCGAAAAACATCCAATGCCTTCTGAGTTTCTCTTCTCTCTTTCCCCTCCCTTCCCTCTCCTCCTTTTGTGTATATGTGTGTGTGTGTGCATGCGTGTGTGTGTGCGTGTGTGTGTGTGTTTGTGTGTGTGATACTAGGAATTGAATCCAGCCCTTCACACCAAGCTGCAGTCACAGCCCCTCTTACAGTTTTTATTTTGCAGTGGAGTCTTACTAAATTGCTGAGTTGCCAAGACTGGCCTCGAACTTGTGATCCTCTCACTTCAGTCTCCCGGAGTGCTGGGATTACAGATGTATGCCAACATGCCAGCTTCAGTATTGATTTTAAATAACATTTCTCAAATGGAATCTTTTTTCTATAGTATCTTCTTTTGCTCTTATGGTATTTAGCTAGACAAACAGGAAAGTGGTGGCTTGGATGTGGCTGAATTCAGAGAATGTCGGGAATATACTCTTTTGAGCAGTTTTTGTGGACATTTAAGAAGACCAGCTTTATATTCCAGAAGATGTGGTGAATATTCCTCTTCCAGAGTTGGTTCTTAGTAATCCTTGGCATATGAAAAGCCAGATGCAGTTCATACTCATTTTTCCACTCTTGCTGTTTGTGCTTGGCACTGTTTAAAAACAAATTTAAAATGAAATATTGTGATTTCAAAACTTGAGTTATGATGTATACATATATAAAAAGTTAGAGTAGGAAGAAGATGGCTGTTAAACTCTGCACTCAAGAGATAATAGATTGGCTCCACTCTTCTTCCCACTTGCTCCCTCCTGCCATCCAAAAACAAAACCCAAAACACAAACTGCTGCATCACTCAGAAGTCGAACCATCATCGCTAATGGATGGAGGTTTTCAAGATTTAAGGGTTGCCTGAGTAAGAGTTACATGAGTTAGCTAGAAAAAACAAGACGTTGTCCTGGTGAAAAATTGCTCCTCATCCAAATAATCATCATGGAACATTTTTACCCTGGCTATTAAAAGTCCAAGTCAAAAGTAAAACTCAAAGTAAAAATTTGTCTTCTGCCTCTTGCAAAGTATGTAAGACCTTGAGAATTATTCTTTAGCAACTCTTGCCTTTAGTTTCAATATGTTCATTCAATTGCAAGGTCAAATAAAATTTGAAATAAGGAGAAAGGAAATAGAATAAATGTTTGAACAGTACTACAAAAAGAAGAAAACAGAATGTCAGGAATAAAAAAGGGAGACCGACACAACTCTGTAGAAATTCATTTTTACAATATGGGTTTTGGAAAATACAAAGGATAATGAGTTGAAAGTCGGCAACATAATGATTTTCACAAATTTTACCAACAGGAGGCAATAAGTGAAGTTGTTTCCAGAGTATAAAGATTAAAATCTTCACCACCCATGCAATCACTACCTCACAACTTTAATTAATAAAATATTACATTATAGTTTAATCATTCAGGTAGCCGCTTATCTATTGTATTCCTTATTCTAACCCTAACAAATAACATTTTTCTAGATCATTATTAGTCTCCGGTGTAAATTTATTTCCAATGTTATGCCTGGAAGAGATGTTGTACTCAGGGCTAATTTCTATAAATAAGTTAAATGGCTTATATGTTATTTTATAGAATTTTTTGTCAGATAGAAAAGCCATGAGGAACAGAGACCTCCATAGTAGTAGTAACTGACTGAGAATCTTGATATTCTGTCTGTCTATCTATCTATCTATCTGCCAAATGTCTTTTCTCCCATTGCTGGTAATTTATTTACATATGTAGGCCTCTAATAATAGGCTTTTGTAATTTTCATTTTTCTTCCCAATTTTTGTAGCTGCATAACTTCCTTGTTCATTAGCGTTCTCATTGAAAATTGAACATGGGGAAAGTAATGATATATACAGCAGAGAGACAAAGAAAAACTGCTCTAAGTTTCGTTAGTTCTGTGATGAATTCAGGAGGGAGAGAGGGGAATAAAAAGGATCATGATGTGGTACGTACAGTACATGTACCACCCCACAGTGAAATAAATATGTTTATTATGTATTACAAACATATATAGATAAAACCAAAAAACAGAATTTATTCAATTTAGAACAAACATCAGTAATCATGTCAATCTTAGCTGTCACCTGTAGCAACTCTTGAGGTCACTAGGCTGGGTCTCAACTGGCCATGCTGCTGGTATCGTCTCTTGCCTTTTCCAAGTGAACTATCTACTAGCCATTTGACCAACTTCGGATTCTCATGTGTATTCAGACCTCCCTCCTCTCCTCCCTCCATGCCTTCCACTTGGGATAATCCCATCCCATTCTTCACAAATCTGTTTACATCGCATTCATTTCCTCAGTGTCTAGGAGTCTGACCGCATTGTCTAGAGTGGCTCTTCTCCCCTTGATTTTCCTCAGCACCGTCTTAGTTTTCCCTAAGGATATAGTGAAGTTACAATCATTTTATTTACTCATTTATCTTCTTTTCCATTTACCTTCTTTTCCATTAGGATATAAGCACTCATTGGTCAGAAACCTTTTCTGTGTTATCTACCAATGGTCTAACCTAGTCTTTAGAAATAGGAGGCATTTACAAATTTGGGAAGAAGGGCGAGAATGAAAAGAAATAAGGAAAAGAAAAGCAAGCTAGCTTTCGTTATGTTTGAATCTTTGCCATTTTTTGTAATCTGTGAAAGTATTCCTTGACTGTGGTTCCACATTTTTCCCACCATGATTTTTATTAGATGGCAAATTGAACATTTCTTTATTAAATAATTGATTTAAAAATAATACTGTCATTTTAAAGACCTATAAAGAGACTTCTTCAAACACTAATACTCAGCATTCTTTGGGAGGGTCTAGTGCAGATTTTTTAAAAACCTGTTTATTTTGAGATAAGTGCAATTTCACGTGCAGTTGCAAGCCATAATATGCAGGGACCCTGTAATCCCTTTATTCAGTTTTCCCAGTGGTAATATTTTGTATTACTAACAGTACAATTCCAGAATAAGGGAAACTATTGTTTTTTTTTTAAAGACTTTTTTAGAAATAACAATTCTTATTTACTGTTTCTCATATTACTAGTTTATAGAAAGAAAAAATATAACAGTATTATTTTAAAATAAATTACAAAGAGAAAATGTTTAAAGCAGGTAAACTATATATCAAAATTTGCAGCAAATTCCAAATATGTGACCTGGTCTTCTGCAAAGCCAACTTTTCTTTGCCATATGGCAGCTTGATTTCTAAGCACCTATTCTTATGTTTTGGTATTTGACAGACACATGAAATAGTGAGGTTTCGCTTCAGAATTAACGAATTCCACCTGTTATGGTTATCTGACATGTCCCCCTGAAAGGCTGTGTTGTTAAGACTTGTTTGCTAATGGCCTTATGGGGAGTAATCAGATGAGGAGGCTTCTAACTTCATCCATGGATTAATCCACTAATGAGATCATTATTAAAGACATTATTGAGAAGCGATGGAAAAGGGCACTGGAGCCTAGTTGAACTGGGAGATGGGAGTGTGACCTTGGGGACTACACCTGGTCTCCAGAGCCTTCCTTTCTGACTCTCATTCTGCTCTGCTTCCTGGCTGCCATGAGGTCAGTAGCTTTCCTTTGCCACTGACTTTTGCCATGGTGTTTTGTCCTCACCACAGGCCTAGTAGCAATGGAACCAAGTGACCAAGGACTAAAACCAATGAAACCGTGAGCCCCTTGAAGTTGTTTATATCAGGTATTTAGTCACAGCAGTAAAAGGTTGACTAACACACCACTATAAACGACTGTTTAAAAGTTAGTCTTAGGGGCTGGGGATTTAGCTCAGTGATTAGAGTGCTTGCCTTGTAAGCACAAGGGCCTGAGTTCAATCCCCAGCACCACCAAAAAAAAAAAAAAAAAAAAAAAAGTTAGTCTTAGATAAAACAAATTTTTCTGGGTATAGTAGAAGAGTAGCAGAAATTTGAGTGATATAAACTCTGTCCCCAAGGATAAGGCTTGCATTAATAAATTTAGTATGGTAGAATACAAGAAGCCAATAAATGTCAACTTGGAGGTATTGATAAAATGCGAGGATTTAGAGGGCTGAGAAGCACCCAGCTGAAAGAAAAGGGGACAGTTTTATGGAAGCCAAACTTTTCTCTGAATGTTGCCATCCCCTTGTTGATCTAACTGCAACCAAGCTCTCCCTTGGATACTCATGTATATTTCCATGAAAATCTACTCAAGTAGCAGCTGTTTAAAAACAAAACAAAACAAAAAAAAGACATACTTCTTTTCTGCATTGGGATAGAACTCAGGGCCTTCTCACTGAACTACATCTCCATACATTTCTTATTCTTTACTTTGAGGCTAGGGCCTTGCAATGCCTCAAAGTTGCCCAGGCTGTGCTTTAACTTTCAGTCCTCCTGCGTCAGCCTTTCAGAATGCTGGGATTAAAGGTATATATCACTATCCCGATGTAGCAGCTATTTTTTGTGTCCTTATTGGATTCAGTTTCTTTTCTTTTCTTTTTTTAGTAATGTTTGCAGTACATGAAGTTTACATTCATCTTGGGAAGCAGGTACATGTACATAATACAGGTTGATTTTTTTAAATCTCTTTCCCCTGCCCATCCAGGTCTCTCCCTCTGCTGCTAAATAGCCTTTCCCCAGTTTTGTTCTTGTTATTGTTATTGTCGTTATTATTCTCAGCTCATGTTTATGACATATAATGCTTACGTTCATTGAGGTCATTAAGTTGCAGTATGTGGCATATCTTAGTTCTAATTCTTACTTCCCCCTCTCCCCTCATCCTTGCTTTCTTGGACCCTTCCCATTTTCAAGTGATCCATCCCCTTGTCTCCTTCTGTCCATCCTTTGTATACTCTTTGTACTTTGCCTTATTCAAGTGAGAGATACCATATGGTATTTAAGCTGTGTGTCTGATATATTTCACTCAGCATTGCATTTTCTAGATGCATCCATTTTCTTACAAGTGTCTTAGATTTATTGTAGCAGCTGTTTCAAACACAACACTATTTGGCCAGTGTGTCATTGAAGGCATCATTCCTGTTCTTCAGTGTTGCTTCTGACCCTTTTCTTATCTTCCCTGAGACCATCACCTAAACAGGAAGACTCATATTACAAAACTATTTTTCATTGTTGTGTCATTTATCAACTCATTCTCTCTTTTCCCTTAAAGGTGTAATATTGTGTTTCCTTGCCCATCTCTGCAGCATTATTCTAGCTACCATTGGGGTGGGTAGTTCTCTAGTGCCTTGATCTCTCAGTTTCTGTTCACCCTCCACTTATGCTGCCTCCACGTTGACCATTTTATTTTTCAGTACACTCCAACTCATTTTCCAGCTTCCTGACTCCAATGCTTGGTGACCCCACTGGGGTTCGACCCTGCCCTGTTTAGCCGTTTCTCATCCTTTTTACTTCCTCATTTACCTCGTTCCCTCATGTAAGTCTAATGGTAAAGCATGACAGTTACTCTGTATTCACTCTGAAATCCATGTTAAGGTTCTAATGATTCAGTGCCTCAATCTGTGCTGTATGGGATAAAGAAAAATGCACCTGTGCATGCACATGTGCACACACACACACACACACACACACACACACACATAACACACACTCTGACTATTATAATTTCAGATTTAAAATTGATAACTCAATATGAAGTACTGTTGTTGTAATTTATGCCAAAGTCTCTTCTTATCCTGCACCCCTTTATCTCACTTTCCAAAGACATGTCTCTTGCAATTCTCCACATATCCTTGGCCAGTGCAGTACCATTGAGCTACATTTTCAAGCATGATTTCTCTCTCAAATTCTTCCATTATATGCCTTCTACCTTTAAAACAAGTGTATAAAACAAGATAAAACAAATACTTTAAATACCTTTTCCCTTTCCATTTGCTACTTCAAGGGTCTCATTCCTTCAAGTTGAATTTGTGAAAATTGGTGTCTGAATTGACTGCTTCCAATTCTTGAACTCCTCTTCTTGAAACACATGAATCAGGCTTTTGCTAACCCCTCTTTCATGACAATGATCTTTTGAAAATTTTGAGTGACCTCCACACGGTCAACTTAGTGTCATTTCTTAGCCCAATCCATTTTGGTGTCTCAGCAGTATTTGATATAGTTAACCATTCTTTGGCTTCTGGGTTGCAGCTTCTTCATGGATTTCCTTTGATCTAACCAGCTATGTTCACTCTTCTTCACTGAATAACTTCTCTACTTTGCCCCTTGTCCCATTTAGAGAGCCTGGTTTTAGGCCTCTTCTCTCAGTCCCTTGATAAGTTCACCCTCTCTCTATATATGCCAGTGGCTTCCCAATCTCTCTGTTTCACACGAACGTGTCTCTAAACCTCCAGACCCACATTTCCATCTACTTATGCAGTATTTCCATTTGTGCATCTAATGCATATCTCAAACATGACACAGACAAAAGTTAAAGTTAGCCACTCCTTCTTCTCACCTCCAAAATACCGTTCTTCAGGCTTTCCCACTTCACTTAAAGTCATCTGATGCTTTCTTTTTGTTCACTCAAAACTTAGAAGTCAACACTGACTCCTCTCTTCTCTTTTTATCATTCAGCAACATTTTTACTATGTACCTACTAAACACTGTGCACCATCTATGTACAAAACTGCAGTAGTGAACAAATTAGACAAAAAATTCCAGACTCAGAGCTTACACATCAGTGGATAAAATTGTGCAATAAAGAGAATTTAAAAGTAAACTACATTAAAAAAAAAGTAAACTACATAGTATTTTATAATGTCACCAGTGTCATGAAGAAAAAGCAATAATGGAGAATAGAGTGTGCTGTGGGTATAGTTTCAAATTTTTAGTAGCTATAGAAGTTTTCACTAAGAAGGTGACAACTGAGCAAAGCCTTGAAAGACAGGAGAGACTGAGGCAGGTGAGTGAAGACATAGTAAGAGTGAGCTCCCTGAGTCACACCTGGCCAGACGTGGTCTTGCAGCAAGGAGTGCAGTGTAGCTGGAGACTGGGAACACCAGGACGTGAGGGCATTAAGTTGCTGAGAGGCTGATCATGCGGAGGCTTGCGGGTCACAGCAAGGACTTCAGGTTTTACCACAGAAGACAGGAACCTACTGGAGCATTTGGAGCAAAAGAGAGACACAATCTGGCTTCTCTTTTACCATAATTTCTCTATATTCCTTGGGAAGAATCTGTATGAGGGTAAGAGTAGAACCTGAAAAGTGGGTTTGAAAGCTATTGAAATAATTTAAGCATCATATACTTTTCCTTATTTCATTCTAATTACTCCTTGGAAAGGGTATTATATTTTAAGACTCATGAGTTCTGGTTGATGTACCACGTATGACTTCCAACAATGGATTAGACCACTTATAATCTAATACTTCAAAAAGCATTTTCCTCATAGGGCCTCATAACATGTAGTAAACTTGGGACCACTGCATAATATCAAGTTTTCAAAATAATTTTGTAATGTCTAGAAATTCCAGTGTATTTAGATCTTGTCACCTTATATACTAACAGATAATAACACAGAGGCAGTATATTAAACAAATCATTCATTTTATAAATTCATCAGTCATTAACAATTGGAATCCTATACTAAATGGCTATAAAATATTCCTTCCTTAATTTAATATGCTATATAGCAAAAGAATGCCAAACATATCATACATATTATATGATATATTTCCTCCAATTTACTATGCATATGATATATATTCTCCTTTTTCATTTGTTTCATTTGTAGATTTTTTTCCAAAGTCATCTGAACTTTTGGTGCTACCTATCTGCTTCCTCATTGTCTTCTTTAAATAAATGTCTTAGTTACTTTTCTCTCATTGCTGGGACAAAAGACCCCACACCCAAAGTTAGGGGAAGAAAAGTTTATTTGGCTCACAGTTTGTAGAGGTTTCAGTCCACAGTCAGCTGGGTCCGAGGCAAGGTGGCATGGCAGACAGGCAGAAGTCAGCAAGGTAAGCAAGGGATGCAAGCAAGCGGCGGGAACCAGCTTCTTCCTGTATTTTATGTTTTATCCTGGCTACCTGTCTTTAGGGTGGGCAGTACTCCCGCCCTTAATCCTAATACTCTTAATCCTAACATCACATCCTTGATCCCAGCAGAACCATGCTAAACCAATCAGTGGATTAATTTAGTAATCACACACTCTAGATCCAGCTATCTCTTACCACATGAGGCTTGGGGGGGGCATCTAGACACAAACCATAACAATAAACATTTGTACCTACTATCACGTTGAGTGAACACCACATCAGTTTCCCTATACTCTTCTCCCTGTTTCACATACGTGGTGCTATAAAACGTGCAACTATGCAATTTAAGTTGTCTGTGTCCTGCTTGAGTGTCCCATAGGTATTTCATTCCACATGTGTTCCTTACCTCCTGTGAAAGGACCAAGCGATGGAAAGAGGAGAGGGGGAAGGGAGGGAAGCAGACCTAGAAAGAATTAATATGTGTTATGTACATGTGCCAACCTATCATAATGAAAGCAATCATGTACTGCAAACATGTACTAATTAAAATTTTTTAAAAAACTAGATAAGATCAGTGCAATAAATAAATAAATAAATGCCATTTTATATCTTATGTGCCCCAAGAGGTAGCACCACTTAATGGATTCCAGAAATGTTTGTGAAATGCATGAGTAAAAAACAATATTGCTTTAAGGTTTTCCAAAACATTTTCAGAATCATTATTCAATGTTAAAACACAATCACAATAACTCTTCGGTAGCAGCAAGATAGTTTGAAGGTAAGCAGCCTGAAAAAAGGTGTAAGATTCAAATGTGGCAGAATCTGGAGAAACTCTAGCTTGCTGGTTTCAGTTCCATATCTTTACTTATTATATGGATTTTAACAGATAACTCTTTGATTTATTTATTTTTATAAGGTCCTTAGTTGACTGAGAGTGGGCAAAGAATAAACTATTTAAAATTATTATATAGCATAGGTACATGTATAATCGAATGCATTCAAAATTCTCTTTTTCTTACAACCGTTATCTTGGTAAATCAAAGGAAATTGCAAAGCCCTCTCAGCCAGAAAATGATGCTTTTGGTGTTAGTCTGCCCATCTGGTAGTTCATAATAAGATGGATTTTATTTTTTAAGGAAAATGTATTTCATTGTGTACCATATGAGACTGCAAAGAAGCACTACTTTATTTTCGTGACTAGTACACATGAATCGTAACCAGCTCTTTGAATTCTTTCAAAAGACTTGAAGTTAATCCGAAGATGCAAACTTCTCTTATTTCACAATGCCCCTCAGAGGCCTGTGACCCTCAAGTACCTCTGCTTGTTTCTACAGGAAGGCACACTGCAGCACATCGTTAGCCAGTATTCCCTTTTGCTACTTTCCCATATCGCAGAGCAGAGCATTCCCACACTGGTTGTCCTCAGGTGACTCAGTAATCTCTCAGCTCCTCCGTGAAGCTCTCTCAATACCACCCGCTGCCTCCCAGAGTGTGCACGGTGTGCACCTGTGGTGAGCACATGTCAGGATTTCATCAAGAAGCTGAATGTGGCTGGGTGCCTAGTTTGTATTTTAAATCCAAAAGAGGTGGGGCAAAGCCCTCATTCTGCAGACCTTTCACTTGCCTGAGCATCATCAGGCCACTTCTGAGATCACCAGGGTTTCAGAGAACTCTCTGGCCTTTTAAACTGACTTCATTTCTACTTCATCCCAAGTCAAATAGCATTTTTCAGGGCATTTTTTAGATATATTGGTTATTAATGCACTTTTAAAAAGTCAGGAAATTATAAAGCTCAATAATCTGTTCTGTAAATGTAACTTGAATTTAGAGATAAAACCTAACATGCCTAGACATAAGGGTATTCATAATCTTTAGTTTACTGTGTCTGCATATTAATGTCCTTGGAATAATAATGTGTTTAATTAGGGCATGCTACCCACAAGATAGTAGGAAATGCTTACTAATATATAGTATGGGCGTAATATTACTTTTCCAAAAGAAAATCTGAGTTTCAAAACATACTGGTTTTCTGGTAAGGGAGTAGAACTCCAAATGCATATTAGGCTAGATCTATATATACTGACTTGAAAGAATGACCATGACATATTAAATTTAAAAAGCAAAAAACATTTTTTAAAGTTATGACATAATACAATTAAAAACAAAAGCATATGTGTGTGTATATACAGAGTGTTGTTTTACATACGGGAATGCAAATGACACAATTAGAAGTATATGCTATTTAATTATATGTTCTATTCCATATTGTTGTATCCAAGTCAGCATTTTCATATGTAAGTACATAAAGTTTTCTTGAGCAGTGGTGTTAGGCAGGGAAAGTACATGGCCGGGAGAAAGTTACATAATGTTCTTTCACTGAGTAAGGCTCATAGTGAGCTTTTTCAATCTACCACTAGTGAAAAATTAGTGAGAACTGTCTGTAAGGCAGATATTGAAATATGCATATGTATTATTTGATTATTTTATTTAATATTCAATACAAGTCTTTGAAATTTAGTTCAATATGCATTTTACCCTCTGAATTAAAAAAAATGATTTTAAAGGATAGGACCTAACACATGGCAGGAATTTCCATTTTTAACTGCACAATATTATAAAATTGCTTAATTATGTTATGCTACATTAAAAAGACATGCAGCTTTGAAATTTAATAAATTATGTTGTAGATTTACTAAAACTTATGTAGGAAGAAGTACAATGCATACTAAGAGCACAGATAAGAGCAGTCCTGTGTCCGAGGCCTGCGAAGGGACGTGATGACTCATTGCCTCAGCCCATTGCTGGGTGTAATACTTCCATCCTAACTGACTTGTAAGCTGTGGACATGACACCTGATTACATGGTTGTAATGAGATGTGTATAATTTAAATCAGGATCCAGTGCAAGTCAGCTCTAAAACCTCTCTGAAGAAAACTTGATAATCTCAAACATAATAGAGTTAATTTTAAAGAAGAAATACAAATGCCAATGTTGAAATATCTTGGACATATTCATTAAATTGGAAAAAGAAACACATGTAAGTCACAATAAAGTAAACAAGTACAATCAAGGGTACTCCAATAGGTTCATAATATTTTATAATATACAAATTTTTCAGACAAGAATTTTTATAAATAAAGAGGTAGGTTTATGGATTGTTATTGTATCAATTTGAAAGTCAAAGATAATTAGCAATGCAATCTTCAGAAATTGTAAGAAGTGAATAACACAGTACAGTACATTTCAGGCCACAGATCCAGAGAGAAGGGTCAGGTAGGGACCATTTCATTTAATGAGCTTTTTTTTAAGCTTCAGTTTTTAGGCTACTTCTCATAAAGCTCTGAAAAATGTTAAGTTCATCATAATAAACATCAGGAGACTTACAGTAGAGTGCATGAGATTAGGAATGAGAAGAAATGCTGACTGCCACACAAACTATTTTAAGGTAAAGTTGGAGTTGCTTAGATTTTCAAAGTAATGTAGGTAGAGCCACATGACTTTTAGAATTCACATACATTTTTAAAGGAATTGGTATATAATTGTTAATCAGATCCATAAAAATAATACTCTTATTCAGAAATTGTTAAATGGCAGAATTGGTGCACGTAATAATTTGGCTGCGAAGTATACTAAGGAAATCTACACAACAAAGTTGCCCCTATATGTCAGTTTGCCCGGGCCAGGCATGCCCAGATAATTGGTGAAATACCATTCTGGGTATTTTTCTGTTTGCTATTTCTGGATGACATTAACGTCTGAACCAGTGGATCCAATAATACAGATTGACCTAAATGGGCTGAAGGACAAATTAGTACAAAAGGATTGAATAAGAAGCAGTTATTTCTGCCTCACTGTCTTCTACCTGGGACACTGGATTTTCCTCCCATTAGACTTGACTGAAGCATTGATTCTTCTGGAGTCGGCGTCTATAGGTCTTCTGAACTGCACCATTAACTTTCCTGGTCTACAGTTTGTTGACTTCAGATCTTGGGAATTATCAACCTCTGTTAGCAAATTCTTCATAGCACATATGGCTTCTAAGTCCCTGAGTGCCCCAGAGGAAAACACAAATCATGCTTTTCATGAGTAACAGGTGCAAGCCCAGGATTCTGCCTGTTTCCCACCCTTACATTGGTCCTTGACTATGTCACTACTGGGTTACTATTTGACTCTTTTTTTTACTGGAGAATTTAACAAGTAAATATTAGTACTATTTAACTTACTGTATTTGAAGATAATCAATGCCAAATATTAAAATAAAGATGAAATCTGAAGTCTTGCTATGATTTCCAAAGCCTTACAATATCAACCTCCCACCACTTTTAGATCTTTCACTTCATCTCCTCTCCTTATCATCTTCCTGTTCATTCTACTCCAACTCGTGAGAGTCCTTGTTCCCTGAGCCTAAAGAATACACTGCTGCTTGAGGACCATTGCACGTTACCAAATATCCATAGGTCAGATATTTGATATTCCCTTAAACAATCACAGAAGAAACCCTCGTGATTATTTCTTTAAGGTATTAGTCAAGTGTCCTTGTTTTAGTAAGACCTTCCCCAAAGCCTCTTTTAAGTATTACAGTAGACCAACTGGAAGCTAACTTATTTCACTGTAATCCTCTACCTACACTTTCTATTATTCTTAAGTGCTCTGTTTTTCTCTTCAACAATTAGAAGAATTTATAATACTGTATGTTGAAAAGTCCCTCCTCCGCTAAACTATATCTCCCTAATAGCAAGGACTATACTAATTTACTTGCAGTGCCTCTAATTGTGCCTTACACACACATACACACACACACACATACAGAAAAGTGTTTAATAAATATGAAATGAATGAGTCCTGCCTATGGTAGATGTATGCCATGTTCTTCGGTATGTGAACAGATAAGTAAACTGTGGTATAGTCATATAATGGAATAATATTCAGTGCTAAAATCAGTGAGCTATCAGCAATGGAAAGAAACAAAACCTAAATCCATATTAGTAAGTTAAAGAAAAAAATCTGAAAGTGCTAGATACTATATGAACACAAGCATATAATACTCGCAGAAAGTAAAAACCATAAAAAAATGCCAGGAGTAAGAAGGGAGAAAGTGATGAGTAGGCAGAGCACAGAGAATATTTTAGGACAGAAAACCATTCTGTATAATGGTACAAGGCGGGGATGCATGTCATTATAAATAGTGTGATAAAAAATGTGGTGAATGTTTAAATTGCATGTTTTAAGAATATTAGAGTAACGATGTGTTGCATTAATCTCTTTCATAATACTCCCCCTTGCCTGGAACACAATTATCCCATCATTCTCACCACTTTCTGAACTAGTTCTGTAAGTCCTCTCCTGGGAGTGTCTTTAGTTGTGCTGCGGTAACTCTCAGTGTCCTGAATTGCTTCAGAACATTTGTATTTCATGGTCACTGTGGCTTTGTGGAGGAGTCAAAGTGAACTTTGCTGTCTGAGCTGAATGCGGCAGGTGAGGACACACCTCGGTATTTTCATGGGCATTTCATGAGGCAAGTGATTTTTTTTTCTTTTTGAAACACTGTTCTTTTTTGGTTAAAGTCTGCCATCAAGTGGCCAATTTGAGAAACACTTTTGGAAGCAATTTTTCTTCAGCATTTAAATTATGCTGTAGGGATATGAAATATGTGACGTGAAATTTCATCATTGGCCTAATTTAATCAATGTAAACACCTCATTTGTATTAATAGTGCTATCATACAAGACATACCAGATTAATCATTTAACCCTCACGACCACCCTTCAAGACAAACACAAAAAATCTCTATGTTCTGCAAGTAAGGTGTCCCTCATTTCTTACAGAGTACTGACTCAGAACCTGGACAGGAATTTTAGATTCCAGATTGAGCTCTAATGTCAACTAGTTATATCTCTATAGCATCACATGACCATGATATGATAGAGTTGGATTTTAAACCCAGTCCAGTAAGACACTAAGACTGTATAAATTAGAATTTAAATATTTTCTGTGCCTTGAAATCATTCTACTTTAGTATATTAAGCATATTTGTCAAAGAACTGAAATATATAACCTTCATTTTGTGCTAAATTGACATGAAATGAATACTAGTAGAACTGGCATAGTATTAACAGTGAAAAGACAAATACTACCATCTTAAACTTTTCAAGGACTTTCAAAAAATCTTTTGAGCGAACCACAACAAAATAAAAAAGTACACTTACCATAAATATAGTGTCAATAAATATCTGTAACATGCTTAATTCATATCATACTGAAAAGAGATATTATTTTTATTGTGTAAAATAGTATTATTAATTTTATGTAATAGCATTCTATAGCGATAAATTATGCTTAAGGGTAATTACTAATTGTTAAAAATTATATTTGGTCCCACCAACAAGTTTTATAAGCTGAAGGAAGACTGCTAAATTTGATATACTCAGGATTTAAGTTGATTTGGTGCTAAAGAGACCCATTATCCAATGTGCTTGACTCTCTGCTTTTGTTCAGTATTCACTGCAATCTGCTATAACTGTCTACAGCTCTCTAGGAGACAGATCGTCACAGCTTCAGGGAGAACACTCTGGGCAATTAAGGGAGGGAGAAATTTAGTAATAATATACCTCCTATTTATTCATTTGACATATGTCTGTTACAACTACTACTACCTGGTAGCTTTTGTTCCAAGCACTGAAGAAAGAACTTCACTAAGTTAAGGTTCTTACTCACACGAAGCTGAAGTTCTAGAGGAGCAGACAGTATATCTACATGTAAGCAAATAAATCACATAACCAGGTAGTAACTGCAGCACTGAAGAAGATAGTAAGCAAAATAATAGTGACTCTTGAGAGGCAAGACTGTCTTAGTTACTTTTCTCTCACTGCTGGGACAAAATATGTGATACCCAAAGTTAAGGATGGAAAGGTTGATGTGGGTCACAGTTTGTAGAGATTTTAGTCCACAGTTGGCTGGATCCAAGGCAGGGTGGCAGGGCAGACAGACAGACAGCAGCAAGGCAAGTAAGGAGTAGGCAAGCCTCTTTCTGCCCCTTATATCTTATCCAGGCCACCTGTCCTTACGGTGGGTAGCACTCCCACCCTTAATCCCAGCACCTTTAATCCTGGTATCACAACCTTGATCCCAGCAGAATGATGCCAGACCAATCGGTGGACTAATTTAGTAATCACACACTCTAGATCCAGCCACCTCTGACAAGCCCCACCTCTGACTGTGTGAGGCTTTGGATGGACATCTAGACACAAACCATAACACAAGACTAAACATGAGAATTAGGCAAAGGATTTCTGGGAGAAGGGGGCAGCTAGCCAGAGGCTTAAATGGTAAGAATGAATGAGCCATACCAACATCTGAGGGAGAGCTTGAGCTAGAAAGAGTCAGAAAATGAAAAGGTCCCAAGGGAAATCTATCTGGAAAAGTTTTGTTTTTAACCACTTAAGAGTTTATCCAAGTGTCATTCAGGCACCGTGTTTGTTTACTTACTGACTGTCCAGGCACTTAGGCAGGTGTCATTTCAACCAGTCGATTTTCGTTTGCGTGAGATACACATTTACATCTATTTGTTTTATACACACTGTTTTATACACACTTTTTATTTAGAATGTTGTATTCACCTTTGATGTTTGTTCCTAATGAAATCTAATAAGTTCTAGTTATTTTCTTTTACTAATTTGTATTTATTTTATTTGTGAAAAATGACATACAATTTTGTGCTATGATCTATAAAAACTCTTATCATACATACATTAGATATAATATTTATACTTCTCCAGAACTTAGTAATATTCTTTTACAATACAAAACGGACACATTTGGAACACTGAGACCAAATAGGAAGGAAGCACCAAAAGATCTGCAAGAATAAATGGAAAAAAGAAGAAATGTTAGTATATCAGAGAGGAAAAGTCTGTGTTATGAAGTGGAAAGACAAAAAAGATGTCTCCTTATTCTCAGGTATTCATAATACCTAATTTTAGTCTAATAGACCAAATAATTGAAAAATATAGGAGAGTGCAATGCCAACCAGAACTTCCATCATTGAGATCTTCACCATTATGTTTAGTCGGTAGACATTTGATTGAAATTATACCACTCACAGAAAAAAAGGAAAGGCCAACAGGACATATTGTTCAAAGAAAGACAATAATGAAAAAAAATTCAGAAAGAAACTAGATGCTCCTGTCCAGATCGTAATGTTGTGTATTGAGTGTTTTAAGATATGCCATACACAGAAAGATTATTGAATAAATCTGATAAAATTGTCATTTTTGTATTTCCTCTTATGTCACTGACTGAAGAGCACCAGGAAAATATTAGTAGTTTTTGCAGTGGTTTGTATTTATATAGAACACTTTTAGGGAAATATGTCAAAGACAGAAAACATTGTAATAAATCAATACTGCAAGGGATTTTGTACAACGGCATGAATGAGTTGGATTGCTTCATGAAAAGAATGAATGGTTAAAAACTATTTAAACACAAATTTTAAAATACCAATCAGTTATTGGCCAGTGTGTGTACAGTAAATAAAATTAAGTGCAAAACTAGTAAAGCAAAAAATATGAATGCACATTAGTCCTGCTAAACTCCAGTCACCAATTTAACAGCAGAGAGACTTTGCTGACCCATTAATGTTTATAACTTTTATTGTTTTGCTTCTATTTTTATACCTTTAAATTTTACTGTCTTGAGGTAAGCATACAGTGTTGCATTTTCTGTTTGTATACTCTTGGTTAGTGTAATAGTAAAACAATTTAAATAAAACTTGGTGTTCAAAGTATGCCAGGTTTTACTTTTCAGAGGGATTTCATTCTCAGCACTCACACAAGTAATATCTGCCATGCACAGTGCTAGTGACACTTAGTGACTTGAGGTGGAACTGCAACTCTGTTGATTGGTGGGCAGCTCAGGTGAAAACAGGCCACTCTAGATAGACATGTGCTTCTTCTGGAAAGGTCTTGCAATGAGGTGCCACCAAAACCTCCTTCTCCTATACTGACCTATTCCATGTTGTAGATCTTCAGCTATTTGGCACAATTCTATGGAGGAGGGAATTAGATTTGGTGCACAAGGAAACAAATGTAGAAACAGAGAATGATTGTGTCCTCCTGGTGTAATGGTGTAATGTGGGTCTGTGCTTAATGAAGTTGAAGAACAAATTCAAGGACAAAGAAAGTAGAGAGGAAGAATGTTCATTAAGAAGAAACAGCTCCCTGTAGTTGAAAGAGAACTCAAAAGTGGTTCCCATGGTAGCCATGGAGACTCCCTCTTGGAGTTTTTATACCAAAAATGACCAGAGCTCAGAGCACTCCAAGTCAAACTAAGGTCAACCTGTAGAACTAAAACGAGTTTGCTTAAACTGGAAATGGGCCTATATATGAAGAGTTGAGGCACTCAGCAAGGCTATGTCTGCAGGTGGCTTTTGGCCTCTGTCCTAGCCAAGTGTGTCTTAATTACTTTTCTTGCTGCTGAGGTAGAATACTCAACAACCACAAATTAAAAGAGGAAAAGTTTATTTAGCTCACAGTTTTTAGAGGTTTCAGTTCATAATTGGCTGACTCCAAGGCAGGATGGCATGGCAGACAGTCTTTGCAGAAGAGAAACAGTTCATGATGGGCAGAAGGTAGCAAAACAAGCAAGGGGCTGACAAGCCTCTTTCTGTTCCTTACATCTTATCCAGACTATCTGTCCTTAGGGTGGGTAGCACTCGCACCCTTGCTCCCAGCACCTTTAATCCTGGTATCACATCCTTGATCACAGCAGAATGATGCCAAACCAATCAGTGGACTAATTTAGTAATTACACACTCTAGATCCAGCCACCTCTGAAAAGCCTACGTGAGGCTTTGGGGGGACATCTAGAAACAAACCATAACCAACTGCTTTATAGAAAGAAGGAAATGAGAAGGAAAAAAAAATGAACAAAAAACCCCCCAACTTTTCCAGATAGGAAGAAGCAGGAGTTGAACTAGTGGTCACCCATCACCTTGCTTGTTACCTCACTTGTAACATCCCTGGACCTAATTGTCCACCTCGTTCCTGTTAACCCTTGATCTCAGGCTGCTGCTTATCTGGCCAAGGCCTGACCATCCTCACTCAGTGCTGCTTTGGCTGCCTGCTGTCTTCTCCCTAACTTGCCTATCTGTACTATTCCCCCCTCTGAAGAAATGTCCCTAACTGCCATTAAAGGCAAATGGGTGATGACAGACCTAACTTCTTCATGCTGAGGAAGGCTGGAGAAACGTTTGCACCAGTCAGGGGCACTATCTAGAGGGTCTGGCTAAGGGCCCCTGATAGACAGCAGGCATCACCATCACTCATAGCTGGATGGCTTTCAATCTGGAGGAGACGAAGTGAATCACACAATCAAATAGGTACAGTTCAAATCCATTGGCCACCATTCCATGACAATGGAAGGCACAGCTGACTTTCTTCCATATGGAAGAGGTTTCAGAAGGCAACTCAGTACTTCCCCTCAGGAAGTCACTGATAAGTTATGAAAGATGGAATTTGACATAAACAATCTCTCCACATGTGGTTGCTTGCATTCCCCTTCATAGACACTCTAGCTATTATAAACTAGTCAATAATTTTTATCCACATCAATTCTGACTGCTCTGCAACTATGACCCTCCACAAAGTTCTAATTTTCTATTCCCAGTGCCAAAGGAATGCTAGAAATGATTTTACTTCTAGGTGCAACAAACTGAGACAATGAAATTATATCCTAATCTGAAGCAGATCTTTATCATAGTTGCAAATTTACTGGATTACCATTTTATGTTTACCTATTGCTTGGAAATCATACAAAAGCACAGCTTCGTAACTGAGTTTATCCTCACAGAGCTTTCTTAGAATTCGAATACTCAGAAAGTATAATTTGTAGTATTTTGTTTGTCTACATTGCAACTACTGGGGACAACATACAATTGTATTGACCATTGTGTGCTGTCCTATTCTGCTTGGCTCTCCCGTGACTTCTTGGAATTTCTTCCCTCTATGGATGCATGCTCTTTCTCTACTCTGGCCCCAGAGATATTGTGGACATTACCTGGAAGAGGAAAAGCCTCTCTTTTGAGGGCTATATGATGCAGCACTTTGCTGAACACTAACCTGACAAAGCAGAGGCGATTATTCTCACAGCCGTGGCCTATGATCAGCATGTGGCCATTTGCAGTGCACCACTCTTCATCAGAAACTGGAGGCTCTGTGGCTCGCTGAAGGAGGTAGCCTGGGCAGGGGGCCTCCTGTATTCTCTTACACAAGTTCTTTTACTTTCCAGCTCTCCTTTTGTGACCCAAATGTTATTAATCATTTCATGTGTGATTTGTACCCATTACTGAAGCATACCTGCACCTAGACTCATGTCTTTGACTCTTGGTGGTCGCCAACAGTGGGTTTGTTTTAGTTGCTTTTCTCTTGTTGCTGAGATGAAATACTTGACACCCAAAGTTAGGGAAGGTAACGTTTATTTGGCTCACAGTTTGTAGAGATTTCAGTCCATAATTGGCTGGCTCCAAGGCAGGGTGGCATGACCAAGGGGCATTGCAAAGAAGAAACAGTTCATGATTGGAACCCTATAACTGCATGAGGCTTTGGGGGGACATCTAGGCACAAACCATAACAGTGTTTGTCTGCTATCTACATTATAATCTTCTTGTTGTTTGTCTCCTACAGTGTTATATTCCCTCTCTCTCTGTCTCTCTCAACAGTTCTGAAGGGCATCAGAGGGCTCTGTGCACCTGTGGACCTCAATTGCTCTAGTGGTTTTATTCTTTTTCCCATTCATGTTTATATATGGATAAACTTCGTCGGCTTTCTCCTTTGCCAAAATATTTTACATCACGCTATTCTCCTTGCTGAATCCTTTGATTTACAGTTTTAGAAATGAAAACTCAAAAGTGCCATGAGGAAAATGCAGCAGAGATTGGTGGTGGTTTCTGATGAAAATTATGGCCTTTCCAGATCTGGACACCACTCGCCTCTCTAGCAACTCCTTCAGCTACGATGATTAAAATGTACTTTGTGCAACATTCTTGCCCAACACTCACACTTTCCAGAGTATTTTCTTCTTCTTGGAAAAACTTCCCCTCAAGAGCAGACTGGACAGAAGGAAATACACAGCACGAACACATGATAGACAAAAGGCACAGACATGAGGGACACAGAGCACGCAGGAACTGACGAGTGCCCGAGCCATGCAGAGAGCAAATAGGAGGTAGGCAGCCAGGGCTGTCCAGCTCAAGTGTCGAAGACTTTGAAATCCCTGCTAGGAGATTTGCTGTTTATCTCTTCCGTTCATAGGAGTCATCTAAAGGATTTGAACTGGGAAGTAACAAGATCATATTTTTGTCTTGTGCTTTAGTTACTTATTGCTGAGATAAAATACCTGAAACCCAACGTTAGAAGAGCGAAGATTGAAGTTGTAGCGGTCATTCTTGGTGGGAGGCTGAGCACGGGACAGCTGTGTGCCGAGGGTGCCTGTTGTGGGTTGCTGTACCAGACCTGAGGGCCGGGCTAATAGGGATGAGAAGACATCGCGGGCTGTGATGACAGCGTGCTGGGAAGAGGCTCCCGGCAGGGCACTGAGATGGTGACAGGAGGAGTGGCATGCTCCAGGACCGCGTGTCCGCACTCTGGTCTTGGACGCCTCAACTTCGGGCTCCCAGGCACGCGGACCACGCGGCCCGAGTCAGCAACTTCTGCTCCCCCTCCACCCTGCCCTTCCCGCTGCCGGCCCGGGGTCTGGGTGTAGTGGGGACTCAGGCCTCGGGCATCAGCAGGCAGCAGTAAAGCGCAGTCTGGCTGCCAGGACTGATTTGGGGCTTTCTGGGGCACTGTTGGGGCCTCCCCGCGACTCCGGCCTTCTCCTCCTCCCGCCCTACAGCCCTCAGCCCGTGCCAGGTCCAAGCTGTAATCCTAACCATGGTTCTAAGACTAGCCATAAACCAAGGCTTAAACCTAACCCTAATGCTACCCTGTATTTTAACACTAATCCTAACACAGTGCCTAGCCCTAACCTTCACCTAGCCCAAACACTAACCCTAGTCCTAATCATAAACCTAACAATAACCCTAGAGTTAGCCTTAGCATTAATCCTAGCCATAACCTTAATAGTAAACATAACCCTAACCCTAGCTCTAGCAATAGCCCAACCCTAGCCCTAACTCTAACACTAATGCTAACTCTAGCTCTAGCAACTGGCCTTGATCCTAGCCTGAACCCTAACACCAAAGATAAACCCATTCCCCAACTCTAACCGTAGCCATAGCCCTAAACCCAAGCCTAGCACTAAACCTAACCCTGACTCTAGCCCAAATCCTAGCCCTAACTCTAAATGTGACACTAATCCTGGCACTGTCCTTACTCCTAGCCCCAAATGTAACCCTGGCCCTAACCCTAAGCCTTACTAGAAACCTAACACTAACCCTAACTGTAGCTGTAGACCTAGCCCAATATCAGCCCTAACCCTAAATTTAACTCTGACCATAACCCTAGCTCTAGTACTAGCCCTAACCCTAGCCATAGCTGTCATTCTAATACTAACTCTAATACTAAGCCTAGCCATAGCCTTAGAACTAACACTTTTTCCATTTTGGAATTATTTTTGTTCTGAAGAAAGGACTCGTTTTAACACTAGTAATAGGGACATGTGGTGCTAATGCATTTTCTGGCCTTTGTATACCAGAAAGATTGACTTCACTTTGATTTTGGAAGACATGTTTGCTGAGTATGGATTGTAGGCTGATGATTTGTTTGAACTTGTTTCTATCAGGATGTTTTTCCTCTGTGTCCTGGGTTGCATTGTTTCTGATTGGAAACTGGAATTTTACTGGCATTTTACTGTGGTACTAAAGATGGATTGTCAGTCGATGGACTTTAGAACTGATGGGGAGCTTAGTAAAGCACACTTCTGGGTGTGTCTGGGTGTGTCATTGAAGTGTAACACTGGGTACTATATCTCACACTGCCTCATCCTCTCTGGTGCTGTTAATCTGCTCTGTTTCCCAGCTGCCATGATATAAGTGGCTTTGCCTTTCTGCCATGATGTTTCTGCTTTAGAGGCCCGAGTCTCAGGAAACTGTGAGCCAAATAAACCTCCCCCTCCTTAAATTGTGCATGCCATGTACTGGTCCCAACTAATTAGTACAGAAAATTGATACCAGAGAAGTGAAGTCTTCCTGTGGCTGTATTCGACCACATTGTTCAGGTGTGTTTGGAATAGTTTTAAGGGAGGAATTTTGGAAGATCAGGAGATGTGTGCCGGAGAAGTCCTAGAATGCTATAAGCAGAGTCAAACGGGTATTTCTGATTGGTGCTCAGAAGACCGGAATGCTGACAAAATGCAGATGCGAAAGGCAAGGCTCAGATTTCAGATGGGGACTTGGAATTGGGCTAGAGGCCGTGCATATTGCATTCTGGCAAAAAAAGCACTTGTCTACATTTTGCCTGTGTCCTGAGACTTTCATGTCTTGCTCACTTTCCCATCACTGAGACACAATACTTGATACCTACAGTTTAAAGGAGGAGAGATTTATTTGGGCTCACAGTCCCAGTCCATGGTTGACTTATTCTAAGGCAGAAACAGGATGGCAGAAGGGCATGGTGAAGGAAAAGGTGCCCAACTCAAGGCAGCCGGGGTCCCACGTCCAACTAAGTGTCACATCCTAACAGCACATTTGGCCACAGAACTCATCAGTGGATAAATCCTCAGCTGAGTATATTGCCCCTGCCATCCAGTCAACTTCCAAACACATGAGACTTTTGAGAGGCATTTTAGATTAAACTGTACCATTCTATCCTTGCCTCCAAAAGACTCATGTCTATCTCAGGCAAAATAAATTTAGTTCATCGCTTAGAGTCAAGTTGCCAAAATCTTGTAGAATATTGTCAAAAAATATATCAACAAGTCTTACCACTAGGGGACAGGGCCACAAACTCAGCCTGGCTGAAGAGGGGCTAGAGTGATCACTGTGCAAGGCTGCACGGGAGGAACCAGCCCCCAGGTGTGGACAGGCCAAGACCAGGGCATGGACTGGAAATCTTGCACTGCTCTCTGCGTTCCCTCCCCACTGTCAGATCAGGCTTGCGTCTGTGACCTATTAGGGCAGGACGCCTTTGGAGCCCTGATGGTGGTCCTCTTGGCATGCTGGTGCAGCACCCAGGTGGCAGGACAGGAAGTTGCCACGCAGCCCTGCTTTACCAGCTCAGACACCGGGACTCTGCATAGCTGGCAAAGCATGACCTCTGCTGGCAAGGTCTGTTCCCTGCTCCTTGCCCTTGTTCAGTCACCCCAGGACCCTGGGGAAGGGAACACGCTAGGCCAGGCAACATGATGAAATCCATTTATTCAGAACCAAGTGAAAATCAGAGTAAACAGAAGCTGCAGGGCTGGGGCACCACAGCCCCTTCCCATCTCATCCCTCTGTCCTTCTGAAGCATAAATAAGTTTTTTAAATTAAAAAAAAAGAATTAAAAGTTTTTCTGAAGTTTTTTCACTTTTTATGTAAATATCTTTACTTTTTTTCTTTTGATACTCAGTGTTTTAGAATTTTTGAAATGAAAGTATTTTCAATGAAAAATAAATTTGTGTTTATTTTGCTCTGCTAGAGGTAACAGGGAGATGGAGGAGTGGCAGGCGAGGGAGGCAGGGCCTGAGTGGGAGAACAGTGGCAATAGAGCCCGGGCTTCACTGCTCCAGTCTTTTCTGGTGAAATTCTATTGATCAAGTTGGGTCACACAATTGGGTTAACCTCAGCGAGGTGGCAAAATGGGACATGGGAGTCAGGGGTAAAGGCCCAAGCCTGGGCCTTGCTGGGGCTCTCACTCTCAGGCAGCTGGGGTTCTGGGGAGGACTCCACCCCAACCTCTCCTCCTGGCAGCTCCTCCATGTGCAGAGGGCTCCTCTCTGGAGGATCTTTGCAGAGAGAGCAGCAGGTGCTGTGTGCTGTGCCTCCTGCCCACTCCTGCCCACTCCTGCCCCGGCCCACCACCCCACCAGGATTTCACTTACCACCCTCCTTGGCTGCAGCTGATACATCCTGTGTTTCGGTGGGGTCCTCCGCAGGGTTCTGTGCACCTGCCATAAACTCGCCCTGACATGACTTGCAATCATCCTCCAGCTGCAACACCACCTCCTGCAGCAACAGCAGCTTTACCCAGAGGGAGAGGGGCTCAGTGTCCCCCCTGGGCCAGCTTGTGGACATGCCCAGCCCTACCTGCATCACTTCCTTCCCTGGGAACAGCTAGCAGATACACTCCTCCTCCTCCCCCCATGCCCTTTCGTTAGCATTGCCCCCTGTTTTTGGCAGATGGCATTGTCTTCTGCTGTGGGAGGACAGCAGTCAGGAATCACTTGCAGGACTTCCCGAATTCCACACCTTATAGCCTCTGCTGCTTGGGTCCTGGCCCATTTCATCATTGCAGGGAGTGATATTCTAGCTCCTCCACCTCCTTCTTGATCTCTGCCTTCTTTTGCAAGACCTCCACCAAAAGGAGCCGGAGCAGCAGAGTCGGGGCTCTGTGGCCACTTGCCCTACCCACCCTTCCCAGTCTTGCAGGACACACTCACCTGCAGCTTCACCATGGCCTCATGGTCACTTCTGTTTTGGGGGTTGAAGCCTCCCCCTCAGGTTTGCCCTGGGTCAGGGCTGCCAGGTGGACCAGGTGCCAGCATGATACCTTTGCTCCCTCAGCTGCCTGGGCACCTGAGCCCAGTGTTCCTGGGCAGTGGCTGGACCTTCACTGAAACATGCCGTCTGCAGAGGTGGGGTATGATTTTGCTGGGGGGACTGCTCTTGATGAGGGGGTGCAGGGAGCAGAAAGGAACCCCTGTCTGTCACTGGCACCTATTGTTCCCGGAGAATGATGTCTGACCACTGCTTTCCAGTGAAGCTGAGCGGTCCAGAGAAATAAGAACGTGGGGAAACCAAGGCACTGGGGTGTCCAAGGGACTACAGTGGGAGACAGGGAAGGAGACACAGAAGGGAAAGAATGGAGTCTGGCTCACCATGGCCTCTGAGCTGCCCATGTCTTCAGGGGTGCTGCTGCTGGGCCGAGGAATCACCACATTCCTTTTCTCCTCATTCCCTTCATTTAATATTGGGAGCAGCGAGGAGGGTCCCCAGTAAGCCCCACAAGGTAGGCAGGATCAGTCCCAGGCTCCCTCTTCACCCACCTTGCCATGTCCCCCTAGGCCACCACCCTCTAGGAGAGAATGAGCAGCTGTCTAAAAGTCCCTTCCTCCTCAATTCTCTTTTTCAGGGCTGGAGATTTAGCTCAGTGGTTAGAGTGCTTGCCTCCAAGCACAAGGCCCTGAGCTCGATCCCCAGCACCAAAAAAAAAAAGAAAATGCTATTCTTGTTCAGAGTGCCTCTCAGCCCCACCCTGCCCCGGGTGTCTCTGTCTGAGGCAGTGCCACTGGAAGCCTCCAGGCGGTCCTGTGGGTAGGATGGAAAGTGAGAAGGCACAGAGGCAGCCAGGTCCTCCCGTGCAGGGGCCCTGCCCCAGCAGCTTCATCACCTGAGTCTCCTGCAGCTTCTTTTGGAACTTGCCCGGGGCTGTCTTGTCCTCCATCTGGCGCTGTAGCTGCATCGCAAGCTGCGTGTGCAGTAGAAGCCGACTCTGCACACCTCCTTCACAGAGGCCAGCTGCTGCTGGGCCTCTGCATGCCGCCACACCTGGGCCAGGAGCTGGGCACTCTGCTGCTGCAGATGGTGGTCCTCCTGGCTCTTCAGCGCCATCTGCAGAAAACCCAGAGGCGAGGGCAGGGATGACCTGCTGCTTCAAGAACCTGAGCTCATAAATATGCTGGGATACTCAGACCCCTGGCCTTCTGTACCCAGCCTCAAGCCTTGGAACCTCAATTCTCAACACTTGGACTTTAGATCACAGCTGTGGAGAATTAGAGGAAGCCAACCACATCTTCTAAGCATGCTCTCCTGGCATCTAATACTATAATACACACATTATAACATTTAATCCACCAGGTCTGTGAGGAAAATGCTAACATCTTTTGAAATGATGGAAACTGAGGCTTGGTGTTGTGAAGTAGTGAAACCATGATCAGTGCTGCTGAGGTTAGAATCCAGCACAAACCCAAGGAGCCTCCCCTCCGACCCTGTCTCATCCTAGGATGAGGGGGACTTTGGCCTCTAGAAGGGAAAATAACAGCAGGACCCAGGAGGAGCCTAGGGCCACCCACCTCTAACAGTCAGAGACAGGGAACAAGAAACAGTCACAGAAGTGCCCTGTGAGAAACTGCAACACTCTGGGGTCACTTGTCCCCCAGCTGTGGCATATCTGTCCTGCCCTCATCACCTCCCTCCCCGTGGGCAGCCCCTCTGTTTTAGCCCAGTCTCATGGGGCAGGAGTTACCATTGCTGTGTGCTCTGTCAGCTTCTCCTGCAGCTGGCCCAGCTTCCTCCAGTTCCTTCCTCACAAGGTGTTCTGACTTTGGCACGCTGCTCATCTTGATGTTATCTTCGCTCTACAGAGAATGGAGATCAGTGCCACCAACACGGCCAGACCCAAGACCCCGACCTGGGTGTCCACAGCACTAGGCAGGATAGAACAGCATCCCCTGTCCTTATCAGATGCTCCAGCAGGGTTCTGGCTCACAGGGTGCCTTCACAATTGAGGGCTACAGTGCCTCATTTCACTGTGACGGGGGAAGACCTAGGGGGTAAGTGTGTCGCTCTGCCCTGAAGGACCTGCAGTGAGGAGACCAGTGAGCAGTGGACACACACCAGCCTGCCGGTTGGCCAGCTGTTCCTTGAGCTCATAGTTCTGCATGAGCAGACTACCAATGGTGTTTTGCTCGCTCTGCATGCACTACAGGATGTTCTACTCCTCCTTCCTGTCCCCAGAATCTGTCCGTGCCCCTGACCACCTCTATTTGCTGACAAGGGAAAGGACTGAGGTACTCTGCTGTAGGGCTCAGGGAGGTCCAGTTTAGGATGGTAGGAGGCCAACACCAAACCCCATGTGAGGGCCCCAGGAGTGACCACCAGAGTCACCAAGGCCGGGAGGGAGTTGGGCTGTGAGGAGAGGGGCTGTGAGAGGACTTGCTGGGGGCACTGAGGCACTGAAGGTCCCTCCCCATGCACCTCAGGGGTGGCACAGACTCTGACCAAGGAGAAGCCATCTGGAGACTCGGTCTGGGTCCAGTGGCAGGGACCCTGGGCACTTTACCTTTTTCCTGGCAGCAGCCAACTTCTGCCTTTGGGTTTCTTCAGAAATCCTGAGGTGTGTGTGTTGGGGTGGGTTGGGACCATTTTGGCACAGTCCCTTCCATCACTAAGAAGTTTTCTTCTATAACCTCGGTGGAGTTCCACGGCTGGCTTACGAGAGGCATAACCAGGGCTGAACTAAGCTCAACACGGGGGTGTGACCTCAGGCCTTTAGTCCTGTTGGTTGAGTGGAATGATGATGCCTTGAGGGGTATGGCAAAGCCTTCTCCAGAGTCCTCAGGATGGGTAGAGTCCCATTAAAGCTGCAGGCAGCTGCTGTTCCAGGCTACCCCAAGGGAGCCCTAATGGGAGGGGCTGGGAGGAAGGGATAGGCCAGTTCAAGGTTCCTGAAATGTCCCACTGGTATCTGTGTACAGGGTGTGCATTCCATTGAAACAAAAAGAGTGTAATTTATCAGTAAAAGTTATTCTTTCATGGGAAGTCTAAAGAGGGTTTCTTAATTACAGGAAATGATTCTAGATAGTCTTGCTCTATAAGCTGGACTGGTAAGCAATGATGACTATGTGGCTAACTCTAAGGAAACATTCTTTTAAATAATATTTGACTTAGGGAGGAAAGTCCTGAACTAAAATATTGGGCTTAGTAGTGTTCATATTGACAGTATGTTGATTAAAGTTAAAATATTTTATTGTTCTTGTAGTGCTTCAGAGAATAAACATAAAGTAATTCTAGACTTTGTTAAGAAGGCATGTTAAAATAGCTAAGACAACCACTAAAGGAAGACATGAAGCAAATATAAGTCAAAAGAAAATACTTGAAATTAGAATTGAGTAGAAGGAGCAATTACAATGAAAGAAAACAAAAAACCTCAACCCAAAATATAGGAAGAAAAGGGGATATAAAACAGAAACAAAAGTGGCAGCAGAGATAAAATTCATAGAATCAAAGCCAAATAAATCAGTGGTCACTGTAAATGTAAGTTAACTCTATGAAAAAGAAACATCGTTAAACCATATTTTTGAAAAGTGATGAAATTACTATTTTAACAGCAAGCAAGCCTGTTTGAGAGTAATACTGTTTTGCCTCAAATTCTGTTTTGTGTGACTTTAAAGTAGCTGCCTCTCAGGCTTTTCCTTGACAGTTGCCAGCCCATCTTTTTTCATGCTTTTACTCTCGATCTTGGTTTTGTATTTTTAATTTCAGATACAACCACTGATAAAGGTGGATTCACTTTTCTCATATCTCATACCCTAGCAGCAAGTAAAGTAACATTTCTCTCTTTCTTTATTGTGGTGTTGAAGATCGAACCTGGGGCTTTGGCACTGAACTGCTGAGTGCCTAAGTACTTGTTCTTTCTTTTTCTCTCATTTTTTTTTCTTTATTTTCTTCATTTATTTATTTGGTCTTTACATTCTGTCTTTGAAAGACAGCCACAGTTTGATTTCTCTCCACTCCTCTGGTCCCCCACCCTGCTCCAAGCTACGAAGCTACTGTCGTTCTTCCCTTGGGTTGTTGTGTTTGTCTCCTGGCACTGATATCCCTGCTTCTGGTTTTGATCTCTGTGTTGCCCAGGTCCTCCGAGAAGCTGATGCCAAGATAGGATCAAGTGTACATGTAATTTATTATGAGAAACCCTGTGAGAGAAAACAAGAAGGGAATTGGGAGAGACTGGCATAGCTGCCAGACTCTGATGTGAGTCTGCTGTCAGATGGAGAGAAGGCAGGTTGGGCGCAGCAATCCTAGGCTTCTCTGTGCTTGTGACAAGTTCAGCAAGGTGGCTGGGGGCTCTGAGCCAAAGCCACCTGTTGGAGGAGTTCTGTGATTCCTGGGAGTGGGCCTGCCTTGGTTTCACCACTGGGCTCACTGACCTGAGAACAGCCAGTGAACCTGGCATCAAAGCCCTCCATCTTGGGCTTGGGGCAAGTTCTGCCTCCTGCCGTCAGCCAGCCAGAGTGCTTGCTGGTAACGGCTGTCTCCATCCCTTCTATTTTCCTGTAGCTGTTGGCTCTGTCCTGCTCAGATGTAGCCAGATGCTGTCACTCCGCTGCTGGAAAACCCAGATATCCTGTTTGATTCTGAATTAAACCAAATCCCGTAAGTGTTGAACCTAGATCCTCTGCACTGAGTTCATCTCTAACCCTTTTTGTTATTTTGACAAAGGGCCTTGCGAAGTTATTGAATCGTCCATACTGGGCTTGAACCTGTGATCTTCCTGACTCAGCTTTCCAGAATGCCGGGATTATAGGTGTCTGCAACCACAACCACCATCCTGGCTCTGTTGTGAAAGAGCTTCCTCCTGTACAGGCCATTTCAACCCTGTGGGCTGCATAACACTAGGTCGGGGTCTGTCCTCCCCGCGCTCAGGGCTCGGGGCTGGCATTTCCAGAGACCTCATGCTGAGCTCAGCTGCACAGTGGCCAGGGGCTCCCAGCAGCCATGCAGTCCATGCTGTGTATTTCAGGTTGAGCAACCTCACAGGACCATCTTCTTCACCAAACAGTGCCCTATCCCTACCCAATTTGGCCAACACATGCCCTGCCACAGCTCCACATATTCCTGACCACCACCTGCTACCTTCCTCTGGCAGAACATGGCATCTCATCCTACTCCTCAAATTTCCCCATGCAACTGAGGACCACAGAAATAACAGGAACCTGCCAGTCCCTGGGGAGGACTTAGTGCTTAGGCCTGGGACACTCTCCCACCTGACACATGTTCATCCACCTGACAGATGTTCATCCACAGATGGCCGTCTCTGCACTCAATTGTTAGGGCCATTTGAGACCCCTGATAGGGACCAGGAGAGCTAAACACAGAAAGAGGACGTGTTAGAGGACGATGTCCCTGATATGCAGGGCAGACAGAGTGCTGATTTCTGTGATATACCAAGAGCTCCTACAAGTAATAAGATTAACAGCGAGATAAAAATTGGAGAAAGACAATGAGTCAGAAGAAGAAATCTAAATGACCATTTAATAATTAGTGGAGTTTGAAAGTTTGTGAATTTCTCCATATTGTTTGTTTTCCATCAACATGCATATGGTGAACCCTAATCTCCAATGAAGTATTTATATAGAGGTGGATCCACTGGGCGGTGATTAGGTCTTGACTAGGTAGAGCCCTGGTGAATGAGATTAGTGCCTTATAAAAGGCCCTAGAGAGGTCCCTTTCTCCTTCAGCCATGTAAGAACCTAGTGAAGATGTTGTCTAGGAAGCAGAAAGCCAGGCTAGTGCTTTGGTATGGGACTTCCTCCAGAAGTTAGAAGGAAGTCCGTGGTGTGTAAAACAGGACAGTGTGTGGTCTTCTCTTGTAACAGCCTGAATGGACTAAGACTAATATTTAAAGGCATGCAAATTACAACAAAGAGCTCTCAACAAAGAGCTCTCTTCACATAGATTGGTGAAGGTTAAAAAAGTAAATACTAAAGGTTACTATTTATTTTGGGGAAAAATCTGGTAACTACTATTAAAATATGTAATGTATATACTCTTTGCCACAACAATTTATGCTACAGGAAAAACTCGCAGAACCCAGTAATATGGATACGTACAAATCAATTCAGTGCAACATTTCTTTTTTGTAATTAGAAACAACTCAAATGCCTATCTAGAGTAAATTATATAAAGACAGGAAGAAAAAAAAGAAACCCATCATTAAGAGAGGTAAGTAACCTTAGGCGCACCATTAAGAAGTGCCAGATATCCTTGTTAGTGGAAAATTGCATATGAGATGCACCATGAACAGCACTATGTTGTGTTCTGGATAACTATGAACAGCATCTTCACATTTTTCTACTGAATACGTAGCGCAGTAGATATGGGCTCAGAAAACAATCTAGATTTCACTTTGGATTTCTAACAGTGGACTACTCAGAGGTGAAGGATTGCTCAGGGTTTGCCTAATTTTACTTTCTGTAGTGTTTATGTTTATAAAGTTCATCAATTTTGGAGACAGAGATCAATTAAGGAAATTAACTTTATAGACTACTTTTAGTTAGGCATTTAGCACTGTGTGCCACCTCATCTTCCACTGCCCGCGGGACCATGAGGTGAAGGCTGACTCTCTTCCAGCCTCC
Source organism: Hystrix cristata (assembly GCA_004026905.1). Classification (NCBI taxonomy): domain Eukaryota; kingdom Metazoa; phylum Chordata; class Mammalia; order Rodentia; family Hystricidae; genus Hystrix; species Hystrix cristata. The sequence goes on from PVJO010000001.1 coordinate 117,641, forward strand.
GCAGACACCGTGTGTACCTTCAGGTGGCCAAAACCCAATCAGAACAAACTAGAATAAGGCAATGGATTCCTTCTTTACAGACATCAGGAGTGCAGAGCAATTCTAGCAAAGGCCTTGATCAGGACTTCCTTTAAGAGCCACAGAGTTTTAGGGGAAAATTCATTGCTTGCTTCAACTAGGACCTGACTAGAAGAGCATTGGTTGTTGTCTGGAGTTCAGTTTGGGGCACTGCTGAAGCTTAGACTGTTGTGTTCTGCTTCTCCATGAGGCTGTTGGTGATTTTTTCAGTTGTCACTAATTTCCAGAGGAGCAGATGTACTGGTTCCTTTTGGTGCCCCTGATGGCTTCATCCTCACCCTGTAGACACCACCTCCAGTGGCAAGCCAGACCTCAGGCAATAATTCAGGCCTCAGGGACAATGTATTTACCAGCCCAAGGACATTGAGACACCCTACTCTGTATGCCAGCTGCAACAGTGGCCTTCCCTCCACTTGGTAATTAGGGCATAGTGAGACATGATTGCCACCCAGGAAGTACCCTTTCCAGTTACATTCCTAATACAGATTTTCTCTCTTTATTTTTACTCTTACTGTAGAATAATTGTACATTAAAAAAATGAAATGATCCAAAATAGCAGTCCTCTGTCTGACCTTCTCCATAATTCAGATCTGCTTCTAGAGCCAATCACTTGCAATTCTTTAACTGTTTCTTCTGGCATTAACCTACGAGGTTCTCAATAATGAGCTATGCTACTATTTTCATGTCAATTTTAGGCATTAGCTAGTGCCTTTCTATTAGGACAGATGAGGATGTTCCTTTTCCACCTATCTCTCCTTTCTCTTTCTCCATCTAGCTGATAAGGATCTGTGACCCTTCTGTATAAATGACATTACTTAGCACTTTGGGGCCAGGCCCTGTTCTAAGGCCTTTCTTTACAGACAGTTGATAATTTAACATGCAGCCCGTCCTAGCCCATACTCTAATTATCTCCATTTTACAGATGAAGAAACAGCTTATCTCTTGGTAATCTACTCAAGGTTCTGAAGCTAAGAGGTGGCAGGCCTGGGGTCTGAGGTCCAGAGTTCTGGCTCCGAAGTCTGTGGGGTATTGGATTCAACTGGTAGGCTATCCCATGCCTGAGGCCTGTTTACTGAATTCTCACTATTGCTCTTGGTGCTGCTGATGGAAAAGTGAACAGGCATATAGTTCCCAGCTCTCATGGAGCTGACATTTTAGGTGGACACTGGAAATGAGCAACTGTTGAAGTAGGTATGTGAGGTCAGGCAGTGGTAAGTGGGAGAGGATGAAGCAGGGGGGAGAGCTGTTATTTTAGATGGCTGGTCAGGGAAAGTCTCTGTGGAGGTGACATTTTGGCAGATTGGAGTCAGAGTTGAAATCAGAATTTGAAATGCACTGAGGCAATTCCACTGTGACCTGAGGCTCAGGGGAAAGGTGAGTGGAGGGAAGCAAGGGGAGAGAGAGGAAGGCCTGAACCTGAGAACAGCAAGCCGTCAGGAAGGGGAGACTGAGAGGAGCAAAAGAGAGGCAGGGTGACAGTCAGGAACCTGTGGTACCCAGCAAGCCAGGTAGAGTGTTTCTTAAAGAGAGGAGTGATACGCTGTGGCAGAGATGGTGAATGTCAGGGATGGCAACCCTGATGCAACCCACTGGAGCGGGCCAAGCAGAGTTCATGGTGACCTCCTGATGGTGAGAGGAGTCTGTAGACTCAGCAGCCTTTTCCTTTCTCAGAGAGATCATCTCTGCCTCTTGTGCTTCCTCTTCTGCCAGCACCTTGCAGCTTCTCTCCTCTGTATTATAATGATTTCCTCAGTGAGAGTTTTGCTGTATCTTTGTGCAACATCGGACAGCACTCGACTGGCATCCCTCTTGCACCTCATACAGGAGCAGAGTTGTCATGTTATCCTCATGGGACACAGGACATGCTCAGTAAGTGTTATGGACTTATTATTGTGGTCAATTTGAGCCGGAATGTCTAGCTGGACTGAGTTGGTGTGTTTTTGGGTGTAGAATATCCACCTGAGGATTGTTGCTGACACAACATAAAGGAGAACGGGAGCAGAAGATAGTTGCTGACTGTTTCCCAGGAGAAGCTGTGTTGCAGCTGGTTTCCCTGAATGAATTTGGCTATTCTCCTCACAGAAGGAGCCCAGGGCCTTGCTGTTGTTGAGGGCAGCTGATGTTGCTTCAGGGGAACTCTGGTCTTCACCTCTGCTTGGAGCATCGTATCCTGGTTTCAGTAAAGATTTCTTCAGCCATCACCTGCAGACACAGACGTACACGGGACAGTGTTGCAGGCTCCCAGCCCTTGATTGGATCTTTAAGGTCTCCAGTGCACAGATAGACATTCTGCACTCTTTCTTCATTTGGTTTATGGATGAATGTTGTAATTTGTAAATGTCCTGTATTAAATCTGCTCTCTTGAAAACCATTGGCTCTAGAAAGGTGACTAATACAGTAAGTGTCTACCGGGTGGATGCTGAGTGAGCCCCTGTGAGCCAGGCCAGAACACATCAGTTTTGAATTCCACTGTCATATATTGGGCTGTGGGAATAGGGCTTTATTTAGGAATAAGCATTCTAGTGAAAAGAAGTGAGCAAACTTCCTTTTGGAAATACTGATGGGATGTACCTGAGTATCTTTCATTGGTAATGGACAAAGAGGAATAAAAATAAACTTTACATATTAGAACAGTTTAGGATTTACACTGTCATTGGATAGTAGTTTAGAGAGTTCCTTTATACCCTATACCTAGTTTCCCCTATTAATAACATCTTATGCTATTGACACATATGATGAATTAATATTGATATATTGTTATTAACTAAAGCTACAGTTGTTGTGGCTTATATCTAGATGTCCTCCCAAAGCCTCGTGCTCACAGATGGGTCTTTTAGAAGGAGGCTGGATCATGGGTGTGTTTTCAGGTCTTCAGAGCCCAATTGGATAGAGCCGTACCAAGACTTGAGGTGTAAGAAACTAGACATTTACTCTGAGTCATATTGTTAACATAATCATCTTGTCACTTGGCCCAGGATTTCAGTTGTACAACAACACACTTACTGGAGAGCCTGCTACCAAGCGTCAGAAGTTGTCTCCCGGTATCTGAACAGTCATGGCCTTCTGCACTGCCTTTCTTTCGATTGTGAAGGGTTTGTGCAGCCGTGGCCTTCTGAGTTAGTCATTTACTGCACAGATGTAGGCACAGTATAGCCTCAAATGTTAGAAAGCGTCCTCTACTTTTCTTTTATGGAAGATATTGTGCAAAATAAATATCCTTTCTTCCTTAAATGTTTGGTAAAATTCACTAGGGAAACTATTTCACTCTGTTGCTTTCTTTTTGTAAAATTATTATTTATTGAGTCTATCTCTTAATGGATATAGGCCTATCATGTTAACTGTTTCTTCTTGTAAACTAGTATTTTGTGTTTTCAGAGAGTTTGTCAATTTTATTTAAATTGTTAAACTCATGAATGTAGAGAGAGTTGATATTTTTTGGTCAAATTTTTAATTTTGTCACATATTGTCTTTCATATTTTGCTTACATTTTTATCTTTTTATTATATCTACAATGCCCCATCTATTTTTCCCAAATATGATAGAGAACGTGTCTAATTTATTTCAACTGACATAATGTCCTCAAATTCCATTCATATTCCTGCAAATGACAAGGTTTCATTCTTCTTCATAGCTGACGTCTTGGTTGAATAACACACCATTGTGTATCTATCAGATTTTCTTCATTGGTTCATCTGTTAATGGGCACACACCTAGGCTGACTCCGTATCTTAGCTATTGAAAGTAATGCTACAGGACATACAGGTATCCCTTTGTTTTGCTGATTTCATTTGCTTTGGATGTACAGTATACCCAGACATGAGATAACTAGATCTTAGGGGAGTTCTCTTTTCGGGGAAAATTCCATACTGTTTTTCACAGCAGCCACACCACCAGTATATGAGTTCCCACCAACAGTGAATAGGAATTTCTTTTTCTCTACATTCTGTTATTCTTTGTGTTTTTGGTAATAGCTGTTCTAACTGGAGTGTGCATTTTTTTTTTATAAATTTGTTAGCTATGTGTATTTATTTTTTGAGAAGTGTCTATTAAGATCATTTGTCTATTTTTAATTGGATTACTATGTTGGTAAGGTTTTTGTCTATCTTATGAATTCTGGATATTAAATCTCTGTTGCATGAATAGTTGGAAAATATTTTCTTCCATTCGGCACACTGTCCTTTTATTCTATTGATTGTATCCTTTGCTGTGAAGAAAATTTTCAGTTTGATGTCATCTCATTTGTCAATTTTTGCTTTTTTTCCTGTGCTTTTAGGGTCCTATCTAGAAACGCATTGCAAGTACCAGTGTCTCAAAATGTTGCCTATTTATTTTCTTCTAGTATTTCCAGTTTCTGGTCATGTGTTTAGGTCTTTGGCGCATTTTAAGTTGATTTTTATGAAGGGTGAGCAAAGTCAGATTTGAACCGGTTATACGTGGATGTCTAGTTTTTCCAGAAACAATTTTGGAAGAGGTTGTCTTTTCTCCAATATATGTTTTTACCCCCTTTGCCAAGAGTCAGTTTACTAAAGATGCATGGTTTTCCTCCTTAGGATATTGTTATGGTTTGTGTCTAGATGCCCCCCCCCCCAAAGCTTCATGTGGTAAGAGGTAGCTGGATCTAGAGTGTGTGATTACTAAATTAGTCCACTGATTGGTTTGGCGTGGTTCTGCTGCAATCAAGGATGTGATGCTAGGATTAAGAGTATTAGGATTAAGGATGGGAGCACTGTCCACCCTAAAGCCAGGTAGCCTGGATAAAATATAAAATACAGGAAGAAGCTGGTTAGCCCCTTGCTTGCATTCCTTGCTTACCTGGCTCCCTTCTCCTGTATGCCATGCCACCCTTCCTCAGACCCAGCTGACTGTGGACTGAAACCTCTACAAACTGTGAATTAAATAAACCTTTCTTCCACTAACTTTGGGTGTCTAGTATTTTATCCCAGCAACTAGAGAAAAGTAACTAAGACAGATATCTATTCTATAACATTGGTCTATGTATCTGTTTTTGTTTTTGTTTTCCAATACCATGCTGTTTTGGATATTATGGCCCAGTAGTATGTCTTGAAGTCAGGCTTTATAATTCCTCTAGTTTTGTTCTCTTGGCTATTCAGGATATTTTGTGCTTCCATGGAGTTTACAATTACTCTTTCAAGTTCTGAAAAAAAGTCACTGCTTTTTTTTTAAGCACTTTTTTTTAAAATTTCTTTTTTGATTTTTATTAGTACATATTTGTAGTACATGATGATTATATTCATAAGTACTGTGGGAAGTCAGTACATGTACATAACACATTTCAATTCCCTTCTCCCCCATTCCCTTTTATTTTTCCTGTATCAGATTCATTTATTTACCTATAAGGCCTTATAACATTAGTTATCATATATACATATTGGAAACCAGATTTAAAGGCTAAAGATCAAATAAAACATGTGAGGCACTTTTCCTGAGGTACACTTTTGGATACATTGTCAATTCTCCATGTAGGACTTCCTGAAGCATATTTTGTAAGGCATGGGTGGTGATTAGGAATTCCTTCTGTTCTTGATTATTTTAGAATTCTTTGTTTCTCCTTCATTTCTGAAGGCTATGCCTGCGTATAGTAAATTTGCTTATAGTCCTGTGGCAATATCCTTGCATGTGACTTGGTGCTTATCTTTCACATATTTAATTTTTTTTGTTTTATAAATTTGACAGTTCGACTACATTGTGTTGTGATAGCGATGTGGGAAAGGTGTGTGGGCACATTGCATACCATGTCAGAGTCAGAGAGACCCATTATCTCTGGAGTAATGTAAGAGTGGGGACCGTGTGATGATGTGAGAAAGGTGTGTGTGTGCACATTCCCCATGATTAGGAAAATTCTCTATTACCGCCTTGAGTAGATCTTCTATGGCATTAACCCACAGAAACCCATTTCTTTCCTTTTCTTTTTCTGTTCTTCTCTTCTCTTTTCTTCTCCTTTCTTCCCTTTCTTCCTCTCCCTTTCCCTCTCCTCCCCTCCCTTCCCCTCCCCTCCCTTCCCTTCGTTTCTTTTTGGCTGAATACGATATTTGAAAAGATTTACCTTTAGGTTTGGATATTCTTTAAGTCCAGGTAGTCTGATCTAGTCTGTTGTTGAGTCTTCCAGTGTTATTTTTTCCTTGACATATTAAGCTCTTAATTTGCAAGATTTCTATTTCATTATTTCTCAGAATTTGTATGCCTTTGGTGAATTTCTCATTCATATCCTACATTTTTTTCTTAATTTAACTGTTTATCTGTATTCTCTTAGATTTCCCAGAGTTTTTCTTAATAATCATTTTTCAGAAGTCTATCAGGAATTGCATCCAACTCAGTTTCTTTGAAATCTGTTGCTAGAGTTTATATTTTTTTGAAGGTACAATTTTACCCTTTTTCTAAAAATGTCTTCCTATACTGAGATGTGTACATCTGATGGATCAGATCTCTTTTCCATTTTTATGTGTCATCTTTTTAGAAAATGATACTCTTCTGATGATATATCCTGGGATGTCAGTTTGTTGTACAATGTTGGTTTTGATTCTAGCAGGGCATGGTTGTATAGTTTTCTTATAGATTCTTTGGCCATGAGTTTTGGCACGTTGCATACCATGTCAGAGTCAGAGAGACCCGTGTGAGGACCCCGTAGCAGTTCAGACAGATGTGGCGTAGGCAGCGTGGGTGTGGAATCCTCCCTGCATGGTTACTCCTGCAACGGACACAATGGAAATAGTGGCCCCTGTTGCATAATGGGCACTTCCTCAGGTATTTTTGATGCTAGCCCTGCTCCTCACAGAGACTCCTGGCACTGGTGGCCCCAAAGTGATGATGGGCCTGAAGTACTTGTCTGATCAGAGAGTGGTGCAAGGCCAAACACTGCACAGGGACAGGCAATGGCAGGAATCACAGACTCTCTTCCGTTGTACTCATACCTAGTCTATACAGCAATGCAGGGTCATACTACATGTGGAAATGGCCAGTGGCAGAAACCACATATATGGGGTAGAACAGGAGCTGTGGTGTTCTCTTCTGCTGCTTTGGTGGAGTGACTATCAAGTGGGATCTCAGGCATAACAGAACAAAGTTGCAATTGGCCCTTGAGCCATGCTGAATGGGATACACTCTTGGGGATAGAGTCATGGCTAGAACTGGAATTGCTCAAGGCACTCTTGGAATATCTTTGTGGGTGGGGTAGCAGTGGGCATCACAGTAATCCTTCCTGGTCCTGTCTGGCAAGTGCTGTAGTACAGTGCGGGGGAGCAATCATGAGGGTGGCAGCAGGAACCATGGTGTTTCTCTCTGATTCTTCAGTGGTAGTGACCACCCAGAGAGGGACTTGGGCCGTACCTGGGCAAAGATGCTTTCTACACTTCTAGTTGTGCTTGTTTTGGGAGGGAGCAAAAATCATAGCCACAACATTACTTATATCTCTCTCTGTATGCCCCTGTGGGCAAGGCAGTAGTGGGAAACATTGTTTTCCCTCTGCATCCTGTCAGGAACAGAGGCTTGATCATAGCACGGGGAGATGGATGGTGGCGACTGTTTGGACACCTACTGTGAGGCCTGGAATGCTATGATTCCACTTGGGCGGTCAGGCCCTTGGTCAGTGCAGAGCACCTAGTGAACTGAGATCAGAGTCAGTCCGGTGGTCCAAGTTGAGTTCATGAGGGATAGATGCCTTGCTGTGTAGTGGAATATCTCTAGGGTTCCAGAAGTGGGGATATGTGGGAACTTTTGACCGTGTGAGCATTCCAGATTCAGGCAGTGGCTCACTTTTCAAAATGGCTCTTGACTACAGCACACTAGGGTTTCAGTGAGAGATATTGTGAGATCCTTTTTCAAAGATAGCTGTCTGTACAGATTTCAATTACTTATCTAAGTGGACCACAAGTTGATGAGGATTGTGAAACTTTCCAGCAGGTAGGATTGCCAGCATTTACATGATACTATTTGCTGGTGTTCTCTCTTTCACTCTTATCTTTATAAAGGGGAGACTCCTCCTCCTACTGTGGAGATGGGGTGGGTAGTAAAAACTGGAATCATTTTTTTTTTATTACACTTTTGTCCCAGGTCTCCATATCTTACAGTGTTGCAGTCATTATTTTGCTGATTTCAGTGTTCTCTAGTAGTCACCTACCACAAAATGCAGCTATATGCCTTTTAGTTTGGCTTTTCCTTGTGGAGCAGGAGGTGAACACTGGGCACCTCTAGTCAGCCATTTTGCCCTATGCCTAATAGTATTTTAGCATAATATTGTTTCATAAATATTAAACTGTCCACTTGCATTTGTTTCTCCATACTATAGTTACACACAAGTATTTTAACTGAAAAATGGTTTGTTCATCTATGCTGAGCTTATTTTGTGTTTATTGTTTGTGTTTTGTTATGAGTTCATGAGAAGGGCAGAAAGTAAGGGGTTACTATGTTCTGCCATTTAGAAATTACTACCCACAAGTAAAATCATAGCTTAGTTTCTTCTCAAAACACATGTTTGCCATTTTTAATCACAGACTGAGTGATTAAGAATGGAATGAAAAAGAGACATGACTAAGGAGTAATTCAAATAAACAAAGAATTAAGATGTTGTGATATGTTTATAAAGACTAGGAACATCTGGAATATTCCAACTTAGTAGTACGGATAATGCACTCTTTCTTTTAATAAGGGCTTTGAGAAACATAAAATATCAAAAATGCCTAAGTACTACTTAGAGCTTCTGCTATTTTTCCTTTGTCTTCTAAAATATGCCAAGTCTTGTGTCTTCTATTTCCATGTGTGTGTGTTCACTAATTCTGACTCGGATACTGGTATTCTTCATTAAAGAGAATGCATATTTCGTTCAATCAAATCTTAATCATACTAATGATACTAATCAAATCTTGATGAAGTATGCTTCTCATATAGGACTATCCTCTGAGATAACTCTAGTCAAGAGAGGAAGGCATTCTAGTATCAGCTGTAGAATTTCTCAATTATTTGGAAAAAAAATGAATCAGCTAAGATTCTATTGCAGAAACCAGTTTTGGTTCTTCAAAAAGAGTATTTATTATGGGAAACATGGTGGTTTCAAAGTTATTGGGAAGGTTGCAGAAACAGAAATGTCCCACCACCAGTACTGTGACTTGTCACAACCAGCAAGGCAGAAAACTTTGAGGGGGGCACTGCTAGATTAATTGAAAAGTAACTATGATCCAGGGATCAGAATTTGCTGCACCTTCAAATAACATGACTGTTGCTTCTCCATACCACAGACTGGATTCTGGAAGACCAGTGTAGACACATGTCCATGGCTCTGCTGCTTGGCAGAGCAACAACTAAAGTGAAGGGAAGACAGGCTGTGCCATAAGTTTGCTGGGCAAATTCCATGGAGTACATGTAAATAGAAGAAAACTACCTGAAAACCATCAATGAGAGTGGATCTGGAAAGAATTCTAGAAATACACATTAGAAGTTGGTGGCAAGGTTTGAAAAGGAGGTGAAGTTGTTTCTTTTCATTCTTTTTTTTTTTTTGCGGGGGGACGGTGTGTTGTGGGGATCATACTCAGGGCCTTGCTTTTAGTAGGTAAGTGCTGTACCACTTGAGCTAAATCCCCATCCCTGAAAAGAAGGTGAATGTCAAGTCACAATACAACCATTGAGTTTTGAATAAAAACAAAATTTCCCTCTCTCTCTTCTCTCTTCTCTCTCTCTCTCTTGCTTTCTGTCTCTCTCTCTTCAAATGTCCTTTCTAAACCCTCTGGAATCATTGGTGCCTATGAGCATCTTTACATTTCAGAAAACACTTTTAAACTAGGTAGTTCAAACCATATATTAGTACTTGGTACTGGGATCAAGGATGTGTGATTTACTAAATCAGTCCACTAATTGATTTGACATAGTTCTGGCTAAGATTAAGGGTGTGAATGCTATATCCACCCCAGTGCGGGTAGCCTGCATAAGATATAAGGGAGAGAAAGAGGGTTGTCGCTTGTCGCTTGCTTGCTTTGCTGTCTTCTGCCTGCCAATAATTCTTTGTCCTTTGTGATGCCCCTCTGTTGTGCCATCCTGCCTTCTAGCCAGCTGCCTGTGGACTGAAACCTCTACAAACTCTGAGCTAAATAAACCTTGCCTTCTTTAACTTGTAGGTGTTGGGTATTTTGTCTCAGAAATGAGAGAAAAGTAACAAAGACACTGCTTTTAAAAAATTTCATGTACCTTGTAAAGGATGGAATTGAGTATACATTTATTAAATAGTACCTGAATCCCAAGCATCATATTACGTATGGAAAAAACAATATTCATTATTTTCTGGTGCCTATGGTGTCATGCCAATTGTTGCAACATAATTAAGAAAAAGAAGTAAAAGCATAGCAGTTTTATAAACACTTTTTTGTGGAGTTCCATGAGACACCCATTGGGTCAATGTCTGCTCGAGTTAACTTGGAAAGGTGGAACACTGCTAACTTGGAGAAGTCAAAATGTTTTGAAGGTGGGATGTTTTGCCAGTTCGAGCAGAGATGGACCTTACAGGGAGAAGAAGGAAGCTCCCTAGTGGACAATCAGATAAAATTCAGCCTAACTGTCACACCGCCTTGCTTGTCTTCCTTGCTACCTAAAATGAATATCTGCACTCAGCAGAACTTTTTGCCTTTGCTGCTCCTCATTAAATCTGGGGGTTTGAGTCAGTTTGGGGCTTTGCTCCATTCTGGTGAAGTCCCCTGGCCCTCCAACAAATATAGTCTCTGTCTCGTGTGTTGTCATTCATCTCTGTAACAGGGTTTGCTGGCCCAAACCTGGCACTTATTCTCTGCGTATAGGAAAAAAATAAGAATTTAAAAGACAGATAGGTGTTAATGAAGGAAGCCAGATAGATTTCATATCATTAGCAGCAGTAACCAAAACTGTATCTTCAAAACCTCACTTGATTAGATTGGCAAAAAAAGTGAATAATTTATGGAAAAACAAAAAAATATATATAGAGAGATAGGAAATTATATATATATATATGTATATGTAAAAATAGAGATGCTTAGTAAGAACAGACACCTCTTTTATCACCATTAGATAGGTTAGGATTAAGATATGCCACAGTCAAATGTGTCTGTTTCTTTGTTTTGCTGAAAGAAGAACTCTGATATCCTTCAGTTTCAATTAAAATTTGCTACATTAATTCAGAAAAGAAATTTAGGAATAAGAAATAAAAGTCACTGAATAGTTGCATTCTTTTTAAAGTTTCTGTGATTTGACTAAATAGTTTTGTGTGTTTTATTCACCCACTGTATCTGCTGTAACTTTCAAAGCACCTGACACCTAGCCACTTTTCAGCATTTGTTGAATGTATGAATGTTGATTATTAAAGTTTACTTATAATTGCAAAATAAACTAGAAGAATCCTGAAAGCATTAAAGGAGCAATAATTTTTGGTCTATTCATATGATTAAATGCTATTCAGCCAATAAGATATTTACATTAAATTATTATAATGGAATGCTCACTAAGTGATAAAGTAGTCTTTTTATAGTCTAAACTGAATATCTTAAATACACTTAAAATAGAAAATCAGAAATTGCGACAAACTGTAGATAATTGGTATGTATGTTCTTAGAATCAACCCTTCTTTTTTTTTTTTTTTTTGAATCTTTTTGTGTGTGTGTGTGGTGCTGGGTATCGAACTCAGGGCCTGTGCTTGCGAGGCAGGCACTCTAATCACTGAGCTAAATCCCCAGCCCCAATCACCCCTTCTTGTAGGATTGCCCCAACTGATGAAAGGTACTTGTATTATTCACTTTCTCCTAGCTGAGATCCTGTACTGAACATCCCCAGTTTAAGGAAAAAGAAGTTTATTTTGGCTCACATTTCAGTCTATAGTTAGCTGGCTCCAAAGCAGGATGGCATGGCAGAGGTGCATGGTGGATGAGAGCTGCTCAAGGCATGGCAACCAGGAAGCAAAAGAAAATGAAGAGAGGAGCAAGGAAGATAGTCCTTCCAGGCCACACCTCCAGTAACCTACCTCTTCTAACCAGATCCCCTCTCCTAACCGCAAGTCAGCTATAAATGTACCAGTGGACTGATGCCCTCGTGATCCAGTCACCTCCAAAAACCCCACCTATGAGTACATGGGGCTTTGAGGAGACATCTAGATATAAACCATAACATTTTGTGCCTGCCCCTCAAAAGACTCCCGCACTTCCCTTTATGTAAAATGCATTTAGTCCATATATAACAATTGCCAAAGTCCTAACAGATTCAACATTGCTGAAAATTCCAAATCCAAAGTCTCCTTTGAGATTTAAGGCAAAGTCTTAGCTGTGATCCCCTGTGAAAATCATAAAGTTAAAGACCTCTTACAATACAATGGCACAGGGCAAATATTCCCATTCCAAAAGGGAAGAATGTGGAGGGAGGGTGGGCAGAAAAGAATGAGGCCCAAGAAGATCAGAACTCAACAGGATAAACTTTAGATCCTATAGCTCCAAGTTCAGCACTCAGGGAAGACTGGTGAAATGTGAACTTCAACTGCTTGGGAAGCCCCACCCCACGGCATTGCCAGTGGTTGTGGCTCTCATGGCCCCTGTCTTCGGCTGACTTTACTCACTCCTTGTTGTTTTTCTCAGACATTCCATACTCCAAGCTTTTCCAACTTCTTGGAATATCTGTTGTACTTCTGGCTTCATTCTCATAGCTTCACACACTGCCTTTCAGGGTTAGAGTGCCTGGCCTCCCAGACCTTCTGAAATGGGGGTGCAGGCCTCCCTGACCTCACAACTCTTGCATCCTGCATGTGAATAAAATCACCTGGAGCAGTATCCAAGCCTTTTTGCATCTTGCTGGTAGTTGCAGTGCCTGGATAGCTAAGAAAGGTAAAATAAATTGCAGAGAATTAATTTCCTAACTTGCTCATCTCCAACAGAGGGCCCTGCAGCTCTCTTCTCAAAACAAAGTATTTTGACCTTACTTACCTTGAGACTTCAAAGGACGCTTTATTTTCTAGGATGCCCCAAAGCCATTTTTCCTGCTGTAAAGTACTAGATTTCTCTTTAATACTATCTTTTCAGCAAACAAGTTCTCCTCTGCTGTAACTGTGGAGGCCTCAACTTCACGTGAGCTTCCTTTCTGGCTAAATTCAAAACTTTTAAAATCTTTCAGCTGTGTCATTGCTCTTGATTTTCAGTGCTAAAAATTCCCAACAATACCCATGCCACAGCCCCAACATTAGACTGCTTTGAAATTTCCTCTGCCAGATTAGTTAGTCTGCTGCTATTAATCTCAGGGTTCCACAAAGTCTTGGGATATAAGCAAAATGTAAACAAATTTTCTGTCCGAGTATAACACATATTGTCTGGTGTCCAACCATTAATGGAGTCTTTATTCCCAATTGAAACCTCCTGATCTTGGTCCATCTGCATTTTTAAAATCGGCATTTTGGTCTTTGGAGCTGTGACCGGCTCTTCTATCAAGCTTGCTTTACTGTATTCTAGGAGTGCTTCTCCAGCTAGCATCTCTGAGGTTTTCCAATCTCCTCCCACAACCCAGTTCCAAAGGCTTCTGAACAACCCTAATTTTCTGGTTCCAAAAATCTGTTTTAGAATTTTCTCATCTCTGGAACACAATATCCAACATCCACAACTTAAAGGAGAAAAGTTTTATTTTGACTTACAGTTTGTACAGGTTTCAGTCTGTAGTTCGCTGACTCCAAGCCAGGATGGCATGACAGGAAATACCAGAGGAAAGGCTGCCCAAGGCATGGTGGCAGGGAAGCAGAAACTGATCAAGGAGGAGCCAGGAAAGATGATAGATCTTCCACACCATGCCCACAGTGATGTGTCTCTTCTCTCCACTCCTCACCTCCCAACAACAAGTCTTCTATAAGCTCCTAGAATCCAATCACCTTGCAAAAGCCCAGCAAGAAGTGCGAAGCTCTTGGGGAGCAACTGAATATAAACCCTAACAGTACAGTGTAGAACTTTCTACATTTTCAAAATCTCTCACATGTTAGAAGTCTAGTGACTCTACACTATCATTGTCCTTCCCACATTTTTGCCATGACAAATAAATGTATGGCATGAATTAGTTATATATAGTGCTTGTTGTCTCTCTACACTAGCATAAAATTCAATGCTGATTTCATAATAATGTTTTTGGTAGGAAACATACAGTCTTTGACCATAATCTATATTAATCTTTTTAGTTTGAAATAAGTAGATATTGATATCTAATAAAGATTAAAATACGACCAGCTCTTGATATGTATTTCAACAAAATGGTAGATTGCCACAGTTGTTGAATTGAGAAGTTTCTCCACATTATGGTAGGTAATTACTAGTTTGTGGCAAATGCCACAATATTCAGAAACCTAGTCTCACATTTAGCATAAGCAATTTCCATTCCAGTGGGTTTGCTCACATACTCACATGCACTATATTATGAAGAATTTTAAATCAAACCCTTCATTTTGTTTCTCCTCTTAAGTGTGATGTTAAAAAAAAAGATTCTAGTTTCCATCATGTAGTTTTAGATGTATCTACATACATTGATGACTCCATGTAACCTTTAGAAATTAGACACTAGTCAGAAAAGGAAATATATATCCATATACCCATGTCCACCTATACACACACAAAAAAAAATATGAGAAAGAGAGAATGGAAAAAAGAAAACAAAGCTAGGTACCAAATAATAAAAGCCAGAAAGTTTCTGTAAACGGCCAGTAAGAATACTATGCTGGAAAAAATAGCTTTTACCACTACCCTATGTTATTTTAAGGCAACTATTGTCCACTTCTCTGCATAAATGAGCAGCGACCAGAAAGATTTCAGTGTGTTTATGAAACAGGTTTAAACTGACCAGTTGTCCTTGGGCATTGAGTATACCAAACCTATTCTCTAAAAAAATCCCAGGGCTGTGTGTTACAATTTCAGACAGTTGTCTCTTCTTAATCATGCTTTACCTCACATGTTGAAATTTGAGCTGATAAATGGATAAGATTATCTGATGTAGTTCTCTTTAGAAGGCTTGTCTCCTATGCTCTAAAGCAGGGCACAGTAAATAAACACCTGTGGGCCAAATTTGTTCCCACTTCCTATTTTATAAAGAAAGTTTTATTGGGATACAGTGATACTTAATCATTTCCACAGTATCTAAAGTTCTTGCCACTAGAGAAGCAAGGCTGATTAGTGTGAGGATGAATGACCCTCAAAACCCAAAATAATTTCTTGTCTTTCACAGAAAGGGTTTGACAACTGCTGCTCTAAACTTAGACTAAAATTTGACTTCTGGTCCCTCCTCAAGCACCTCAGCAAGCATCAAAATGCTTTTATGTGAATTCAACTATCAATATGGAGCACTAAAATATCTCAATTGATTTCCTTTATATTTTTGTGTGTATTTGCATAGGAATAGCATATGATCAGAAAAGTACGTGGTAGTGAATCTAAGATAATTTTGACTTTATAACTTCATTCTTAAAAAAGTTTTCAAGAACAAAGATACAATAAAATGTTTGTACCAACAGCTGTCATTCTGAAGGCAATTCCCAAATACATATTTCAAAAAGAAGATACATCTAAAAGAAAATGCTTAAGATAGAGAAATGACTGTAAAGCAAAAAAATGTGGAAAATATGTTATTACTTTTATGAAAATAATAATGCCGTGCAGGATTAAGATAAAATGAATTAAAAGGCAATATCAAGTTAAGTTGTTAGTTGAGAAGTAAATTAATGTATTTAAAATGTAGTGGTCAAGAAGAAGCCTTGTTTTTCTTAAGGCATTGAATTACTTTTGACTTGGAGAAAAATCCGTTTTGTAATTTCTAGAGGTAAATTAATATCCAAAGGAGTAGAATGGGAATTAATGGACTGTCTTTTCATGGCTGCCTTGATATCCTGAGCCGTTTCAAATTTTTCAGGGCAATTTCTGTCAAATAAAAACCTTATAGTGTGTTTCCATCTACCTAATTGACTGGATCTGGCACTCTACTACTTCTAGCTATTCTTCAAAGTCAAACAGTATGACCATGAAAGGTAAATGTTTTGAATCAATTCTAATCATCAAGGCAGACACCACAGAGTGAGTAGATACTTATGAAAGAGGACATCCAGAACCGTTTCAGAAAGTGGAAAGCACAATGGGATGAATGTGTTTTAAGCTAGAGGGAATATTTTGAGGGGGATTAATCTCAGTTATTTTACTGTAATTTTATTGGATTTGTTCAAAAAGTTATTTTATGAACTTAATATATACAAATTTTCCATGTTTATTTTGCCATGCCTATTTTAAAAAATTAAAATGATTTTCAACTCTTTCTCCAAATTAACTCACTCACAAGTAACACAAATTCAATACTATGGAGATCTGAAGATTATTCCACAGGCTCTCCAAACAAGCAAAACAAGAAAAGTCCATGATGTTCCAAAATAAGTATCTGAATTTTTCTTCCGATTTATTCTTGTCCATATGATTGAATTACGGATTAGAAAACAAAGTAAGTATTCTCTGAAAATCACATATTCTCCTGGAATCACACGTAATTGCCATGAATTGTAAAAATTTCACCTCCATTTTGGTTAGTGGTAATGGTATTAAAATTTTAACTTGTTGACCCAGATAAGATTTTTGAGAAAAGGCTTAAAATATCTCTTTCTAAAAAGACTGGAGTCTAATGGTTTCAGTAGTTTACAAGTCTGAAAAATGCAGAGATTGTCTTTTTTTTTAATTTATTTTTTTTTCCAGAAACATGTATTGGTACATTGTACACATAATGATCACATTTATCATGTTTATTTTTTGCCTGTACATGATATATCTTGGTTTTTTCCCCTTTCCCACCCCTCCCTTCCATTCTCCCACCCTTCCCTATTTACAGCAGGTTTATTTACATTTTCCCATTTTTTCCCTTTCTCCTTTCTATTCTTTGTTGCTTCTTTTCCCCCTTCTCCCTTTCTAGTTCTCTCTTTTGAATATTATCTTTCTTTTACATAGTATCTATTATACCTCTTTGTCCTTATTTACACTTATGGTTTCTCATATCAGAGAAATAATTTGATGTGCACTCAAGAGTGTCTGATTTATTTTACTTAAGAGTATGTTTTCAAGGTGCATCCATTTACCTACAAATGTCTCTAGTTTATCCTTTTATATAGCCGAGTAGTACTCCATTGTATAGAAAAACCACATCTTTTTTAGCCATTCATTAATTGCTGGGCATTTGAGTTGTTTCCAAGACTTAGCTATTACAAACTGTGTTACTATGAACATGGTTGTGCATTTATCGCTGTGATGTGATGTTTTTAATTCTTCTGGGAAGATACCAAGCAGAATAATAGCTGGGTCAAATGCAACCTGTAGTTGTAGTTTTTTGAGGAATCTTCACACTGATTTCCACAGTGGTTGGACCAGCCTACATTCCCACCAACAGTGGAGGAGGGTTCCTTTTTATCCAAAGTCCTACCAGCATTTGTTATTTGTTGATTTCTTGATAATAGCTGTTCTTTCTGGAGTGAGACAGAATGTTAACATTGTTTTGATTTGCATCTCTTGAATGACCAGTGATGTTGAACATTTTTTCATGTATTTATTTGCCATTTTTATTCTTCATCTGAGAATTGTTTATTCATTTCAGATGCCAATTTTTGGATTGGGCCTTTAAATTTGGGAGGGTTGTTTCTTTGAATTCTTTACATATTCTGGATATTAGAACTTTGTCTGAGGGATAGCTGGCAAAAATTTTTTCCCAGTCTATGGGTTTTCGCCCTTTTCTATTTGTGATTTCTTTTGCTATGCAAAAGCCTTTTAATAGGATGTGGTCGCAAGCACTGATTCTTGTATGTATTGTTTCCCGGGCAGTCTGGGTTCTAGTCATAAATTTTTTTCCTACACCTATGTCTTTGCAAGTTCTTCCTATTTTAATCTCCAGTAGATTTAATGTTTCTCTTTTAATGTTTAGATCTTTGAGCCACTTCAATTTTAACTTAGTACATGATGAGAGACATGTATCTAGTTTTAGTTTTTGGCATATGGCAAGCCAGTTTTTCCAGCACCATTTGTTAAAGAGACTATCTTTCTTACATTGGGGGTGTTTGGCTCCTTTGTCGAAGATGAGGTATTTGAATGTGTTTGGAGTTGTTTCTGCATCTTTTAACCTGTTCCATAACCCTAACCATAAGCTGTTCCCTAACCCTCAGGTCTGTCTTTTTGCCAATACCATGCTGTTTTTATTACAGTAGCTTTATAGTACAATTTCAGGTTAGGAATTCTGATGCCCCCTGCCTTGCCCCCGTTGCCCGGGATTGTCTTTGCTATTCTTGGTCTCTTCTGGTTCCAGATGAATTTCATGATTGCTTTCTGTAAGTCTGTGAAGTATGTTATTGGTATTTTGATTGGAATAAAAATGTGGAAATCGTTAAATTTAACTTCTTGTCTATTTCTGATTCACTCATCGTATTACAGTAGGGGAATACAGAAGTGAATGCTGTAACATAAACAAAAGAATTGGTGATAGTTTTAGAATCAAGTTTCCATATTCTCCAATCAGTTTGGAGTTTAAATCTGTCTGCACCTGCAAGACAGAGAATTTGTTACCTGATCTATTGTTCTTGATTGTTTTCTTGACCTTAAGTAAAGAAAAGCACTAGGAAACTTTTAAAGATCTTTTTCTTCGCCACTCTCCTTAGGCAAGAAGGAAGAATTAGTCTTGTAACCGGATCCTTCTAGTCTGCATTTAATTTTAAGCAAGAAACTGGCGACTATAAACGTAGGCCTGACTGGACAGCAGAGGGCAGTATTTACTCATGCCTGAACCGTCCCTTGGCGCACAGAGTTTGAAGTTTGGAGGGGTTCCTGTGGCAAAAATGTGTGACATATGCCCTATATTTGCATTGTTTGGCTTAAATTCATGTTTTATAAGTTGCTTTCCTTAAAGGGAAAAATACTGACTTGATTCCTGCTCATTTCTTTTCTTTTAAAGAAGCGATGCTTGCCATCCCAAATGCAGCTGTGGTGCGTCCCAGGGAGTTCATTTGAGTGCAATACGTGGCGTGTGGACATATTTTTTTTTTTTTAATGAGGTTTAACTTTCAATTTACTTATTCTAGTTGCTCATGTATAGATATTCTTTCCCTGGCCCAAAACAAAGCAAAATTTTATTAGATTGCCTTTGGCTACAAAATGTCGAGGGTGAAATACTCTAGTAGGGAACAAAATTCCAAATTTTGCAACAGGAAAAGATCTCCCTTTTCCCAAAGGGCTGCCATTGTTATTATTCTCGAAACCCTAAGGTTTGGGCTCCTGACACCTGGAATCCAATTGGGAAGGAAAACAATGCATAGCAAACACTAAGTTCCCCTGGCTTTTCCTACAGGAAGTTAGTGGTTGGTGCTCAGGCCTTCTTGCCCTTATCACCCGGAAAGTGGCGAGAGCAGCAAGTTTAGCGTTTGCTCTCCCTGGACCGAAAAGAGCTCCCTGTGCAGACTGGAGGAGTGGGGAGGCGTTGGTTCGGATTTTGTGGTATCACAATGCATAGCAGCTCCCTCCCTTGCATTCAGAAAGAAAGGGCAGGAAACGGTTAAAGCAAATCTGTGCTGTGCATTCCCAGACAGGCTTTGCTTAATCCTTCCTCCCCGCTTTAACAGACCCTCACCCCCCGCCTTTCTTTTATTTCTCTCGACCCCCTTACCCCTGAGTTATTACTAGCATAACAACCTAACGGTCTTTCCCCAGACCCTGCCACTGAAGTTATTTATCTGCAAACCTGAACCTACCCCCATCTATTCTGCGGCAGCCTTTTGCTGTTATTGCGCTGACGCTGGCCAAGATTTGACCATAAGGAGGGGGAGGAGGGAGGGAAGGGGGGAAGGAGAGAGAGAGAGAGAGAGAGAGAGAGAAAGAGAGAGAGAGGCGCGGATCACCCGCCTTCTTAGCGCCTCCGCCTCGCCGGGCTCCCACACCTCCCGCCCTCGGCCCTGGGGAGGCTGAGGTGATCAGCATCCCGCGTAGCCACTCGGAGGCCGCCCGCCCTAGGAGTGCCAGGCGGGGCCGCGGCAGCTCCGGCCCAATGGGGCTGGGGCGAGGGAGGGGCAGTAGGTGACAGAACCGTGAACTAGGGGGAGTTTGGGAGAACTCCAGTGAGGGGGATCACGGAGTGGCGAGCAAAGTTTTTCAGTCTTGCTCCAGTTCGCGGTCTTCCCTCCCCCTCTGCTTGTATTTCGGCGACGCGCTGTGTGTGTGTGTCCGCGCACCCGCGCGCGTGCTTGTGTGCGCGCAGCAGGGAAGGGGCGGGGAGAGTGTGAGGGACCGGGAGGAGGTGGAGAGGGGCTCGCCGAGCTCCAGCTCCACAGCACTACAACCTTCAGCTCCAGCTCGCGAGGAGAGCGCTGGCAGGCGCCGACCGGAGCAGCAGAGGGCAGCGTCACAGCCCAGCGCCGACCTCCCCGTCTCCACCGCCAGCGGGGAAGGAGAAAGAGGGACTAACCACCCTCTCGCCCCAAACAAAAAGCCTTGTGGATTACAAAGTGAAACTGACACGGGACAATAAAAGCAAAGATAACGGGGACAGGGGCGAGGCGCTCTAGAGCGGGCTTCTGATTGGGGCCGCCGGAGAAAGATCCCCCTGGTATGGTGAGGGGAGGGCACGAGGGGACCCCGTGCTGCTCCTGCGTGACCCCTGCGAGGCCGAGAAGAAAGGGAACCTGCGCTCGATCTGGATGTACAAATAATGGGTCGGCAGGCGCCCAGGCAGAGGTGAAAGATGCCGAGCAGCGCTGGCAGTAGCCCGGGCCAGACCGCCGGCTGGAAGCCGCAGCAGGGGCCGTGGCGGCGGCGGCTGCTAGAGGGACAGGGACGCAGCTGAACGCTCCCGGGTGCCGGCGCTGGGGCGCGAAGGCTAACGGGTGGAACGCAGCTCTCCAAGTGCCTGCGCGCGGACGCCGCCGCCCGGGCCTCCGCGGCCGCTGCCGGAGGACGCTGGAGGTGCGTTGCAGCCTCGTTCTTGACGAGTGGGGACGCGAGGAAATTCCTCATCTCCAGCTTTTGGGAAACGAATTCGATTCTCCCGGTTCCCTACCGCCCCCTCGCCGGTGCGCAGTTGTGCTTTTCCGTCGCTACCCACGTAGGTTCTCCCTTCTTCAGTTTCTTCGCTGTGGGTAAGTTCTAAAGTTTCTCAAGAAAACTGTTTGCAGTCCTTCTTCCTAATACCTTGAATTCGAGCAACCTCTTCCAACTCTGAACTCTACGGGCAAAACCGCTTAGCTCTGGATTAAAAACAAGGTTAAGGAGAGAGCAAAATATAAGAGGTCCGAGAAACTTTACTGGGAGCTCAGTTTCCAAGAGGGTCCCGCGGAATGCCCTGCCGCTTTTGGCCACACCATCTCTCGCGCGCTACGCGTCCAGCTGGCTACCTGGGGCCTTTTGCTAATAACACTTACTTTGGCTGGACTGGAGGTTCTTTGAAACAGCAAAGGTCTCAGGCCAGCTGAATTTTTGTTGGCGCTACTTAACCCCTGTAGGTATTATTGCGTTTCCTTCACCCCTTCCTTCTCTTCATCACACCGACCCAGGGAGCCAGGACCATGAACTTGGCAGCAGGCAGGGCTACTGGCCGACCGTGGCTCCCGCTGCACGCTGTATCAGGATTTCAGCTCTTTCGAGTCTTTTGGCTGCTGTCACTGCTCCCGGGGCCGACCTGGGTCCACGGGGCTGAGCAGCGCCAGGTGTTCCAAGTGCTGGAAGAGCAACCTCCCGGTACCGTGGTAGGCACCATCCAGACACGCCCGGGCTTCACCTACCGGCTCAGTGAAAGCCACGCCCTGTTTGCCATCAATGCTAGTAGCGGAGTCCTGTACACCACCGCCACCATCGACCGCGAGAGCCTGCCCAGCGACGTGATCAACCTGGTGGTCCTTTCCAGCGCGCCCACCTACCCTACTGAGGTGCGAGTGCTGGTGCGGGACCTCAACGACAACGCCCCCATCTTCCCAGACCCCTCGATCGTAGTCACTTTCAAGGAGGACAGTAGCAGCGGGCGCCAAGTCATCTTGGACACTGCCACCGACTCGGACATCGGCTCCAATGGTGTGGACCACCGTTCCTACCGCATCATCCGGGGCAACGAGGCGGGCCGTTTCCGCCTGGACATCACCCTGAACCCCAGCGGTGAGGGCGCCTTCCTGCATCTCGTGTCCAAGGGTGGGCTGGACCGCGAGGTCACGCCACATTATCAGCTCCTAGTGGAGGTGGAAGATAAAGGCGAGCCGAAACGGCGGGGCTACCTTCAGGTAAACGTGACCGTGCAAGATATAAATGACAACCCCCCAGTTTTTGGCAGTTCTCACTACCAGGCGGGGGTGCCTGAGGACGCGGTTGTGGGTTCCAGCGTCCTCCAGGTGGCGGCGGCGGACGCAGACGAAGGGACCAACGCGGACATCCGCTATCGGCTGCAGGACGAGGGGACCCCCTTCCAAATGGACCCAGAGACAGGGCTGATCACTGTGCGAGAGCCCCTGGACTTCGAGGCGCGGCGCCAGTACTCGCTCACGGTGCAGGCCACGGACCGAGGCGTGCCTTCTCTCACCGGCCGCGCAGAAGCGCTGATTCAGCTCTTGGACGTGAACGACAACGACCCGGTAGTGAAGTTCCGCTACTTCCCTGCCACCTCCCGTTATGCCTCAGTAGATGAAAACGCTCAAGTAGGCACGGTGGTGGCTCTGCTTACTGTAACTGACGCAGATTCCCCTGCGGCCAACGGGAATATCTCTGTGCAGATTCTCGGGGGCAATGAGCAGCGCCACTTTGAAGTGCAGAGAAGCAAAGTGCCAAACCTAAGCCTGATCAAAGTGGCCAGCGCGCTGGACCGCGAGCGCATCCCTTCCTATAACCTCACAGTCTCGGTCTCGGATAACTACGGGGCGCCCCCTGCCGCAGAGGTCCAGCCGCGCTCCTCCGTGGCCAGCTTGGTGATTTTTGTCAATGACATCAATGACCACCCTCCTGTCTTTGCACAGCAAGTGTACAGAGTGAACCTGAGCGAAGAGGCGCCTCCAGGAAGCTATGTGAGTGGGGTGTCTGCCACTGATGGCGACTCTGGTCTCAACGCTAATCTGCGTTACAGCATCGTCTCTGGCAATGGCCTAGGATGGTTCCGTATCAGTGAGCATAGTGGCCTGGTGACCACCGGGGCTGCTGGGGGCCTCGACCGTGAACTTGCTTCTGAGATTGTACTGAATATTAGTGCCCGGGACCAGGGAGTTCACCCCAAGGTTTCTTATGCTCAGCTTGTAGTAACACTTCTGGATGTGAATGACGAGAAGCCAGTGTTCAGCCAGCCCGAAGGCTACAATGTGTTTGTGGTTGAGAACGCCCCCACAGGGACAGAACTACTGGTGCTCGGGGCAACCGATGGGGACCTGGGTGACAATGGCACAATACGCTTCTCCCTACAAGAGGCTGAGAATGACCAGAGGGCCTTCCGTCTGGATCCTGTATCTGGGAGGCTGAGTACTATCTCCTCTTTGGACAGGGAAGAGCAAGCTTTCTATTCCCTGCTGGTTCTGGCTACAGATCTGGGTTCTCCTCCCCAGTCATCAGTGGCTTGCATAAATGTGAGCCTTCTGGATATGAATGACAACAGCCCTGTGTTCTATCCAGTCCAGTACTTTGCTCATATTCAGGAGAATGAGCCTGGAGGTAGCTACATTACCACAGTGTCTGCCACTGACCCAGACTTAGGTCCCAATGGAACTGTCAAATATAGTATATCAGCTGGGGACAGGTCTCGGTTTCAGATCAGTGCTCAAAGTGGGGTTATTTCCACAAGAATGGCCCTAGATAGAGAAGAAAAAACAGCTTACCAGTTGCAAATAGTGGCTACTGATGGTGGCAATTTGCAGTCTCCCAACCAGGCCATAGTTACCATCACCGTATTGGACACTCAAGATAACCCACCTGTATTCAGCCAGGTGGCCTACAGTTTTGTGGTTTTTGAGAATGTGGCTCTGGGATATCATGTGGGTAGTGTGTCTGCATCCACTATGGATCTCAATTCCAACATCACTTATCTCATTACTACTGGGGATCAGAAAGGTATGTTTGCTATCAACAAGGTCACCGGGCAGCTTACCACAGCAAGTGTGATTGACAGAGAGGAGCAATCCTTTTATCAGCTGAAAGTAGTGGCCAGTGGGGGCACAGTGACTGGAGACACTGTGGTTAATATAACAGTTAAGGATTTGAATGACAATTCTCCTCATTTCCTTCAGGCCGTAGAGAGTGTAAATGTGGTGGAGAATTGGCAGGCAGGTCATAGCATTTTCCAAGCTAAAGCTGTGGACCCAGATGAAGGTGTCAATGGCATGGTACTCTATAGTCTGAAGCAAAACCCCAAGAACCTATTTGCTATCAATGAAAAGAATGGTAATATTAGTCTGCTAGGGCCCCTGGATGTTCATGCTGGCTCCTACCAGATAGAGATCTTGGCATCCGATATGGGTGTTCCACAGCTCTCCTCTAGTGTCATCTTAACAGTTTATGTCCATGATGTAAATGACAACCCACCAGTGTTTGACCAACTTTCCTATGAGGTCACCCTTTCTGAGTCTGAACCTGTGAATTCTCGATTCTTTAAAGTGCAAGCTTCTGATAAGGATTCAGGAGCAAATGGTGAAATTGCATACACTATTGCTGAAGGAAACACGGGGGATGCTTTTGGCATATTCCCAGATGGCCATTTGTATATAAAAAGTGAACTGGACCGTGAACTTCAAGACAGATATGTTTTACTGGTTGTTGCTTCTGACAGAGCAGTAGAACCCCTTAGTGCTACTGTGAATGTTACTGTAATTTTAGAAGATGTAAATGATAACAGACCTCTTTTTAATAGTACCAATTACACATTTTACTTTGAAGAGGAACAGAGAGCTGGGTCTTCTGTGGGCAAAGTGAGTGCTGTAGATAAAGACTTTGGGCCAAATGGAGAAGTAAGGTATTCTTTTGAAATGGTGCAGCCAGATTTTGAGTTGCATGCCATCACTGGGGCAATTACAAGCACTCATCAGTTTGACAGGGAATCCCTTATGAGGCAGAGGGGGACTGCAGTGTTTAGCTTTACGGTCATAGCAACAGATCAGGGCCTCCCTCAGCCTCTCAAGGATCAGGCCACTGTACATGTTCACATGAAGGACATAAATGACAATGCTCCCAAATTTTTAAAAGACTTTTACCAAGCTACAATATCGGAGACAGCAGCCAACCTGACACAGGTTTTAAGAGTATCTGCCTCAGATGTTGATGAAGGTAATAATGGACTTATTCATTATTCTGTAATCAAAGGAAACGAAGAAAGACAGTTTGCTATAGACAGTACTTCTGGTCAGGTAACACTAATAGGCAAATTAGACTATGAGGCAACACCTGCCTATTCTCTTGTAATTCAAGCAGTGGACTCAGGGACAGTCTCTCTCAATTCAACCTGTACTCTAAATATTGATATTTTGGATGAAAATGACAATACTCCTTCTTTCCCTAAATCAACACTATTTGTTGATGTTTTGGAAAACATGAGAATTGGTGAACTTGTGTCCTCTGTTACTGCAACTGATTCTGATTCAGGTGACAATGCCGATTTACATTACAGTATCACTGGGACTAACAACCATGGAACTTTTAGCATTAGCCCAAACACTGGGAGTATTTTTCTTGCCAAAAAGTTGGACTTTGAAACACAGTCTTTGTACAAATTAAACATAACTGCAAAAGATCAAGGAAGACCTCCTCGTTCATCTACTATGTCAGTGGTGATTCATGTGAGGGACTTTAATGACAATCCTCCTAGCTTTCCTCCTGGAGATATTTTCAAGTCTATAGTTGAGAACATTCCCATTGGTACGTCTATCATTTCAGTTACTGCACATGACCCTGATGCAGACATTAACGGGCAGCTGTCCTATACAATTGTTCAACAGATGCCAAGAGGCAACCACTTCAGCATAGATGAAGTCAAAGGGACAATATATACTAATGCTGAAATAGACCGGGAGTTTGCTAATCTCTTTGAGCTAACTGTAAAAGCCAATGATCAGGCTGTGCCAATAGAAACTAGACGGTATGCTTTGAAAAATGTGACCATTTTGGTTACAGACCTGAATGACAATGTCCCAATGTTTATATCACAAAATGCCCTTGCTGCAGACCCTTCATCTGTGATTGGTTCTGTTCTGACAACAATTATGGCTGCTGACCCAGACGAAGGGGCTAATGGAGAAGTGGAATATGAGATCATCAATGGGGACACCGATACCTTTATTGTGGATCGTTATAGTGGAGACTTGAGAGTGGCTTCTGCACTGGTGCCCTCACAGCTGATCTATAATCTCATAGTTTCAGCAACGGACCTTGGCCCTGAAAGGAGAAAATCAACCACTGAATTGACCATCATTCTTCAGGGCCTTGATGGACCTGTTTTTACCCAACCCAAATATATAACTATTTTGAAGGAAGGGGAACCCATCGGCACCAATGTAATATCAATAGAAGCTGCTAGTCCCAGAGGATCCGAAGCCCCAGTGGAGTATTACATTGTTTCAGTTCGTTGTGAAGAGAAAACAGTTGGCCGTCTCTTTACTATTGGACGACATAGTGGCATAATCCAGACTGCAGCCATTCTGGACCGGGAGCAAGGAGCGTGTCTTTACCTGGTGGATGTTTATGCCATAGAAAAGTCGTCTGCTTTTCCCAGAACACAGAGAGCAGAGGTAATGATTTTGTGGTCACTTATTATTTGTTGCTGTGCTTTTAACAATAATCATTATTTTTATATCTATATTTACTTTCTATAATTATTTATCTTTATTATTAATTTTGTAAACAAGAGCACATAAAAATGCTTTGTCACAAAGACTGATACAATTTCGCGAAATGTAGCTTTATTCCTGGTTTTAATCAAATAATACTTCTTCACTTTGTACTTCACCTCATACCAATAATATATATAAGGCTAAGGAGGCATATTTAGTCCTTTTAGAAATGAAATAAAATAAAATTCATTTGTCTAAGCTGAATCACTGAACTAACGTAAGCACCTTTTAGTAAGGAAGTCTTCTGGAGGCTGGGAAATTTCAGAATTAAGAAGTTCCTCTTCCAAAATGAAGAGCTTTGGTAGAAATTGGCGTGCTACCATAGCTTTTTGAGGTGAGTGGTGATGGACCACAGAGTGATAGTTTATATCTTCAGAGTATTGACTTTCACATCCTCAGCAAACTTGGCAGTTTCTTTATAGACAGTGAGTAATTTGAATGTGCTAAGCCAAATGGGGGAGAGTCCTGATTTCATCTGCCTTCACATTTTAGACTCTCTCCTGACGTATAGTGATCATTACTGTTTTAAACTAAAGCATGTAATGTGATGTGAATGATCAGAGATTCGAGGGTCTTTCTTAGGGAAAAAAAAATGTGTTGTTTAATGTCATGGCATAGGAAAATGTCCTGACTTCTGGTGGGTAAGAAATTGGTGTTTCATAGCATACACCAAGAGAATTCCAAGCTTGACCTTCCCTGGGGTGTATTTTAGGTTACTACCTTCATGCATCATTGACTTGTTTTTCTCAATTGAACTGTTTCCAATGTTGTTTTGATAATCAGCTAGAACTGACAAAGCTATAATCTGGAAGGTTTTTGTTTGCTGTTTTTTAAAGTTCATTTTCTCCATATCCACTCTTCTCAAAGACATCATAGTGTCTGTCACTGGCCAAAAGCAAAAAGTATCAAATGTGGTGGTTTGTGATAGTTAGCATTGATCCAAACACAACATGCTAGTGAAATCAAGGCTCCTGTGTTTGTTCTCTTGCTTTCTTCTCTTTTTTGTAAAGGTGGATGATTTTCTTTATTGTAAATGCTCATTCATTACTATTATCTTTTGAATTCTACATTTGTTTTTATGATAACTGTGTTTCTTCTGTGAACTGAAAGCTTATTTATGGCTTAGAAGAACTTAGAAATAGTTATATGATTCTTATAGATATAATTCTAAGAGGAATTCAGTTTTAGCTTATATATATAAAACCCCAAATGGCTTTCTAGACAAATTGTGCTTTTTACCTATTTATTTGTTTAAAGATTTTCACATAGGAGCTATTTGGTTTAGCTCTGGCCATGCTTTGCCATGATTTATATGTAATTTTATTTGTATTTGGAATTATCCTCTCCTATACCACTCCCTCTCTCCACCTTTCTTCTATATAACTATTTCTTAGATGAAGAGATTTGATTGGTTCAAAAGTCAAAATATGTATAAAGGAATTCAATTAAGTCATTCCCAATACTGGATTGATTTGCTAGAATATGTTACTAGGTGTTATTTAGTTCAGTGTTCTATATTTTATTAGAATACTGTGGAGAATGAGAATAAATGTTCATTGTCGTAATTCGAAGATTTACCACCTTGGTATTTACTCATTAGGTAGGTAAAGATTGGCTTTGTATAAATATGATAAGCAGTGCTGCTTCCGTAATTGGCATGAGGACAAACAAATAAAATTATCAATAATTCTGTTAGTAATCGGAGATAATATGCCTTTTACTTTTTAACCTCAAGTAACATCAACCTAAAAGATATTGATATTTACCATATATTTTTGTTTTAAAGCCTAAGGATAATTTAATATGGTGATTTTTTAAAAATAACAAAGTATGTCAGGGTATCCTCTGTGAACTAAAGTGCTGAAATTGCAAAGCAAGTTTGAATTCCCAAGTTCCAACCACTCCTAAAATTAAAAGCAAATGTCATTCTCCAAATAATATTGAAAGCAATATTGGGACCTAAAATATCACATTATTACTGGTTATTTCTTTTGAGTATATATGATAATGGGTTTTCTCCCTCCTGATTAATTAATTTACAGTGATTCTGCCAAAAAAAAAAAAAAAAAAAACCTTCCTCTAGTTGTCAGAGGTGAGTTTTTAATTCTTTCTTTCTGAGTCTTGACTTTGTTCAGTACAATTTTAAAAATGCATTCATCTGCACCGATAAGAGTCTGAGTTACATACTCAGGTTTCTGGCCAGAATTGTGGCTGATCACATTCCATTTGCAAGCTGAGAGTCAGCAGATAAAAGAGAAACAATTTAA
This sequence comes from Hystrix cristata, assembly GCA_004026905.1. NCBI lineage: Eukaryota > Metazoa > Chordata > Mammalia > Rodentia > Hystricidae > Hystrix > Hystrix cristata. Next base: position 146,801 of record PVJO010000001.1, read on the forward strand.
TCTGCATTTCTTTTCTAACTCTGACACTTGTGTGGAGGGGAAAGAGTGAGAAGGGTCTGAGCACTGTGACTTTGATATTCCTCATTCCAGAGATTTGTCCAGTGTACACATTCACTTACATTACCTGTAATATCTAAAGATTTGGCATGAATCCGATGTCTTTGACAGATAGCTTTTGGGTAACAGATGCAGGGTCTATTATCTTTTATTTTGCCTGTATTCTATAAAGAATAAATATAGTCTTGATTGTGTTAGAATAACTAATTAACAGTGTGTACCTTTCCCTGGGTTCAATAGAATATAGTGATGGAGCACTTGAATCTGTATTATGTACAATGGTGTGATATAGGATCTTGGTTGGACATCATTGAGATGAAGAATTTTGTTTTACTGATCTTTGTTACTTAAAAGCCTAATACACTCTCTGATGTATAGTAGCTGCTCAGTAAATGTTTGCTGAATGACATGGCAGTTAAACTCAGATCCTAAGATATGTCCCTGTGCCTCAGGGATCAGTCAACAGACAAAAGCAGGGGGATGGGAGGAGTTAGTAAATCTGATTCTGTTCATTAAATGAATGAAGGATGGAACATAGTGATTATCCTTGCCCCACAAATGAACTGAGTTTTGTCCGAAAACTTGCAGAGGAAGAAGAAATTGAATGAGTGGTCTGATAAGGAGTGTTTAAGTGGGAAGAGCAAAGAATGCGTGTCCATCAGTGGGCACGAGGGTGCAGTTCTTACACTTGCTGGTCACAAGAGCCCCTGCATGTTCATTAAGAAAAAACAAAAAAACCAACCAAAAAACCCAAGAAGGCTCTGGCTAGGTGTGTCTTAGCTTAAAACTTGAAAAAACTTAAACTTCAAAAAAAAAAATGGAAAGATTGATATTACTTTACATTAAAAAATCTCTAGCATCTGTTGTAATAGAATGCAGCTGGATTTTCAGATCTTGCTCAGCCTATTGCAATGTGTTGGGCTTTGTAAGTTAAAATGATTGAAACAAATCCACCCTCAAACAGATATATTGGGTTGAATAATGGCAAAAATTTTTGATTTGATATCATTTTCAGTAATTATTGATTTTTTAATATTGCACCAGAAGTCCACGGTAGACACTTAGGTTGAATTTATATTCTGGTTATTTTCAATAATGCTGCAGTAAACATGGGAATGTAGATATTCCTTCAACATGCTGATTTCATTTCTTCTGGATATATACCTAGTGGTGGGATTACTGGATTATATGGGAGTTCTATTTTAAATTTTTTCCATAATAGCACTACAAATGTCCATTCCCACTGGCTGTAGTTTAAATCTTGAGTACCTTCAAAAGCTCTCGTGTGTGAAAGACTTAGTTCGCTTGGTGACATTATTGAGATGGTCTGGAACCCTAAAGAGGTGGGCAGACTGTGGAACCCTGATCTCTTGCTCCCTGGTCATGGTGTAAGATGTTTGTTGCACCACATACTTCTGCCGTAATGTACTGTCTTAGCACTGGCCCCCAAAAAGGAGGTCAACAATCATCCTTGGATCCGCTGAAATTGTAAACCAAAATAAACCTATTTTGTTTCAATTTGAATATTTTGTTATGGTGGTAGAAATTGGACCAATACACTCACTAACAGTGTGTGCCTAAGTGTTTCCTTTGCACTACATCCTTCCCAGCACTTCAGAATGGTTGTTCTCACTGGAGTGAGGTGACATTTTATTATAGTATTTCATTATAGTTTTTTTTTTCTTTTGCATTTCACTGGATATCATCAGTGTTATACATTTTTCATATATCTGTTGGTCATTTGTGTGCCTTTTGGAAACTATCTACTCAGGTTTTATGCTCAGTTTTTAATACAGTTATTTAGATTTTACTGTTGAGTTGAGTTACTTACATATTTTGGATACCACCCACTTGTAGGATGTATAGTTTGCAAATATTGTGTCTTTATCTATAGACTTTCTCTTCATTCTGCTTATTATTTCCTTTGTTGTGCTGAAGCCTTTTAGTTTGATGTACTCATATTTGCCAATTTTTGCTTTTATACTCTGTATTTCTGAGATGCTATTCCAAAGAACCACTGCCAAGACAGTGTCTTGAAGCATTTCTTTTATGTTTTCCCCTAATAGTTTTATTGTTTCAGGTCTTGCATTTAAGTCTTTAATCCATTTGAGCTATTTTTTTCGTATATGGTGAGACAAGAAGTTCTAACTTTTTCTCTTGCATGTAGATATCAAGTTTTTACAAACATTTAATGAAGACACTATTGTGTGTTCTTGGCCCCTCGGTTGAAAATAACTTAGTTGTAGATGCATGGACTTATTTCCAGGCTTTCTGTTCTTTTCTATTGGTCTATGTGTCTGTTTTCATTCCAGAACTTGCTGTTTTGATTACAGAAAAGGCTTTAAGTGTGTTGATGTTCTACCTCCTGGTGATGGTTATAACTTATTCAAAGTTTTAATTTTTACTTGAAAGCTCAAATTTTGCCATAGTTAACATTTATTTTTGAAGTGTCAATCTCTCTTATTAAAAGACAAGAATGTAATTTCACTTAATTGTTCTTTCGAGTGAAAATGATATTCCACAAATAATGCAGGCAGGTCAGATCACAATTCGTCAATAAACATGCTTTCCTTTGAGACAGTCACTGCACTTAGATACACACTAATGGTTCTTTGTGCACATTTTACTCTTGGTCACACAGAATACTGAAAAGGCATTGTGACTGAAGTCTTATTTTAGTATAATTAATATTTTTGTTGTTTTGGAGTTTTTCACTCTTAAAAACAACTGGTATTTTATTTTTACGGTGAGTACCTGGCAGTGAAGACTACAATTACTGCTTCTATACTCTGGAGATACTATTCTGATTTGTGCTAAGATACCAGAAGTTTTACTGTCATTGCTTTTGTACTTTGCTTTGTCAACACAGTGAACAAAGCAAACAATGTTTTTCGTTGTTATGAAAACAGTTTTGATTTCTCAGTCTTCTTAAATGCATGTCTGGTTTTCTTAGAAGTCCATAAATGATCCATAGAGAGAGGCATTGGTCTGTTGCTGAGATTTGGAGATTCAGAAGAGGAGGGGATATGAGGGGATAAAAATATATTGAAGTATATTCAGACTATTAAGCAGACAGGCAATGATCCATTAAATACTAGAATGAGTTTTAGATATTGGAAAACTCAATTTGGAAAACTCATCAGTACTGTATGTAAAGTTAAGAAATTGTTTTATTAAAGAGGGTTTGGAATCAGAATTCATTCACCTTTAATTACATGTCTGTATATCTTATATATTATCCCTCATAGGCAGAATGTAAGTGCAGCGCTGACTGTATAACAGCTATAGTAATAATTACTGAGCATTGCTATGTTTGGTCATTGGACTATGTGAATAAATGCTTTATTAGGGATTTTATTATTGAAATTTAAAACAGTACTACTAATATCATTCTACTGTCATAGTTTGGAAACTGAAAGCCAGAAAAGTTAGGTAACTTAGATTTAAATAGAAAGATCACATCCAGATTTGGATAATTCCAGAATTTTTACTCGTAACTACTACTAAGCCAGAGTGATTTGGAGTTTTAGTTAAAAGAAGGGTTGTTTACTCTTTAGACACCAAAACGTATGTGTATTAGTCAGTATTCTCTAGAGAAACAGATACAATGCTAGATATATGAATATTTGAGAGCTTACAATTTGGCTTCCTTGGGCTTCTTACAAGTCAGGCATGGAAGTGTGCAGAGGGTCCGTCTGCAAGCTGGAGATCTGGAGGGCCCAGCCGAAGGTCTGGAGGCCCAAAGGATCCAGGTGAAGGTCTGGAGGCCTGAAGGATCCAGGCGAAGGTCTGAAGGGTCCAGGCAAAGGTCTGAAGGGTCCAGGCAAAGGTCTGGAGGTCCAAAGTATCTAGGTGAAGGTCTGGAGCTCCTCCAAAGGAAGCAAAACCGATCCAAAGAAACTGGCCGGGGCTGTATCCCTCTTCATTTCCCCTTTATACCGTCTAGAGAATGGGCCGCCCTAGGGTGGATCCTCTACACCCTAGGGTGTAGAATTGCTAAACCAATTTAGTTAAGCTTCTCTTACAAGTTGACACAATCAATCAACCATCACAGTATGTATGCTTCTTAATACTCTTGTTTTTACCACCTTATTTGTTCTTAAATCTTTAAGAAGTACTGTTATCTATCCCACCAGCTAACGGAGAATCTGACAAATGCCTGCTGCAGTGAATGTTAGCAGCAGGTCAGGTGCATCCTGAGTCAGTCAGTGGTGCTGCCCAGCCACAGTACCAAAATGAGGGTAAGCAGAAGAGATGAGAATGACAGAGGAGCTGAAGGCAGATGAAGGCCACAGGTAGAGAAGGGGCCTCTCCTAACAATAAGCATGGGCTTGGAGTGGGTGAAGTATTAAATTTATATTAAAGGAAGGAAAACATTTTAATGTTTTCTCTGCTTTGGAGCTCCACAGTGCTTGCTTCTTTTTAAAAATAATCTATGATTATTTTCTGATTTTGTTTTCTCCTATTATTATATTTTAAGATTTAGTGGACAAAATACTGTGGATTAAAGATCTTTAATCCTTTAAAGGCCACGAACAGGAGTATTTCTGGCCAATTACGGTCATGCTGCATATTTTGATACTGTACATCTTCATGATGCTTGATTTGGTCTTGCTTGTTTTGGTGATAGATTTTCACGGACACAATTCATCTGTTGAGGAATTTTTTGTGTATTTCTTTTTGCCACTATTAAAACTTTTACCATTTGAATCCTTTATTGTTCCTTCAGATTTGAGACAACTACACTAGGAAGCATTTTCAAAAAATTATTATGTACTTAGGATTCTGTGGAGTTGATTTTTCTTTGCATTGTCTGCAGCTTGCACTTTGTCATCATTAGAATGAAACACTGCCCAGGAACCTCATTAGTGTGAAGGACTGTTGCGTTTGTGACTATAGAAGCTTTGTAGGCCCCGAAGTAGGTGCCCTATTCCGAGAATTAATGAATCCAGGGCTCAGCTCTTTACAGTAGCCCTATACCAGGTAGTCTTCTAATTAGGAGTTTGTGAGTGGAAACAGGAAAAGAGTAAGTGGCAAATGACATGGGCCAAGATGAATTTAAGAGTTCCTTAAAGTGTCCCAAATATAGAATATGGTGAATATTCTCTAATGCTTTCAGGCTTTAAGTGGTCTGTGACAAGAGTAGCCAATACTAATGGTATGTTAAGTAAGAAGAGGAGAATAATAGGGAATTCAGGCAAGTGGAAAATTTAAAAAAATCTTATTAGATAAATGTTCTTTTTAGAATTCACCCATATAATTATGTATTCACATAAATGTACCTATTATACAAAGACTGTTGGTCTTTTCCTGATGTTAATATCTTGAGGCAAAATTGGAAAATAAAGACATGAAAATGAAACAAAATCTAATGGCAGGTAATTTATATCTAGTAACCAAGATTTAACTTATAGCAACACAGTCTTCTTCAGCTTCTAGACATATATGCATATCTACAAAACAGTGAATAAACACTTGAAAGTGTTAGGGAAATATTGAGATACATTTGAAAACATGCTTGACAGTAGTCTAACTCTAGAGTCTGTGCATTTAATCCCAACACAATGCTAATTAAAGCTACTTATTTATGAATGATTAATGCCTTCTGTACTCTTACAGGTGTATAATTTTTGTACGTAGAAGTTAGCATGTTTCTGTGTATTTTCCTTCTGGTGATTGAAGATGTAGGTTGAATGCAATTTGGGCGATGACTCAGTATTAGTATTTGTTTAGGTCCCTATCAACCTTTGTCTGGATTAGCCTTGGACAAATGATTTATAATTTGTCAGTTCTTCATTTTGAGTTATTAAACCTAAGGCAGGAATATATATCAGTGTCTCAGTTACTGACTCATTTATAGTCTTCCCTTTCAGCAACATTTTAAAAAGTGTTCCCTGTACCTATTTGTTTTCATCTCATCATTTCTTAAATCTATTCTTATCAGGCTGGCACTGCAATGAAATAACTCTTACCATAGCGATTTCTCATTGTTCAGTATATTTAACCATACAGAGCATTTGACCTAGCTGTTCTTTCCCTTCTATTAAATACTTGCTTCACACAACTTCTAAGTCACCATAATCTGTGATTTTTATCCTGTTTTATTTCTTTGAAAAATTTATTCTCAGCCTCCTTCACAAGCATTTCTACATCTTCTCAAATTCAAATGTTGAAATATCCTTAGAATCAATTCTTAAAATTCTTCCTTTTTCAATCCATAGGTCTTTCCCTGAGGCTCCAGATCAGTTTAACGATGTTAAATAACATGTACCCAGATGGTACCAAAATGTTTTCTCCTGCTCATGTATCTCTCCTGAATTCTGTATTCAGATACCCAACACTTGTTTTATTGTTGCTTGGTATCTTAATAGGTATTTTATATTTGTATTTTCAAATCTGGGTTCATTACAGCTTCCCCTATAAAAATTATCATATCCTCAGTCATTTCCTCCTTAGTTGATGGCAATTTTAATTTTTTGATTATTCAGGAAGAAAACTCTTGGAGTGAACATTGGCTTTCTCACACTATATACAACCTGAGAGATAATCTTCTTGGCTTTCATCTTAAAATATGTGCAGAAATCGATCGTCTCTCCTCACATTCACTGTTGTCCCTGGTCTAAGTAACACCATCCCTGCTTGGGTTCCTGTTGGCATCTGGCATCTTCTCCACTCTTCTCTTCCCTTGCCCACCTGGCTTTAACCAGGCTGGCTTCTGACTCTTCCTCGAATGCGTAAGGCGCTCATGTCTCTGAGTAACCCATTCTTGACTCTTCCCTCTGCAGAGAACTTTCTTTCCTTCAGAAATCAATTTGGAGAGCTGCTTCTCACACTTCTCATACTTGCTTCTGTATTCCATGATAAATCAGGGTGAATTTTCCTTTGTTGATCTCATTCTCTGCATCAGTCTCACGTCCCTCCCTCTAAGACTCATTGTCCCTCCCCCTCCTCACTAGCTTCTGCTCATCGCCCACAAGCTGAATGCTGGAATGTGCAACCAACTTCCTTACTTTAAATTCAGCTTATGTACTTTGTTTGTATAGTTGTGAGCGTGGGTGCTATAATTTGCTGAAATAAAATGATGATTTTATTTTTTTGGTCTTTCTATCATTAAAATGAATTTCTCTGAAGGAAAGTATAGGTATTTTAATCTGGTGTGTTTATTAATTAACTTCTGTTCACTAAATGACCAAACGAACTGGCATCTTTGCTTCAGTCCTTGCCTCTCTTGGTTTAGTCTAGTAGTCAAAGAAACAGGGATCCTTGATATAATTTTATTTGCTTAAAACCTCCTCACTTCACTAATAGAAAAAGACAAACCTTTACAACGATTCATAATGCCATAGGTGACCGGTCCACTTAGTGACCTTTCTGGTCTTTCTAACTCCAAAGCTTGTTTATCAAAGACAGTGAGAGTCTGGGACCTCGGCCTCTGCCATTGTTGCCTTAAAGGCGTTCTGCAAGCTGTGCTCTCAGCCTGGACTGCTGGCTTCCTCATTTCCCTCAAAGCATCCTTGCAAAGTCCACCCTCTTCCCAACCTTTCTTTTTCCTTTCCTTCTTTTTGTTTTTCCTTAGTTCTTATCATCACCCAACACAACACATATGCTGCTTCTTCATGATGTTTCTGGTGTGTCTTTCCTCTGAAATAAAGGGCTTTCATCTGTTCCTGCTCTCTGAACAGCACCTACAAGAGAACTGGCTCGAACCAGATGCTCAGTAAATCTTTGATAAACTAAGGAATCACTGCTGATAAGGAATGCTGCAAATATGCTGCTTAAGCCCTCAGAGCTCCATCAGTGATGCATGCTGAAATGAAGGAGTCATTTTTCATCTCTCAAGCCAAGTCTGTGGAGCCTCTTCTGAAATTAGTGACGCTAGCTAATTGGCAAGGGCTGATTTTCCTGGATAAAATGACAGTGGCTGCATGACTTGATTGGCTGAGAGCCTTGTAACCCAATCTCCAGAAATATTTATAGTGTCTGTGAGCTACACTGGGGTTGCTAATGCTCCTTTTATAGATATTTGGTGAAGTGGAACATTTTATATATATGAGATATTTGCCTCTCTCTCTCATACACACACACACGCAATGTATGCTATACCTTTACCAAGTTCTCTCATTTCCTTAAAACTTATCTAATGTCCTTTAGAGAGCAAATCTTAACTTATGGTAAGCTGTGTTACTTCTCAGCCAAAAAGTGAGTATATAGGAACTTTCAGAAATTTGCTACTTTCAGCATTGATAGGTTTAAGTTGTGTCATTCTTTTTTCCAATGCACTGTCCTTGTCAATAGTTAACATAGGCAATAGCAGTAAACTTAATAAACAGAGTGCAGCAAAGCAAAAACTGCCTTAACAGTACATGTTGACTGAGGATGAGTTGAATGTGTGCTTTAGATTTGGAAAAAGACTGAATTGAGTGTCACAGCTTGAAAGCATTTTTAAGACCAGAATGAAGGTAGGCATGGTTGCACATGCCTGTAATTCTAGCGCTGAGGAAGACTGAGGTAGGGGGATCCTCAAGTTCGAGCCCTCACAGGGCAACTGAGCAAGCCCTTGTCTCAACATAAAAGTAAAATTGCCAAGCATGTATTTCAATGGGATAGTGTCCCCGAGACTGATCCCCAGTGCTGCAAAATAAGCAGGGAGGAATGGGGAGCTTAGGGGGCAAAGATGAATTAAGATATGTTGTGTACATACAAACTCCCCACCATAGATTTAATCTTTCTGTACTGCAAACATGTACTAATAAATAAACAAAATCAAACAAAAATAATCATGGTATCTATGTCATAATTTCTTGTGAGGGAAAGTAGGGACTGAGGAAAGTTTGCTAATACTCTTCTCTTTTCCTGTAAAATTCAGATATGCGAAAATGTATTCATATTTGAAATAAAAACATTTTCTAGCCAGGTGCGGTGGGCACACTTATAATCTGAGAATTTGGAGTCTAAGGCAGTAACAGCTAGTACCAGGGCAGCCTGGGATGCCTAGTGAGATCAAGGCTAACTTGAGCTGCACAGTGAAACTCTGTCTCAAAAAGACATGAAAATAAATACAAATAATGTTTTAATTCTAATTCTTTTAGAGTGCTATCTTTTTAAAAATTGCTTCATTAGGTCTGTAAGATGGTAGGGTAGTTATTTTATTTTCATTTTGAAGAAAAGGCACAGAATTTCATGATTTCTGTGTAGTTACAAGTACAGATTAGCTATCATTTAGGGTTTTCTGACTTTGGACTGAACTCTACCATCCCATCTGTGTTTAACTTAAGGCTATTTATTCGTCCATTATTTTATTGTTGCTGACATGATTCAGTGATGGTTATAGTCCCTTGAGAGAAGCTATTGATGAATTCAAAACTTTGTTGAGACAGTTGGTGGCTCAAGAAACAAACAAACTAGAATATTAGAAAATTCATCATGTTTCATTTTGAAGTCTTGTCTGTTTTTTCGAGAGAGCTTGTTGATCTTTCAGTTTCCAGTATGAAATTGTGTGTGGTTAACTGTGAATGTATTTTGAAAAAAATTTTTGTCAATTACTTAATGCAGTTCTCTTAACTGAAGTCAAATGGCATGTCCCATTAAATAAAAGGAAAACTGTGTTTCATCAAAACTTTTTTATGTATCATGTAAATTTTAGTACTTCTTAAGTAATGGTTTTCTCATTCACAGTTAAAACATTTCCTGGAAAGAAGAATGTTTTATTATTTTATAAAATTTTCAAAATAGGCAAATAGAATAACTGACACATATACTCTTACTTCACAAAGACGAGCTTGTATATTGCTTGCCTTGTATATTGCTCTGTAGTATATAATTCTTTGGCTTTTAGTCAAAACAACTACTACTTTTATGTATTTGTTTACCCACTTCATTCTGCAGTGGACTTGAAATAGGTTACAAAAGTAACGCAAATGAAAAGATAAAATAGTTAAATGAATCTATAGGAAGTAAAAATGAGTAAGGCTAAAAATAATCCTATAATTATATAAGATTAGCACACAGAAATATGTGACTTAGGTAACATGCTGACTTTATGTTCAACTTTCCACAGGCCAAATTAAGCAGAGAGACAAGATCAGATATAGAAACTACGGTGTTCTAAGAATAAACAAATACATAGATCAGAGAGTCAACAAAAGAAATACAGATTTTATAAGCCTAGGATCCAAGAAGAATTTTTCCCGTGGATGCCAAAAATAGTGGGGATTTTCTCAATGACATCTTCACTAGTCCAGTGACAGATTTTCAACATCTCTTTATTGTGATATCTTTTAACATGGATTTGTGGCAAAGTCTAACACTGCAGTTCTGGCAAATAATTTATTTATGGTTCAAAAGAGACTCCCCATTGGTAAAATGCCTTTGTTCAGCTTTTTTTTATGGATAGCGTTAATATTTTATAATCACAGGAAGAATATTCCTATTGGGGTTTTACTCATTAACATATCTGTAGCACATTACAGAGAAAACCTGACTGTAGAGGTTTTCAGCAAAATTTTAGTTTAATGTATGAGGAGACATTGCTGTTTAATTTTTCTGAACTATTCTGCAGTTAAAATACTTGGCACAAACCCCCTTCAATCCGTGGTTTCAATTGCTTTCGTTTCTCAAGAAATGGAAATAATTATGCTGCGAGATAACAAAATTTGCTATTGAAAATACAGATGTTTTTTTAAAGATGTGATATTTTTTCAAATATTAAAAATACAATAAAATAACTGTCACATATACTCATGTATTTCCTCAGTGGAAACACTAAGTCCCAAAGGGTAGAAAGGCAAGGAATTTGGACTGAACCAAGGACAGCGCTGGAATGGAAGTCTCGCGCTTTTAATTCTAAGACAGTCGCCTGCCACCTCGTTTCCTAATGGTAAACTGAAACAGTGTCTAAGTAGTCCCCTGCCCTGACACACGTAGCTGGCAGAGGAGCCACAAATTAGAATTCATCACTTTCAAACTAGTACTTACTATCGACTCCAATCTTCAAAATGAGACTACAATTTCCTCATGATCATGCCTTCATCATCCTCCTCCCAAAGACATATTGGATCTGAAATTTAAGTTGAAACAGAGATTTTAGGCTGTGCAAATGTAGCTGCAAGATAGCACCTTTCAACCCTTGCCTCTTGTTCTTCCCACCCCACGCCACACAGCTGTCACTGACTGAAGCGGTTGCTATACCCAAGTCCTCCTTCAGAAGTCCTGGAATGATTGAGAGCTATAGCCTTTCTCTGCCACACAGGTCAAACTCAACACAGATAGCTGTAGAACTGATAGAGCTTTCTATTATGTTTTCTTCTCAGCACCTTTGTGTGTGTGTGTCAGAATATTGATACTTAAAGGAACATGTTCTGTTGCTCAGCAACTGTGAGAACATACACTAAAAGAATACACTGTGTTTAAAAACACGGATGTTGGCTGGTGAGGGGGTCTTGTGAATAACAATATTAACATGTGAGCAGGTGCGATTTTCCAGGAGAGGTGTCTGTTAGACATGCCTAATGTGGTGTATGTTGTCCATTCACTTTGGAGGTGGTCTCTATCTTCTACCTCAAGCACTATTTGAAAAATAATGACCTAAGTAAATGCAAATGCATTCTTTCGTTGAGTAATGTACCTTAAATGGCGAGAGTAAAATACATGAAGCAACAAAGCTATAAATTTTATTTCTATGACTTTATAATTTCCCAAAGGCAATTTCAAACCTCCCTTCAAGAAATTGTTATGCACTTCACTTTCTCAGGGAGTTCTATGTGATTCCTAATACTGAGTACACTTGTATGTTGCGTGGTGAAGTAGTAAAATGAACATAAAATTGAAAGTCTACTACTTTGTTCAAATCCTTCCATGCTACGTGGTCTTGAGGCAGAAGCTGATCTTCTCTGAACTCCAGTGTCATCATCTGTTAGATAGTGAGAATCCCAAGTCCTTAATAAGTGTTGTGAGGACAATGTGCAGTACACATACAGTTTAGACTTTTCTAAAAGACTGTTTGGTTTAGTTTTGTTGATCCTACATTCAGTTGCTTACTCCTTGTGTGGTCCAGAAGGCAATGATTAAAAACAAAATATAAACAACTATTGGTCATGTAAATAGCTACTGTTCATTAGGAATTGTGATGACATTTCTAATGATACTACATAGATGGGAATCAAAACGAACATACAAATTCTAGTTCCTGCTTGTAAGAAAATTACTAAGGAAGTGCATTAAAAATCTCTGTGGTAATTTTCTTCATTATATGATATTAGGTGGAAAAATAATCTTTAAATTACAGTGACTAGGGAGTGGAAAGATATAACAGCCGAAAGCTGTTAGCTAAGAAAGACTATTAGCTAAGAACGGGAAGTAGATGTAGCTTTTAGAATATTGATTTTGAAAACGTATATTTTAGGTAAATTGTGCAGTTCTTTAAAAAAATTGTTTTGGAGGGTCCTGAGGCTTGAACTCAGTGCCTTGTACTTGCTAGGCAAGTGCTCTACCACTGAGCTAAATCCTCAACCCCTTAAAATTTAATATAATGCAAAGCGAGATGAGCATTTTAGGCTGTTTGAATAAAAAAAGTCATTTTGAAAATATAGGTAGTGTTTCTAGGAAAAATAGTACAAGTGACCTTTTTTGAAAGATAGGTGAATTATTAGCAATTAGTTCAGAAAGGAGACTTCAGAACACACATCTGCTCTAGAGATCTTTATTTTAATTTGATACAATATTTGCAATATTAAGGAAAGACAGATCTTTAAATATTCTGGTGTCTGACCACTGTAAGCATTGCAATTTTATGAGTTCTATTCCTACAAAAATCATTTTAATATTATTCATTTTGTAATATTCTGAATAAGGCAAGTTTGTGTTTTAGAAGAGGAAATGAAACCAGGGACTATGATTTAAATGTGCTTACTCTGATATTGGTCAAGATAATTATATTAGAAAATCTTTAAATGTGCTCTAATTTTGAAGGCAGAATTAGAGTGACAGGAAGGAACTTTTTTATGATTTTCATTTGAAATGTTATGCATTCATTGTATGATATGCTTTACAAATTCTATCTCAGTGATTACACAAGCTCTATAATATAAGTAATGGTATTTCCATTTTGCAGATGGAGGATAAGAGATCTTGACTTTTTGAGCATATTGTTTTGTGACGGAGCTGAGTTTTAGTTCATTTGGTGCCAAAGCTTTTGTTCTTTCTACCATACTTCATTGCTGTTTAATTAGGATAAATCATTGTCTCTTAACATAATAGAAGCATGTAGATTAAAGAAAATAGTATAAAAGACAGTATTTGAATGTTGAGCTGTATCATAACTGCGTCTTACTTTTTGCGTGGTGTATAATGCATAGTAGAGTCTTTTAAACTAGAAAATCTAATTAAATACTAAGAGTTAATAACTTGGCTTCAAAGAATGTCAGTAAATCATATTAAATTAACCATTAGTTGATTATATTAACTTTGCTTTTAAGGGAAGACATGCTTAGAAAACACAGAAAATTATACTTTGAGTGGGTTGAATTTATAATTAGCTTAGTTAAATTACATGTTAAACTAACCTTTAATGGACAGACATATTTGTCATTGATATTCTTAAATATAGTTCCTAATTAAGTAGCTAAGTGAATGAATCAAGTTTTGCTTTTAATAGTAGCTCTGAGGAGAAGGAAAATATAGAACATTTTACTTCAGTTGAATAACTGATAGTTAATATGGATTTACTAACAGAAGAAAGGATAATGTGGAGTCTAAACTATAAAATATGTTTATATGTCAAAACATATATATTCCCGTGACCGTGTATATTTATATAGAGATTTATTTGAAGATCAGTGTTATAGCCTGTAAAATTTCCCCTACAAAAGCTGATGAACAAAAAAAATGGTTTAATTCAAATCTAACAATCCTGGGAAGACAAATAAAAGTCCTTCACAAAGGCTTATAAGACAGTAAGGAGAGTGAAGACTTTTGATTCAGATATATTTGGGTTTAAATGATAGCCTTGTGGAAATTAATTTACCAAATTATCAGTTGCTTCTTTTGTGTCATCTATTTCACATAGTTGCTTTAAGATGTAAAATAAATCCACTCATGGTATTCATGCCAAATAAATAGCCATTTTTGTGTTCTCACTTTTTTATTTGTATAGATGCTAAATTTGTCTTTGGTTAGACAAGATAGCCAAGACACAGCATTGAGAGCTGTATAAATAACACTTCATCTTTTCATCCGTTCCTTTGACGAAGACCTGTTTGAGGGTTTCCTTGGGGCCTTTCCATAAAAAATTACCTATTTAGGATGACTAATTTTGTTCTGAGATGGAAGATGGTGATGGAAGGGTATTGACTTTTCACCTGACTGGATCCCAGTCAATAACCAATGACTTCAGAATTAGAAGCAATAATTCTCTTATATTTATTGTGAATACTTTATTGATCTTTGCGTTATTGTCACATCTTTAACTTTCATTCCAGTTTTCAATGTGCCAGGCATGGTGTTTAGTACTTTGGGTTCAGATATTTAGTTTAGATCTATTGCTCTCAAGAGAAAAACAGCCTGATAGGAAGAGGAACATGATATAAAATGTTATCAGAAAATTTAGAAGATTGCTGTGATGAAAATAAGTTTCATCAATTGATTATAGAAACTGGTTTCACAAAATAAAGATTATTTTTCTTAGTTAATTTAGTACTTTGTAAGGATTTGTCTGCATATTTAAATTATTTGAAGGGAAATCATTTTATTAGTCTCTATATTGAGACAGTATCTGTTAATGATACCTTCCTTTATTCCTTTCTCATTCTTCAAGTATTATATATGAAGAATCGATTGATAAATAAATGGAGTTGGATTTAGTATTTGGTGTGTCAGTCTGTAAATAAATGGGGTTTGATTTAAAGCCTGCTCACATTGGCCTTGTCCTGGAGTCCCTTGCATGGGTGTTGGTCAGGACGGCTGTCAGTCCTAATGCGTTTCCTTCCTTTCCTGTCTGAACAGGCCCGTTCTGTGCCTTTGCCTTCTCTGTCCTCAAGAACTACCTTTGCCCTAAGATGTCCCATCCATGTGTGTATTTAATGACATATTTACATTTTAACAAGAACCTTATGAAGTAAATGGCTCATAGAGAACATTACAAGAAATGAGTCTTTTTAATAGTTTAGGTCTTATACCACAGACTAATTATACATTTACAAATCTGGAAAATCTTCAAAGTTAGCTGAATTTTCACTCTTTTTCTGAGCTAACAGTAGTAGCAATGGCAACAGCAATAGCTGCAGCAATAATAGTAACAGTGGTAGTAATTGTAGCAGCAGGAAGTAGGAGCAGTATGGTGGTGGTAGTAGCAGCAGTAGAATTGCAGAACAGTAGCAGTAACTGTAGTAGTGGCAATATCACAGGAGTAGTGGCAATAGTAGAAGCAGTAGCAGTATGGTGGTGGTGGTCCTGGTGCCTTTAGTAGTAATAAGATCAACACATGGAGCACTAATAGATGGTTGCCTTTCCTAATGCAATAGCTACTCAAAAATTCTATAATATTTCGACATTAGTTAACAAGTTATTGCAAGTATTTGTAGCAACCAGTAAAATTATTAATGATAATCTAAATGAAAGCATACAGTCTTACTAAGTTTTTATAAATATGTTTAACAAATATTTTTATAGCTTTTGAAGTCTATCCACTAAGTTCTCAGGTGAGAGATTACCATTACCAGGATAACTTTTATTTATTTTTACAATTAGTGTGCCCTGACAAACTGAGAATAATGCTTTGTATTAGTATAAGGTAATCTTTGATCAAAGTTTCCTAGGGAAAGCAATATCTCAGAAAGACATGTAGAAAAGAAAAATGTAAAAGAACTATGTAGTGTTTCAAGTAAAGGGAATATTCTATAACCCATGCCCCAGAAAATGTATTTAAAATAAACTAAAATAACATCTTTTGCTGGGTTTATTTTAAAAAGTCCATGTGATGCCCCAAAGCAGTAGATATTTGAGAATTTACACTGATTTTTGAGATGTAGACTTAGTAGTACATGATATATTGTGGATTTTACGTTCTTGAGTAAGGCCTCTTAGTTTTCATATTATGTTCTACAGTTGTGGAATTACTATTGGTACAGAGTCCCAAAGTGTTTCTTATTTCTGAAGACTTCTGAGGAGTGAAATCCTGGGGGTTATAGTAATGTCTACTTATGAGGAAATTGACTGATGATAAATTGAACTTTTTTAACTTTTAGGATCCATCATATGCTCAGTATAGCTTTAGAACTCTGACTAGCATGTTGATCAATGTTTTTTAATTCAGGTACATTCTTTCCTATCTAAAAATCATTTACATTTTAAAATAAGAATATTTTTGCCTGCACCAGTGAAAATACAATCAGTAGGTATAAGTGTAGCATTCTATATGCTGTGGAATAAAAGAACACTTGAGAAAAATTGTAATTTAACTTAATTGAAGCATGTGCCTAGCCATCTGGAGCACTTCTGCACAATATAAAGACATTTTCTATTTTAAATAAAGGATTTTGAATTAAACCAGAGTTCTTTTGTGTTGTCCAAAGACATTGATGTATGAGACTATGTGTGGTTTTCCATCATATACATGAGATTAATGATTTCCTAAATATCTTTTCATTCTTTTGTTTCATACAATGTATACAGATAGTTAAGAAAAATGAAATCATTGTGGGCATATAAGCAAAGGTGCCCAGAAGTAGTTCAAAATATTTTGTTGTAACCATTCATCAAAGATATAAAATATTAATTTCCCATGTAAAAATGAACTCGGCATTATTGAATGTTGGCTGAATGATGAATGAGCAGATTTATGATTATCTCAATATTATATATAAGTGATTTTTATGAAATAAATTATAGAGGGCTGTAAAATACTTCTAACCTTTAATCTGTAAACTTCTAAAATTTGAACATGATGATTGCTATTGACAGAGCATTAACCAATATGTATGGTCTTTGACAAATGAAGCAATGAACATACTTAAGTGAAGGTATTTTTTAGAGTAAGTTTTTATTAAGCTCAAATAATTCTAAATCTTATAGTTTAATGATGAGAAATAACTCTTTTGTAATAAAATATGACATTTTTATTGGTGTCATGCAAACTCTTATTTAAATTTTGAATATTATTTTTATCAATATTTAGCTGTAATTATAAATGTATTATTTGTATGTATTATTTATAGGAATCACCTTCTCAGTAACCCACTTTAATGTAAAATTTTCATGACGAGTAGTCACCAGAGAAATAAGGTTTGCTTATTTCTTGCCCAGGCACATGTGAATCTCCATACTGAAATAAATGAGATGAATATGTGTGTGTGTGTGTGTGTGTGTGTGTGTGTGTGTGTGTATGTATATATATATGTATGTATGTATACACAGTGCTGGGCAAGAGTTCAGCAACAAAAATTCGTTCTGAAAATAACATTTAATCAAAAGAATATTGAGGTAGATTTCCACATTTTTACATGATATACTTTTAGTTTATAATTTGTTCAGGGTTATAATATAAGTACATCTATATTTACATTGTATTTTTAACATGGAGAGCCTGAGGTATTCTGTGAATATTTGGAAAAGTATCTTTAAGTTTAACATACCACTTTTTATTAAATGTGCAAAATGTTTCTCAGTTTTTTTCATATTAAAGAGTCCAAGTTTCAGTGTTTTTAGTTTTTAAGGAAACATAGCAATGTTTTCAGGTTGCTAAGCTCATCTGTCTGCATTATTTGGTTACTGGGTGATGGCCATATTGTCTTTTGTAAAATTTTCTGGGTCCTGCATCACACAATACATTTTGATCTGTATTATAAATAACCTTATTATACTTGCAAAATATTTCATTACCTAAGAGATTATTTAGGCTGCAACTCCAAGTAGAAAGAGCAATACCAAGATTTGTCAGCTGAAATGAATGATGTATAGTAATTAGGTACATATGTGCACATGCACATATCCATTAACTTAAAAACTGTGGCAAATTCTTTGTTAATAGTTTCAATTTAAATTAAATGTTAACTGCATGTTTGGCATTGTACTTTGTTTTTAATTTATGCTACAGAATGAGAAAAAAATATTTTTCTTTAGATTTTTCCATACATTTTCTTACAATGGATATATATTTAAATATTAAAATTAATAAAGTGATGTATTTGTCACAATTAATATGATCATGGAGAACACAAAATTTTTGTAGATATCATCATATATATTTTGCTTTTATTCCTTACAATAAAATAGTTGAAAAGTGAAAAAATGTGTTACTCCATGATTAAGAATATTAAAACGAGATATAAAGACTAGTGTTTAGAGCTTTCATTTATTCATTTCCACTGTCACTTTTATTTTTTAGTTATTACATTAAATCAGTTTTTAAACAGGGAAACATTCCACCAGTATAAAATTCTTTTCAGTAAATAAACTGGAGCAAATAAATCAATGTTCTATTATTTTAAAATTGCAAATTGTGTTACAATAAACTGTGCTGGCCGTTATGAGTTGTATAAATGTACTGTTATTTTATGTGACATTTGCCTGACTTCTGTGTAGTTTTATGTCGAACCAGAGTTAAGTTTTCAATAGTCGCTCATTTGGCTGCTATTTAGCAGATTCTACTCAGCAGATTCCCTAAAATCTCATCTGGGGTTTTGACAATAAAGCCTCAGCGTTCCGCCTGTGAGCTGAGGTGCGTCCGTCCTGGGCATGGTGATAGCTTACTCACCTCCGTCAAGGCAGATAATAGCTGCAGAAGCAGGTCCATGTTTTATCCGATTTAGGTTGAACTACACCTCTGCTGGTATAAAAACAATGATAAATCAAGCAAGTTTGGCTAATTGAGGAATCCAGATGGAGAACCCAAGCACTAGGCCTGACGCCTCCTGGTTCACCTTGGTCGGGGTTACTATGCCCTTGATGCTCTAGGCTGACTCTTGACTCAGTCAAATATTTTCATGCGATGGACAGTTGTATTTGGCAAAAAAGGAAAACGAGTATTTTGAAGAAACTGCATTTTTAAGGTAGTATTAATAGCAATTATTAATGGTTTTAACTTAGACTGGAACACATTTTAAAATCTGACTTTGAGTATTGACTTACTTGCTATAAAAATTTACTGCTCAAACATATAAGTTAAAAACAAATGTTGGTCTTGAAAGAAAATAAGAGAAGACACATTACAGAAAAAAAGAAATACAGTAAACATTGTGGAAGAGTACAAGAAGTAAATTGGTTAAACATATTCTTGGTTATGTATAATTGAGGGGGCTTCTTAAAGAGAAATTTGATCTTGGAATGATGTTGATTTTATGCAAATAGAGAAAGCTTCAGAAAATTTTGAAGGTACATTTAACCCAGGACAACGTAAAATGGCGACAAACAACAGTACACAGTGGAGCTCGCCTTGGGATCACATTATATTGTAATGAACAGACTGACAAAGATTTGGTTTGCTCTGCAAGTTAGAAGGAGTGAGCAGGAACAGTATATTAGGAGAGATTTTCTTGTAAGGTTGAGCAATTTACAGTTTTTAAATTCTGGGAACCTCTCATAGTTGCTGCATTGCAAATGTTTTCAAATAACATTGAACAGTGCTGAAAATTTTGACAGCATATCCAAAGAACATTGCTTGTGGATTTTGCAAACTAATACGTGCTTTAGAAATTTATTATTTTAATATATTGTACCCTTCCTGTACCTTTAATATATTGTACCCTCCTTTCCTGTAGTGAATGGGTTTTCCAACTACCTAGAAAAGATTTGGAGGCAAATTTATTAGGCAAATTATTCCACTGTTGTAAAGTAATTACACAAACAGCACGAGCATGGTAAGACAAGGAAGTCTGGTGCCCTTTTATTTTAATTTACTTCTCCCTGTGAACTTCATGATGTGAAGAGCACCCATTAGACCCAGTATTTTCATCGATCAGATGATTCTAGAATATTCTCCAAACAGCAGTTCCTAGTTTGGGAATACCTGATTGCTACTTCTTCTTTTTGGGGGTGCTCATGTTGGTCGGTGGATGTTATTTACCTTTCCTCTGTGGAAGATTCCGTCTCATCATCACTTTTTAGGTTAAAAGCACTCACTTGGGGGAAAAGTATCTTCAGGCTGTCTTCTAAGCAGTATTAATTGGTCCCATGTCCTTAATTTCTTAACTTCTTATTCATACCACTCAAACGTAGTGCTTACCACCCTGAATTCACTGAATTACATTTACTTATATTTCTAACTGCCTGCCCCACCTGTTTATGATCTCTTTGCATGTCTTCTATTTCTCACTCAACCCTGGGTCTTTGTTTTTTTTTTTTTTTTGGTCTATAGTGGTTACTGGTAAATGACCATGATCCATAAATTCTAAGAGAATGGATACATTGAAATGAAGAAGTGAATTGTATAAGTGAATGGAATTTGCTTATTTTTGGTCCTGTAGTTATTTTCTGATTTTCCTCTTTTTCCTTAGAAGGTACATTTTCATCATAGTGAAAATTGATAATAAAACAAAGGTAATCCTTTAGCTAAATTCCTAGAGTAGTTGACATTTTCTTTGACATATAGTAAGCGGTCAAGAAGTGTTTAAAACCAGTGAACTAAGTGCCTCTGGGAGGAAACAATCTCCTGCTTAAGCACCATAATGTAATTTTTTTACTTTGTAGTAAAATAGTGAATGCATTTTCTGCAAAAGAAAAATATCGGGCAACCCTGGTGATAAATTTGCCTTTTTTCAGTTTGTGATAGGAGAACTCTCTATTTGCAAGGACACCAGCACGAACAAATTTCTTCCCCTGTGGACTTCTGCTTTAGGCTAAGGGAAATGTCTAAAGGCTGTTTAAGAACTCTTAAATAAAAGAAAGAGGAAAATGGTAGCGATATATATTATTTTCCTTTTAGTAAATTATTGTCCTTTAAGTTTTATTTCTAGGATTTTATTGATGTTGCTATTATTACTATTTAGTTATAGGTCATATGAATGATTACTTTTAGTAGCACTTAATGATTTTCCTCCTAAATGCTGCTCTTTCATGCATTATTCATGCACCGTGATTTGCATTTGCTTGTTGGAATTTCTTTCTGGCTTCTAATTCAATTAGAATGCACTTAGAGCTTTGAAAGGTTACAGTTCATATAAATTACCATTTTTTTTTCTATAAATAGAATTACAGATTTATCCTTAAAATGATCTATCCTATACATTTTAAGCAAATCTATGTATGTTAGTGCTTTATTTTTTTTTTAATTTTATTTTAATGGTGTTAGTGGTTTAAATGTTAACCAGGTAGATGTTTCCCAGCTGCCCAGCCAGAGAGCACTGTATTCAGTGTTACAGTTCAGTGGAGCTGTCCTTATCTGTATAAGATCAATCTTTTGGAGAAGGCAATGAAGGTTTTCTTATTTAATTTGCTTTCATCAAATCCTCCCCCCCTTTTTAAATTTTAAGTAATGCTCTTAGTAGGTCATTAGACTTTGAGAGTTATTCACTTTGTTAGCCCAAACACTAAAACCTTGTGTCTTTTAACTCTGATTAGTGACACTTTAATAAAGTCATTTGAAGTTCAGTGGACTGAATTTTCCAACTTTTCTGATGTTTCTATGGTCACGGCAAAGCAACCTGTATTGAAGCTTGTATACAATCTTTTAAATGCAAATCTTGGTAAACCATGTGTAATTTTGTGTATTTGACTTCAACGCCAACTACAAAATGCGAGAATTTAAAAGAAATAAAAGTGGTAGCAATATTATCCTTCTTTTGTTTTTCAAATCGGGGTACAATCAGGGATGTCGAAGAGAGAGCTGGGCACTTTACTAAACTTAGGTCTTCAGGGATAAAACCTTTGCCAATATAAATATCTAATGGCGATACTTATTTTTTCTTGACAAACCAGTGAGAACAAAACCTCATTTTGTTCCATATAATTAGATAATAAGGGTAATGCAAACTCTTGAGTGAAAAATTTCTTAGAGATATATATTCTTGATTTTTTTTTAACTAAAGGGAGAGTACTTCCAATTGGCTGTAATTAAATCATGCACGGTAAACTCACTTTGGAGGAATTAATGCATTTTGTATTGCATTGAGAGTTGAGTGAACATTTACAACACGTGAGAATGGAAAGGATGAAAAATTATGGTTGTCTTTTGGTTCACGAGAAGCCAAGGAGGCAGGTCATTGACTTGATTTTCATGGGAAGACTGACTCTAGCCTGCTCGCATATTCAGGGCAGAACAACCTGGTATTGACAGCCTGGGTTTGGGAGGGGAGCATGCAGCAGTATTGTGCCATGGTTTGTTGAGGAAAAACAAGGGAAGATTTAAAACAAAGCTCTGAATAGGAACAGTAGTCCTTGTGTCTTGAGGCTGACTGACTTTTCCTCTTTAGTGCTTCATTAAAGTTGTTACCCATTTCTGTAAAAAGGGTTATACTACAGAAAGAAAAATTATAAGGGTATAACTAAGTGACAGCCAGGACTGGGGGCATTTATTCTATTTATACTAAAAGAAATAGTTTGGGACAACGAACTGCGAATACCTAAAGAAAGCCTGAGCCTGAGATGTAGGCTCAGTGCTGGTCAAGATAAAAGAATATTAATACAAATATGTTCCTTTTTCCAAACCAAATGAATTAGTGACCTTGCACGTTTTGTTCTCTGAATCTTAATATTAATATATTTGGATATTTGTACTATGCATTTAGTCAAATGGGAAAATATGCTAACCATTTAATTATTGCCTTCATGAATTTTAGAAGGCATTTTTTTTCTTTATGTCCATTTACTTAACCCATGAGTATTTTCTATGGAATAATTTTTCTCAAAATTCATAGCAATGTTGTTATAGGCAGGATCTAAGGCCAACAATATTATTCACCAGGGATTGAATAAATGCTTGTGTTTAATGAGTAAGAACATCAATGAATTATGACAAAGCAATGGAGAAACAAATGACTAACAGTGAATACAGAACTTTGTTGAATTTTAATGAGTAATAATATATTTTAGGCAATGATTAAAATGAATATTTTTAATTGGACAGTTTTCTGAAAACTGGAAACTCTGGATTTTTTTTAAGATCATTCTACTTTTTTGATCAGCATAATATTTGTACATATTTATAAGATACGATTTGATGTTTTGATTCATGTGCCCATAGGGTAATGATCAAATCAGGGCATATCTATCACTTTAAGCCTTTTCATTTATTTGTGATGAATATTATATTCATCATCATTAAGTTTTCTTTGCATGATATCTGGTGAGAGTATCTGATAAGAAATATTTTACTTTTGATTCTTATAGCTTCAATTAATGAACATCAACAATAAGTATGTGTTACCAATCATATGATATAAATAGCATTGTCATAATATACCTAATATATAGTATGTATGTTATTTATATATGGTCTTCAATATTAAGACCTATTTTACATCTTCTGTTTAGCAAGTTGTAGACATATAGGTAGAAAGGCAAGACGATTAATGATAGTAATTAAAATATCTAATGAAAAGTAAAAGATGAAAGATTGGAAAAATTAATACAGTAACATTCATAGGTTTTTCTAGATATAAAAGTAGTTGTCTATAGTATTTATGGTGGGGAAATTGTTTTCTAGAATTGCTTCTCTTTTTTTTTAAGCAGCATTTCAGTTTGTTGACATTTAGAAGTATGTTTGCCAACGCTAAACCAGAAACCTTTATTTTTGAAAATAAAATTAATTTGCATACTGGAATATGTGTAATGTATAATTTGAATATCATATATAAAATATACCATAAATACAAATCATCACTAAGTACTACTGATTAATTATAATTTTTAGGAATGTTCATTTTGTTACCTTTCAGTTAAGGAAAATCATTTGTTTATCAGGCTAAAATTAAAATCACATTTACCTTTTAATATCAACATGGATTACTTAAAAAGTTGAGATGATTTGAATGTATATTTGCTAAAATGTTTATTTTTGAAAAGGATCAAAAATTTACAGTTGTAAGTCTGAGTTACATGACTGAAAATTAATTGACTTCTGAAGTTAGATATATACGCAATTCATTGTTGAGAGTTGGCAGTTTTATCAAAATAATTATACTGAGGTATAAAACCTTGTATCTACGATTTGGGATAACTAAAGTTGAGAACTATAGCACAGCAACTTTGAACAAAAAAAAAAAAATTATGCGTCTGCCTCAGTGGACCCAGTATTCAACTTCCCATTATTTAGTTTCCCAAGTAGCTCCATAATGTTGAGAAAATTGCTACAATTTTCTGCATTTCAGTTTTTTTGCCTATAAAATAATGATGTTAATATGTACTTTAGCTACTGTGTATACTAAGTAGTTAATACATCAAAACATCTAATGTTGTAATTTATATATTATAAGCAACATGCTTAAGGAAACAGTCATTCATCACATACATTAGGACTTATCCTTCAGTATATAAAGTTGGACAATTAATACAGAATTTCAAAGTCCAGAGAACATCACAACAAAGTAGAAGTCGTCCATGTCTGCAATAGAATGGAGCTTATTATACGAAGATATATATTCCAGTGCTGAGCTCAATCCCCAACACATAGAGAGTAATGAATAATAAATTATTAAGAAAATGAATCAACATGATAAGATTAATGTGGGAAAAGTTAATGAAAAAATTATATTCTTAACCAAAGTTGTACACTGGAAAGGCAACCTTTTCTGGTATGCCTACATAAAGTAATAATTCTAGAGACTCGGTAGAGATAATTTGAATAAATATTGAAATTTGAACCTATGTAATATGTCTACATGGATGATCTTAGCCATGGAGATGCTGATAATACTACATTGTACTCATGCTTGATACAGGTATTTTTTTTCCTACAAGAGTATGCTGATTTATTATAAAATTAAGATTATTTATATTAACTTTATCACATCCAAGAGAAAACTGCAGGCATATTTTATGATACTAAGGAATATAGTGGAATCTAGAAGATTGTTATGGATTGTTCTCTGCAAATAGCCCCCATTTTCCAGAAGTCCAGTAAAATAGGATGATCAGAAACTAAATAAATTATTATATCAGAAGTAAAAAATCCATGCATTCGTGAATACTGCACAGAGTTTTGGTTGCTATAAGTAAAAAATTCTAAAAAGAAGACAAATTATCTAGACATGCTTATGAGATTGTAAAGAAAATGTAGAAATTCAGACAATTCTACAGAAGAAAGTATAAAGGGCGTCTTTATTGAAGTTTATTAAATGATGAAAGGTATTGCTTAAATTCTATGTTTTCAGAATTTCTGAATATATTAAAAATAATGGCTAACACTTATAACTTGATAGGGATGGACCTAGGAAAATTAATACAAACAATTCTATTTTACATACTATTAACAAATGTGTTAAGGTTTGAGTTTCTACCAGCATCACAAGAGATGAAATGGATTGCAATCATAAGGTGAAAAGAGTTTTAATTTGTGAATGCTTTTCATATCCTTCCACAAATGCTTCAGTGTTTCCACAGTCAGAAATGGAATACATTGAATCAATACATCATGAATCTGAAGTTTTTGCATTTTAGGGTTAAAGTTCATACTTTATATTGACTTAAGCAGACAAATAGCACAAGTGGAATTATATATATAATACATGCCGTGTATGACTATATATATGTATATCTATATGTATATGTATATCTATATATATATATCTCCACTTTTAAATTACCACCAATACATTTTGGAATTTGATAATGAGCTCATTTAGAATAGTATCATTTTGCTTGGTATTCATATAATCGCACAAGTTACATTCAAATTACATAAAGATGCACAAATGCTTATTTTAGAAATAAAAACAAATAGCTATTATTAAGATTTATTAGTGGTGGACAATAAAAACTGATTCAAATCTCTGTTAATACAATTCAGATTTCTTTCAGTAGACCCTAAACTCAATGTGAAATTTCAGACACACATACTGATTTTACAATTGTGTACTTCACTAAATTTATTTTGCAATTATTGTCATTTTTTTCATGTGTGGATCCATTAATTTCAATTACATTTGGATTTAGTAAATTTCTAGTCACTGACAATTGGTTATTTGGTACTTAATAGTAATAATACGCATTTCACAGAATGTGCAGATAATTTACATTATGAGTTTTTTGGGGTAGCACATCTTCTTACCTGAATACAAAGGAACAGTAATTTTGATTCCAGCAGTTCACTCATTTTAGAACCAGTTGAATACTGGAGAGGTTTGGTTGTGTTTATCTTTGGTTACGGTCAATGTTTTCTTTCTTTTTTTCCAAAAATATGAGAAATTTGAAGATTTTTCTCTGCTTTGACCATGTCAATTAAAGAAAATAGAAAACCACAGATTTTGGGTTGACCTTGCAGTTGCTATAATTTTGTCTTTATTTTTTAAGTACAGAAATCAAAACTTCATCCTACTTCATTTAGGTGATCTTTTAAAATCCTGTTTCTTAATGCTGATTTTAAAAAAATCAGTTTCAATGACTTAGTTTCTTGTATACAACAGAAGAATCTAGTTTGGTCTTTGTAAGGAGTGAAAGACTAGGAAGGAAGTATGTGTTGTATAGCCAGTGTTTGGAGTTGGTAGTTTTTGCTTTTGTTTACTGTGTTTCTCATTCAGTTCGAATGTTCCTATCTATAACAAGCTTTGGAGAAGCACCTTTGTCCCCAGAGCTGGCCTCCAGGAAGGCTTGGATCCTTGCAAGTTGGGAGAAATGGGTACTGGCTGTCATCCATAGGAAAACAGAGCAAGTTTACAGAGCTCCTGCTGATTTCCTTGAAAGTCCTCCCTCCTCATGCAGTGCAGTAAGCCATTTAATATAACCAGGGACAAAGTCTAAGCCAAAAGATTTCTAAGGTATCTATTCATCTTTGCTAGTTGCTTAGTCCATTAAATTTGAAGAAGGATGCCTGACCGTTAAGGCAGGATGGTTCACTGTGTTTCCCACTCTGACAACTTGGAATGAAGGGAGCCTCAAATTATTATGATTATAGGGGTAGAGACATGCGGATAGTGACTCAGGTTTCTCAGTGGAAGATTCCTGACTCTAGGCCTTGCACTGCTTGGCAGCCAACCAGAACCTGCACTTAGTGGTCATATGACATAATTGATTGGTCAGATTGGAGTAAACCTTATTTCCAGTTTTAAAAATTCCATTTACTTCATCTTTACCTAATGAACTTCTATTACAAAGCAATGGATCGTATGAATTTCTAATTTTATTATTAAAAGTGTGGTGCCATCAATTTGGAATTACAATGTTCAAATTAAACCCTAAAATAATCACTGATCCAGTGACTGCTTTAAAATATACCATAAGTTTCATTTTCGTGTAGATTTTGTCAATATGCTATTCTGTGTTTCAGTTTTATAAATCTTAATTCCACCAGTGTTAGTCATATATAGATCAGCAAAATAAAATTTCACATATTTGAGAAACCACAAGAAGTGCAATGTGTTTTCTTATTTCATCTGCCAACTCATTAAGAACTTACTTGTATCAAGTCACATTATTTGTACCAGCCTTGCTGGCAATACTAGAAATCTTCATATTTCTCTCCTTTATCAGAATGAATTCAATTTTATTGTATATGTAAGAGCTCTTATTCATATCACAAGCATTTTACTCTTTCACATTTATTGGCTTATGTATATAGAAAACAAAGGCATGAGTGAGGATTCAGAATTGTGCAATGACTTATCAGAATTTGTCAGTGAAACTCAAAAATATTTGTAGATGTCTCCATCTGATCATGAAAAATGACTAAGCTTTTAGATTTCTTCCTACCAGGGTATCTTCATCCCAAGAAAGTTACCTTCAGAATTCCCTCATTTGTTACAAAATTCTAGACTCCCCCCAAAAAAACTTAGTTCTGAGCAATACCTTATTTTAGGCACAAGATTTAATGTGGCAATGCAAATCGTTTCAGAAAGATAGATACTGCCTGTGGGAGCCATTTACAGGGGCATGTCAACAAATAACAGATACATTAGACTTTTAACTAACTATAAATCTTATTTATTCCAAATAATACTTTTGATAAGGGATTTAGATTAGTGCTGGTAGATGTTGCTTTACATTGCATGATTTCTATAACAATTATTAACAATAATAATTATAAAAATTATCATAGATTGAGGTTCTATGCTTAAAGCAAATATACTCAAGTGATTACATAAAAGGCAATTAAAATATTCTGGAAGCACTCTGTTATCATTTCACTCAGTGATGTTTAAAATCAGAGCTAAAATGGCCTCAAGGGTCACAAGAAACTTTGTCATGTATTTTTTTGCTTTCTTTACCATTTCAACCAGAGTAGCTACAAGTTTAACTGTTTTGAATGATTTTTTGAATCTGTCCTTTATTTTTCATATAATACTTCATTGTTCATAACTAAAAATGTTTGAACAGAATAGGTAATCACTGTTTTGTTTGAAAATGTAGTAACATACAGGATGCCAGCAGATTTGGGAAATACATCTCCTGTGTTGACTGTTCCTCTTTTAAATAGAGTTCTTTTTCAACTGTTACTTTTTACGCCTATCATCTTTTCCAAATACTCCACCGGTGCCTCTTGGAGTAAGGATATTTTAAACATGGGACCTGACATTCCTTAATATCAGGGTCTTCAGATAGCTTCCCCATAAAGGCAACAAATGGTAGAGGAAATTTCCTCTCAGCCAGTCTTCTCCCTTGTAGGGCTAATGTATGTAAATTGTCCTTTTCAGAAAAGAAACCATGGCTTTCCTTTACTTCTCACATATTGCAACCTTGGCCTTAAAGGAATAAAGCTAATATTGTCTAGGCAGTAGGACTCTATAAAATTATATTGGATGCAGTGAAGGTATTAGAAAAAATATTTTATTTCTACGTTGCCCTGACCCCAGCAGAGTACCTTGTACATAAGTAAGCCCTTGATGAATGTATTTCTAGTTCATAATTAACCATATTCTAGATGGTGATGTTCAGGTCTGATTTCACTCTTAATTTGTAGATGTTTTCATACTCTTCTGAAATTTTAGAAGGGTGCAAAATTTTAGAAACACCCAAAGGGTATGTTCTTAACTACTACAAAGATTTTAAGTGACCCAAACCAGATCTTATTTTTCAAGGAACGTTTAGTTCGACAGAAAGTTTGGCATTCAGTCAGAATGACATTTTTTATTCAAGCAGCTTTACAATAATTTTAAAATGAGGACCAGCCAGCATTTAGTGATGATTTATCTACAGAAGTTTCAGCAAAACTTCTTCACAAACAAAGAAACTATTCACTGTCTGTTCGGCATCTTCTTAACATCTGTCCACTATTGCCTTGTTCATTTTTATATCGTTTAAGAACATGCTGTAAGATAAGTTTATTTCCTCATTTTTCTACAAATTGTGCCCTGAATTTGAAATTGATCAGAAGTGTGATAACTATTTTTAAATCAAGCCCTTTTCGTGTTTACTATCCTTTGTCAATCTGTTAGTTGATATAAGGCTTGATAGTATGTTTAAATTTAGAAATTAATATTTTTCCTTAGAAAAAAGAGTGCTGGAACAAATCTCATGATTATAGAAAATCTCAGTGTCATTTTTGTGTCATAGAGACAGTCTGTTGGTTCCATAATATGACTTACACATACACAACTTTACTTTACTGAAAACATACATTTGTTACATTTTACCATTTGGAGTAAAATATTTAGTTACTGAAAAATTCCAAATGAAAAGACTTAGTAATATATGCTTTGGCTGAACTGTGATATTTGAGAATTTAGAACACCATAATTATAGAATCACCCTAAAGATCTCAGAAATTTTACATAATCAATCATCCTTTCTTCAGGTTGATTTCAGTTTTAATCTGATAGGCAGACAGATAAATATATACTTTTTCAGAAAAATCTTTTTAAAAATCATATAATGTATAAGGTACTAGACTAAGTCCTGAAAATATGCTAATTTAAAAGAAATAGAAGTAGATATCTATGTCTTAAAGACGATGGGAAATTATATTGCAGCTTTGAGCAGATTAGAAAAAAAATCCTTTAGACCTTTATTACTAAAATGGGTTTATAGGGTTTTGACATGATTTTCATAGATCATGAATGAGCAAATTATCATCTTTCTCTAATCAGCTAATGTTAAAATTAAGGGAAATTTTTTCTTGTAAGAGATTTGTTAACGAACATTTTTATTAATAACACTTATCCTGTGTTTCATTTGCTTTTGAATATGTTTTGTTTTGTTTTATCTTGATTTGACTTTTGGTACTGGGATAGAATCCAGGACCTTACACATGCCAGGCAAATGTTCTACTACTGAGTTGTACCTCCAGCACTTTGTATATGTTTTTGATTCACATGCAGAAAGGAGTAACTACTGTACATTAAGACTATCCACAGATAGAGTCAAATTTCACAATTCTATGCATAACCTTTATTGTGGTAGGCTCAGAGTGAATTGTGATTCTTTCTTTGCTTGTGGCATATTCACAAATTATCCCTACTTTTCTTACCATTATATAATTATAGTGTATACTAGGTAACAAATGTAGACCAATTTAAACAGGGATGGAGTTTACCAATCTCAGACCCAAAATAATATGATCAGGCAAAAAATTAAACAATAGTTTTAAAGGTCAAAAACTAGTTGTAAAATTATGTCAAATCTCAGATCTAACAGGAAAAAGTGTGTGGAAAGTGAAGAAGGAGGGAAAGATTTGTGTACAAACCAAGGGTATTGAGTTTAATGAAAGAAAGTTTGGAACAGTTGGGTAGGATAAAAAATAAAACTATAAGCTTAATTTTTAGCTTGATTAGAACCCTGGACTAAACATTGGGTCCTAAAGGAATTGTTCAAAACAAGTCACCAGGATAGTTTCTGAGACTTTCTAAATTTTAGGATCCAGAAATGAGGGAGAAAGTCACAATGACTTAGATTCAACTGTACATTTCTATTATGGTCGTCTTGCTTATAATCCACATTGTTTTCATTCAGATGAGAACATAAATAAATTTAGTGTGGTCTATACTTAAGAATTTCCAGAATATTTCATATATGTAATTTATAAATTCATTATTGATTTTATGTAATTCTAAAGCATGTTTATCTCTCAACCAAAGAAGTAGTTTCTAAGCTATTAGTTGGCTAGTCATAGCAGAAAATTTGGAAGATAGTCTGAGTAAATTGATATTCTCTACATTAAACAAAAGTGAAAATTCCTTTGATCCACCCATTATAGAATGCATTCCAAATATAATTCAAAATGCATTCACATAAATGAAAAGAAACATTTGATCCTGAAGTTGTGATATGATAGAAAAACTGTCACAGACTTGGTTTAAATGTCAGATTTGATTTTTCCAACTTTGTGTTTCTGGTCAAGTTTTTAAACTTTTGTGATCTTCACACTTCTCATCTGTGAATGGGATAAACAGTTGTCTTTGGGGTTTTACAAAGATTAAGTGATGTAATTTTTGCATCACACATGTGCCTTTTATGCTATAGGTAAAATATTTTAAATCTTTATTTCATTTTTGTCTGATAATGTGGTAATAGTAGCTTACACTTTCTTTCCCAGTAATCAGTGAAGTCAATTGAATTGAATTGGAGCAAGGTTCTTTGTAGAAGACAAAATTATACACACACACACACACACACACACACACATAAAATGCTACAGGGCCATTGAAGATTTGCCTAACACTGATATACAGAAGCACAGAACGTCCCCCACCAATAATGTTTGTGTTGGAGGATGTTCTCTATCACAGCTGCACTCCTTGATTGGCATAGTAATATCCTGTGAGTAGCAGCCCTGCTGTGTGGATCATGTTTTGTTTTCTGTCAGCAGTGTATCACAAGTATTTCCTCAGTGGGCTGAAAAGACCCCGAGTGGGAGGTTGATAAAAGCGGCCTGGTCTTCATGCATCACTCCGAATGATTTCAAAGAGAAAAGAAGCAGCTGTGACAGCGTTCACACAAGCCACTCGGGTGGTCTTATCTTTGTAGTCTAACAATAACAGTACACTCTGGCTTGCATTCCTCAGCTGGTGAAGACCAGAGTTGCCTGAGAGGCATACATTCTGCTTTCTGGACATGTTGTAAAATCGCATCCATGATAGAGGGAATGACATCTCTACCTTGTTGGGGAATTTGTCTTCAATGTTAGTGTAGAGAAATACACTCTATAAATCTTACATGTCTGAATCAACATTTCTATTATATAATTACTTGAACTAATGTGTAAGTGATTGGTATTTGCATGTGCCATCTGAAGATTTTTTATTTGACCAGCTATAGAATTATAAAAAGTATTTCACATAAGAAGATCATGATAGTAATACTATTCTACTCTTAAAGTAGATCTAAGTGTACCTCTTTTGTTTAGCCATTTATGGGGCATGAGCCATGTTTATCACTTTCAAAATATCTTATATAAAGTTATTTTAAAAAGTAACTTTATGAGTGATAAAACTAGATACTGTAGGTAGGACATACTTGAGTTACAAGATAGTTTATATAATATAGTCTAATACAGAGTACAGCTGAGAAATATTGTCTACAAATATGAATATCAATATATCTGTATAATATATATAAAACAATATATCTATATACCATATGTATAGGTCAGTAGATACAGAATACAAGTAGATGGTGGGGCATGCATGTTGAACGTGTATATATCTAAAACAGTAGAAATGAAGTTCTCCATGTATGTGACTGTCATTGCATTTATTCCTCCTTATAATCTCACTGTAGCTATCCCAACACTTCCCTGATCTGTTTTCATAAAAATCAAATGGTAGCAATGATTGAATAAAATAAAAAGTGATTATACTATATAATGTGCTATGCAGTGAAATATAAACATTTTTTCGTGAAGGAAATTGATTCTCCTTATGCTCTACTTTAGAGCACCTGTGAACAAACAGAAGTATTAAGGCCATTTCAGAGGTCACAAAAGAGTGCAGAGTAAAATTTGTTTTCCAAATTAGTTTCTAGTGACTAGATATGTCTGAATAAGTTATTTCTGGTTTTTATGATGAATGTATGCTTTCTTGCATCATAAGTTGTCATTTTTTCACTTAAATAGAGTTTCCTATAGAGCAAAAAGCCCTCTAAAGT
Source organism: Hystrix cristata (assembly GCA_004026905.1). Taxonomy (NCBI): domain Eukaryota; kingdom Metazoa; phylum Chordata; class Mammalia; order Rodentia; family Hystricidae; genus Hystrix; species Hystrix cristata. Next base: position 180,014 of record PVJO010000001.1, read on the forward strand.
GAATCTGAAGTAGATTTACAATTTAATCCAGATAACTGCACATGTACAGTTTAAATCTTTTAAGTAATAATAACTAAAACAAAATAATCAAATAAAATTTTAATAGACATAATTAGTAGCCTCGTTAGCATCTAACTAAATGAGATGTTTTACCTTTTTAGCTGTATTTGATAACATTAAACTTTCACACATAGACACTGGCGATGTTACTTTGTGTGCATTCTTATGGATTTTAGTCCTTTCACTGAAAAAAGAAAATTCATTGCAAGTCAGATTTAAAGGGTAACAATTAAACCTTACACTATTGAATAATCTGAGCCTGTGCTCCACGTACGTGTTTGAATCAAAGTTTTTACAAAGGACCCAGACTTTCTTCCTAGGGGGCTGTCATTCACCGTGCCTGCCCTTGTTCATTGTGGTGAACAGACTCAGACCGTGTCTTGACGTTGTCAAGTTCTACGGGTCGGTTAATGGAGTAAGTGGGTCATGTAGCTCTCTCCTTCACTTATGAAAAGCAAAGGTGACTACTTCATAAAGCTGTAAGAATATTTCCTTTGCCCTTTGATATTAGTTTTTTTTCATAGATACAACTTGCAGTACATAAATCCAACTATAATTCCTTTAAGTAAGCAAGCAGGAGAGAGAAAACCCATTATTTTTATGAGCGTCCACTAAAGAAAAAAATGAAATTTCAGTTGACTGATAGCTATTTTAAAAGAATATTCGGTTTCATTTAAAAATCTTTAAAATAAGTGAAATGTGTTACTATGGACAAATTGCCTGTTCTGTAATAAGAACTATGAGTTTTTATTACTATCTACATTCATATTTGCTGTATTTTGTGAGGATTTCATGTGGGTTATAGACTTAAGAAGTCAAAGGAAGAAAAAAGGCAACAGGAAGTGAAAAGTGAGATGATTTACATGTATTTTCACTAGAATCCAGTCTATGATAAATTATTTAAACATGTTATCTATATAAAACATGATTATTTTACTGTTGTTTTATTTAGAAAGTGGTTAAATGTGCATTAGTAATGATCATCATTACAATTTATTCATTTTAAATTTATGATCAGATAGTAGTCAAATGTTGAACCAATAATAGAAGGAACAGCACACACATGTACATAGCACTTTCTAAATTCTGCCCTGTGCACACGGGAGCACATGTAAGGCTCTCAGTAGGTCTCCGAGGTAGATATTTCTACTCTCCACATTTTCCTAATGAGAAAGGTAGAGATAATTCACCTAAGGTTACTAAGGCCAAAAGTGAAAAATCTTACTATACTGAATTAGCTTATTGCTTCTCCACTGCATCCCATTCACCCCAAATTCCTTTGACTTTGTTTTGGGGCATAACAAGTGAAACTCATGTGTCCTGAAGTCTTCTCTTTCCCTCCACTGTTGCCCTTCCCTTGGTTTTTCTACGCTAGTTCAGTGTCTCTTTCCTTTTCTATAAACCAAGTCTCTGACACTGTAAAGGTCTTCCTGTTATTCCTCCTTCAGGCATTACTGGTACCAGCAATTTCACTGCCCCAGGAATTACCACCTTCTTTCTTCTTTCCTAAGTGGTTAAGGTATCCAGAGTCACAATGTCTGGGTTCATGTTCTACTTTCATGATTTACTGGCTCTGTCTCCTTAGCAAGTCAATTAACTTAATTAAGCTTCCATTTCCTCGTCTCCAAAATATGGATAACATTCCACTCAGAGGCCTAAAAGGAGAAGAAAGTTATATAGTGGCTGTAAAGTTCTTTAGCAGGGAATGTGCAACGTACATATTACCTGTACTCACGTATTACCTGTACTTACTATCACTCCCTCAGTACAACCCCACTGTGAAGTCATTATTTCTCACATAGTTAACAAATTTGGGAGCCATTTAATCGAACCTATTATGCCCAAGTTGCTGAGTGAAAAGTTACTGTCTGCAAGAAGCTGTCCGTCTTGCAGGACAGGTTGCTTTGCTAAGGGCTGGTGACAGGCACCTGAACTGTTTTACATTAAACAAAGAGCACATGCATTGACAGCAGTCACTCCCTGACTCTTCTCTCAAAACCCAGCATGCCTGTGGGGGAAGGGAGTGGATTGCAGATTTAATATGGGAACATACCCGTCCTTACCTCATTAAATTTTTGACCTACTAAAGTCAGACTATAAACAAATAAAATATGGTTTCATTTAATTTCACATATTTTGGGATAAATAATTAAGGATATGAGCACACTATTGCATATTGTTTAAGTACTCATTGAATTCATTGTCAAATTGTTCACTACTATATGGCTAAATATTGCATTTTTCCCCTTTGAGGTAAAGTTCAATTCAATTAGCTGCAATGAATATGTATTAGATCTCAGCTCTCTTGGAGAGATTCTGTGATAAGTGTTGGAAGGAAATCAAAGACAATAGTCTCTGCTGTTTGGGCTTTCAGTCCGTTATTAACTAAACATATGAAGCAGTTCAGTGTAATATGACAATGAAAGCAATAAAACGAGGAGGAGTAAAAGGAATGAAATCCATTAATCTGCATTAATCCGGAAGGCACCGTAGGTGAGATAGTCAACAGATGATGCTTTTCCTAATGAGGAAAGGCCCACATGCCCACAAGAGGTTTAAGAAATGCAAAGTCACTGTCTTTGTTTTGAAGGATGGAGTGCAGATGGAAAAGCTGAAAAGCCATCTGATAAATGCTCATTCAGAGCTTGCAAGCTTGACAATGGACAATGCTAAGTAATGGAAAAAGATATGACCAACTCTGCACCAACAAGGTGGAGAGGCACCCAAACAATTTTAAAATAATATTATTTGCAAGCTTCAGATTATTATAAGTCAAAAAGCCACACAGAGAAAGGGTTATTCACTGTTGGAAGTACAGGGTCTGACAATGAGGCACTATCTGCCTGCACCATCCTGGACTGTATATATAAGCAAGAATTTGCTTCAAGAAACAGAATAGGGAGATATGGAGAGACTAGATCATCCACAGAGAAAAATGATGGCTCTGTCATTTGTGATTTTTCTGAGCCCCTATTATTCTATGTCCTATTTTGTCATGAGGCCTGTTCATTTATCCTCACGTGCACTGGCCTGGCCTTCGGTCACCCAGGGGGCATTAGGGACTTTCACAAGTTGTGGGAGAAAAGGATTGTTGGACCAAACCAGATTTCCCCTACTTGGTTAGTAACTTTCTGTTACTTCCCTGATCGACCAAGGGTAGACTTTGGATTGGACCGCTGTTAGGCTTCCCTCTCACTGCTGCCCTGGGAGGCTGAGCCACTGTCCGGCTCCATCACCGCTGGCAACAGTGAGCACACCTGTTTTCATCGTTATTTCATCATACTGAGCCTTCTTTGCCACAATTATTGATTAGTAGTGTTTGTGTGTGTGCATTCATATTTTCCCCCTTTCTCTGTTCTTTAGTGAAATGGAGACTGTACGAGGTAAGATTGAAATATATGGTGAATGTCTGAATTTTAAGAATTTACTATAGTAAGAGACACAGTGGCAATTAATCCTTCTCAAAATACTCCCCCTCACTCCAGGTACTCTTATCCATTGTTCTTGCCACTTTCTTTTTTTTTTTTTTTTTGTGGTACTGGGAATTGAACAGCAGTCTGGAAGTTCTTTTTCGTGATGGTCTTTATGAGATGTGACCAAAAAAATACCATGAATGCTGCTGCCATTGCCATCCAACAGAAAGGCACGCTCATAAAATCATTACGGTGTATCTTCATTCACCTTATTCTTTGGATCTGGCACCATGATACATTTGGCTCTTCGCCAAAGTCAAAATGATCATGAAAGGTAAACGATTTGAATTGATTCAGGACATCAACTCAGTCACAACAGTTCAATTAAAGACCAAAAAAGGGCTTCCAGAAGTGCTTCAGAAAGTGGCAAGAGTGATTAGATAAATGCGGCAAGCAAAGGGAAGTATTTTGAGGGAGAATAATGGCAATGTGCCTTTTACTGTAATAATTTTTTAAATGTTAAACATTTACCATACTTCTCGATCACACCTCGTGTACAGCATTAATCCATAATAACAAAAGTCTGTAAATTGCTTGAGCGCGAGCATCCTGAGCCTCTTCTGCATCGTGTTTGCCAGAAATTAGGGTATATGTTGAAAGATATTTGTTGAAAGAACAAATGGAGGTTCTATTATGACAAAAGAGAGAACTATTTTATGAATTTTGGTGGTCTAGTTTTTAGAAAATAAATGATTCTTCTCTTGAGAGGAGGTATGAAAGGGATAAAGTTCCCAAAAATATGAAAATGAAGAATTGATTAGAGGACTCCTTCAGTTTGGGAGTGTATCTGGAGATAAACAGATTTACTTGAGCTTTATTACAAAGTTGGATACAATATGAATTTATTAAAATTATCCAAAATTTCTAATGACAAAGGAGGATTTATTAGAGTTTATAAGCTCTTCTTGGGATATAAAACTTTGTCAATTTAAAGAACTTCCACTAAACATTCAGTATTCTTAAGGCAATGCGAGGGGATGCAGCTATTATGATCACATCAAAAGAAAAAATACTCTTTTGCTAGGCTGGCAGTTACTTGGATGATTTATGTAAGCTTGTGAACCACTTAAAGCCCTTTAGAAAAAAATTCTCAAGCAAAAATGTACTCAAACAAGTACTACTCTGCCATAAAAAAGGATAAACTAGAGACATTTATAGGTAAGTGGATGCACCTTGAGAACATACTCTTAAGTGAAATACATCAGACACTCATCAGTACACATTGAATTGTTTCTCTGGTATGAGAAACCATAAGTGTAAATAAGGACAAAGAGTTATAAAAGATATTACGTTAAAAAAAAGATAGTATTCAAAAGAGAGGAGAACTAGATAGGGAAAAGGGGGGAAGAAGGAAGGGAAAAAGAAAAGAAAGGAGAAAGGGAAAATATGGAAAAATGTAAATAAACATGCTGCAAATAGGGAAGAGTGGGGGAACGGAAGGGAGGGGTGGGGAAGAGGGGGAAAACCAGGATATATCATGTACAGGTACAAAATAACCATGCTGAATATGATCATTATGTATACATGTTCTTGGTTAAAAAAATGAATTTCTCCTTTAATTCAAAATAAAAAGAAATAATACTGAAATTATCAAACAAGCTTCACAGTGTATTTTGGAATAGATAGGGATAAGTGTGTATTTTAAAGAAGTGTAATATGTATATATTAGTCATATTACCAACTGTAATAAAGTGATAGAATAATGAAATTGAGTCCCTATGTATGATGTTACTTTTAATTAGAAAGAAGAAAATAGAAGTGTATGTGTATTTTTAATATTCATATTTGGCTATAATTCCCTTTTTTATTCCTCATTTTACAGTGATACACTGGAAATGGTTTCCTGAATTAAACTTCAATTTTCAAATAAATCATATCACTTTACTTGGTTCAACTGTTTTTCTTGTCACTTTGTGTCAATTCTATAGCAATATAGCTTACTTTTAAAAATTAGATTTTTTTTTACAATTTCAAAAACTATAGACTTATTTATAGCTACTGTTTTGTCTTCACTGTTTAGTTATCAGAAAGGCTTAATATTCTGTTTATATGTTTTACTATCTGATGTGTTGGTAGCTTCTTTTTTTAGTTTATTAGTACAAGTGTATAGTACATACTTTTACATTCCTCGTGAGGAGTTGGTACATGCACATAATGCATTTTATTCCATTTTTCATACCCTTTCCCTTCCCTCCCTCCCTCCTCCACTCATTCCTTAATTCCCTTCTTTTGTTAATGCATATTTGCAGTACATAATGTTTTCCATTCCTCGTGTGTAGTGTGTATATATGCATGACACATCTCAATTCCTTTTTTTAATGGCCTATCCTGCCCTGTCCTCCCTCTCCCTGTCTCTTGACCCTCCTCCCTTGAGAAAGATCTATCTCCCTACTTCCTATTATATGTCCTTTATTTTGATCTTTATTTTTTGTCTGTTTCTCATATAAGAGAAACTATGTGATATTTAAGCTTGTAAATATAATTTATTTTTACTTAATATTATGTTCTGGAGGTGTATACATTTTCCTACAAATGTCTCAGGTTCGTCTTGCTTTATTGCAGAATGTGTGACTACCACAGCTTCTTTCTCCATTTATTTGTTGATGGACACACAGGCCACTTCCAAGATTTAGCTATTATGGCTTGTGCTGCTATAAACTTGGATGTACATGTATCACTGTAATATGGTGTCTGTAACTCTTTTGGGAAGATATCTAGAAGGGAGTAGCTGGGTCAAATGGAATTTCTGGTTTTAATTTTATGAGGAATCGCCCTACTGATTTCCATGGTGTTTGTACTAGTTTACATTCCCACCAACCTGAAAAGCATTTAACACTTGGCATTAATTTTACAAATATTTATTTAGAATATACTACATGTTCATCTCCGTTCTACACATTAGGAATTCAAAAATGAACAGAAGCAGTCATCAGTTGTCAATGGGCTTTCTTGAAACTTTCTTTTTTGGTTACTTTTCTGAATGTTCTCATTTATTCTCTCTCTCTCTCTCTCTCTCTCTCTCTCTCTCTTTTAATTTGTTCTCCTTTCTTTCCTCCTGCTACAAATAAAATTCAGATTTTTCAAAGCCTTTGCTTGGAATTCCTCTCTTCTCCCTGTATCGTATTTTCTTAGCAATCTTAGCATATCACCATCAGATTTCACATTTATGTTCCTAACTTTCTTCTCTAGCATTGCAGTCTGGAGACATGCTGGAATTTCCTAGTTGGAAATTTACCTCTCAACACATTTCACTCTGTCTATTGAGGTATCTAATTAGTAACAAAGTATTTCCATAAATTATAATGAGTCATGATAAGAAGTTAAAACTTGAAGAAAATATCGGAATGTAATCTAAAGTAGACTGGGTTACTAAAGGCATCACAGTGGAAGTGGTGTTTAAGCTGTGACTTAAAAGTTCACTTAACATTGATTAGGCACAGTTCAGTAATCAGAAGCCCGTGTTTGAGCAGAAAGAATAAAATGTGTAAGAATCCAGAGGTGGGAGAGTGTATATCTCCAAGTAACTGAAGACAGAGAAGTATTGAAAGAAAAGAAGCAAGAGGATTATCTTAGAATCGGTCTGGGTATAAGTGTGAAGGGCTCTCCAAGTTAAGTTAAAAGTGTTGTATTTCTCATACCAGAAGGAGAAGTCACTGACAGTTTTCATCAAATTATTCATTTTATCATATTTGTGTTACATGAAAAGGTTTCTCAGTTAAAAAAAAAAAAGAACAAAGTGTGAAAGTAAAGAAACCAGTTAGATGTCGTAGGCATTGAGTCTTAGCTGTTCGGCACAGAGGTCGTGGGGCTCTGGACAAATGGTTGGTGCCGAGGTTGCTTTGATGTGAGATGTGTTGAAGAGGTGGTACGTGGTGTCGTTATGAGAAATTGGATGTCGGTAGGGAGGGTGATGGAAGTGACGAAGATGGTGTCTAGTTTTCTGCCTTAAACAGTTAAGGGAATTGTGAGTTAGAATTGGAGGAGGGACAATAACAAGCACACATCAAATTAATTTGGGCCCTTTTAAATGGATCATTACTGAGAGACACTCAGTGGAAATATCCAGGAGGCAGATAGATACGTGATCTGGAGCACGACAGAACCAGCTTGTTTAAAATTTAGATTTGGAGTTTACTGTTCACAAAAGTAGCCTTCAACATAGTTGTATTAATCCAAAAAAATCAAAACCTCAAATCTGTCCCATGAGTTCTGTCCCTCTTGGTTTCCTGTAAAGTAAATCAATTGTCAAGTCTTATCAATTTTGCTATTATTTTTCTTATTCGTTTCAACATTTCTGATTCCAATAGTTTTATTAGCTTCTTGTGCTTGCCAGAACTATTACATATTTAATGGTAGCAGGACTGGTTGCTTAAGATTTATAGACTATTCTATTAATCTAGGAGAATTTTGACTGTTATGACTGTCATTTGCGCAAATATATTAGCTGTGGGGAAAGAAGAATATGGAAAGACTTATAAAATATGAGCTATGGGAAAGGGGAATGGAAAATTAATATTTGATTAAAACTAGTAAGGAATACATTAGAGGTGCCTTAGCAAATGGGTAGACTAGAATTTTCCTTTTAATTTTTAGCATAGCAAATATATACCAAATAATATCAATTTATTTTACCATACTGCTCTATAAACCCTCTTCTGGCAGTAAAGATTTTTCAGATAAAATTTATTTGAAGCAATTTTGATAGATGTATGAATATATATCTGCCGGACAATTTTGTAAACATTTCACATATATTAAACCATTTAATATTTATAAAAATAATATAACTGGGAGTATGGAAGGGAGAGGTGGGGAAGAGGGTGGGAAACCCAGATATATGATGTACATGTACAAATTAACCATGATGAATGTGGTCATTATGTATACAATGTACCAATACATGTTCTTGGTAAAAAATGAAAAAAAAAAAAGAAAAAAAATAATATGAGACACTTTTATTATCCCACTTTACCGATGAGGAAATGGAGAACACAGAAGTTGTGGAGTGTTTTTCTCAAGGACATTTTAACTGCCAGGAACAGACTTGCGCCAGATGATCTGGTCCAGTCTGAACCAGTCTGTACTCTTATCCATGAAATTATAGTACTGTTAATATTTTAAGCACCTATGTATGTGCTGAGAATCATGAGGCATATGAAAAATGTATAAAATTAAACATTTCAATATACTTTAAATACCAGGTAAGGGAAAAGAATTTATTTTGTTAACTAGTTCTAGAATCATATATCGTAGATAGTTAGGAACCTATTTTCTTGTTCAAAATGAGTCAAGTTCAATGAGAAATGGTTAAATTAAAGTTTCCATTTGGGAGGCTCAACAATGACCATAGTCATTTAAATTCAGGCATTTACAACCTCCACCTGTCTTTAAGTAGCACATAAGGTGCTAAGAAGCTGCTGCAAAGTAGTATGTCCAAAAGTTAGGTTTGGTGATCTTTGCCAACAAAGGAAGAAAATGGCAAGTCTGTGTGCACGTGCATGCGTGTGTGTGTGTGTGTGTAAGTGTGTGTGTGTGCACGTGTATGTGTGTGTGTGTGCGCGTGTGCATGTGAATTCTACCTTGTTTCAGGTAGGTAGATATTATGAACAAAAGTGGAAAAGGCAATTTCCTATCTGATGGTGTGGAATCTCTAAATCAGTCAGCCCAGCAAATCTACCCTCTTCTGTTTTAGAATTTATAGGACTTTCTAAATAGCCAATTTAGTATTTGTTACTAGTTTGGAAATTAGTTTTCTGGAGCCAGTATGAAGTGCTAAGTATTTATAGACAGAAACTTTGGCAAAGAATTTAGATCTTGAAATGGCTTTTCACTGTGGCAGAAGAACTTGAATAGATTCAAGTGCAAATCCAGATTGGTAGAGAGTAGTGTGGGTTTGTGGAAATACAATATATGAGTGAGAAAGTCATTTTTTCCAGTATCACTTACTGATTATTAAAGCTGTTTTTCAATCTGACTCATTTTGAGGGCAGCTCCATAACATTTGTATTAAACGCTTTATGCAGTTGTAATATAAAAAAGACAAAGAAAAGCAAACTAAATAGATATTTTAGAATAGAATGGGAATTGAGCCAGTAAGCATGACTGGTATAGTCTTTGGAGAGTAGCCAGAAAGTCTGTGATATTTCTCTAGTTATATATACACACATATGCACACACACACACATAGTAAGATAGTATTGGGTAAAAATATGTTAACTCTTTCTATTAAATTTGAGGCTTTCCTGATTCAGAAACTCAAAACTAAATGCAAATTAACAAAAAATACCACATACACACAGGACATTTGGCAAAGCCCTGTGTCTTTCTAAAATGTCAAGATAGGAAAATATTCAAAACTTTTTTTTTTTTTTTTTTTTTTTTTTTTTGTGAAAAGGAGAAGGTTGGACTCTAGCCAAATGCCTGCTGAGGAATTCTTAAGAGAATTTCTGGAAACTGTACTTTTTAAGGTAATCATGTTCTCCATGCTTTCATGGCCCCTAATGTTACTTGAATCAATTTAAAGTCTCATCTATTTGTGCCTTGTTGTTGTACAGCCTTTAGACTTCAGTGGTCAAGTTTCACTTTGGCAAGGCGACAAAAAGAAAATATTTTGTTTGGCACTACACAACCTTTGAATACTTTAGGAAGGGATATGCCAACGGAGAGTCATATTTTGTTGCTCGAATTATATTTTTCATGTATGATATGTATGTCTCTGTATGTTAGACAAATACAGGTCAACCTTTAACTTTTCCACTAAAATTAAATTTATATCAGATACTTGATATACGTATGCTGTGCTTGGAGGATGTAAGTGAGCTGTTTTTGCAGGTAAATAACATAAAATGAAGCTCTAATATGAATATGTTTAGAATTTTATCAATACAGTTTTCTTTTTTGTAACAGAGAGAGAACAACTTTGACAATCAGAAATGGCCAAGGGAAAAAAATGTCTAACTTGGTTGTAATAATTTGGAAAGTTCTATCATTTGTATTAATTCATCCATCCCATTGTTTCATATAAATGTTGGAAATGAGGCCACAGTGTATTTTTAAATTCTAGTATATATCTATATATGTACCCTAAAATTTATCATTTTAGTCAATTTCCAGCGTATTTTTCAGTAGCATTAGGTACATACACATTCTACTTCTAGAACATTTTCATCTTTCCAAAGTGAAACTCATTACCCATGGCACTAACTTCCTACTTCCCTCAACCTGGTGCCCCTGGCACCCACCATCTTGTGTTTCTTTTTTCCTCAAGAATTTGACTACTTTAGGTAACTTACTTGTCCTTTCTAGCTGGCTCATTTCAAATTTATCCATACTGTAACAAGTGTCAGAATTTCTTTCTTTTATAAGACTGAATAATATCCATTGCATATATATATTACATTTTGTTCATCCAAATGAACACTTGGGTTGCTTTTATCTTTTGCTGTTGTGTTTACTAATCCTTAATAATATGATCGCTAAGAAAAAAAAAAGTCAAGTGTGAGGTGATAGAATCTATACTAGATTCATAAACAGAGAAACTAGGATTAATTCTCCCCCAACTAGATAAATAAATTAACTGCTTTCAAGTTTAGTTTTTATTTTGTATAATTAACAGAAATCAATTTGTATGCCATTATTGTTATTAAAGTTAGTAGCTATTGAACATTTCCATATCTCATATTGTTCAAAAGCCTGTAACATATGTTTTTCACTGTATTCTGACTAGGACCCTGTAAAGCAGGGCAGTTTCAATTCCCAAAATGAGTGTGAGACTGTGGCATATGTTAAAAAACTACTTATTAAACTATACAGCAGTAAACAATTATTCCTGCCTTTTACACAGTGTCAGGATACGCAAGGATTCAAGGTAAAGGTTGAGAATAAAAACAATTCTGTTACATAGCCACAAGCAGCACACCTGGTCAACCATCTGAGTTGATGAGAAAATATTGCAGTTAGAATCATATGAGCAATCACTAAAAATAAATGAAAACTAAAACTGCAGCATACTTGTACTGATAGTATTTAAAGTTGTTAAGTGTTCAAAGTGTGTAAGGTAAATCAAATTTCCCAGTGAAATCAAAGTCTCAATATTGTGCTGGAGGTTGTATTAGTCAGCTGTTTCTTGCTGTGACCAAATTCCTAAGAAAAACAACCTAGAAGAGAAAATGTTTGTTTGGGCTCATGGTTTCAGAGGTTTCCGTCCTTGGACCTGTCTCTGTTACTTCTGGGTCTGTGGTGAGGCAGAACATCATGATGTGGAACATGCGGTGGAGTAAAGTGACAGTTCATTGTTGACAGAAGGCCAAAAGGAAAAGAACTAGAGACAAAGAGACCCGGGACAAGGTGTACCCCACAGACCAATACCCCCGGGGACCTGCTTTATCCACTTACACCTAACCTCTAGCAGCCTGTTCTACTATGATCTAATAAATGTATGAAGTCACTGATGGAATTAGTGCTCTAGTCTTCCAGTCATTGTCCAAAAAGCCCACACAGCACCAAGCCTTTGGTACAATGAAACTTTTGGGAGACCTTTTGGATCCCAACCACAGTAGGGGTGGAGAATTGTGTTATCCTTTTAATATCAAAATTTTATAGAAATTATCACAGTTTGCTATAAGTATTATAAAAGTAATAATATGAAAGTGACTGGCCTAGCATGTTTCCCATAAGTACCGGAAAGGAAATTAATATTTTCTAGACTTTATCATAGATCTGGGAATGTTTGAATAAATAGATGAATAAAATTTCTCTATGGAAGGATCAGTTGTGGGAGAGACTAAAGATAATTAAACTTTTCACTATTCGTAAAGTTGGATCAGTATGAATAGTGAAAATTTTATAAATAAAACTAAAATAGGGTGATGTAATGGAGAATGATGGAAGTATCTGGAGAATACTTCTAAATGGGTAGATTTAGGAATTATTTCCTGAGAAAGGGGCATCATAAACATTAGGGGTTCCACTACTATACTCCTGTGAGGGTAGAAATCACATTTTTCTTGTGGAACAGTATATCTGCAGTGCATTATACAGATTATAACACTTGGTAGTCATTCACTATATTTGTAAATCTAAGAAGAAGGAAGTGGAATAATAGTAAAGCGTGTGCTTTTAAAAATGATGGTTCCAGGAAATGATGGTCAAAGATATAATCGTAACAGTGGTAACAAAAAGTGAAATAATACTTTATAAGTATCAGTAACTTCATATAAGTTGTGATGGACATCTTTAAAAGTGCTGTAGGTATGTTAGGAGAACTGGGAACTACATTTGATGAGGTATGTAGATTATGAAACTCTTAAATGGCAGTACTGGCTTAGAAATATAGGGGCAGGATTGGTGATTCTAAGTCCTGAATATAGAATGTTTATAAAATGCAATCACTTTTCTTTCACATAATAGTACTGGATTGATTTTAAAGTGCTGATATGGAAATGAGAATAGAAGTTGAGAAAAAAGTTATTTTGATCAAAAGTTATTGTTAATATTATAAACAATAATGAGAAGACAACTGCTGCTTTTAGTTAGAAATCTTTACACTCATGAATTTTATTTACTCATCTATATATAACCATATTATATTATATATAATAATTTATAGAAAATAACACAAAAGAACAAAACAGAAATGACCATATACAATAATTGGTACAAATAATTTAATACTTTTTATTATAAAATGAATTTAAAATATTTTGATATTTGTATAAAATCTAAAGGATAATTTTATCTAAACCTATTATTTATTTTTAATGAAGTAATAATAATTCAATGAATTCTTCTAATCAGTATTGGTATGATATCACTTCCTATATATAAAGCCAATCAGCATGAAGAACATTTGTCCTATATTGCTTTTTTTATATTGGTTTTTATGTTAATTTTATCTTTCTTTTAAAAATGTTATTGGTATACTTTTTACATACATAATAATCACATTCACCATAGGGAATTTGTACCTATACATATTAATTACACTAAAGGGACCTATTTTATCCAAAAGGAGATGTAGAGAACACAATATGGATCAGAATTCTTAAAAATGATGGTATCTATTGCTGTATGTCTAAAAAGTCTCCTAATAAATGAAATTTTATTTGTATAACTACAATCCGTGTTTATGTGTAGTATATATGTGTGTATGTGTGTTCTATTGGTAACAACACTTCAGTAGTGTACTGTTTAATAGTGAATACCAACTCTTTTAATGAGCCCTTTGTGATAACCGCTATGCCGTGTGCTTTCTACTGTTAGGACATTTAAATATAGAAACAAACCTATGAGGGAAGTACTTTTATTATCTTAAGAATACTGATAAAGAAGCAGGGGCACAAGGAGTTCAAAGAATTTTCCAAGTCAAGCGGTGGGAAATGACATAGCCAAAGTTTAAACCAATCAATAGTGCATTCCTTATTTCTTTATTCCTTTTTTTTTTCCTTTAGAAATTCATTGCTTAAAATGTTTCGAACTTCATCTAGGTGAAGGGAATAAATGTGATAGAAAATAATGAGAACTGTATACATTTGATTCTAGACTATTATCTCCTCTTTAAATGAATTAAGATAAATTGCTTGTTTGTTACAGGGTGACAGTTTTATTTAGTCAAAGATGTGTACTAACCCAGAAAATGGGAGCTACCACTGTACTCTGGTCTGAGATTTAATTTTTAATTCTAGGATATCAGATGACATAATTTCATTACTCCTCACCAGTATTAAAATTTTATTGTTACTCTTTATGTTATCATTTGATGGTCTGTGAGTCTCACAGAACCTGTAATGGTTCCTCCCCCTTTTTCACATCCTTTATTGTAAAGAGCGAAGTGCAATAGAAGAATAATGGCCTGTAGTCTTGTTTAGATCTTTTGATGTTGTAGTGCCCGAAGTTTAGTACCAAGTAAATGCTCCTATTTTCAAAGTGACACAGCATCAGTGTGTTGCTGTGTATCCGTGAGCTTGATGACATTCCATAACATTACCAAAATATGCTTTGGAAAAACTAAAAAAGAAAGGTGCTATCTACAAAAAACCATTTTGGCTTCAATACAAATAAATTATGTGAAATAATATTAATTTGTTTTCAAAAAAAGATTAATTTGTTTTCTATAAACATTCATTGCAAAAGCTCTCTTACTTGTTAAGAGCTTTTGCGAGATACCATTCCCATACCATAAAGTCTCCTGTTCTAAAGGGTATATACAATGGTTTTTTAGTATATTCACAGAACTTTTCATATTGACTACTTTTCTCTCTTTGTTCATTCAAGAAAGTCTAGAGCAGTAATGTGTACATTGGTAGTATTCTATCAGGATTTGCTCAATAAACCACTTGATGAATACAAAGATGCGGGAGAAAGGGCCAGATAATCCTAGCCATATTCAAATGAAACAGCTTATAAAATCAGAGGGAATAAGTAAGTATTCAGATATAGTCTTCTGAAGGATGCAAATAAATGATTCGAAGAACACATTTGTTGATAGTGTTAGTTGTAATATGGACACCTATAAAAACAATGTAGGCTTGTTAGTGTCAGGTAAATTGCTCAGCATGACACTTATCCCTCATGTGTCTTTACTTATGTGTGGCTTAAATTCATAGCAAAATGAATTAACACTTAGAGTATTTCTTTAAAATTATATTATTACGTGAGACAAGGCAGCATCATAATATATTATGATAAAATGTGACATTTTCCTGTAGTTTCTGTGATTTACCTGCTCATAAATCCAAAGAAAGGAAAATTAGATCTTTATTTTAGACTCTTAGTGATTCTAATAGCAAGAACATTTTCATTGGTGAGATTGTCGTAAAATTGAATGCCAAAACACATTTGGTAAAGCAGCTAAATTATTTAGCAGCAGTTAATACCACATAATAGACAAATCCTGAAGCTTTTTTCTCTCCTGTTTCACTTGTGCCCCCACTTAGCATTGGCTTGACTGTCTCTCTTCGTGACACCAAATGGCATTTTCTTATGTGTTGGCCCAGACGTTGACAACCTACTCAGGTGCCCTGGTGCGTGAGGCTCCCCGGGGTTTTGGTCTGGAAATGTGTACTTTGAAAATTCTGTCTACTGATCCTAATTCATAATACTACTTAGAAGACAGTGTCATTAAGCTTATCTAGCTGTCTATCTTGAGTTCAGTAGTTTTCATAACAATATATAAGAGTGACTACGATCATTGGTCATGTAATAGCTATATTTCACATTTCAGGCAACAACCAAACTATTATCCAAAGTCTAAGAATTTTGGTCTCTCAAAATACTGTTATTATCTGTCTTTTTTATTATAACCGTCATAATTACATGAAACATTATTTCCTTGTGATTTTTATTTTCAGTTTCTATTGACTAATAATTTGAGGATCCATCGTGTGTTTCTTAGCCAATCATATATTTTCTCTGGAACAATGTCCATTCAAATTATTTGTCCTATTTCCAAATTGGGCTATTTATATTTTATTATGGAATTGTACCAGTTCTTTATATATGCTGGATGTAAGTCCCTGTTCAACATATGATTTGCAAATGTTTTCTTCCATCCCGTGTGTTGTTTATTCATTTATTCAATGATATGCTCTTTGAAGTAAATTGTTTTAAATGTCAATGAAGCCTAAATTGCTAGTCTTTTATGACTTAAACTTTTTTTCTGTGTTTCTATTACTGTAATATGTACTATAATTTTTGGTCTATGTGACAGTTCTCCTAACAGACAGTATATTTGGAACACTTAGGCTTGGATCTGAGTTTTTTACTATAAGTTGTGAGCAAAGGCCTGAAAATAGTAGAATGTCAGTGAATGTTTGTTGAATAAGTTAATGCATTTTTTATATTTTTAATAGAAAAATTTAAAACCACTGAGAAATAAAATAATCCTGGATAAGGAATGCGAGTTTTTGTACTTTGAATATAATTAACTTCAGAAACTTGTTGGTCATCTTCATACAAAATGCAGATAGAGACTCCTTCCTGAATTAATTCTGCATGCTTTTTTTGTTTGTTTTGGGTGCTGCGGATTGAACTCAGGGCCTTGTGCTTGCTAGGCAAGCACTCTAACCACTGAGCTAAATCCCCAGCCCATGCATATTTAAAAGAATATTTCAACCTTGACATCAGGTAAAGCCAATTGCCTAATTTGATCTTGCAAAAGCAGAATGAGTGAAGAGAGGCCATCTGTGTTTTTTTTTTTTTTTCTAAAATCAGAATATCCCTTGATATAATCTTACTTACGGTTATATAGTTATGAGTTGAGAAAAAATAAGAATACTGGACAAAATAATCAAACCTTGTATTTTCATGGAGATCATTCATAGTAGTCATTAAGTATTTGCAATTGGCATGACTTTTTCCATTACTCTTGAGTCTAATTCCATGTCTTGCATGAGTATACAGATGTTTTGTCTTATGTTAATTTCTGTTGGAAATGTCTTCAGTCTTTCAAAGATTTCTTCGAAGTGAAATATCTTTAAAAATAGTACGCTTTTTGTCATAGTATTATTACACTAGAAACTTTGGTTCTTCAGCTGTGATGATGAGAAATAGAAAACAAATACGATTCCATGCTGAAACATCTTTGTAAAGAAAAAAAACAACTTATTTTGTTGTTTTTTTTTCTCTTTAAATTAAATTTTTTAAAATTAGTTTTTACTTTGATAATCTTCAGGCAATTACTCTTAGAACATTCATTACTCAATGTAAATGTTTCCTTGTTTGAAATTTATAAGATAAGCTGTCTTTCTGAGTTCATTAAAATAGGATTTTCAAATATAATTAATGCACAGAACACTTTAAACGTTTTTCAACAGAAATGAGTTCAAGATTTTTTCAGAAGACATACTTTACATTTTAGATCAGATAAAAACCACATTCATTATTGTTTATTGCTGAGCTAATGCATTTCATATAAGTGGAATTTGTTACAGCTTTAAAGTTAAAAAGTAAAAAGCCCTGAGATGGGATTTGCAAGTTTGAGATACTTCTTAAAAGTATAAAGAGATAATAGCATTACAGACTGAACACCAACTAAAATATAATAACATAGCTGTGAGTCAAAACTCTGTCCTTTTTACCAAGTAATAGAATTTCCCAAAGGTGTACACTACTGTGCAAAGGTGAAGTGAGACAGAGAGATTGTTCTGAGATTGCAGAACTCTTATGAAAAATGTACAGCCAGGCTCCATAAAGGTACTAAAAAGCCACAGGTCTACCACATCCCCCTGAAAATAAGACCCCACTAGAAAATAAGCCCTAGCATGATTTTTTAGGATGCTCTTAATATAAGCTCTACCCAGAAAATAGGCCCCAGTTAAGATCGTCAGCCAGAGGTATGTCATCACAACACACAACAAATGGGTTGAATTACAAAATAATATTATTAATATATAGCTAACTATAAATAAATAATATTATTGCTATTAATACTTAAAATAAATGCTAATATATGTTATAATTATTTGTAAATACCCAAGCAGACAGCTTTGGATGAAGTGTGTACACTTGCCTAAACAGGTGAATTCAAGACTTTTTTGCCAAATGACCAATTGGAGTACAGACACAGTGTGCAAACTTGATAATGATTGGATATAGTGTGTCTAATATGAATCTTCACAATTCAATATGTCATATGTTGTAATGATGTACTCTGAGCAAGCTACACAGACAGAAGGTGCTCATTTAAGGAGAGCTCTATTGCTGAACATGAGACATTGAGGCCACTGGTTGTACAGACAGGAAATGGAGTTACAAGAAACTCAGGCTGGAATTCTGGGTCTGGAGAGTTAATATTTCAGAAAAAGATGGCATGACTGTATTTGAGTAAATGTAGATTTTTTTCTGCATGAATAAATGAATAAATGTGGATTGTTGTACATGAAAAAAATAAGACACCTCCTGAAAATAAGTACTATTGTGTCTTTGGGGTGAAAAATTAATGTAAGACCCACCCTTATTTTAGAGAAATACAGTCTGTTCTCATGGGAGCGGCATTGTGTCTTATGGGATTTTACCATTATTGTGCTTTTCTAGTGTTTTCACTTTTTCATAATTTGATACGCTTAAGAAAAAACAATCTGATTCAACTCAGGCATGATTTCTTTTATGTGGGTCAGGTACTCCCATGCTCCACTCCTAATCTTTATGTGGCATGAGAAGGCGGGGAGCTAGAGATGTCCTGTTTTGAATTGCCCCTTCTTACAGATAGAAGTATGACATAGTGCAAATGGGACGTTATGGAGGACAAGAGAGTCCTATCATGCTTGCCACTTTCTGAAGCAGTTCTGAGTTGTGATTAAAAAAAAAAATTCCATGAATACTACTGCTGAGTGTCACCCAATGGAAAAGCAAGCTTTAAAAAATGTTACAGTATGTATTCATCCACCTTACTGTTGGGATCTGGCACCATGCAACTTCTGACTCTTCTTCAAATCAAAATGACCATGAAAAGTAATGATTTGAATTAATTCAGGTCATCTAGACAGCTATCATAACACAATTAATGACACTCATGAGAAAGGACTTCCAGAACTGCTTCAGGAAGTAGCAAGAATGATGGGATGAGTTTGAACCGAGTGAGAATGTTTTTGAGAGGGAGGTTAATGGCAATGTGTCTTACTGTAATAATTTTTGTGCCTCTTATTTTAGACAGAATAGTAATTCATTATTTAAAACAAAAAATTACGTGGAATAATCAGTTAATGAATCTATTAGTTTGGCCTGTATGTCTGTTAGCTATTATCTCAATAATGTGCGTAATAAAGAGACAAAATCTCAAAGGTTCACAGCAATACACATTCATTCCCCCACATCTCTGCATATCTACAGTTGGCTTAGATACAGCTGGGAAAGTTTTGATTCTGGCTACAAGTCTTTCAGCTGAGATTCCTTTACTAAATTCATTTTACTCTTTCTGGTAGTTGTGGGGTAACAGGGGCAACACTCTTCTAGTGACCATGACAGAAGTACAAAGAGAAAGCACATTTCAAATACCTACTTCTGACATATTTGTAAATATCCCATTGTCCAAAGTGCCATGGATAAAGCACAATCAGGAGACAGAGAAACACACCTGTAGAGTTTCTTAGATGGCAGGATGAAGAGTTGGGGCCAATAATTCAATTTGTCACAACTTGTAACTTTAATACAAATCAAAAAACTCTTCTATGTTTCAGGAGCCTTACTGGAAGCCTTCTTTATTTCATAATACATCATACATTAAGCAAGGAAAAAAATCAGTGGAATGTTTTTGTTTGTTTACTTTTTATTATAAATTTCCTTTGATATATGTCTACCACATTGAGATTAACACCCATTGAAAAGTGAACTACATGGTGCTTTTGCAGCATGTTTGTTTTGAAGACTAGTATAAAACTTTCCATAAGTTTCCACATGCAAACCACACATATTTTAACTTGATCTTTTTTTCTACATTTACATTTGGGCATCCTTAAGAATCTCTTACAATGCTGAAATTACGTAGTATTGATTTCAGGAAAAGTTGAAGTGGTTGCACATGATTGCCTTTGCCTTAAAAGAAATCCTTATTTGGTTCTAATTTGAACAATATTGAAAGCACAACAACACTAGCTTTTTATTATGTCACCGCACATTTAGTGAATTATGGAAAGCATTTTGTTTCGAGAGTGGAGTTAACTATGTCTTATCCGCACTTCTAGCCATTCTTGTCATTTCTGGCTACTTTCCAAGCTGGCCTGTTACTCATCATATTTCTTTCCTAGTAAGAAATGCATCAAAATCTCAAGAACACATGCTGCTGACTGCTAGAAGAGTTTTAGTGGTGAGAGATTAACGTAATTGCTTTTGTTTGAAAAATATAATTGGGCACAGTTATATTTATGTAGCTTATATGAGAAATATGTTGTTTTAAAGCTCATTATATTTATTTTTACTTTGCTTTTAAAAATGAAACTAAAAGAACCTAAAATGTACATGTTTCCTTCTTTCCTAATATTCCAGAATGCTTGGCTAGAATAACACATCTTTGTGTGAAATAAGTGGACAGATACATAAACATACATGTAATTTAATTTAAATTTAACATATAAAGTTCGAAATGACAAAATGCTCATTAGTCCAAAATGCCAAAAAAAATTTTCTTACTCCTAAATTAAATGCTGTTTCATCAAATATTATTATTTTATCATATTCTTGTTACTAAAATGTTTTTATAAAAATATTTTGAATTGGCATTTAGTATCTTTAACATTTGCATACTAATCTTCTATTAAAATGTTTTGCTTATTAAATTTTTTAATACTGAAGAAAAATATAACTAAATTCACACATGATCCTTGAAACTTCACTTCAGTTCGAGTCTGCAACAAATCTGTGTTCTCCATCATGTGTGGTTCATTCAAATAAGCAGTGGTGGCCCTTTTGGTTTACTTAATAAGTCACATGTAGCCCCTCTCAGTCTTTCATAAATGGAATTATAGAGTTTTTTTCTCTAAAGTTTGATTTCTCCCATTTTCTTCAAGATTTCATCTTCAAACTTTCAGTAACACTATCGGGATGACGCAGTACACTGTTGTTACAGGCATAACGGACCTACAATTCTGTTCGTTATATATTATAAATAAATAAATACCTAAAAGCATTGTTCATAGAATAAGGTCAGACCTTGCATACCTCCATAGTCCAAACATTACATTCTTGACATTTAGGGCATTTAAGTGTAAACTGTTTTTTGTTAGGGCCTTCTCATAACTAAAATATGAGTCACTTTCAAACCATAATAGATTCTGGCTCTGTTACATGATGAAGTGTTCTGGATATAGTGAAACATTTCACCCAGACTCATGGCAGTAGAATTCTCAGTGGTCACCCAAAATAGGGAAAGAAATGAAGAACAAAATTAAAGGAAATATGCAGGCAGACGCTGGCACCATCCTTTCAGGGCAATGCAGCTCTTGATTGTGGCCAAGAACCGGCAGTTTTTAGAGCCTAAACCCAAACACGACAGTGCTAATACATGTTGAATTTTCTTTTTCCCAATGACTGGACTTAACTGTATACTTGAAATTTTAAATTAAAGGCAGACATATATTCTACCAAGTGAAATTATGTGGCTAGTTTTTCTATAAAAAGAACTAACATATATTGTCTAAGTACCTGCTGATATTTAATTCGATCTCTTACTGTGTAATCACCAAATACATAGGCTTTAATATAAATTTAATGAATAAAGCTTTTTTATTGGGAACCTACTTAGAATATGAAATGTGTCAATCTTAAAGAATTAAATCTCCTGTACTGTTTATTTTCATTTAAATAGAGAAATGTGAAAATATTGTGGAACATTTAAAATCTAATTTGGTTATTTATCAGAAGCTGTAGTTCTAATATTTCCATCTCGGTGGCTTTATTTAATAAATGATGCTCTCTCAAGTCTCTGAAGGTCAGTTCACAGAGCATTTCTTTGCACATGTTGTCTGATGCTGTGACACTGGGTTGTCCCCTATCACCAGACCTTTGCATTGTGGGCAAACTCCTAATCCACACTCCAGTCTCATCGCAGACAGGAAAGGTGGAGTTTTCCTTTTCAGGGTCAGAGGAAGTGGCAGCTCAGCCATGAGGACTGTACTGATTCTGGTGCGGATTCCACTTTGGATAATTTGCTTTCAACTTCAACTCCACACTTGAGCCTCCATACAGAAAATTAAATGGGAGGTTTCCAGCATCTTATTTCACTCTGATGAAATAAAAATTGCTTTGAGTATAAGAATATTTTCCTCACTGAATTTCAGCAGTCCTTCCCTAATGTAAACGAGGACATCATCTAGCAAAGTGTTATTTGAGTGACATCATAATGGCCTGTTAAGGGCAATGCACACTTGGACGAGCTCCGTTGTACTTCATCTCCCCTGTGGTGTTTAGTGTAGCAGCTTCTGAAGTAGTGATAAGTACTTCTTAGGCTCTTCTGTTCCAATCTCCCAAATGGAACATTTTGTGAGCAAAATAGATAGATGTTTTTCTGAAGCTCTTTTAATATTAAGTAATTATTCAAGTATAGAGTTATTGCATTTTTATAAAGTATTATTTACTATCATAAAAATTACATATAAGGACATGAGGGGCACACAATAACTTGACTAATAGAATTGGATTGGTTGTAAATACCACTATAACAGAGCACAACTTCGATTAGTATACTTTTTTTATACCAGTAACAGATCCCTTTTATTATTATATTTGCTGAACATGTGTAATAAAATGAATAAAAATAACATAGATATATAATATAAATATATAAAAATAAATATATGAATAATATAAACATATATATAAATAAATGAATAAAAATATAAAAACAAGCAGGATTTACTTTAAAGCCAGAAATAGCTCTAACGGAAAAATTACATGGTAAGCATGGCTAAGTTGTGAGATAAAGCAAGACAAATTCTTATCCTCAAAATCTCAGAATCTATAAGTCACTAATTTGAGTAGTACTAATGATCTTTGACAACTTCAAAAATGCAATTATAAGTTGAGACTCCCTACTCTGAAAGTCTGGAATCCAAAATGCTCCAAAATCCAAAAATTGTTGAGCATAAAGATGATGCCACACTTAGGAAATCCCACACCTGACTTCATATAAAGCAAATCACTCTCAAACCACAGGCACACTAAACATAGTGAAAAAAATTACCTTCCATCTGTGCATATAAAATATATATGAAACATAAATGAATTTTGTATTTGGAATTGAGTCGAATTCCCAAGATATTGCACTATGTATACCCAAATATTTCAAAATCTGAAAACTATTGCATTCCAAATATTTGTTATCCCAAACCATTTGGAGAAGGGATATTTAACCTGTACTAACTTCTGTACTCTATACGCTTCTTAAGAAATCAGAGTTAAAAAAATTGTGGTTTTCAAACAATTTTTTTAGCAGAGCTGTTCACTAAAAGGTATGCTCAAATACAATCTTGATGGGATTATCTTAGTATTTTTGGAGGTAATACAAAATACTCTAAACAGTATTTTGTGTGTAATGCTTTGTCACAATTTATGCAGTTGAGGTGGCTTAGTATTGTATGAGGAATTTAATTTGGGGGTGTCAGTTTCACAAAAACAAATTGCCAGTGAGGTATATAATTATGTTTGACACTAAACAGCAGATGACCAAGCACAGTTTATCTTGATGCAGGATGTCTTACTATTCTGTAGTCTCTATGCTTTCTATCAAAACAACTAGTTAGAATTTAATAATTTCCAAAATCAACGTTTATGAATATTATATAACTGAATGAATATTAGTTATGGATATTAGTTAGGAATATTATATAACTTAAGAAAAAGAAGCACCTTATCAATAGTTTAAAAGCAATTACTTTCACTTGTATTTATAATGTAATTAGTTTCTTTATTTGTAATATATAGCCATGATCTTTCTGTTTAGTTGTGAATACTCTCCCGGTGGCATTGATTAGACAAATCTTCACAGATAATCTTTATTTAGGGGCAGATCAAAACTCCTAAAAGTGGGTAGGGATGTGCATAAAATATTATTTGCAAGTATCTCAGAAAAATTAATTTATTCAAAATATTTTCTTATTTTCGACACAAATCATATCTTTTATATGAAAGATCATTACCGTTGTGCAAATATGGAGGTCACGCGATGTTAGACAAATCAGGCAACTTGCTTTTCAGTGCTGGCCATCCACAAATCTCTGGAGCATTCCATGGGCGACAGTTAAAAAGGTCTAACATTGATTTTCTTACACAAATCCCTTGACATTTCAATACTTAGTTCTTATCCTCTGTAAAATAAAGAAAACAAACATGATGATACTTAAGATTTCTTCAAAAACATTAGTACTGTTTCTCTCAAGTAAATAGATTTCTGAACTTTTTAGTGTATGGTGTATCCTACAGTGTTCCAAAGAGGGGAAATGGTTTTTCCATATATTGAGAACCATTTTATGTAGCTTCATGAAAGATTATGAATTAAAATGTCTTTCAGACTTTTAAAAAAATTCTGTTTCATTAAGAACTGTTTTATTTACCTTGCAGAGAGTTTATAATTGTGGTTGTGGTAGTGAATACTATTTAATTATAATTTAATTAATGAATGAGCTCATAATGAATCTTGCTGTTTTACTTAGTTCCTTGTACTTGACTTTCTATTACTTTCATAATGATAATGTCAATTCATGAAATAGCATGTTTTATAGTTAGATCCAGAAACATGTAATAGTTTGACAGATATTTTTGAGCAATAATTGGTCATCGATTATGTAGTTGTGCACTTAAAAAAAAAACTTCAAACTATAGTATCATTCTTGATTGATTGCAAAGTAATATGATAAATGGCCTCCTACAGGGAAAAAAATAAAGGAAGAAAACAGGTATTCATTTCATACCAACAATTTGCACAGTAATATTTTTGGCATTTAAATATTCATTTGATAATTTAGCAAACTAAATAAATAAAGAAAGATGTTTGATAACAATGTTTAAAGCCACATTTTCAATTTAACTTTTAGCTTTACAAACTACAAAAAAAAGGGACTATTTTTTAACAAATTGGTCATTAGTTTCTTTAATCTCGGTCACATTTTTGCCTCTAAATGGTTTTGTTTACCAGGGTTTCAATGCCTTAGGATCTGTTGTATTAGCCAAGACAGTTATTATTCTAAAGATCTTTAAACGATAACAAGAATGGTGGCAGTGGCCAATACCTGTAACTCAACCACTCCCAGCTGATGTATTTGTTAGGATTAAATCAACTGTGAAGCTACCAGCTGTCCTTGTAATTGTAGCTGGTGAAGCCATGCACCTCTCAGCACATAGGTCAGCATCTGATAGGAATGCATAAAATATGCAAGTGTCTTATCTTAACAGCATAATGTTTCTTTCATCTTTGAAGGTCAATTTTCACAAACTTTCAGAATTGATACCTTGCAAATGACCTATGTACTTAAAGAGACTGGTGGCAGCTTTGTTTTTCTTTAAAATACCAGTCATAAAGAGGAGTTTCTGAGTAAAATCTGTGATTTTTTTTTCTGTGCAAAATGAATATTCAAATGCAATTATTTTTGTTACTTCAAGTCTAAAGAAATGTTAAGACACAAGTTAAACACTAAAGGAATAATGCTAGCCCTAAAAGCGTAGCTATGCAGTAATTCTTGCTTTGTCTTTAAAAAAATGGAATATATTTTACAATGTGTGCTTAAAAAGTTTAGGAATAATATAAGGGACTATTTTAACATTTTAGAATCTTAAGGTAAACCACTAATAACCATTGTCTATATTCCTTAAAATGTTCTAATTTGTAGAGAAGGAGGTCTTTTAAAAGTATTCTGTAATATTTTAGTTATTTTTTCAAGAAATCTCCTCTCAACTTTTAATGTTTGATTCCTGAGTTTTATATGATAACATTTCAAAACAGGTAACTCCACATCTTAGGCTGAAGAGGGTGTCGTAACTTTTGGCATCAGACCCAAGAGCACGGGCAGAGCACAGGTTAGGACTGCAGTCACCAGGAGAAGTGGTAACTTCCAGTGTCAAGGGCTGAGCTAGTTCAAAGAATTATCTGTCAGGGGGATCAACTTTTGGGAATCAACATGTCCACGATGTGTTTTCTCAGGGACAACTATAAATCTTGCCATATTTCACCTATTCTCTGCAAGGAACGGTGACCTTTCCTAAGTTTTTTCTGAATTCTTTGTGACTAATGCATGCCGACCATTGGCTAGATTCTAAAATGTTGAATATGTAAGTGTTGGCATTAGTGATGAAATCATCTGGCATCCAGATTCCAGGCAAGAATGATATGCACATTTATGAAAATATATTTATCTTTCCGTGACATATTTTTTATATTATTGTTTTTATCTACACATGTATACATGACAGAAACAGGTGACACCGCTGCACAATGGTCTCTCATGTGTAACTGCTGGGTGACTTGCTTTGTAACATTGAGTAGTTCCTTCATAATTCAGCCGTCAAATGGGGAGATAATAGTTCTTATAGAGAGGTAATTTTCTTGTGAGGATTTTGTGTTTATGTGTGTGTTTGTGTGTGTTTTATGTGATTGTATGTATACTTATAACTAAAACGATGTATGGCACTTTTAGTGATTTTGTTGTTAACCATTAAAATGCAGGAGAGGAGTGCTTACATTTGCACTTCCATTTACAGTGAGAAATCTTTTGTTATACACAATTTGTGTCTAGTCTGTGAGACTGTTTCCTGATGTGCTTTTGATATAATGTTTAAATAATGCTAATCTGGATTCTCTTTCGTTTCAATGTAGTTTTCTTCCACATGCATGCACACGTGCACACACATTTACACACATTCACTCATGCACATAAACATTAACATATGCACATTCTCTCACAAATACATTTATATAATCGCACACATATGCCTATACAGCAATAGTACATTGTTTTCCAAATACAACAAGTCATAAACTTATAGGTGAAAGACAATTTAGGATTTTTAAAACATTTTACTAAACTTAAATTTAGAGTTTATTTGAAAGGCATTCCAATTAGCTATGTTAGTCTTCATTTTCTTTTCTCCTGTATTTTGAAGACTATACATAAATATTTGTTAGATTTAATGTGTATGTTGTAAAGATATTTACCATTTTTCTGAAAAATATTAACAATTTTATTCCTGGATAACATCAGATCACATTTCAGAATCATTTATTTGTAAATAAGCAATTTTCAGGCTTTTAAAATGCACATGTATGTGTGTACACATCTCAAAGCTCTTCCTGCATAAAATCTTAGTACATATTTATTATGTACCAGAGATGATTAAAAATCGGACTGAATCTCAGTTGTGGAGCCTGGAATTCTGCTTTATTGAATCCCTTTGCTAAAAGCCTGTCTCTTTCGCTAAGGAACTCCTATGATTGATTTGACAGCTTGAAAACCAAAAATGACTCTTTCATCAAACTTTCCTCTTGTGCCAGGGGGTATGCTAGACACTTTACCTGTATCATCCAAGTTTAGTCTTCATAAAATGTTCTAAGACTCATGTTGTTACCCTGATTTTAAGAATGAGGTTCTGAAGCTAAAAGAAATTAAATGTTTGAGTTCATTCACCTACTAAGTGGAAGACAAGAATTTGCACTCTGGGCTCTCCATTTCTAAACCCATATTTGCAAGCCTGCAGGAAAGTTAGGAATGCCAGGCCATGGTCATAATTACTGTGGAACTTTTCTTAAAGGAAGCAGCACAGGGAAAGATTGTTGCTAGCTGAAAGGCCAAGTGGCAGATTTCTAACCAGGTAGATGGCCTGTCTTTGCTGTTCTCTACACTAATAAAAGCCCTTTGCTATGATCAAAGCTCTTCTACTAAAAGGCGGAACTAGAGATATACTAATAATTTAGTATATCTCTCTGTACGTTGTTTCCTGACTTTTCTCTTTTTATCAATTTGCTTACTCATTCATTTGTCTAACTTTCCTATATTTTCCCCTCATTCTAGCCAGATAAATTAATGACAGTCCTACCTTTGTTTTCTTTCCCCTTGCCCATGCGTCATCCCACTAGGAAAAAAGAAACCAGAATTCTTTGGCTCCCCCTTCTCTCTTCATATTCAACCTACCCATTCTTGGATCTGATGGAGTTTTTACACCATAACTGTAGAAGATGCTATTTCATCCCATGAGAAGAATGTCCTGGTTATAGCCTGGCTAACTGGATTCATGGCTTTTCCTCCATTTCTTAATTTTGTAATCCAGCTGAGGAGGCTTTCTGCTTTATTAGCAGCTGTCTTCCCTTGGTTTGCCCCCCTATTCCTCACTCCTCCTTTTACATTTTCCCCTTTTTCTTTCTTTTCTTTTTCCCTTCCTTCTTTCCCCCCATCTCCCTTTCTAGTTCTCCTCCCTTTGAGTATTGTCTTTCTTTTACCTAATATCTATTATACCTCTTTGTCCTTATTTGCCAAATGCCCTCACCGAAAGAAAGATAGCCTCTTTAACAAATGGTGGTGGAAAAATTGGCTTGCCACATGCTGCAAACTAATTCTAGATACATGTCTCTCACTATCTACTAAACTAAAATTGAAGTGGATTAGAGATCCCTTTTCTTATCAGGTCTTCAGCTTTCAGCACCTCGCTCAAAAAAAGGAACACATGGTTTGAACTTATTAAGACTTCCCATGTCCCTTCTTCTAAACAATTTTGCTTATGTAGGGAAACAAATAACTTGGTCTGGGAACTTCCAAACAAAGCCCTTAATATTTGTAACCTATATAAACGTAACATTGGAAAGAAATGATTGGTTAGTTTTAGTCACAAATAAAAATGCCGATGAGATTGGAGAAGGAGAGAAATATTTTTCTACCTCCAGAAGTCGATGACTGGCTTTAAAGGGGAAAATATTAGGTTTACTTAATCCAATATGTGAATGTCTTTATTTTCTCCTGACATTAGTTGCCAATATGTAAACATTTCAGGTAGAAAATTTTACATCACTTCATCTGAGTGAGCCAGGATTTAATGGTTGAATGACAGATGTTCCTCCATCTTAGTAGTTCTTTACTGGGGATTAAAATGACAGCTGATCAGTGGACTTTTTCTAGTATAAACTCCACAGTGAGTATTTAACTCTAATTGCTATCAACAAGTCCAATGATTTTCACTTGACTTTATCTTTTGCCTATAAATATTTCACAACTTTGCCAAGGGTTGTTTTTGTTGTTTGGGTGTTAAGGTTCTGATTTATTTTGGTAGAGCTAGTGGATTCTTGGTATGCATTTTAATTGGTATCTTGCAGGCAAATGGGCTCTCGTGCTTTGTTTCATTTTTTTTTTTTCTCTCTTTATAGGTAGAAATAACACTTCAGGACATCAATGACAATCCGCCAGTATTCCCCACTGATACGCTGGATCTCACTGTCGAGGAGAACACTGGAGACGGCTCTAAGATCATGCAGCTGACAGCCATGGATGCCGATGAGGTAGTTCAGAATGTGCCTCTGAACTTCTGAAACATTTAGATAATCAACGTTTTCTGTGAGAAAAGTTTGAGTGCCATATGTTTAGTACCTCTACTTAATTTTATTTGGAGAAATATTTATAATTACTCCAAATTTGGTTTGATTGAATGAGTTATATGACTGAACATTTCTGTTATTGATATGTAGAAGCACTAGCTATAATTTAGTAAATAGTTCATTTTCTTCAAGCTTATCATTAATAAAATATATCAGTATATCACTTCATGAAATTTCATTAACTCTAATTTGAAAATAGCATAAGAATAACAGTAAACGTGAGCATAATTGACAATACAATCCACATCGACTAAATAATTGTAATTGCAGTGGTTTCTTCATTGGCCGCACTTTCTCAAGCGACAGAGCACATAAAACTCTTTTATTTGAAGTAATTTATCCTAATCACTTCAAAAATGAAGCAATAATCATGTTAATTATAATTAAGTTTTAATGGGATGGCTATTACTCTATGGAATATTATAATTAGAAAGGGACTATTTGATACATTTTATAATGAATCACCAGTAAAATCGTATTTGGAAGTTTAGTTTTTTTTATTTTTGTTATTCTCTTAAGAGCTAAATATTTCATAGAGATATCAACACTCCCATATTTTGGTATTATTGTTTTGATACTGGTATTCGTTTATTTTTGTCCCTAGTTTTTCAAGCGTACAAATACGTGTTAATGTAAATATGATGCTATATGCAAGTGTATTTTCCACTTGACCTTTCTGTATAGGAGTTTATGTGCTTTCCCTATGTTCAAATTCATTTTTTTCAGATATATTCATAGCTATGATGGGATCTCAGGAAGGTTCTTCTATCCTTCTGTATTCATACCAACACCGGCTTTAGCGCATTTTGTATTATTCCTATTGAATGTTGTTTTCTAAGATTAAAAAAATCTTAGGTAACCATACAGGTGGTATCACTTAGATAGCCTAATTTTAAAAATACTGATTGCAAAGTGATGATATCTAGTACATGCAAAAAGTGAATATGGATTGAAATGAAGTGGAGATTTAAGGAGCAGAAAACTATAAGGTTATGAAGTAGGAATAGATAAGGAAAATGGAGAGAGAAAGTGGTTAGCAGTTCAAGGGGATAGAGGGATGCCAGGAATGTGTGCACTAACAGAAGGCATAATACAACTATGTACTTGGTGACTGGATCTGTGTGTGTATGTGTAGAAAGGAAAGACAGAATGGAAGGGAATAAGCACCCACACTAAAACTTTAAAGGAAGAGAGGACACTGTGTAAAACTGCTTTAGGACTATTTTTTAAAAATTAGGCACATTAAATTGCTTTCCTTCTTGGGTATATTTTCTCTTAATTTTTACATTAAGGAGTCATGAGGAATCAGTATTTCTTTGTCCATATGCCAAGTGGAGTAGATACAGAGGTTTCCAATGGCACTTAGAAATTTTGACTCTTTTTTTTGAGCTGTTTACAATAAATGAAAATAAATGCCTTTTGATAAAACTTTATTCAATTTTCTACTCTATTCTCAGCTCCTTACATCTTAGATGAAGTTGAAAAAAAATCAGTTGAAGTGTTTTCCTTCTTCCCAAGTCCTGCTTGTATCTTCTTTCTTCATCTAGTTTAATCAGGACTGAACAGAGAAATGCAAGATATTTCTATTAATTTAGGGCTAGTATTAAATTGTCACACAACTATCCAATGTACTGATTTAGAAAGTTTAATGGAATTCTTACATAAGTCCTCAGAAAATTATGTGTCAATATGTTTTTTATTACTTAATACACTTTTCCTTAATTACTTAACGTAACATGTAAGTGTTAGAATATTAGAAAACCCATGCAGGACAAGGGAAAATAGAGCCTGAGTAAAGGAACTACAATTTCAAAAACAGCATGGACATACTGAACTTGACTTAAATATCATTTGAAATGTGTTGCATTAAGATATATAGTTTTTGAAGCATGAGATGCTTTCAGTCTCTGGTTCCCTTTTTAACAGAATTATTGCACTAGTATTGGGCCAGAATATTTAAACTTCATTTCTGGTATTGTACTTGTTTTTGAAAATACTACTCGTGGTTGTAAAATGAATTTACAATACATAGCTACTTGCTTTAGAATTCCTTCTCTGTGCTTTTGTCTCTGTGGTGCCTTAGGAAAGTAGAATATTTTAAACAGCATTATTTCTACTCCATTGCAGCTAAAATATGATATTTGTTTCTTGTGTTGCTGATATAGCATATTTTAGATATTAAAGGAATAGTCTTTTCAAAAGATCTAATTAGATCATTACTCTTGGCCATTTTCAGACATTCACTCATACTGTTAATTCACTACATAAGCATATTTATTGTATGAAAAATATTGTTTTTTGCTGATGTCTGATGTCTGTACTTCTTTTCATAAGTCACCACAACTTTAAAAATATTGCTTATTTTTAGGTATTTTATAGATGGAGCATTCCTAAATATTAAGCCATTTGTGTAACGATTATAAGAATGTTTTTGTTTCTTTGCTTTCCCTAATTTCCAAGTATGTTATCATATTCCTAGGTTAGCACTGAATATAGCTGCTGTCATGCTTGCATTTCTTTACTAAAATAATGGATTTCCTCTTAAAATTGAGCAAGCACAGAATGTGGTCAGACTGGTAGCCTAAAACTCTTATTGGATGTTTTCGTTAAACCATAAAATTACAATAAATATGTTAAGTACTCATGTACACCTGAATATACAGGATAAATATAGGTAATGTGTTAAACTTAGCTGCCCCATTATTAAATTAAAATGGGTTTGGAGGCATTCACTTTATTAAATTTTAAGATTGGCTTCGGGAATGCATTATATAAAGATTGCAAATGCCACTGAACATAAATGTTGAGACGGGGGATATATTTACCATAGATTATTAGAAATTATTCGTCTGTGCATTTAAATATAAATGGAAAAATACTTCTGTGACCAAAAAAATACATGGAAAATGTGGATGCCGGAATGTCCCAGTGTGTCAGCATTATATTCCTACACAATGCAACTTATGTTCTTCATAATAATTTCCTTCAGAGTTCTTAGTCTGACCATTTAATGAATTTCTGGACATTATTAAGAGGAAAAAGTCAAAAAGTAGTTAACTCCAAAATTACTTATACCTCAGTGTCAAGATCAGTAATTATACATAATACAATATCAGAAAACATATTTTCCCTGTGATGTGTAGCAACTCTAATCATATTTTGATTGACAATATTTATTTATAGAAATATATGTCATTACATGCTTGCCTTTTAAAAAATATCAAAGTAATTACCAGGACTTTCCTATACCTATTGCTTTTCATGGATTATCCTAGATGTTTATTTTAGCAATTATTAACTCATTTAATTTTCACTGCAACTGTCTTTGTCAGGCAATAGTATTATTTCATTTGCACAAGTAAAGGAACATAGGCTCAGCGAAGTTAAATATGTGGTCCAGTGCCACATAGTTAATAAATAATGGAGCAGAAATGCAAGCCCAGAAGTAAGGCCTCAGAGCATCAACTCTCAGACAGTACAGTGTGTTTTTAACTCAGTATTTCTATTATAATACACACAACTAAGAGAGACTTAAATTGAACTGCTTTACAATTTCAGTAACGTAGAGATACAGTTATAAAATACAGTGAAGTTACTATCCTTTATGGCCAAATTCATACAGTTCATTAACTTTCATTCTTCATAATTTCTTTATTTTTTGACTTTGCTAAAACTCACTCTTCTCAAACCCCTCCCTTTACCTTTTGTGCATTTTGGGGCTTCCAGGCCCTTCCTTACCCTTTTCTCTGCCAGTCTCTGCCTCTTTCTTTCCTGCCTACTACTTTTTGTTGTTGTTATTTAACTTTTTAAAAATGTTTTTAGTACACGTTTGCAGTACATGGAGTTTACAATTGTCTTGGGGAGTGGTACATACACATAATACAGCTTGTTTCTTTTTCTTTTTAATCCCCTCCCCTTCCATTCTCCTTCCTCCCTCCTCCTCTAATTCCCCCATCCTAATTTTCATTCTTGTTGATATTATTAATCTTAGTTCATATTATGGCATATACTATTTACATTAATTGAGGTACCATATGATATTTAAGCTTAAGAGATACCATGTGATATTTAAACTTGTGTGTCTGGTTTACATTCCCACCAATAATGAAGGAAGGTTCCTTTTTACTACAGCCATGCCAGCTTTTGTTATAGTTTGATTTCTTAATGATTGCCATTTTTTCCAGAATAAGATGGAATCTTAGTATTGTTTTAATTTGTATTTCTCTAATGACCAGAGATGTTGAACATCTTTTCATATATTTGTTGACTATTTGTATTTCTTCTGTGAAGTGTTTGTTCATTTCGCTTGCCCATTTCGACCAGGTCTTTAATTTTAGGCGGTTTAATTTTTTTTTCAGTTCTTTATATATTCTAGATACTAATTCTCTGTCTGAGGAGTTGATGGCAAAATTTTTCTCCCATTCTGTATGTTGTCTTTCATGCTGCTAATTGATACCTTTGCTGTGCAGAAGCCTTGATGGATTTACTAACATGATTACAGAAATCATAGAAGAAAATTTCCCAAATACAAGAGTTTAAAATACTCATAAGTGATGCTTAGAGAGCACCAAACAAATATGACAAAAAAAGCTCACCAAGGCATATCCTTATTAAATTACCAGATATCTAGCAAAAACAAACAAACAAAAAAGATTTTTCAAAGCAGTCAGAGTAAATGAAAAGTCATATTTAAAGATAAACCAATTACACAGCAGACTTCTTAACACAAACCCTAAAGACCAGAAGACATAGATGTATTAAAGGATTTTCTGAACAGAACCTCAATTGCACAAGAAATAACAATAAGAATCAACAAATGGTATTACATCAGTTTAAAAGGCTCCTTTCTACTCTTTAAACACCAAAATCCTTTTCTCATCTGTTTTAATTTAAATTTTCAACAACTCTGGTGGCTCCAGCTGACACCTCCACACAGTGACCTTCAGATAGTTCTCTCAGATGTCATTGCCAAATCTCTAATTGCCAGATAAACACTTCTGTGGAGCTATCTTTTAATCATTGAATGTATTGCAAACAAAATTTAATTTCTTGTTCTGCATCAAAACGGATCCTATTCCAGGGGCTGGAGATTTAGCTCAGTGGTTAGAGTGCTTGCCTAGCAAGCACAAGGCCCCCAAGTTCGATCCCTGGCACCAAAAAAAAAAAAAAAAAACCCGAAAAAAACAGATCCTATTCCTGAGTGTCTTCAACAAAACATTCAGAAATCCTCCTAATTCTGACCAAGGTAATCTGAAATTTAAATAGACTTTTCCTTCTCTTTCACTTTTCCCATCACCTAGGATTGTTAAAAAAAGTACATGAGAGTATACATGGAATTTTTTTTTTTTTTTTTTTTTTGTGGTGCCGGGGATTGAACTCAGGCCCTTGTGCTTGCAAGGCAAGCACTCTAATCACTAAGCTAAATCCCCAGCCCCTACATGGAAATTTTGAACAAATGAGACCTATTACTATTGTTACTGGTGTATCCATTAATCTGTTAATCTTACTATTTTGTCTTGTATATTATGCTGAGTACACAATGATTGAAAGACCAAGCTCTACAGCAAGATAGCCAGGGTCCACATTTCTTTGTCTCAGTATCTTTACATTCAACGTGGGGATAATAGTAGTACCTAACTAACAGGCTTACCTTCGAAGATTGAATAATTAGCCCCCTTCAAGTGATGTGCTCAGGGAAGGGCTTAGGGTCTGCCAAACAATGAATGAGTGTTCTCTTTGCCAACTTTCTAGTTTGTGATTCATAGTTTTGAGGGTTGTACTTAAAGACTGGAGAGGACTCAAATCACCTCTGCTTTTAATTTGCAGAAAAGGACCTTGGAACCTGTTTCAACAATTTATTTAATTAGTTTTGGGAAAATAAAATCTCTTAGGGCCCTATTCTTACTGTCTCATTTCTGTCTTCTCCTTACTCTAGTCTACTCTAGGGTATCAATAGTCTTAAAAGGTTGCTTCCAGTTTAAAAAAAGATCAGGTTTCTTGGCCATAAAATTCAAACCAAGTTGTGCTACACTTGAGATCCTCCAAAATATATCCACAACTTAATATTTTATTTTATTTTATTTTTGAGACAGGGCCTCACTGTGTAGTTCAGACTGGCCTTGAACTCATTTTATAACCCAGGCTGGACTTGAACTGTTGGCAATCCTCCTGCCTCTGCCTCCCAAGTGCTGAGATTACAGGTGTGTGCCTCCACACTCGGTAACAACCTAATATTTTAGCTTGATGTTCTTTTTTTGTTGTTGTAGATTAAAACTCTCCAGTCTAAACTGCTCAGAAGCGAGTAAACCCAGCACTTAAGTCTCTTGTCCTTTGCACTTTCACTTCCACTTACACGTTTATCTTTTTCTTTATGTTTCTATAAAGCCCAATTCACTCTTCCTATTTTATCGTCCCAAAATAAACTAACTCTGAATGGTCCTTCACTCTTCTGCGTTCTTTCAGTACTTATGGAGAGGCCCTTCCACTTACTTGGCACTAGCCCTGTATTTAATCACCTTTTCGTGCTGCATCAGAAGGATCACAAGTTGGGTCTGGCAGATGTGAGTTTGGAATCCACATCGATGCTTATGGCACGATTGTGCGTAAGCTAACTGGCATCTCAGAAGCCACTGTGGAGTTGTGAATGGAAGTGAAATAGCATATACTTATTGTGTGTGTGTGTATGTGTGTATATATGGTGATCATGGTGCTTGGAACAGGGCAAACCTTTAGAACCTTCTGGTATTGTGATCAGTAGTAGTAATGGTAGTGGCAGTGGTGATGGTAGTAATAGTATTATCATTCATGTTTTCCACAATGACAACTTTACTGCTTTCATGTTTATATTTTATGAATTAAAAAATACTAATATTGAAATCCAAGGTTTGTTGTGTTGTTTAAGAGAGCAAACAGTGAGCAATTGTGTAATATATTACATTCACTTATTACCTTTTCATTTTATTTTATTGTGATAGGAACAATTAGTATGCAATCTATGTTCTGAACAGATTTTTAAGTGTGTAATACAATGTAGGGTAGCAGATCTCTAAAACGTATTTATCTTGTATAACTGAAGATTTCTACACATTGATTAGCAATTTCTCTTTTCTGCCACCCTAAGTCCTAAAAATCACTCCATTTCTGTAAGCACGTTTATTTTAGATACCTCATATCAGTGAAATCATGCAGTACTTGTCGTTTGTGACTAATTTATTTCATTTAGCATAGTGTCCTTAAGGTTTATCTATGTTGTAGAATATGGCAGGGTTTCCTTTTTTTTAAGCTTAGTATATTCCACTGTGTGTTTATGCTACACTTTATTTATTCATTCTTTGATGGATATTTAGATTGTTTCTAAATCTTGACTATCGTGAATGCAAAAAAACATGGAACAGCTAATATCTCTTAGACACTGATTTCAATTATTTTGCATAAATGTATAGAGGTGGGATTGCAAAATCATACGGTGGTTCTATTTGCAATTTTTTGAGGATCTTTCATAATGTTTTACACACTAACTGCATCATTTTTCATTCCCACCAATGGAGAACAAGTTCCAGATATTTAGTATTTACTGTTTTTTATTATAGCTGTGCAGAAAGGTTTGAGGTGATGTATTAAATGATTTTGATTTTTATTTCACTGACTATTCATAGTATTGAGCAACTCTTCATATACCTGTTGGTCATTTTTATGCTGTCTTTGGAGAGATCTCCTTTTGAGCCCCATAGCTGTAAAAATTTATTTGCTATTGAGTTTTAGGATGTCCTGATTAATTTTAGAAATTAATACTGTATCCAATGCTAGTTACAAATATTTTCTCCCTTCACATAGTTGCCTCTTCATTTTGGTGACTATTTCCTATATTTTGCATAAGTTTTTTAGTTTGATAAATTCTCAGTTTATTTTTGTTTTTGTTGCCTTTGCTATTGGTGTCATACGCATAAAATCACCGCCAAGACTGATGCCATAGAGGGAGGAAGCCTTTTGTTTTCCTCTAAGAGTTTTATAGTTTCAGGTCTTATGTTTAGATCTTTCATCTATTTTGAGTTGACATTGGGACAATGTAAAATGAGGACCCAGTTTCATTCTCTTTTTGGACTTTGTATTCCATTTGGTTAGTCACATGTCTTTCTTGATGTAGTACAGTGCTGTTTCAATTACTGTAGCTTTGTAGTATATTTTGAAATTAGCAAGTGTGATGCTTCTAGCTTTGTTCTTTCTCAAAATCGTTTACAGTATTTAGGGGTCCTTTGTGGTTCCCTATGAAAGTTAATTTTCTTTTCTATTTCTGTAATGATGTATCATTAGAATTTTGATAAGGACTGTTTTGGTTTTGTAAATTGCTTTAGGTAGTAGGGATATTTTAATAATGTTAAGTCTTTCTAGTGCATGAGTACCTGTCAGTGATGGTGAACCTTTTGGAAAGCTTTCAGTGATACAAACAGCCTGCCGCAGCATACATGCTCTGGGTTCACCAACCCTGGATAGGTTTTTCCATTTGAGGGTCTTCTTTAATGTAATTCATCACTTTTTTGTGATTTTCAGGGTAGAATCTTTCAACTCCTTTATTAAATATATCACCTGTTACTTTTCGAAATTTTATAGTGCTATGTGAAATTAAAACCAAAAGCCTTACTTTGTCAAATGTATGTTCAGAAGAAAATATGAGGAACAATGCTTTTATTGTTCTATTGCCAACAACTCAGATGCCTGCTGTCTTTTCTTAGGGTGCAAATGCTCTGGTCACATACACTATCATTAGTGGAGCTGATGATAGTTTCCGAATTGACCCCGAATCTGGAGATCTAATAGCGACCAAGCGGCTGGACCGGGAACGCCGCTCCAAATACTCATTGCTGGTTCGCGCTGATGACGGTCTGCAGTCCTCAGACATGAGAATTAATATAACCGTCAGTGATGTGAATGACCACACACCCAAATTCTCCAGACCTGTGTACTCTTTTGATATCCCAGAAGACACAACCCCTGGTAGGTGACAAGCCCTTAAATGTGTCTTGCAAGAATCACTTTTGACTGCAATTAAGTACAATGTTTTGGCTGTTCTTAATTAATGACTAGTGTTTACCACATGCTATAAAATATATGTGTTGGATTTTTGAATCTTTTAATTAACATCTGTGTTACAGTTTCAAAGCAAATTGCTGGTATTTTGGGAAAAAATGAGGTTAGTCATTATCTGATTGCTAATTACAAATATTTCTGTCTCTGAAAGTATCTGTGACATGGGTTGTTAATTTTTTTGGCAGCCACAGATTTAATACTCTGCTTTTTAAGAATATTTAATGTGATTGTGTCTCTGTGTACAGAAAGAGCAAAGAAAATTACATGAAAAAACTATTAAAAAAAGAAAGAGAAAGAAAAAGAAAAAAAAAACAAAAGTATGATCACTGAATCTGACACTAATAGCTGTGTGACCCATAGTGAGTTAGTTACAAAATGGAAACAAGAGTCCCTGTTATAATTAGGGTAAATCTTAATTTAAAAGCATATGTGAATTTAGTAGTCTGAGGCTTGGAGATTAGCAGGTGCTCAATAAATATTATTTGAATGTGACTCTTGAATTATAATTTTTTTATCTTTGACTATATTGTATGTTGTGATTGTTGAATTTCAGTACTCAATGCCCATATATCTAGTGCTTGTATATGTTTCATTTCCAGTAGTAGAAATTCTTAACTAAAAATTAAAATTTATTCTGGATTACATTTGGAATGAGTTTGCATAATAAAGCGTGTGTTTTGGAAACTCCATTTGACAAGAGTTTAATGTTTACAGAAGACTACTACTCTTCCCTGCAAAATGTCTGTCTTTCCCTAAGAGGTTTTTCTCATGTCTTTTTCTACCACATTTGTTTCTTGCTTTAATTGTAGCCACAATCACATGAGCCTGGAGCATTTTGCCTAGGACTTGCACTTCAGTTCCTGTGGGTAGCGATGGGTTACAATATATGTCCACTAAATTCAGAAATAAAATTTTAATTCAATAGTGTCAGTTGGAAAAACCTCAGTAGGAGAATTAATTCCCCAGAACATTCACACTGTAGCCTCAGATCCACTGGGTATCCAATATGATAGATGTTTTATTAATATCTGTGTCTTATGGGGAAATCTGGCAAATAATATGTGGATTAATATTCTGTAGTTATACATTCTTTTGCATCTCTGTATAAGTTCTTCTACTAATATCTATTATTCCTTTAATTTTAGACTATATGTTCTGTTTGATAGGTTCTTTGGTAGCAGCTATTTTAGCTACAGATGATGACTCTGGTGTGAATGGAGAAATTACCTATATTGTGAATGAAGATGATGAAGATGGCATATTTTTCCTGAATCCAGTTACTGGAGTCTTTAATTTGACCCGAGTATTAGATTATGAAGCACAGCAATATTATATCCTCACTGTTCGAGCTGAAGATGGTGGAGGGCAATTTACTACCATCAGAGTTTATTTCAACATATTAGACGTGAATGATAATGCACCCATTTTCAGCTTGAATTCATATAGCACATCTCTAATGGAAAATCTACCTCCAGGATCTACTGTTCTTGTGTTTAATGTTACTGATGCAGATGACGGTATGTAATTCATTTAGTATACTTTTAAAAGTTGATTAAATATTTACATTATATTTGTATTAAATATTTTTATTTGCTCTCATTGTTCAGCTGTTATGAAATTGCATTTTGTGAGTACATGTCTAAAGGTGAGAAATAGAATTATAATTTAACTATTAAGGTTGAAAAATTGTTTAACAGTTAAATTATGATAAACAGGCATTTTATCATAATCTTATTTTAAAAAAGTTATCTTATTATTTTGTCTAAATGTGTCAGTATTAGACTTCAGTAACATAAAATTTAAGTTTACATGTAATTGTTAATTTAAGAGGGATAAAATTTGAAAGCAAAAGGAAACAAAAACCTTAAACAGAAATTCTCAAGAGTGTGTAATAAATTCCATACTTTAGGACAAAAATTCCTGATAATATTTTAGCCAGCTTTCATGCTTTGACTTTTGAAAGACAGCCTCAGATGTCTTTAACTCGTGTTATATATAATCAAGTCTAGACTTTGCTTTAAATCTAAGTATGCAGAGTATAAGAATTTGATTTGTATTTATTGTGAAAACATCTGGTAAACTTTCCTTTAAAAGCTCACTTTCTTAATCTTTCTTCTGAAGCCTGTTTTGTAAATACAAGTATCAGATAAAATAGCATAACAGATAACATGGTACACACTATCAGTCTTTTACCCAAGTATTTGGAAAGTTAGTATATGGTATTTGCCTTTCCACTGGATGCAGCTAAATGTCCTATCAGTAGAGAAAACAAAACACAATATGTTGAAGAAGTAGTAGACATCTAACTCAAGGAAATGCTTCAAGACACAGACTTATAATTTAAAATTCCCTGATTCTTATCGGTGTGGATGATTTATACAATACCAGAATACTATTCTATCTCAACATTCATTCTATTCTACACTTAGTTCCCTTTCAGGGTTGTCTAGAAATGCCACTTAAAAAGATATTAGAACATGTGCAGTTTTTTAAAATGGATGTTTCACTAAATAGAATTGGAAATGTTTTCTTTATAATTCATGAGTTAGTACAATTTGAAGTTTACTCCTGTTAACAAACAGTTAAAATACGATTCACGACTAAAATACATGTAGCTCTAACACCATGTGTTAGCTCTAATACATGTAGCTCTGATACTATGACTACAACTTTTTACTAATAGCAATTATGGTGTGCACAATTAAGGTAATCTCTATTCTGCAAGTTGAGTATTCTCTTATAAATTCAGAAAATGAATACTTACAATACCTTTTATAGATTCTTAAGTTATTTGTCTGTGTGCCTTTGCTTAACTTCTCAGTGACGAAGAATTTTCTGCTCTGTAGCTTTGTGATTTATTTATAACATATTAGAGAAAGTCCATTATTCCATTCAAGTTGTATGCTGTTCTGAAAAAAACCGTCATTTACCTTCATAACTTAAAATGGAGGGGAACTTGGAAAAGAGCAAAAACAAAACTTTCTTTTTGAAAACCTTCTGGAATATTCCATGCACATGCAGTTAGAAACATACAGTAAACTCTTGACTCTAAATCATTTTTTACACATTTTTAAAAATTGGGTAAAAGTTTCAAGCTAAATTTACCCATTGTTTTAGTTCTGAATACTTGTATCAATGTAATTTCCTGTACCTTGACCTAAAATATAGGACACAGTTCCTATCCTTTCTGAATTTCGAGGATAATGATAAAGTAACCTTGTTTGTTAAAATTCCCAGCTCAGTTATACTAAGTAGTTCCCTAGATATTTTCCTGTCCATTTTTAGACATTTATAATAAGCTAATTTAGTTCCTGATGAAAACTTTCCGATAAGGTAATATCGTCAAATTTCATATGAAAATAAATTTAACATTTTCTTTTATCTCTATGTAGATATTCTCAGAGTTTAATCTTTAACATTTTAGGTTGCACAATCACTTCTAAGAATAAAGCAAATCTTTCATTGTTTTCATAAGGTAGGTAATAGCTATATGACTCTCAAAGCTTCCATGTGTAAAATTAAAAAGAATTATACTGGGAAAACTATAAACTGAAACATCATGAAAATATCCTCCTTGGTTAATCTTTTAATTATTCTTGGAACCATACATATTTTACAATACTGAGAGTCATATGAGAATGTTTTGATCATAATATAATGACTTTTTCTGAATAATTACACCCATATATGCTTGGTGCCCAACTCAGAACACTTGAATAATGAAGGGTTCCAAATTCCAGTGTTTCGATGGCCTTGTTGAAACTGTTTCATAAAGATAAATGCTGTCTGAAATATTTCTGTGTATTGCAGCTACATGAGGTTAACAAATATTAGTTCTTATGATTTACAGAAATCATAAGATGACATTTATGGATTGTACATTTAATA
Organism: Hystrix cristata; assembly: GCA_004026905.1. Taxonomy (NCBI): domain Eukaryota; kingdom Metazoa; phylum Chordata; class Mammalia; order Rodentia; family Hystricidae; genus Hystrix; species Hystrix cristata. The sequence continues at coordinate 222,575 of PVJO010000001.1, forward strand.
AATGCACCCATTTTATAAATAGAGCCATATAGTCTAAAATGTATTTTATTCACATTTTTATCTATTTGTAAACCTTATGTGGTATGCTCCTTGGAACTAAACTATTATCACTGAAATGCAAATATATATATGTCAATGAAACTGCCAAGAAGAATCATGGAACTAAATTAATTTCAGAAAATTGAGCACGAATGCTTCAAAATGTGGACTGTTTTTAGTTTAAGAATCTGCTGGGCTATAAAAGCCCACTAAATTCAAGTTTCAACACTTGCGGATAAAATTTTTTAAAAATAGTGTATTTACTGTTTCATGATTCAGATATTTGACCCAAAGACAGAAGAGAGAAAAATGATTCAAGTTATGCGTCTTTTGGGATACTACAAACGTTGAGAGAGAATTCTGTTTTGCTATGTACCTGTGTATTTTCAAAATGTAGAACACATGCCCAAAGTCACTTATTAACCCCGTCAGGAATGAAGAGTCCTTTTCTTTAAAGCAATTGACGTACGTTTTTTCAGTGGCCTATGATTGCAGCGGTTAAGTTCCAATTCCTGAGATTAGAGCTATTTATTAGTATTGTGGTATTTTGGGCAGAATACTTGCATTTTTATATTAGTTTTCTCAAAGATAAAAATTGTTACTTTTTAAAAAATTTGTTACCTAATATATTTGTTACTATAAATTGAATAGAAAACCAAGGGTTGTTTTCAGGTTTCTTGTTAAAGTTTTGTATTTATTGCTTTGCCCACCAATACATCTCAACAACTTTTCCCCCTTTATAAAAGGAGCTGTTCTGCTGTTGACAACACAGCTATAAAACCTTGGTATCATGTTCTCTTTTTGCCTCTGCAATTTAGTTGTTTATTCAAGCAAATAGCATACATGGTGAACTAGGATGTTCAGACTCTTGAGTTAATTGCTCACATTTCAATTGATTTATGTGGCTATCACTGCATCGCCATGTAAAATTTTGTCAGTGTTTCTAATTGTTTTTAATCTTGGATATAAAACTTTTCATATGTCTTCATAGAACTGAACTTTATATCTTTATATCTTGTTAGTGTTATTTTTATTCAGGTATTTTCATTAGTGTGATTTTAATAAAAAATCATGCCTGAGTTTGGGCTTCAAAGGAGTAAAGATTCAACACTGGTGGCTGGACTCTGTCATAAGAAATGCAGAAAATATCCTTAGGAAGTAATAAAAATAGTTCGTATATAATACTTCCATCAACACACATATATCTGAAGAGAGCCCTACCGTGTGTGAGTGTGTGTGTGTGTGTGTGTGTGTGTGTGTGCGTGTGTGCGTGTGTGTGTGTGTATGAATTATTGGAACTTTTTATCCTCCCAGTCTGTGGAATTTTAAGACAAGTAGGTGAAGCAGGTTGTTGACCTTACTATATCCAGACCTTAAAATTCTCCTCTCCTCCTGATAAATTGACCCATGGCTCCCATTAGCATTATTTATTCATATTTTTTCTGGTAATCAGGCTCCTATGTATTCTGAACTTTACAATGTCTGCTTTGTTCACTTCTGAGTAGTCTTAAGTAAACTGTAAAGATTAAGTGTCACAATTTATAATGTGCAGAAAAACTACCTTTTCGAAGATCTAGACAACATTTTTTAAAGCTAGAAATGTTTGGTCAATAAATCAGTGCCCGAAAGTTATCTTCATAAATATTTTTTCCTCTGAATCAACATATAGGTAAAGAATGTTAGAAAACATCAAATCACAGAAAGAGAATTGTGGGATTATTATAAAAACCAGTTTCTAAATGGTAGAAAAGAAAATCTCATCACTTAAGTAGTTTGCATTTGTAAGAAACTTAGTGAGACTCAAGTAAAAGCAGAAGTTTTTCATAGAAAAGATTATTCACAGAATCCTGAGGAACACTACCTTCAATGCGAAGAATAAAAGAGTAATTAAATTGTTTTGGAATGCTTGACATAGAGTGGATATCATTTCTAATAGGTGAAAATCGTCACCCTAAATAGTTCAAATAAACTTCAGAAATAGAAGATCTATTTGTAAGCATTTCAAGTTACTCAATAGATATTCCCTAGTCCACAGATTATAAAATCTGTATGAAGGATGGATTGTATATGCACAATGTGTTTCTTATCGTAGTATCTTTTAATAACCCCAATATGTTTAAGAAAATTATAAAAATGCACATACCATTGAGGATTAATGAAGAAAACACTATTCTGAAGCAGAAAATCTGACTTTCTTCTTCTGTTTTCACTACTTCTTATTTATTTTTAAATTACTTACTAAAACAATAGGCTGATGTATTCTCTATATCACGTTTGTTATAAAAATCTCTGCGATTATTAATTGAAATGAAGATTTAGATTTTTTTTAAAGAGTGACTCATATTTCTAGAAAAGAAAGATATTATGCGAATATAGCCCAATTACAGTATGAACTATATTTGGAGACTTATACAATTAATTTTATTGCTAATAATTCTTTTAAAGAATACTTTGTAAAAACTCTAAGTATATATACTAAAACTTGAGGGAGAGCTATTTTCTCAAAGGCTGTTTCCTGACCAGATGCTTAATAGGAATTAAAAAGTATTTATTGGTTCTGACAAGAAATGTAAAAGTAGACTTAAAGCATCCATGACTAATGCCATACATCAGAACATTTTATTACTCCTCTCTGAAAATTGATGTCAGCCTCAATAAATTACCGAAGTTATAAATGTCAGGCTAATAATACAGAGTGTGGCACTGTTAGTGTAGGACCCTGGGGAATTATGTGATAGAAACAAAGAAACGTATGAAAAAATCTGTTCAGTGGAATACTATTCTCCTCTTTATTTTTGTAATTTAACACTTCTCCATTCTTGTAAATAGTAGGCAGTACATAGATGAACTGTTGTTCACCTGATTGTAAATTTCCTCTCAGAACACAAGTTATAGGAAAAGAGTTATTTGTATGTATTATTTACTAAAATCCATTAAGTACAGCTGGATCATTCATATTGTCTTTTGGGGTGAAAGATGTATCAAACATGCAATATTTGGCAGAATTGTTGCCAGAATTGCTGATGCAGTTTAGTCTGCAATCAGTAAGTTTATTATTATTATTATCATTATTATTTTTTCTTCACTTTCAGGCATCAATTCTCAGTTGGCTTATAGCATTGCTTCAGGTGACAGCCTGGCACAGTTCACAGTAGACAAGAATGGTGTACTGAAAGTCCTGAAAGCTTTGGACAGGGAAAGTCAGTCCTTCTACAACCTTGTTGTTCAGGTGCATGACCTGCCTCAGCTTCCAGCCTCCAGATTCACAAGCACAGCTCAAATCTCCATTATTTTGTTGGATGTCAATGATAACCCACCAACATTTCTTTCCCCTAAATTGACGTATATTCCAGAAAACACACCTATTGATACAGTTGTTTTCAAGGCTCAAGCATCTGACCCAGACAGCGGCCCAAATAGCTATATTGAATACACCCTACTGAACCCTCTGGGAAACAAGTTCAGCATTGGCACCATCGATGGTGAAGTGAGGCTCACTGGAGAACTGGACAGAGAAGAAGTTTCTAATTATACTCTAACAGTAGTGGCTACCGACAAGGGTCAACCGCCTCTCTCTTCCTCTACAGAGGTTGTAGTTATAGTGCTGGACATCAATGATAACAACCCCGTTTTTGCACAGGCTTTCTATAAAGTGGAGATTAACGAAGACACACTGACTGGAACAGACATACTACAGGTGTTTGCAGAAGATGGAGATGAAGGTACAAATGGACAGGTTCGCTATGGCATCGTGGGCGGCAACGCTAATCAGGAATTTCGGATCGACTCTGTCACAGGTGCCATCACTGTGGCTAAGCCTCTGGACAGAGAGAAGACCGCTACTTACCTTTTAACCGTTCAGGCAACAGATCGGGGCAGCACTCCTAGAACTGATACCTCCACCGTCAGCATTGTTTTACTGGACATTAATGACTTTATCCCCATATTTGAGCTATCTCCGTACTCTGTAAATGTCCCTGAGAATTTAGGAATGCTTCCTAGAACAATTCTTCAGGTCAGTATATTCTAATATGATAAGTATCATGTTCACTGAAAACATCTAAAAGGCCTCTCTTTGGCTTCCCCAACTCCTCTCCTTTTCGCATCAGTGAATGGCTGAAGATAGAGCAAATCTTGAAAAGTTTATGAACAGTACAACTAAAATTATTGATTTCCTCATAGATTAAAATATTCCATTTTAATCATGTTCTTTTGTTATATTCATGTTGCATTTTTGTATTCGTATATTTTGGAATTTTGTTTCACTATGAGAATAATATCAGCCAATAGTGATAAAATGATATCAAAGTTTGAAAACTTTGTTACCACTATTGTTTCTCATTCTCTCTTCATAAATTCACCTAGCTAGGTGAAGATGCTATTAAAAAATTTTGCAAAGCCATCTAAAAATGATATGCTTTAGTTTTATGCCTATTTTAACACAAAGATACGTGCCTTACATAGTATTCCTTATCGATTTTAGTTTTTACTTGAAACTTGAAACTATGTCTTTGCAATATTTTAATATGGCTCGGATTCATTGTATTTATTTGATACATTTTATATTGGGCACTATTTTAGGTTTACTCACATCTGTGACATAAACTCTTCTGTCCTGCAGGTTGTGGCAAGAGATGATGACCAAGGTTCTAATAGCAAACTCTCCTACGTTCTACTCGGTGGTAATGAAGACCATGCTTTTACTCTCTCAGCCAGTGGAGAACTTAGAGTGACACAGAGTCTAGACCGGGAGACAAAGGAGCGCTTTGTCTTGGTGATAACAGCCACAGATTCAGGTAAGTCCAGTTCAACTTTATTTAGTTGTGAATAGTTTCTTTATGAATAAATGATTTTTTATTACTAAATCAAATATTTACTGAAATGTATTAAGGCTTGAAATTCTGGATATATGTGTATAAGTAGAAGAACATAAATTGCTTTATGAAATTTATGTGAAAATGGGCTTAAGCACATCACAAGCAAATCTCTGTTTCTGTAAAACACAATGAATCTTTACCCTGTAAGTAACATAATTACCTATGGGTGTGAACTTGCGATCTACCACCTTAATCAGGAGACACTCGAAATATTTTAGCTTTGAAAGCATCTAGATGGTTCTACCTGGTCATGGAATGAGAGATGGAGCCCACAGTTCCACTTCATTAATCCTGTAAGTTCAACAGCATTGCTATGCTAGGCCTTTGGTGAGCCCCACAGGGTGTCGTTGAGAATATGGTTCTCCCTGGCCTTTCAGTGTGATAAACTGCCATAGAATTAATGACTAGCACCTTAACCTTTAGTGTTTGGATATGGTAATTGTATAAAATTGTGTGCCAGATAGCAATAAAACACAACCTATTGTTAAAAAAGAAATAGTACTGTTTACACTATTTTATTTTGCATATATAGACTACATTCATGAATACTAAACACATCTAATTCAAAATTGAAAGAATTAAATATTTGTTAAAGAACATTTATGGCTTGAATCATGTAGATATTTCTCAAATATTTATTGAATAAATGACTGAACAAATCAGTGATTGTCCAGAGGATTAATGAGTTATGAAATATTTTTATATAACATTTATTTATGAAAATTAATGCCACAACACAGGATTTATGGACTAAATGAATTGAATAATTTAATTATGTTGATGTAGGATTTAATTATGTTAATGCAGTTAAAATATTATTTGTGGAAAAGTTCTTCAAAAAGTCAGCTTTGTTGGGACCTCAAATAAGACTGTATATGTAGATACAAGTCTGTGTGTGTGTATGTATACTGTTTACATATATATACTGTTTATACACAGGTATATGTAATATGTATAGAGAGATTTGTATAGCTGTGCACTGATACAGTATAACATTTAGAGATTTCAAATGTATTATTTTTACTATTGTTGAAAGATTTTTGATTAATATTAAGATGTTGGTTGTATATGGTCAATTTCATTGTATACTGTGCATTTTTTTCATGGCACTAGTTCTTTAAAAAGAGCAGGAGATTTTGAGATGAGAAGCAATGAAAGACTTATATTAAGTACTTCAATGATAATGCTCCTGATTTTTTTTTTTTAATGTATAGTGGTCTTTATTTACAACTTTATTAGCAAAAAAGAATGGGGAAAACACCAGGGCACTGTGGCCGATCTTGCTGGGTTCATGTTCCTTGTCAAATGTTCATCGAATTGTCCAAAGATACACAATGCTGAACCTGTATGTGCAGTTTCCTTTATAAAGTACAGGGTTCACATTCTAGGCAGTCTTTAAACCATGTAAATACAAAGCAAAGGAAATCACTCATTGAAAACTGCATCAAATGAAGGGTATTTTAAATGTAAATCTATGTTGTTGATAATAACACATGCCCAAATGAAAACCAAAAGCTGGAAAAGCAGTTACACTTCCTACTTGAGTGGACAATTACAACAATCATTTTCTGCAATGACCTTTATATTTTCAGTTTATCATGAACTACTATGAACTTACTATGAGTTGTAGCCAAAGTCAGAAGAGAAGATGTGGGGCAGAGAGTAGGCCCTCCAGAATCAGCATGGAAAATGAACATCCTGTTGATTCTAGGCGAAAAAAATGAATGCAGTCAATTTCAACTCATGCTGAGCTGACTTGATCTTTTCCTTGACTTTTTCCATGTCATTCTTCTAAATCAAGTGTGTTTAATTCTTCTTCTAATTCAGCCAGTTCTTCCCCGGTGAAAAGGTTTTCATCAACAATTGCCACTGATTTTTAAATGAGCTCTCTTTCTCTTTTTATCTACATGCTGTATATACACACATATATGTTTCTTCATGAAAGAAAACAAGTCTTTTTACTTTTAATGTATATGAATTAACATGTTACATCATATCCAAAGTATAAAAATACTGAGGAATGATCAACTCAATGCAGTGTGACAGCCACATGAAATTTAAACTGAGTAAATCTGAAATGTGTTTCTTTACGTGTGGAGTCAGTGTTGTGCTTCATGGTTCCTAAGCATTAAGGGTAAGCATCTTCGTATGAAAAATATGATCATTTCTACATTGCAGAAATCAGTAAAGTATTTCAAAAGTCACCTTGAAATAATAGAAGGTGAACTGATTAGAAAGTGTAGAGAGTAAGATGTTTAAAACTATGGTGTTAATACTAAAATAACCCAGCCTCATGTTTCATCATGTGACAAGTGGAAATGCGTGGGCAGTTCTAGGCACACACAAATACAAGTAGACTTTGTGGAAGTGAAGTGATAGGATGGAGAAGGAGGAAGACTCTAGAAGCAGGACTCTAGTTCCTTAAGGCATCATTCACTATAAAGCTTGTTACAATGAAGGTAAATCACAGTCATCTCCATGTAGGGGGAGGAAAGGATTTTGAGAGTCAGGGCTACAGCGTACAGTAAACGATAATGGGCGAGGAGTAGCCCATAGAAGTTCCCCATTAGAAAGTTTGTATTTTGAAACATTCCCTGTAGTCAAGAGCTGTGGCAGAGAGAATTAAAAATGTACTGTGTACTTGTACAGCAAAAGAAGGAATATTATAAAGGGAAAGGAAATGATTCTTTTTTTCCATGTATCTATCTTTGCCAGTCAGTATGCTGGGTTTTATAGACATTTACCTGATTCTGCACATGGTTTTTCTTCATCACATTTACTCACATCTAAGGGTTTCTATCCTTTTTAAAAAAAAAAAAAAAATATATATATATATATATACAGTATGTCCAAGCTTAGAGTGGTTAAATAATTTGCTCAAGACTCCATAGTTAATAAATAGCAGAGTAGATTCAGACCCTGCACGTCTGACTTCAGAGGTCAGGGAGCACTGAAGTTTTCAGATGTAGATCAAGGAAAATTTGGTAGAGATTCAGTTCAAAAATCATTTCTTTTACAAAGCAACCTGCATAATAGTATGATGCAATAATAAAAGCATTTGAACTGCTCTTATTTGAATTCTGGTTCTGTCATAACTTACTTTGTAAATCAAGTAAATTATTTTATCTCCTCGATGTCAGTATATTCCTCAATAAAATGGGGGTAATAATAGATACAGAGTACTTACAAGGTTTAATTGATACAACATATGTTAGATTACTAAATCATATTCCTATCACATAGTATATATGTTACGATTTCTTTCTAGATGTCCTCCCGAAGCCTTATGAAGTCATAGGTGGGGCTTTTCAGAGGTGGCTGGATCTAGAGTGTCTGATTACTAAATTAGTCCACTGATTGGTTTGGCATAGTTCTGCTGGGATCGAGGATTAAAGGTGCAAGGATTAAGGGTGAAGTGCTACCCACCCTAAAGGCGGGGAGCCTGGATCAAATTTAAAGGACAGAAAGAGGTTTGTAGATACTGTGCTTGTTTATCTTCAGTGTGCTTGCTTGTCATGAAGTATTTCTCCTCTGTGATGCCCCTCTGCCATGCCACCCTGCCTTGGAATCAGCCATCTATGGACTGAAACCTCTACAAACTATGAACTAAATACACCTTTCCTCCTTTAACTTTTGGTGTCTGACATTTTGTCTCAGCAGTGAGAAAAATAACTAAGATAATATAAATAATTTTAGTAATAGCTATGATGCATGAACTTCAAACATTTAAAAGCTTTAAGAAACATTTGCCCTACTTATTACTACATAATTATTCTTATTAAAAGATATATGGATTGGGTTTTCAGAATTTCTCTTTTTTAAAATAGAATATTGTTCATATAGAACTTCATTTTATTAAACTTCATTTTATAGATCGTGTATCAGTCAGTGTATGCTAGAGAAACAGATGCTATCCAAGATATATAAATATATAAGGATTTACAAGGTAGGCTTGTAATGACTGCCCGTAAAGTCAAGTGTGGAAGTGTGCAAGAGGGCTGTCTGAGCCCTGGAGATCCGAAGGATCCAGTCAGAGGTCAAAGGTCTGGAGCTCACTGTAGGGTCCTGTACTAGTCCATATCAGGAGGCCTAAGGGTTTGCCCTGGAAGGCTGAGGAGTCTGTGCTGCAGGCCGAAGATGCACTGGAAACCAGGGGATGAAATCCAAGGTGAAAGTGAGGGCTGGAGTTCATCCAGAGAAACAAGCGAGTCCTCCTTCTTCTTTTCCCTTTAATTCCATTAAAGTGACAAGCCTGTTGGTTGGTACCGCTCACACCCAGGGTGCCTCTGTTTTCAGTAAATCCTTTCAACCACACCCAGAACTATGCTGATACAATTTAGTTGGGTGTTTTTACTCAAACTAACACAATCAGTTAAGTATCACAGATTGCTACACTGCGAATTTCTTTTGTATATAAGATTATTTCTTTTTGAACTCTTAAAGAATATATTGCATAGCAAGTATTTAGAAAACATTTTGAAAAAGCCACAGATTTTAAAAACTAGTTTCAGCCAAATTATGGCTAAAAGGATTATGCATAGTAGTCAACAAACTTGACCACTATTTCTAATGTATTTTCTATCTAAATTACAACAGAAAAGGGACATTTCCTTTGAATAATAAAGCAACCAGAAAAGTGCAAAAGAAAGATAACATAAAATGATACAGCAGTCTCTTTTGATAGACATGGCAGAGACATGCTGAATAAATTTTCACAAGCTGGTTCAGTAAAGCATCGATCTAAATGTGCTGTCTGCTCGAAGACCAAGACCTAGTTCCAGGGAACCAAATTTCATAAATTCTTTATAGCATCAACTTTGAGCATGATGAAATCAGGCACTTTGAATTCTCAATATAAAGACAAATACTGGTGGTCTAACTCTAATGCTTATGAAAGCCTGTTGCTGTTAAATGCAAAATGTGGAGACCCTGTGTGCAGGTCCTACCCAATGTTGAGATAGAAGAGTTGGAGTTATTTTTCAGTTAAGGAGAGTGAAATTCAGATGATAGGTAAAAATGTAGTTAGAAGTGTCATCCAGAGCCTTAACAGTACTAAAGAACATAAAGAGGCACACATGAATTTCAGTGACACTATTGCCTAAAGTCACAGAATTTTGGCAGTCATGGAAATCAAAGAATTAATTAAACCTTGTCTCAAGGGACAGACCTGAATGATAAAATTTTTAGTTGCCTTTGAAAGGGACTGATGTTTTCTATAGTCACTGGTAGAAAAGTTTTCAATGAGAAGTGTGAAGACCGCTTGTTATGGGTAATTTAGAAAGCACTCAGCAACTGTGAGGAAAATCAGACTAGATGATCTGAAAGTGATTAACCCTTCTATATCCTTGTATATAATCACAGTTCCCTGGCATTTAGTTAATTCTCTGGCATACTTTTGATATCAGGAATAACCACATTTTCAGGGAAGTATGAAAGCTTTAGACAGGGTGTTTTAGAATTTAGCCGTTCACTCCCATTTTCTGGGAATGAAATTTCTGACATAGGACTTATTCATGGCTGTGATTTAACAGTCAAAATTCTAGATGACATGAGAAAATTCAGAAGAATATGGCATCTTTAAGATCACAGATGCCATACTCTCATATTTATAATGTTCTGAGGACCAGGAAAATGTCAAAGTGCTCTTAAGAAAAAATTTGACAATTTTATGCCTTATCACACAAATCACTTCTCCTTTGCTCTTTTCAAACTCTTATCTGGTGGCAGCCTGAAGATAAGTCAACATTGACAGTATGGCAGGAATTGAAGCAGTAGCTTTTTGATCATATGAACCTCTAAATCTTTGAATTCTTTTTGGAGAAAACATGAGCATTCCAGCTATCATTGTATTTTTATTTACTGGCTGCATATCTGTAGAGTTGCACATCTGGAAACTGTCTGACTACGGTCTATAGTTCAAAATAAGTTACAACCACCCTATCACGTGTGAGTAAGTCTGAATGTTACATTGCTAAATAACCAAACCAGAACAGAATATAATGAGTTTAGCTCGTTTTTTTTTTTTTTTTCTGTAGGATTAAATGGCTAAACAGTTCAACTCAATTGAAGATGATCATTTGTTTAACTTTAATTAAAAGTGTGGCTTGTCTGCTTTTACTATATTACTTACTGACTTTTCTTCTGGAAATATGTACCATATCAAATAGAAACCCTAAGGTGGCTGCAGCATCTATATGGTACAGGAATGCAGGTACCTCTGCGTGTCTCTTGTAAGAGAGGTACTGACTCAAAAACAGTTAAAGTCTTTCATGTGGTTAGGCATTCTGTTTCCAAGTAGCCTTTCTTATAATAGTTTGTCTTACCATTAACTCACATGTACCATAAATAAATAACTTAAATGTAATAGTAGGGGGAATTATCAGGGAAAGCAGAAAAACATACTTTTAAAAATTAATCCAGAGTGTCAATATACAAAATGGAAATATATGCTAAAGGCAAATACATAGGCATTCTAGTTAAACCAAACATCAAATATTTCCTCTTCTGTGTTCTAGTTATACAACCTTCAACAAGTTACCTATAACTTTATGTTTATATCTGTAAGTAAAAATGCCAATGCCTACTTAAAAGTGAGTTGTACAAAATAGGTAAGAGAATGGCTCATTTCAGCTATTAAAATTAATTATAAGGCTTGCTACATGCCCCACATGCTTAGTAGGACCAAAGTAGAACTTTTAAACATCAGTTCACCTCCTTAGCCTTCACAAATTTCTCTCTGCCCACCATTTCTCAATTTCTGGGGTGAATATTATTATTCTTTGTTCTTCTTCCTCTTAACTCATGTTCAATAAGACCACTAACAAGTGGACTCTACCTCCAAAATGTCCAAAAGTGCCCTGAATTTATCCACTTTTCCTCATCTTCACTACTACCTCCTTTGGCTAAGGCATGGCTAATAACTACCTATCTTCTCTCCTATGTGATGCATTCCCAATAAGCAACTCAAGAACTTTTACAACTATTAATTCGATCATCATACTCTATTGCTTGCTTTAAAATTCTCCAATGGCTTCCAAGATTAAAACCTAACTTTCTACCAATGACCTCATAACAGTAAATGACCTACCCACCTGCCTGACCTCCTCCTTTACTAACATGGCTGTGGCAGCCAGCCATGATGTACTAGCACCAGCTCGACTCATCCTTTGTCTCCTGACGATTCTGCATCAGTAAGTTCTTTTTGTTAGATTGAGATCAGCCAAGATGCAAGGCCATGGAAATCAGCACATCAAGGTGGCTTTTCTCTTGAGAGAAGTTGATAAATTGTAATTGTCCACTGCAAATACCAGGCAATCTGGCTTCCTTAAGATCAGTAACCTTTTCTCTTGCTTGAGCTTTTGCACTTGTAGGTCTCTGTCTAGTGTGTTCTGTGCTGCAGTCAGGAATTTTGTCTTGATTAGTTTAGAGGGAAAGAGCATTTGTGGCTTCATCATTTTGTCATCCAGTGTAGGCAAATTTCAGCTTCTTAAAGAGAATTTGTCTGATCATCAATCTAATGTTCCTTCTCTCCCTCTTCCCACTGTCACTCTGTATCACTCTGCCTTATTTCTTAACAGTGATCGCTATCCAAAATCATATGTTTAATGAGGATAAAATATATGTGAGTATATGCAGTTTACCTCATCCATCTCTACCAGTCTTCCATGAATGTGAATTATCTTATTCAAAACTGACTTCTAAGAAACACTCAGAAAGACGTGTGACAAAATAGACACAAAATAATTGCGTTGAATGAGTGAATGATTTAAGTAAGTGAAAATAATGATAATTTGTTATCAGCCATCAACCTGCTATTTTAATATGCAAAGTTATTCATATTTATTTCACATATGAGAATTTATTTTATTGCTACATGTTTATCAGTTGCAGATTTTGTAAAGGTCCTTCCAAAAGCAAAAGTGCAAATATTTTTGAGTTCATGGCTGAAATTCCAAAAGTTTTCGCTGCATTGGTTGTGGTCATTCAAACTGACCTCTGCCTTGAAAAGCAGCACAAGTGTTGGAGGCTGTATGGTGTTTAGTGTGATGTGATAAATTGCAGTCACATGTAAGGACTCATTGAAGCATTTTATGGCTTTAATTCAGTTTCAGATGCTTAATATACTGCTTGAGCTGTATTCTCATGACTCTCCTCTGAGCCTTCTGGCTCTTATTCAATTCTGTTATCTCTAAGATATTTCTAGACAGGTCTTGTTGCTACTCTGTGCTTGGCTGTTTACATGTTCTTAGTTTAATACACTAATTAAAAATATCTCTAAGTAGAAACTACATGCTTTTGAAAAGTTTTGCCATTTGGCAATTATTTCACATCTAGGTTTCTTCAACCAAAAAAAGTATGAACCCTCCAAACGACTCAAATACACCGACCCTGTGCAGCACTTGTCCTAGACATGACACTGAATTTTGCATAGCTTAGATGTAAGATCTGTCACTTTTCACCTCAACTTAGTATAAGAAGTTTGCTCGTTTTGCATTTTGTTATGAAAATTTTGGAGTTTTGATAACATATCCCAATAGATATACATCCATGAATATAATTTGTATAGGACTTTTGGAATTTTTTTAAATTTAAGATGATCTTATGCCCTCACTGATAAAATCAAAACCTGTGAACCACCGATACCTATCCCTACTCTTGCAGAGAACTGAATTATTATGAGAAGGCAGTAAAACATCATGGTGTGTAGTTGGGGGATATTATAGTTGCAATCCAGTGTGTAATATGGAGGTATTTTTAAAGAAAACTACATAAAAATTCTAACTTAGAGAGAGACATGTGATTCAAAATGATAAAATTTTTTGGCACAAAAACTTCTTGGAAATGAGCCAGTCCACTTCCTTTATTTTCCAGATAAGGAAATTAAAGCCTGGGATAAATTTGCAGTTTGCCACAGCTCATAGCCCCAGGTCGTGACAGTGTGTCCAAGAGTATCCAGTGGTATTTAAGATTTCTGCTTTTCAACCAAGCTCTTGCTCTCCTAGATCATATTTCTTACATATTTTAAGGAAGTCAGGATATTTCTTAAAATAACCAGATGACTCCCTGTATGGTATAAATTTCTGAAACTACATTTAAAAAATTCTTTTCATAGGCTATTTATTTTAATGAATACAGTATTCAACTACCATTGTCTTTTCTCAATAAGTAAATGCTTCAACGCATTTTTAAATTCAGCATAATTAATAGAATTCTGTAATTTCCATATTGAGCTTTTGAAAATAAGCTGATATTTAGTCATTGTTCAAGTTAAATAACTAAGATCATGTAAGGATTTATTAGGCAAAATCAGTAGAAGGTGATCATGTTATGAAGGATATTGTTTTGATTATCAGTGGCAATTGCCATTTTGCATTTATTAAAATCAAACAGTGATGCTAACTTAACATATCTTGTAAATTCTGAATATAGTCAGTGAGGCAATTATGCTTCTATGGGCTTCACTGATACATTACTTGCATCTTAATGCTGATTTGTCAGAATATGTTTAGGGAGCATTCTCTTCCAGAGTATCCTTCTAGTTGCTGGAGATACAGTGTTGAAAAGAGAAGGCCTCTGTGCTTACAGATCTTGGATTACAGGCATGAAGACAAATAGACAAAATATAATATATTCACTGAGAGTGATATGAAAGTTAAATAACGTGGCTTAAGGGGTAGATAGTAGAGCATGGAATGTCTTAACTTTGTTGGTCGAGCTAGGAAAGTGAAAGGTGAGTATCTGGTAAATAGTATTAACTGTATGGAAAACCTCCTGAAGTACAGATTAAATTTGTTTTGTCTAAGAAACAGTGAGAGGCCTAGGCACAGGGAGTGGAGGAGAGGAAGACCCTTGCAGTGTGTGGCCAGTGGAGGCCGGGTCGCACAGCCCCACAGTCAGAAGCTTTAGCTCCATTTGCAGGTGGTGTGCTCAGGAGAGTGACTGGAGAATTGGCAATGATTAAAGTTTGCGGAGGTAAGGCTGCACCAGGGGTGGAAAAGAAAGGAAATGGAGATGGTAGATAAGAGGCCATTATTCATGTCCTTGGGAGATAGTGTTTGTGGAATGATAGTGTTTGTGTTTAGTTGTACAGAAGAATCTCTTTACCTTCAACTTATCTTAGATTCATTGACTGGAACCCTGTAATTTAGATAACAAAGCAGAGATTAAGAATACAGAGGCATAAAAATTTATTTAACATAACTTTTATGTGACATGCAAGGTTTCATAAGGAAATAAAAAACTGAAGCAGCAGTTAAGCCTGAGCATGTTTATTCCAGGCTTGGTGAAGAGTGGAAAGTCATGGGGAGAAGGATTTGAGCCAATGGAGTCTCTTGGGGAAAGCAGCCAGGCCTGTTTCAGACTTGTCTGTGTCCCTCTGGCTTCCAAGATGGTGATGTTTCTGTCCTCCAAGTACAGGGAGGGCACCTATCACATGCTGGTCCTATGACCTACGTCGGGGTGAAGGGGAAAAGCAGAGTCCTTGCTGTACCTGCCATTTCCCAAACCCTTTTGTGTGAGTATGTTGGGTGATGTGTTCTGAACGCTGTTAGATGTAAGTAGTGATCTCTTTTATTCGCTATGGTGGTGGGGCCGGTTGGATTTGAGGATGGAATTTGAAGTATATGAGCCTTGTAAAATGGGCAAGTCAAGCATGGGTCCTAGGCCATGGACCTGAGCAATTTGGAGATAAAGAGAGTGAAGATTTTAGGGGTGATAATCAAAAATTACTTTTTGAACATATTATATTTGAGATATAATGAGATATCCAATAGAGGTAGTCAATAGAAAGATATAAATGTTTTGTTTTCAGGGAAGACATTCAAGTAGAGATGCAACTTATAAAGTTATAAACATTTAGATGATCTTGTTCTGTGTGTAGTGAGCACTTGTAACTGTCAGAATATACATTATATTTTCTCATTTAATCCCACAACCGCCCAGTAAGTTAAGATACTGCTTTTCTACTTTTATGGATTTAAAAAATGGAAAAACAAAAACTGAGAATGAAGAATGACCTTTTAAAAAGATCAGCATTGGTCCTATGAAGGCCATTAGCGTAACTTCTCCAGCCTATAAAAGATGCCTTACTACCAGTGCCCCAGGGCTGATTAATTATTTATATTGAAGAGAACATTGATTTAAGAAATGAAATTTATTTGTGGTTCTGTCATTGAAATAGTTTGTAAAGTGAGACTATCCATAAATTAGAAATCACAGGCTTACTTTTCTCATCAAATCAAGATATATGTATTAAAGTGTTTTTTAAAGTTTAAAACAAATGTTAGCTATTATACTAAGATTATAAAATATGCACAGTGTACACATTCATACCTAGACAATGCAGTCTTTGCATTTAACATGGGGTGGGAGGTTCATCTGTGTAAAAAATACATTATCTTTTATCAATTCGTTTTTTGATATACTGTGCTACAATGATATAGACATATTCTGGCTGTAGATTTGGCCAGAAAGTACAGTTATGTAGTGTCTGTGTGTCAGCATAATTAATAGGTCTGTGGGGGAAAGTTCAGTTATTAGCATTTCTAATTAAGGGCATTTATCATCCAACTGAAAGAGAGAATAAACTGCCTTCTTATGCAGGGATTGAAAATTACTTCTTAATGGAGGGGAAACATGATGCTTTTACACAAGTTACTGTTAATAGCTAAAAGGACTAATTACCATGCTTTATTTTTTCAGTGAGGGTGTGATGACATTTTGAATTAATACTGTCAGTCGCATTGTTTAGCTGAGGGGGGGGGGTCACTGCATTGCACTTGGCTCTGTAATAAGAGGGAGGTTAGATTTGCACTATATGACATTTTCCATCAGAAAAATTATCTTTTAAATGTTCCAGAAAGACTGAACTCTGTTGACAGAATTATTTTTGTGAAAAGCTTGTCTTCTCTATGGTAATGAACAATTTTAATAATGCAGAATGCTTAAAAACCTTTTATAAGACACTAACAATCCCATATATCAAATAATGCTAAAGTTATCTTCTATTAATTATATTTAACTTATTGCTACATCTTAATCAAAAGCAACTTTGGTTATCTCTATTGGAGGTTTTGTGTAAGGTAGAAATTTTGTTTTCAAGGTTGAAGGTTGGCTTTGTTTTAATTCCTTTTATGTCTACTAAATTTTATATCACATCTGTAAACGATATAAATATTATTGTGAATCATTTACTTAAATAACTTTCTTTGAGTCAGCTACTCTGTAGTAGTAAAAAAAAAACTCTGTATAGATTTTATTTTTATAAATTTAAAAACACAACAGATGGTTTAACCTCCAAAATTTTATAGAATAAGAGCTACAGTTGTCATTATGTTGTATATGATTAAAATTTAATAAAATAATATCAACTTATTTTCATTCACTTTATGTAAGCTATTAATCTGAGAACAGAAAGGAAATATATCTTTGAGATAGCAGTAAGTAATTTCCAATATTAAAAAAGTTCATGTAGTCTAAAGATAAAATTGTACATAGTGGAAAATAACATGATTTTATTATGAGAAATTTTCTTACTTTTTAAAAGTCCTCTCATTTTATATTATTAAATATTAATTATTTTGCAACCTATTTTAATAGCTAGTTCATAAATGTATAATTCGGTATTTTCACTAAGAAGGTAAGAGCCAGGCTGAGTTCAGAATTTGGTACTAGCCTTTAATATTTGTCAATCTTTTTAATGTCCTCTAAATAGTAATTCTGCATAATCCACTTTTGTAGAGATAACATATTTGGCTCATATTGATATAGGAGAGAGAGAACTCTGAACCTGCTGGATGTCAGATGTGGCAAATTCATGTCCCTTGAAATTGAATAATGAATATCAAGAAATGATGGAGGTTAAGAGGAAAGGGTTATTGAGAGGTAGCTCCTGAGAGACAGGAGAGGTCCTGAAATTGGGTTGTCACCAAGGCCCTTTGTCAGGGGTAATTTATACAGCAAATGTAGGTACAACACAGGTCAAACTGCCATCAACCTATAAGATTACGAGTGTAGCTTCTTGGCTAATGACAATCCAATATGGAAACAGTCACATAGCAAGGGTATATGGAAAGAACAAAGACATTTTTGGAAAGGGATGGGTCCAGATGCTTTGGTCACCCTCCCACCTGGGCAACTGATATCTATTTGGACTTCCTGGACCAGGTAGCTCTAATTACAATATAATTTCAAGTTATTGTTTATCCCTTAGGGAGGCATTTAGGCCTGGCCAGTGCATCTTTATCTTGAGGCTTGGCCTTCTTCAAATGCGCCTGCAGCCACAATTCTGATGTCTTTCTTTTTCACTGACTTCCTTCAGAGCCTGGTCCCTCCCTGACTGTATATTAATTTCCAACTTAGCTACCTTTAATAATACATATAGTACTAAATTAGTCCACTGACTAGAATTAGCATAGTTCTGGGTGGCACCGCTCAAAAGGCTGGTGGCCTGGATGGTATAAAAGAGAAAGCAAGTCTTGCTGCTCCCTACCTTCTGCCTGCCCTGCTTTGCCAGGAACTGTTTCTTCTCTGCTGTGCCTCTCTGCCAGCCAGCTATGGACTGAAGCCTCTGAAAACTGTGAGCTGAAATAAATCTTTCCTGCTTTAAAAAAACACTGTGTTTTAAGATTTTTATATTTCTGCAAAATATATGTGATATAAAATTTATCATTCTATTTTTATATGCATAACTCTATGACTTAAGTTACATTCACACTGTTGTACAGAATGTCAGTGTCATTTTCATAACATTAAAAATACTTTTACTTGCTGTCTCTTAAGTATTGTACAATCTGTACCAAAGAAGTATGTTTTTATAAAATAAAGTATACTTAAGGTATAATAAAAAATCAAGTGATAAGTATGCATTATCTAATCTATACTAATGTACTAATATCACTAGCAATTAGCAATAATGTTATTTTAAAATACAGTGCCACTTGTCATATTTAAAATAGGCTGCATACCTACTTGCTTTATGTTATTTTCCAAATTCAAGTTTAAATATACCCACATTATCTTTGGTGTTAATACAGAATGGCTGAACTTGAACACATTCTCAGTGTATGCTTTACTTCCTGTGAGAAAAAGCAGTTTGCTTCATGGGAAAAAGATGCTAGGCTGATTTTTCGTTATAACCAACACACACCCAGACAGGCAGTTCATGCTCCAAAGGATTAATTTCGAGAATGAAACCAGCTGCTTTGCAAAGCTACAGATTTCAGTTAAGCAGTTAAGCTACAGAGTTCAGTTTCTATTTTGCTGAACAATTTTTTGTTTCTGAAAACTTTATTTTTTTATTTTAAAATTATAATTCTGTAATTATTACGCCTTGAATACATATGAGATGTGAAACCAATCATTACGAATTATGTTCTCTTTTCTTCTTTTGCCCAGAAGTCTCCTGTTAATCCTCCCATGTTTGTTTTTCAACAGAGGTATTGGTATTATTTTATGCAGTCTGAACTTCCCCATTAAATACACACACACACACACACACACACACACACACACACACAGAGGAGTACCTTTCTTATCCAGGGGCAAAACATTTATATTCATTCCAAGATCTCCACTGGATACCTAAAGCTATACATATTATATCAAACCCTATAAACGCTATTTTTCCTATGCATACATACTCACTTATAATAAGGTTTATTTTATACATTAGAGATCAATAATAACAGTAATAAAAATGCTACAATTTTAACAATATACAATAATAAAATTATAATTTATAACTTATTTCTGGGAATCTTCAATTAGTATTTTCAGACCACCATTGACCGTGAGTAATTGAAAGTGTAGTTCGTGGTGGGAGGTATTACTGCCATTTACATGCACTTGATTTCTACTAAAACAATATTGATGCTTTCATTGTCACTAGTGTGTCCTGCTTCATTTCTTCCTATTTGAGCTTGGAAAATTTTTGAAAAGTATATTTTTATAAGGGATAACATAACAATTGTAATCTGCACAAAGTTTAAACTTTAATTAGTTATTTAGTCTCATTTATTCTGCTCATTATATATGATATATTTTCTGAAAGAACAGTTTCCTGAGACTTTTTTCTTTTTACAGTTTTATTTTAAACTTCCTCAAACCTGATTTTAATAAATTTTAGTTTATTAAGCCACCAGCAAGCCAGCTCTAGTCTAATCATTTCCAAAATTAAAGATTATAAAATGTAACTCAGACCATGCCTAGAATTACCTGTAGCATATAAAAAGTCTGTGTGTATGTATGTGTGTGTGTACCTGTGGATGTGTGTGAACATACACAATTTGTCTTTGATAGCATTACAAATGTCACTCAGAGTTCTATGTGTTTTTTTTACTATGCCTAAAAATGTAAGAAGGTTCTTATAAATTTACTCACGTTTATTTTATATGTATATATGTATGTATATATATACATATACACATACTTATATACACAATACATATAGTTTTGCAATTTGCAGATCCTTTTATTTTCTAATTGCAATTAGACTTTTAAATATATTGTACAAGTTGTGATAAAATACTGTGAATTTTGAAATTTAAAAAAATTATTATGGTAAAAGACACATTGCCATTAATCCTCGTTAGGGTGCTCCCACTTGCTTCGAACTCACACTCCTGTCCATCTTGCCACTTTCTGAAGCAGTTTTGGAAATCTTTTTCCTGGGTGAGTTTAGTTGAGGCTGCCTCAATGTCCTGAATCAATTCAAAACATTTACCTTTCATGGTCATTGCAGAAGAAGCAGAAGTTGCATGGTACCAATCCAGTGAATAACATGGATGAAGATACTGCTATAAAGTTTTTATTTGACAGAAATTTCCTTAAATATTTTGAATTGATTCCGGACATCAAAGCAGTCACAAAAGACACTCATGAAGTAGTTTCAGAACTCCTTCAGAAACTGGCAAGAATGTTGAGATAGGTGTGTTTGAAGCACGGACAACTATTTTGAGGAGGATTGCTCACAATGTGTCTTTTACCATAATATATATTTTTAATATAAATATTCACCATATAATTTGATCATATCTTATAATTCCAACTTCTAACTAAAACGTTCATTGCACTCTTATTACTTCTATAATTACAAACTTCTGAACGCTGACCTTCGATTTCAATTGTGTCTTCTATCTCTTCCCTTGGTTCACTGTCCTCTACCAGAAGTGTGTGCCAGTATACCTTGCCTGTTTTTCTGATTGCATCTTTTTCTCATAAATCAGTTGCAGATGAAATTGAATAATCTTGCCCTGTTATACCACTGTGTATATAATCCATCATTATTAGATGTATTCTCACTAAACATTAGCCACTAGTATTGTGAATCTTCTCGGGGGATTCAGGATTAATTAATACCTTCTGTTTATAAGTAGTTATAGTATTTCCAAAACTTTGACCTTTGCACCCATTCTTTTTCTCTGACCCTAGCCTTAGGCTAAGACTTATATTTCCCTAGACTGTGTTTCCAGAAGTGTTCAATTCTTTGAAATTTCAGCCATGTACTCACTAGATGAGTTTTTCATATGTAAAATGAAAGAAGTTAATATAGACCAAGTACAAGGCTTACTGGCATGCATTATTGGTTTTTATACAGACGAATTAAGCAGAATTTTACCTCTTCAGTCATGGCCTACAATTTAAAAGAAGATATGAAAGAAGTATGTAAATAATAAGGATCACGATATAAAGTAAAATATCTGGTAATGAGAGTGTCATGGTTTCATTTGAGCTTAATGAACTTGTAAAAGATTTTCTTAAGAATTTAGAACTACTCTCTGTCTACTCTGGCTGAATATAGAAATTCTTCTTTTAAAAATTAAAGAATAATACCTAGTTCATGGAATCTGTATATAAAATGAGTAATACATACATAAAATGCTCGTATAGATCTAATATTAAATATGTGCTCAATAATATCCATATATTTCAATTTATGCATAAATATATGGCTTAGTCTTAGATATAATATTATAGTTTTAGTTTTGGATGTACTAATGTTAAAGATCTTTGATAAATTGTGAGGCAAAACAACAATTTGATAGTTGGGTATTTCATTTTTGAGCCAGCACAAAGCTAGAAAGATAAAAGTCATAGTAAACACTGTGCAATACTTTACTTTTTTTTTTTTTTTTTCCTCTACTGAGGGTTGAACCTAGGGCCACATACATGCTAGGAAGTGCTCTGTCACCAAGCTACACCTCCAGCTCTGTGCTGCACTTTAGATGGGAAACACTCATAAAAACAGTGGGAAGCAGGAATATAAGAATCCTAGATGATTCTTCACAAAGTTGAAAGGAAGAGTTAACAAAGGCTAACAAATACAGAAAAACAACCACAAAAGCATGGCTTTATTGTTCAAGTAATACATAGGAGTAAATTCCACAATATTAGGTGGCCAAAACCTGAGGAATTGTGCCCTTCATCTGGCAAAAATATTGTACAAATGTGACATACTTGAAACCAGGAGACATGCCCATTTTTCTTCTTTGATTTCATTTCTCTGCCTAGACCTGAGTAGCGACTTTCTCTTCTGTTCACAAATAAAAGGTGGGAGTGGGCTAGAGGTTTAGTAAGAGCCTTTCCCAAGAGTGAAAGTCAAGAATTTTGGAGACAGAATTCAAATTTGGGGTTAGTTAAATCTTGTTAAAAGACTTAGATATTTAGAACAAAGTTTTTGTAAGATTTTTCCCTTAAATTTGAAATATTTATAACAATAACAAACCTAATATGCACATCTCTTGGGGCAAGACAGTAGCAGAAATTGTGCCTTATCATCTGTCTGTTTTTGATGTGGGGAAAAAAAAAATAGGAAGAGCACTCCAAATGATTGCTGAGACAGATACTAAGGCTAAGGGGAGAAAGTGGGCTCCAGAGGAAGTTCTTGGCCTGAGCAGGGACCACATATAGATATAGGGCCACTGCTCAAGCCAGGATTATCTGTTGTCATCAATGTCCTTAAAAATCACCTGGAAAAATGAGACAATCTTTGGTATAGACTTGGAGATTGAATTTGCTGAATGTTTTCCTGGGTACATGATTTTTTTCCTGTTTGCTTGCTAATTCAGAAAATGTGTCAGCAACAATATGTAGTTTGAAGACAAAGAAGTCACATGATCCTGATCCATTGATTTAGTCATCATTTTATGTGGTTTTCCACTTGGGTATCACCAGACACTTTAGAACACAAAAGATAGAATCTTTGCTTGCCTGTCACTTGGCCATTGCTTAACAAGTTTCCATACTGTGGACTACGGAGGAATGTGCCTATCAGAAGTACTCAGATCCTCCTTAAAATGTCACAGTAAATCTTAAAATTTTGCATTCGAAAACTTGTAATTCAATTTATCGTCACCAAAGATGTGAGAAATAAATGTCTTTTGAGAAATAAATGTCTTGTGTTTGTACTATGCAAGAATCATTAAGATGAATTGTGATTTAAAATGTTCTTAGTAATATTATCATAGGATATACATTGATGGTTTGTGAAGGGAAGACTCCTGAAAACTATAAACACAGAAATCTATAAAATTAACATTAACATTTAGTAAGTCAATCTCGTATTTTTATTTCTAAAACTATAAGAACAATAATGAGTAATATAGAACACAGTTTAACTGTGTCCTTGGTGTTACACTATACCTATTATATTCCCCTCACGACTTTTTTTGGGCTGGATTCTATTCTCATGCCTTGGATTCCATTTTACACATATAGATGGAGATTAGCAAATGGACTAAGATACCAATAAAAGATTAAGAGGGCCCTCAACCCCCCATACTCTTCACCTCTGGGACTTTGATTTACTTATCCTTTCTCTGTGTTGACCACATGTACACTCCCGTTTTCATGATATCCTCTTTTGCACACACAAACACATAGATATTCTGGAGCTAAATTTACTTATGTATTTTGATGCAGCTGGTAGGAGGACCACTAGAATAATTTACATCATTAACTTCCACTCATTAAACCATATATAATTAATACATGTGCAAGAGATTTAGGCTAAATATTGGTCATCAACAGTACTCCCCAAAATACTTATTTTCTTTTTCACATGTCGTTTGTGAGAAAGTTTAAATCTAGGATGAGATTATTGAATCCAAATCCTCCACCAAATTAAACTAGCGTTCCTCCCATTTGGGCCTCCCCAACCCCTCATGCCCGGGTTCCTTCCGAGAGCCCCGCACAGCAGCCCTCCGTACAGCAGCACCTGACGGCTGCTGACTGGGAAACCCCACAGGGCTGCATCACGTGTATCAGAGTTTCAAAAGGTTACCAACCTTTACAGACTTCAGTTCCTTCATATATAAAATGAGAATGACACAAATACTAATCTAAAAGGATTAGATAAAGTAATATACATAAATCTAAACATATGTGTGTACAATACCTAAGGACCCAATAAACATTTGCTTTTAGTAATACTACATTGCCTGACGTTTTCAAAACCCTTATTTTGCTATGCTTCTCTAGCATGTAATACTTCTAGATGTACTTTTGGAGTTCGCGCGTGGTAGGTGTGAAATATTTTTAGCATAATCTTAACAGCATTTACACTGAACAACTATTTAAAAGGTGATTACATAATTTTAAAAAGTTTTTAGTGTATTATAGTTATAACCAGTGAAATGAGGGCTAGTTTTCTTTCATGTAATGAAAAATTAAAAGTTAATAAATAAGATTTCTACAGTCATAAATTTTAAAATACTGTATGTTAATGTGAATTGACTGCTTAATATAAAGTATCTAATATCTATAATTATATATAAGTATATATAATTATTAGCATGCAGCCTAAATTAATTGCATATGTAGAAGGTTTCATGAGGTTTCATAATCCTTACAGTGTCTACCTCATGTAGTCATACACATTTCTTTGTCTGACATAAAATTTGAACTTCCTGTTTAGAACATAAAAATAACAGATTGCCTAAACCATTGTTTACTGTACTTCTCTAGTCTATTGGTTTTGGTTCCTTTATATCTAAGCATAAAAACCGATTGGTATTATTCCATCAGTAATTACAATCTATGATCATAGAAAAAGGTTTGAATAGTGGTAAGAAAATATCACCAAATCACAGATTAATAGAAAATCTAATATTGGGGGCTGGGGATTTAGCTCAGTGATTAGAGTGCTTGCCTTGCAAGCACAAGGGCCTGAGTTCGATCCCCGGTACCACACACAAAAAAAAAAAAAAATAGAAAATCTAATATTGAAAGATCATGGATCTCAATACACAATTCTGTGATAATAAAGTTATTCTATAAATGTTTTGCAGATGAATGAATGGCTTTATTTAAAGAGTAATGAGTGACAAATATAAGTAGGATTTAAATTTTTTAGGCGAGGAAATTAGTGGAGAAAGATGAATGTCTTAAAGAGAAAAATAACATATCTGGCCTTTACTTTAGATAAATGTAGTGAATGGATCTCCATTGTTTTTATTTAGAAGAGTTAAAGTCTGAAAAAATGGCTTTGAAAACACAACAAAAGAGATGACTTTCCTTTCAGTTATGAGGACAGTCCGCAGAATTCTAACCAACTAAGGCATCTGCCCTTCGCCACAAAATGAGCCTGTTAGTTTTGTGTAATACACACGGTGCATTCCAACTTTTGTTAAATGTAGGCTTTTAACTAAATGTTGATAACAAAGCTCAAACAAAAATTAAAGAGAGTTAGTTCACATTATATTAAATAGATGCAGCTAAAATGATTCTGTGTCAGCTCATCAGTATAAAGTTAGTGAAAAAATCACAGTTTTAAGACCTAATTTTAAACTTTTTAAATACGCAAGTATTGATTGTTCTGGACAAACAGATTTAAATGTATCAGAGACTCTGCTGGAGTTTTTGATAGTAACTGTGATAGTCCCGGTTAGGAAGAACAGTTTTAATACTGGCTGGGTAGTCAGCTAACTATTTCATGCTATGGGTTGCTCCAAGTCTGGTTTGGACTATTTTAATGCAATTTCAGAAAAATTACCGGCAATGTCTCTTGTGTGGTGTTTAAATGATACTGTTGTGTTCTACATTGTCAGATCAGCACCTTTCAAATAAAAAAAGACCATGGCATATGCTTGTTGTGTAGCACTAGTAGGAAAGAATTCAAATTCTAGGTCATCACTGAGAATACTTTTCTTGGTACAAAATTAAAAAAAAAAAGTCACTCAGTCGCTTATTTTTATGTGTTCAGATATTTTGTTTCGATGTTTTCTAAATTCTCTCCTATAATTCTGTCTATGGCTCATGCCTATATATTTATTTTTGTAAATTTTAAGTATTAAGACTTGGTTTTCTTTTCTCTCTAGGATCCCCTGCCCTGACTGGGACTGGAACAATCAATGTCATAGTAGATGATGTCAATGACAATGTCCCCACCTTTGCCAGTAAAATGTATTTCACAACAATTCCTGAAGATGCACCAACTGGAACAGATGTCTTATTGGTAAATGCCTCAGATGCTGACGCTTCGACAAATGCAGTTATAAGGTCAGTACATTTTACTTTGCAAATGTTGTTTATTTTCTCCTTCAGCATTAGTCTTTGCGCTAAATGAACATGACATCTAGCTGCATTGGAAATTCCATATTAACCCACAGTACTGTTCCTGTTAACTATTCCTAACTTGATTAAAACTGTAACAATTTTGCTTATTCTAAAGTTTTATTTATTATTTTATTTACATTTTCCTGTTTTATGATTGTGTAGTTCGGGAAGGCAGTGCATGGTCCTGCTTAATGTGTTTGGCTGGCGGTGCTCAGTGGTGTTTACCAGGTGTCTGGGTGGGCTGGAGATTCCAACATGGCTTCACATGTCTGGTGCTTTCACAGAGATGCGCCCTAGTCTCCTCTCTCCTCATGTAGTCTTGGGACTTCAGGATGTGGTTCTTTAACAGAATAGATGAGTTTTTACATGGTGTCTGTGGGCTTGAAGAATGAACCTTCTGTGGAAACAGGCAGTTCTCCTAAACGTCAGGCCTAGAAGTAGCGTGGCTTCACTTCCAAAATGCTCTGTTGGTCAGAGCGGTCACGGTCAGCCCAGATTCACTAGGAGGAGAGACACATGTCACCTCTGATGAAAGCAGTGTCCAATTTTGGCCATTTTAAACCCACCAGTAGTGTCAATAAGAATACTGAGTGTAACATATTTGTGCAAAAATTTATTTTTCTCTTCTTAAATACTCTTAATAGGAAAGAGAAATATGGAAAATTGTTCCAAGAATGTGAAAGCAGTTGATTTAGTTTTTGTTCTTCTTCTATGCCTATTCTAAACTTATAAGAAAAGGTTTCCAAATTTTTTAGAGAAAGTCCATTGACAAATATTTTTGCACAGCACCCTCCTCCTTCTCTAGGCAGATGTTATTTGAGTGAAAATGGGTTAGCTGGTAAGAACAGTAATAAATCAGAAAATAGAATTTGGACAGGTGAGAAGAGTTAGTGAAAAGCAGCATATATATTGATATGGTGATGATTTAATTAATGACTTATTTTGTTGTTTGTCAATAATTTCCTTTAAACAAAATCATCTAGGGAAACTGGCTTTAATTAGTCTCTTCCTATTGTCAGAGATGACTGGGTAGAGGTAAGACATACCAGACATTTTCTAAATTTAAAAAATCCTTATTGTGCTGTTGATATAAATAAGTCTCAGACACTATTTTTGTTCTCTTTGAATCTTTATGATTTTTAAGTAGAAAATTATATATCAATAAATAAGACTATTTCCTATAGTGACAACAGCCTTTTAGACTTTTAGATTTGATTTTTATAAAAGGTGTCTCGTTCATTTGTGCTGCTATACCAAAATATCTAAAGTAGGTAATTTATAAACATACATTTATGGCTCACATTTATAGAGGCTATCAAGGTGGTGAAAAGTTTGGTGTATGCAGATAACACCTGAAGAGATGAAGGCAGTGTCCATGGATGGTAGAGGAGCCCTCAAATAAGGGACCTAATTTCATTCATGAAAACTCTGTCCTTATGACACAATCTCTTCCTCCTAAAGATTCACCTCATACCATTATTATGTTGGCCATCAAGTTTCAATAACTAATGAAAAATGAATTTGAAGGAAATCATTCAGAACATAGCAGATGGCCTGTATAAGGAGGCAACCTTTAAGTCAGAAGCAGCAGACAGTAGGATGTAAGTAAGCTTGATGTTCTTCTCTAAGAAGGGCAGTGTGGCTGGACAGAGGGAGAAAGGGAGCACAGATAGGCAGGGGTCAGATCATATAGGCCATTTAAGGGCTCTTTGGTTATGTGAAGAGATTAGGAGTTTTTAATTTATTTTTAGATAGGAAACTATAGGGATGTTTTAAAGTCTAGGAGTAACATAAAGTCTCTGTATTTGGATTAGATGGATGAATTAGAACTTATCCACAAATTGAGACTTGACAGAGAGGTAACAAGCAGGCCATTTAGGCACTAGTTACTCTAGTGATTCAAACACAACCTACAGTGGCCTTGTACTTAGGTAGAGAAAGAAAACTGAAGGAATAGATTTAGAACATAAATCTGATAATAGAAATGAATCATCTACTATTGATATTTTGGCTTGAACACCTTGACAGACTGAAGTAGGTAGGTCTGGAGGACAAACAAGTTCGGGGGAAATTAGGTTTTATTTGCATATAGTTTGAGGTGACTGTTAGTCATTC
Source organism: Hystrix cristata (assembly GCA_004026905.1). Classification (NCBI taxonomy): domain Eukaryota; kingdom Metazoa; phylum Chordata; class Mammalia; order Rodentia; family Hystricidae; genus Hystrix; species Hystrix cristata. The sequence continues at coordinate 251,158 of PVJO010000001.1, forward strand.
ACAGGTGATACCGTCTAGGAGTTAGAACTCTACCTGCTTAGAGCTGGAGTCAGAGCTGGATTTTGAGGGAGCTGGTCAACAGGAACCTTCAAAGGAAAAGCACAAAGGCAGTTAAGAAGGTGTGGCCAGAGAGGTAGGAGAAAATTCAGGACACAATGGGTGCCTACATGCATTGTAAAATGACGGAAAATGGAATACACACTTTTCTGCAGAAAACGGGACCTACTTCCAAGGGAAGAGTTGAATTCCTAAAGATTTATAGAGACAAATCAGTGAAGATTAGGGACATTTTAGTCAGAGTTTTATGCCTTTCTGGGTCATTACACTAGCATCACCCTGAGAGTGGCAGGTACAACTGAACCTCAAGGTTTTGAGCTTGTGAACCTCAAAAGGCCAGTGAATGCCCCTTTCTTTACGTGCCCTGTAGCAACCAGTGCAAATGATGAGATCTGTAGCCTGAGATTTAGTACAGTCTTCAGTTTAATGTTAAATAGAGCCACAGTAACCAAACTATATGCAACTGAATCCTGACTCTATTATTTCTAATTGCAAAGTAGAAGGTATTATCAAACATTTGTAGACCTTTTTTTTTTTAATCAGTGAACTAGGTATACTAATAGCACAACTGACTTTGTAGAGGATAAATGCCAAAAATAAATGAACTACTTACAATAATACCTGGAACAAAATATGCTTCATATCTGTCAATGTATCTTGTTCTAATCCATTCAAAGCACTTTGCCCTGTCACCTGCTAGTGTTCAGTGAGTGACACAATGGCTTTGGGAGATGTCTATCCCTTGTAGTGTGATAATCTCATAATCTTTTGTAATTCTTAAAGCAGAGGAAACTTTCTAAAGATAATGTTTAAATTCTTGGTTTGAAGCTGAATGTTAACAAAATTGATCTCATCACCATTTGATCCAATCATTAATTGCTAGAATAAATGCTGTGATTACGTGCTGTATTCTCCTAGTGTTTGTGGAAAATTTACTGCAAAATTCTATCCTATGCTTGTGAAGTACGGCAATGAATGTAAAATTGGTCCAGAATATCTTGTTCATCTTTTCCGAGTGTTTTATAAAGTTTTGTTTTTTTTCTATTTGCATATGCTGGGGATTGAACTGAGGACCTTGCATTTTCTAGACAAGCACTCTACCACTGAGTGAATCTCCAACCCTGTTTTACAAAATTTTCATGGTAGACCTGGTGTGATTAGTTTGGATTGATGGTGTATATTTTGGTTGCTTATTTGAGTGGTTGAATTTTAATCTTCTTATAATATCAGACAACTAACTTTATACTTGCATGTTTGAGTACATCTATAAAACCCTTTTGTGAAAATCCTCAACTTACTCTACGGATAGTTTTTAATCATGTGAAAAATCACTATGTAAGTTTATAAATAAGATTAGAATGAAATTTTTGCTGTTGTAATTAAAATTATGCATGTAGATGAATACATATGATAGCCTAAACTGTACTTATTTTGGATTGATTGTTTTAAAGGCATGTGATATATTTTTACATTAGGCATTAATGCGTAATTGCTATTCATGGGATCCAGGAAAAAAAATCTATTCTATCTTCAGGTCTTCAGGATAAAAAAAATTCTATTAATTTTTACATCACCTATGTAAGCTTTAATTATTTGTTTCCTCAACTACTGATGGGCTTTCTTAGTAGCTAAACTTTTTATATGTCTTATAATTTGTGGGTTTTCCCATATAAGCTAGCATGATCATGCACACAGCAGCTATTTACTAATGTTTATTTATAATTTTATTTTTACTTATATGCTTGGACTAAACATTTCTACACATTGTGTACTTATTTTAAGTTATACACTTTATTTTAATTTTAAACTTTTTCTATCCAGTAAATCAGCCCGTATTAATTTGTAGCTTCGGGCTAACTAGTTTATATCTTTGCTTCTCACTTATCCATTCCAGAATGTAGCTTTTACCGAAATAAATCCCCTTTTCTCCCACCATTCCACTTCACTTTTGGTTATTTCATGTTAGGACACTAGAGAAATGTACAAAACTACATTGACAGGGTCAGCAATCTAAGACAAACCCTTTAACCTGCAGTCACCTGTGGCTCTTAATCTTGTCCTGGTCAATTTTCTTCAAGTGTGTGTGTGTGTGTGTGTGTGTGTGTGTGGTGTGTGTGTGTTGTGTGTGTGTTTGTGTGTGTGTGTTGCTGAGAATCAAACTCTGTGTGTTGCATATGCTAGGCAGACATTCTTCCACTGAGCTATAGCTCAACCCTGTTTACTTCTTATTTTGAGACAGGGTCATACTAAGTCCCTGCTAAATTGCCCAGGCTGGTCTCAAACTTGCCATCCTTCTGCCTCCTGCTCTCAGATATCTGGGATTATACACATGCAGTCTCCACACCTGACTCCTTCAAATCTTTAAGTCAAAAATTACTGCATCTTTCTCTTGAAGCTTCAAGTTACTCTTCCTTCTCTGGCTGCATTTCAGAGATGTGCATCTACATATGTTAGTTGTATAAGTTACTTTTCCAGAGTGAATGGTTTGTAAGAGAGCAGATTTAATACAGGACATTTACAAATCACAACATTCACACACACAAGCCAAATGCAGGACGAGTGCAGAACGTCTATCTATGCTCTAGAGACCAGAAAGATCCAATCAAGGGCTGGGAGCCCACAGCAATGTCCCGGTACATCTGTGTCTGCTCTAAAAGGCTGAAGAAATCGATACTGGAAGCAGGATACAATGCTTACAGCAGAGATGAAGACCAGAGCTCCCCTGAAGTGAAGAGCAGCCATCCCCAGTGACAGCAAGGCCCTGAGTTCCTCTTGTGAGGAGAACAGCCAAGTTCATTCAGGGAAACCAGCTGCCACAGAGCCTCTTCTGGGAAACAGGCCGCCCCTATCTTCTGCTCCCATTCTCCTTTATGCTGTGTTGGCAGTAACCTTCAGGTGGATCTATACCCAGAACAACATCAACTCAGTCCAGCTGTGCCTTCCTGCTCAAGGTGACCGTAATAATAAGTCCACCACATTAGCCTATTTACAGAAATGCTCAGAATAGCTGGCATTAATTCTGGCTCTTTTGTTTGCCCACTGTGATTTATGGAAGTTATTTTCATTTAAAAAATATCAGTATTTGCATCAGTAAAACTGGTAATAAGAATTTATACTTTGTAGCTCACAAGAATTAAAATTTTCACCACCTATTACATGTTAAGGAGTGCATATGGAATCAATGTCTGTAAATGTCTGTGGTACAACTATAGAGACAGAGGTTACTAAATTAATTTTAGTTATTTTTCTCTATCTTTCTCATATATATTTTCATCCTAGTGCATTCTATTTTACACAATGTCTGACAAATAATAATGGGCAAAATATAAATGCACTGAATGAATGATCTTCACCTTCCCTAGATATCACAACATTCTTGAAAAGAGGGTCTCATTAGTTTTATTTCTGGCCATCTATTCCTGAAAATATTTCCATCTGATTTTCTCTTCCATTATTTATTAAAGAAGCTTCCATCAAAAGACTCTGTTGAAATTTTTTAAGTCCAATGACTTTTTCCGAGTCCTTATTCTCTTTAACTTTTACAATATTTGCACCATCTGTTATCCTTTCTTTCCACTTTTTTCTATTCATTGTTTATATAAATGTTTCTTATTTCTCATCCTGTGTTCCTGACCACTCCTAAGTATCCTTATATATCTCCTCTTTTTTCCCTACAAAGTAATTTGAACATTCCCTACATTGTTCTGATTTGTGCGCGCGCGCGCGCGCGCGCGCGCGCGTGTGTGTGTGTGTGAGAGAGAGAGAGAGAGAGAGAGACAGACAGACAGAGAGAGAGGGAGAGACCATTTCCATGTTTATAACCATGAATTCTAAGCAGAAAAAGGGCCCAGGTATATGCTACAAGCACTGACGCCTTTCTGCAACTTGTCAACCATCTAAGTCTCTGGTAAATTTATTCTACCTGCAGGCTCTGCTGGCATCAGAATCTCAGTGTACCTGAAACTCTGAGCCCTTCTTGTTTGTTTTGTTGATTTTCTGCTTTATTTCAACAATATTGTCTTTCTTTCTGTATCTGTACCTTGTGGTCAGTAAGGTCTTCTTTACTCGAGTAGTGAACGCATCCTCGTGTTCTTTTCTAATGCTTTGGCACCATTCTTTTCTGAAGCTCCTCCTGCGCTTAGTCCTTAACTCCGTCATGTGTGGACTGTTACAGTAAGCATTTACTTTCCTGACTCTGGTTTCTAATGCCACCAATCTATGGACTACACTATACCCTTGCTAATATGGGTCTTGCTATTAAGCTCTCTGTTAAATTGGAAAGATTTTAGAGAACCAGGTCTCATAAGAAAGTCATTTGTAATCTTATAAGTAATTGTATTATCTTATAAGAAATTTAAGCACAGAATGGGAAGAAAGAACAGTGTGATCATTGTAACTTGAGAAAATGAATAAAATCCTCAAGCAATTAATCATTCTTAGGAAAGACAGGTAGTTTATGACCAAGTAAAGGATATAATATGTCGTAAACAAAGATAGTAACAGGTACAAAATCAAAGAGCTATGCAGAAGTATGGCGTTAGAGGAACAAAGCTTTTCAATATGGTTGCAGTAGGTTGGGAATGGACCTTGTATACCATTTGAGGAAATTAAAATTTCTTTCTGTATCTAATGGGAGAGACAATGGAGTGTTCCGAGCAGGGCCCTAACATGACCGCTAGTTTCTGTTTTACAATGTTGCATCTCTCGGAGTTGTAGGAGGTAATTTGGAGGAAGCTAGGAATGAGTCCACGCCTGAAAGGACAGTAGCTGTAACACGAACCAGCTTGAAGCACCCGTTGGCTCTTCTGCAACAGTGATTCTCCCTGCTTCAGAATGTGTCATAATGTCCAGTTTTCATATTCTAGCTGCTCCATAAATGGCCCCAGTGTCTTCCTAAGTTTGTTCTGCACAAATCCACAAACATATAGCCAGAATTTCAGCCTCACTGGATCATTTTCTGCTCCTAGGAAAAGGATCAGAGCCTTCCCCAGCCTCATAGCCACAGTCAAATCATTCTGTACCCTACAGCAGGGTTAAACAAACGCCTGCCCACAGTCCCTGCTTGGCTCTCTGCCTGCTTTCGTAAATACAGTGCTATTGGAATGCAGCCATGCTCATCTGTGTCCACTCCAGCAGAGACCTGTGACCAGCTGAAAATACGTGTATACTGTCTACACTTAACAAAAAAGGTTTATTTATTTATTTATTTATTTATTTATTTATTTATTTATGCTGGAGCTTCAACTCAGGGCCTTGCGCTCACTAGGCAAGAACTACCACTTGAGCTAAATCCCCAACTACAGAAAAGGTTTGAAATCATTCTTGAAAACATTATGTTTTTTCACTTGTTCTATAATAATGTAAAACAGGCAACTTTTCAAAGCTTATCTGAAACTTACTTCTGTCCAGGAAGCTTTATTTTAATCATTCCAGTCCAAAGTGTTCTGTGTCTTCTATCCTCCTAGGCTGGCTCAGCAATGCCATGGAACTTTAATCTGTTGCCTTGCCTTATGTTTACTCTTCTATGTGTCTTTCTTCCATTTAGGGTGTGAACTTGCAAGTGGAATTCTTTACCTACTTACCCATTCTATGTTTTAGTCTGTCCATTTAAATGTCTAAATATACAGACAGATTATGATGGATTTATATATAACAAATTATTATTTTATAATTATATAATATATAATGCTGCATTGCGTGTGTTAATGTAGACTTTTGAGTGTTTATCTTGTTCTAGTTACCATGACAAGTGCTTTTTATACAGAATTTTATTTAATACTCAAAACTACTATTGAAAGGAGCATACATAAAATCATCAATTTACGGACAAAGAAAAAAAACTTAGAAAAGTTCCGAGGTTCTCTGAATTTGAGTGCTATTAGTGAGGTTAAATTCATAACTAAATGACTGTGTTCAAACCCAGACTCTTGCCTGCCCTACAACATGTTGTCATATTTCCTTAAATAGCTTCAGAGTTTAGCTAACAACGATCTCTGTGCAAATAATTTGGAACAACAATTTCTTATTCTCAAATCAGAAAATAACGCATTTGCTGATTTGCCCTAAACTAAACCCCCATAAACCAGTACTGTGTCGAAGCACCTTGAGCAAGAGTTAATTTTGGCCTTGGCAACCAGATGCTGCATTTCTTACCTTCAGTACATTTTACCTTCTTTATATTATAGTTAGATGGAAAAAATCCATGTTGAAGTCACAACAATAGAAATTCAAACTCTCAATCTACTATTGATATATTGAGTTCCTTTGTACAACTATTTTAATCTCCCTTCAATTCACATTTTTCATCTACAAAAAAAGTCTCAAACTAAAACTGAAGTGTTATGACTGTTTAAACTTTTAAATGAAATAATAGATAAGTTGCCCAGTATTTTTTTTATTATTTTGTGTTAAAAAATTTTTATTATAATGGTGCATTTTATTTTTTTTTATTTATTTATTTATTTATTTTTTAACCAAGAACATGTATTGGTACAATGTACATATAATGGTTACATTCATCACATTTACCTTGTACCTGTACATGATGCATCTTGGTTCCCCCCTTCCCTGCCCCTCCCCTCTATTCCCTTCATCCATATTTACAGCAGGTTCATTCACATTTCTCCATGAACTCCCTTTCCTTTTTCTATCCCTTTTTTCCCTTCCCACTTCTCCCCCACCCCGTCCAGTGCTCCTCTTCTTTGAATATTACCTTTCTTTTAGATTACATTGCATTTTAGATATACATAATGATCACATTCATCATTGGGAATTTGTACCTGTACATGATACATCTTGCTTCTTCATTTCATCCCCTTTCCCTCTCTCCCTTCAACTCCTCTTCCTCTCTTTATTTACAAAAGCTTTGTTTCCATTTTTTTCTTCTATTCTTTTTTATTGTTGTTATTCAGTACATACTAAGAAGTCAGTAATATGCTGAAAATCTTTAAAGAACAGCATAAGTATTTAACTTTTAAGAACATAGAACAAGACATGATTTAGTAAACTTCATAACATGATAAATTATATGAGACCACAGAAGCAGGAGAAACATACATAAGTGATGAGGAACAAACCAAGCCCCCAATAAAGAAAGTGGCAAATACCTCAGTGTATTTTTTATCTTTACTGTATAGCTATCTATAGAACTGCTTGTATTTCTTTTCTCTTTTTACCTTACACATATAAATTTTCATGCTAGTGGTTTATGGAGTATCTCTTATTTATTTATTTATTTATTTATTTATTTATTTATTTATTTAACCAAGAACATGTATTGGTGCATTGTCCATATATTGATCACATTTCACATGTTTGTTTTGTACAAAAAAAATCTCTTATTTAAAATACACTTTTCATCCCCTTTAGAACTTAATAAAGTTTAGAAAATTTAATGATATATGAATATAAGAAATTTATTCTTAATAAAAATACTAAATATAATAGGATGTATAATGGCATAAAAATACAAATGTGTAGTATAAGTTTCCTTTATTATTTATTTAAATTTAGACCAGATGCCTCATTATTTGCTTTTAACACAGTGATCCTTCTGTTACATCATGGTTTTGACAAAACTTCCAAATCCAAATTTGCACTGCCCTTTGTCATTCATATTTTATTTTATGTGACTGTAAGAAAGCAAATATTTAATTGAACCTTGATTTTTGCTGTCATAAAGCTGTTAAAGAAATTCATGGCAGTATGTATGAATCACTTCTTTATTCTGCTAAAAATTAAAAATGGAATTAAATTTAATTTATAAATTAAAAATTACAAATTTATTATTCAATAATTTCTACATGCACTGATAGCAACAAATTTTCCAAAATAAAATCACATGCTTTCTCATATTGCATGTTTGTACAAACTTTCTTCAAAACGTAAGCTAATTTAATTATTTTGAGAGACCTGGATTCCTCATTCTTAAAGACTTAATCCATAAATTTCTGATATTTTTATTTTAATAATGGGAATGATATCATTTGCTGTATAGGGTCAGTATTAATACTTATAAAGAGTCAACTTTTGGTCCATTAAATATATTCTTTTTTATTGTCCTTGTCCTATGTTCTTGATTCTAGCATATGTGTGTGTAAAAAATGTTTAAATATCAGAAATACCAAGTAATTTGTCTGCTCTGAAGTCATTTCTCACCTAAATCCCTTCTATATTTTTTCCCTGTTTTCTTATAGGACCTCTGTTCTTTTTAAACATCACCTCCCAAATAGTTTATTTCACTAAAGTGGGATAAAATGCTGAAATATCTGTTTTAAGCTGTGAACATAATGGGATGTATACATTACTGGCTACAGTGCAGTTTTTTATTTTTTTCTTCTCTGCATTTTCTATTAGACACTTTCTATTACTTTGTATATATTGACACAAAATAAGCTTTAGAAGCTTGCAGTTAATTCCACCAAGAATATCTCTTTGTTGGAATAAAGAAAACTACCCTCCAACTTTTTGTTGTGGACTGTAAGCAATTCCTGAAACTTCAAGTTGAGCTAATTTTTTCCTAGCTGATTTCTGGGACCCCACTTGAGATACAACATCAGGAATTTGGACTCAGGGAGAGCTTTACTCTATAAAGAAGAGAGAAGCTCTTCTTGGTGGAAACTGCTGCTTGCTAACCCATCTGGTTAGCATCAAATAAGACATGACGGTGTTGTACCTCCCCAGACAAGAGAGCAGCATAGCCATATGAGGAGTGACAAACGAGAGAATTAATAACCAAGAACGTCTCTGTGTAAATAACCAGTTCCTTCATTGTCCTGGACAGCCAGTGCATGTTAAGTGCAGTGTTATGTCTGTAAAGAATAAGATCTCCAACTGATTTTCTCTGGTTTATTATGGTATACAACAGGAAAATAATTCTTCAGTTGATTTTTAAAAAATTCACTTGTGTTCCTGGCTGCTAGCCACAGTATAAGGGCAAGACCCTGATTTGTACTTTCGGGCTCATTTATTTAAAACATAGCAGTTTTGAGTTCATTTTGTGATGTTGCGTGATTTCAGAGTCCTGATAAACTTGCAGAACCCTGCTTGACCTCGAGGTCATTGGACTTTTTATAATAATGATTGTCAATGTGATGTTCACATAAAATTTGTAATATTTTTATTCTAGCCATATTCCTTTGTTGTTGTATATGCTACTTACAATACTTTTCTTTACATTTACACTTCAGTTTTTCAATATTAGTAGATAAGATGTTATAGTATGACAACTAAAAGAAATATGCCTATTTTTGCTCTCTGCTTTAGTTATAGCATCATTGGTGGAAATTCTCAGTTCACCATCAACCCATCCACGGGACAAATCATCACAAGTGCATTACTAGACAGAGAAACAAAAGATAATTATACTTTGATAGTGGTCTCCAGTGATGCCGGGTCTCCAGAGTCTCTTTCCAGTTCCACCAGTGTGCTTGTAACTGTGACTGATGTCAATGACAACCCACCAAGATTTCAACATCATCCATATGTCACACATATCCCATCTCCTACTCTCCCAGGTAATCAAATTGACTGTGAGGCCACATGGATATATGCAAAATATACATTGGGTATTTTCTATGAATACAGTTATGTTATTTACATATATTTCTGATGTATACATATATTTCCGATACGTATTTCATATATACATATACACACACATATAGACACATATTCATTTCTAGTATAAGCTAATTTTGCAAATCCTCTAAAATTCAGGTTGTTTTGCTTGATGAAATTGAAAATAATTTGAAGCTTGTAACTTGACTCTTTATTCCTAGACCTATTGTGTATGGGATGTTATAATTATCATATTTTTCCTATTACTATTTGTAAATATTGCTTGAGTACTATAAATAACTAAAATAGATATTACTTCATTGTTGAGGATAATTATTTCTCGAAGTATGTTTTATAAGTTTCCGGAGAGAAGGAGCATTGTCTCTATTTTTCATGTCATATTCTCAGCATCTTAAGCACTGTCTAGGACATAGTAGTCATTCGAATATAATTGTTGGAAAATAAACATCTTATTCCATTTTTCATAGATACATATTTTATAAAATGTTTAATGAATAAATAATTCTGCATAGTATTTGTATTTTATTCTAGTTTTTATGGGTATACGTTTTTCTGTTAGTAAGCTTATGGAGCCATTTACAAACTGCTTTCATGTTGACAATATCCATTTACCATTCTGTATCTTTTCCAAATTTGGTTGATATCATTTGCTTACTTGCAAAAAAAGGCATACTGTCTTAACAACTGCACGAATCTGCCATTTGTAGTTTTTAGATGAATTTTCAAACAGGAAAATACACATAGTTTGTGCTTAATTTAGTCTTCTTCATATACAAATATTTTTAATTGGAAGAAAAATAAATGGATTCAGTATTCTCCCTCTTAGTAACTTTGATCTCCTGTCAACTTGAGAATGTCTAACTGATACCAATTGAAAGTATAACATCTATAAACGTACATGCCAACTTTCTATCAAAAGAAATGCAAATATCAAAATAAAAAACCTCTGATGAAAGTCTTTAGCTGAAATCACTCTTCCAGTTCTGACTGAGATTACGTGCAGTGTAGTAGCACACTGTAGCATCCCCTCACCAAAATGAGGTATGCTGAAACATCTTTTCCCCATTAAACTTTTTATAATCATGAGAATTACTGCATTTTAAAATAAAAGACTTTTCACTTTTGTCACAAACTCTTCTCTAGGGGTGTTTGGAAGTGTTTCTGAATGAGAATATTGAAAAAAAATGTCCGTATGGAAGCTTTTCTACATATTTAGACTACAATCTGTTACATTGGCACTCATTCAAAACACTAACTTTTGGAATCCAAATTGGGTCCATCTTTCCTCAGTTCTTATTTCATACCATTTTATAGTTATTTGAATTTATTTATGACATATATACACGTATATGCACACACACACTTTCACTCTATGTAGTCATAGGTCACAGTTTTGCTGTGAAACACTGGTTATCATAATACAGTAATTTTTTAAAAACATCATTTTTGTTGACATGATTGGTTATATCCTAATACAAAGGTATTTTAAATCATAATAGGGTCATAATCTTTTTTTAACTGGCAGATGCCTCGCGCTTTAGAAAGCTTTTATGTTATCATGCTTACTGGAATGTATTATGTACAGCTTTTCCTCTTAGGAGCTATGATTCTGGATGATAAGCCAGTTCTCTCAGAGGCATACTGAAAAATATTAAATCCAGTAGACTGCATGGGTTTTAGTGAGCAAATAAAATGTCAATCTGTGAAGACTATCATTAAACATATTGACTGGGGAACTTCAGAGAAAATGTAGAAGACACTGTTCTCTCCAGTAATCATGAGAAAAAGTCATATCGAGTAGCAATATAGTGTTTTTTTAGTTACAATAAAAATTTTTATTCAGGTTTGGTCATACAGGTAAGATATACTGGAGTCACAGAGCAATACGCAGTAACAGGATACGACAGGATATAACAATTCATAAAAACTGAGTAACTGTGCACACGATTTTCTTAAACATTCAGTATGTACCAGTTAACTTCTTTGAATGCTGCTAAAAGGATATTTTGTGTAGGATCAAGTTGTTTTTATATGAGTTAATGTGAAGTTGTAAAGGAAATCTTCCTTAAAGTATAACACAAGGATGTCTGTGTAAATCTGCGTCCCTCTAGAGCCTTGCTGTGTAAGGGCATCTTACTCAAGCTGTTACATACTTCTGCACCATTCAGACTTGGTAGAGTAGATGTGGGTTTATGACTGCCAAGGTTGCCCAGTACAGTAGTTTTTATCACTAGAAATTGGACTTGTTGATGGAGTCCTGTAGTCGCAGCAATATAGATATTTTATACATTAACCTACTACCAAATATTTTACTTGGTTTCTATAGGATTATAACTATAAACTCCCTCTTTTTATAGGTTCCTTTGTGTTTGCAGTTACAGTTACAGATGCTGATATTGGACCCAATTCCGAACTGCATTATTCTCTTTCGGGTAGAAACTCTGAAAAATTTCACATTGATCCAGTGAGGGGAGCAATCATGGCAGCTGGACCGCTCAATGGAGCTTCAGAAGTGACATTTTCTGTTCACGTGAAAGATGGTGGTTCATTTCCAAAGACAGATTCTACAACAGTAACTGTGAGATTTGTGAACAAGGCAGATTTTCCTAAAGTCAAAGCCAAAGAACAAACATTCATGTTTCCTGAAAACCAACCAGTAGGCACTCTCGTCACCACCATTACGGGATCCTCTTTGAGAGGAGAAACTTTGTCCTATTATATTGCAAGTGGGAATCTTGGCAATACTTTCCAAATTGATCAGTTAACAGGACAAGTGTCTATTAGTCAACATTTGGATTTTGAAAAGATACAAAAGTATGTGGTATGGATAGAGGCCAGAGATGGAGGCTTCCCTCCTTTCTCTTCTTATGAGAAACTTGACATAACAGTATTAGATGTTAATGACAATTCCCCAATCTTTAAAGAAGATCCATTTGTATCAGAAATATTAGAAAACCTTTCTCCTCGAAAAATACTTACTGTTTCTGCAATGGACAAGGACAGTGGACCAAATGGACAATTGGATTATGAAATTGTTAATGGCAACAAAGAAAATAGTTTCAGTATCAATCATGCCACTGGTGAAATTAGAAGCATTCGACCATTAGACAGAGAAAAAGTATCTCATTATATGCTTACCATAAAATCTTCAGACAAAGGGTCCCCTTCTCAGAGTACTTCAGTGAAAGTCATTATTAACATTTTAGATGAAAATGACAATGCTCCTAGATTTTCTCAAATATTTAGTGCAAATGTTCCTGAAAACTCCCCTTTAGGATACATAGTTACACGTGTCACTACTTCTGATGAAGACATCGGTGCAAATGCAATTAGCAGATATTCTATAATGGACACAAGTCTTCCTTTTACAATTAACTCCAACACAGGAGATATCGTCATCAGTAGACCTTTAAATAGGGAAGATACAGACCGTTACAGAATCCGAGTTTCTGCACATGACTCTGGATGGACTGTAAGTACAGATGTCACAATATTTGTGACAGATATCAATGACAATGCTCCAAGATTTAGCAGACCGTCCTATTATTTAGACTGCCCTGAGCTTACTGATATTGGCTCCAAAGTAACTCAAGTATATGCAACAGATCCCGATGAGGGATCAAATGGGCAAGTATTTTATTTTATAAAATCTCAGTCAGAGTATTTCAGGATTAATGCCACCACTGGAGAGATTTTCAATAAGCAGGTCTTAAAATACCAGAATGTCAGTGGCTTCAGCAATGTGAACATTAACAGGCATAGTTTCATAGTGACATCTTCAGATCGAGGTAATCCTTCTTTACTCAGTGAGACAACTGTCACTATCAACATAGTAGACAGCAATGACAATGCACCTCAGTTTCTCAGAGATAAGTATTTTACTCCAGTCACCAAAAATGTTAAAGTTGGTACAAAGTTAATCAAAGTGACTGCAGTAGATGATAAAGATTTTGGATTGAATTCTGAAGTGGAATATTTCATTTCTAATGAACATTCTGTAGAGAAATTTAAGTTGGACAGTGATACAGGATGGATTTCTGTAGTATCTTCCCTGATTCCTGACTTGAATCAAAACTTTCTGATCACAATCACAGCAAAGGATAAAGGAAACCCCCCACTTTCTTCCCAAGCAACTGTTCAAATAACTGTTACTGAGGAAAACTACCACACACCTGAATTTTCTCAAAGCCACATGAGTGCAACCATCCCTGAGAGCCACAGTATTGGGGCCACTGTCAGAACTGTTTCTGCCAGAGATCGAGATGCAGCCATGAATGGCTTGATTAGGTACAGCATTTCTGCAGGAAACGAAGAAGGCATTTTTGCAATCAATTCCTCCACAGGTGTATTAACATTAGCCAAAGCTCTTGATTATGAACTATGCCAGAAACATGAAATGACTATTAGTGCAACTGATGGAGGATGGGTTGCAAGAACTGGTTACTGCAGTGTGACTGTAAATGTAATTGATGTGAATGACAATTCTCCAGTGTTTGTTCCTGATGAATACTGCCCTACTGTTTTGGAAAATGCTCCAAGTGGGACAACAGTTATCCACCTAAATGCAACGGATGCTGACTCTGGAACCAATGCTGTGATTGCGTATACCGTTCAGTCATCAGACAGTGACCTCTTTGTCATTGACCCCAACACAGGAATCATCACCACCCAAGGCTTCTTGGACTTTGAAACCAAGCAGAGCTACCACCTTACTGTGAAAGCCTTCAATGTGCCTGATGAAGAAAGGTGTAGCTTTGCCACTGTTAATATCCAATTAAAAGGGACAAATGAATATGTGCCTCGTTTTGTTTCCAAACTTTACTATTTTGAAATCTCAGAAGCAGCTCCTAAAGGTACCATAGTTGGAGAAGTGTTTGCCAGTGACCGTGACATGGGGACTGACGGGGAGGTACACTATTTAATTTTTGGTAATAGTCGAAAGAAAGGTTTCCAGATCAATAAAAGGACTGGCCAAATTTATGTTTCTGGACTTCTTGATAGAGAAAAAGAAGAAAGGGTGTCATTGAAGCTATTGGCCAAGAATTTTGGCAGCATTCGGGGTGCTGATATAGATGAGGTCACTGTAAATGTCACCGTACTTGATGCCAACGACCCACCTGTTTTTAGTCTGAACATCTACAGCGTTCAGATCAGTGAAGGGGTGCCAATAGGCACTCATGTGACCTTTGTCAGTGCTTTTGACTCAGATTCCATTCCCAGCTGGAGCAGGTTTTCTTATTTCATTGGATCAGGGAATGAAAATAGTGCCTTTTCCATTAATCCTCAGACAGGACAAATCACTGTTACTGCCGAGTTAGATCGAGAAACCCTACCTGTCTATAATCTCACAGTTTTGGCTGTTGATTCAGGAACCCCCTCCGCCACAGGAAGTGCCTCCTTATTAGTCACCCTGGAAGACATAAATGATAATGGGCCCGTGTTGACCATCAGTGAGGGAGAAGTTACGGAAAACAAACGCCCAGGAACTCTGGTAATGACCCTTCAGTCCACCGATCCTGATCTCCCTCCTAATCAAGGCCCCTTTACCTACTACCTGCTAAGCACAGGACCTGCCACCAATTATTTCAGTCTGAACACTGCTGGAGTTCTGAGCACAACCAGAGAGATTGACAGAGAGCAGATTGCAGACTTCTACCTGTCTGTGGTCACTAGGGATTCTGGTGTTCCTCAAATGTCTTCCACCGGCATGGTGCATATCACAGTCATAGACCAAAATGACAATCCTTCTCAGTCTCGGACAGTGGAGATCTTTGTTAATTATTATGGCAACTTGTTTCCTGGTGGAATTTTAGGCTCTGTGAAGCCACAGGATCCGGATGTGTTAGACAGTTTCCATTGTTCCCTTACATCTGGAGTGACAAGCCTCTTCAGTATTCCAGGAGGTACTTGTGATCTGAATTCCCAGCCACGGTCCACAGATGGCACATTTGATCTGACTGTCCTTAGCAATGATGGAGTTCACAGCACAGTCACAAGCAACATCCGAATTTTCTTTGCCGGATTTTCCAATGCTACAGTGGACAACAGTATCTTGCTTCGAGTCAGTGTACCGACAGTAAAGGACTTCTTGACTAACCACTACCTTCATTTCTTACGCATTGCCAGTTCGCAGCTAACAGGGTTAGGGACCGCTGTGCAACTATATGGTGCCTATGAAGAGAACAATAGAACATTTCTTTTGGCAGCTGTGAAGCGAAATAATAATCAATATGTGAATCCCAGTGGTGTAGCCACCTTCTTTGAAAGTATCAAAGAGATCCTTCTCCGGCAGAGTGGAGTAAAGGTAGAGTCTGTGGACCATGACTCCTGCATTCATGGGCCCTGCCAGAATGGAGGGAGCTGTATTAGAAGACTGGCTGTGGCCTCCGTGCTGAAGAGCCATGAGAGTCTCCCAGTTATCATCGTGGCAAATGAAGCTCTGCAGCCTTTCATATGCAAGTGTCTGCCAGGATATGCCGGTAGCTGGTGTGAAATTGATATAGATGAATGCCTCCCAACCCCTTGCCACAATGGTGGGACCTGTCACAACTTAGTGGGAGGGTTTTCATGCAGCTGCCCAGAAGGCTTCACAGGGAGAGCCTGTGAGAGAGATATCAATGAATGCCTGCCCAGCCCTTGCAAGAATGGGGCCATCTGCCAGAATTTTCCAGGAGGCTTCAACTGTGTTTGCAAAACTGGATACACAGGTATGACAATGTTTTACTTCTTTTTCTTAAAACATTAGCCATGTTATGTGTAGTAGAAAGTAATGAACTTTGTCATTTTAAATATCTTTTCATCAGCGTGAACATAATCATGACAGATATCTTTAAGACTCTAATACTTGTTGGACACTATCCTAATCACTTTATACATGTTTATTATATTTACTTCTCAGCAGAAACCTGTAAGGTAAGGATATTTTCTAGTTTTTACAGACAAGAATGTTGAACTAGAGAGAAGCTAAATAAGTTTTTGGAAGTGATCCAGTTAATTTGTGGTAGTGTCATGATTCAGTTCTACACAGTTAATGCCAGAGTTTAAACTCTTTGTCTGTTCAGTGTCTCTTACAAGAATGAAAATTTTTTTCTTAAAAGAATATGATCAATTTTAAAGTATATGGTTCATAAAAAGAATAAGACCTGGGCAATTTTATGCCCTAAATAATTGTTAGCAATTATTAGTGTTGATTCTTTTACATTATCATCCTCATTTTATTATCTTTGCGATCATAGTCATCCACATGTTCTATAATATGAAGAGACTTCAGAAAAGTCATGCATTAAGATTAAGATTAAAATGGCTTGTTATTTTTAGTAGTTGGGTAGAAAACATCATAGGCTGATTTCTAAGGTAAGCCAGAAAAGAAAGGAACCACAGTTTACCTTGACATTTCAGAAGCAGCATTAAACATTTAGCAGTAAATTTGCTCAACTAGTCTTTGGCACCATAATAGGACATGATGTTCATTATATAAATCTCTCTCTCTGTTTCCATTTCACGTATCTTTAGCAGTCTTCCATCTCTTTACAAGCTGATCAATTCTTGGTGTTCCTTCAAATGTGAATAAATGTTATACTGTTTACAAGTCTGACGAAAGTTAAATTCTCTCCTACGTATTACACTACATATGTTTAGAACATGTATATTATATTGTATTGGTATGAAGTATTTGTAAACTCAATTTAAAGTGCTAGTAAAATAGCCAAAGCCAAGAAAGATTTTACAATTATTTTTCAGATGTTTCATAGAATAATATTTTAAGAGATTTTCAAAAGGAAATATTCATATTGATAGCATATTTTAAAGGTGCTTATCACGTGTATACTTACCATTTTATATTTGGAAAATTGGTAGTATAAAGGATGTTTGGAAAAGCTGAAGCAGAACATACAGACTTTCTTTTTAATGGCCCTGAAAATATGTAAAATAATGGCCCTGAAATATAATTGAAGGGGCAGCAAGCACGTGTAATGGAAAGAATTGAGATCTGATAGAATTTGATTTAGCTATAGCTTTTGAGAAGTCACCCAACCTTGCTGACCCTTAATTTCTCTATCTGTAAAATAATACATAGTCAAATCATAATTACTTACCTGAGGATTGTTAAATAAGTAAATATGCTTGTAAAATACCTAGAACATTGTCTACCTTCCAGTAAGTGCAAAGGTTAACTAGTATTAGTAGTATAGTGGTAGTAATAAAGATGTGCCGCTGAATTACTAAAGAGACACAAACCTGAGTAGCCTAAGATAACCATGAGTCTTAGCAGAGTTGTATCTTTAGGATTATGAATAATAATGCTGTATCTCTGCTATAAGTTCAGGATTCCTAGAAAACTTTCCTCATTCCCACCCACCCTAAAAATTATTTCCTTGGCTTAAAATTCAACAATAGAATATCATATCTTTGTACTATTTTAGTAAGAGCATTTGTTGACATTTAGATTTAGTGTGGGTTTATATTGAATCCTAGAATGAAGGAGGTACGAAACTAACACTAGATACATGTCTCTCGCCATGTACTAAGCTAAAATCAAACAGGATCAAACATCTAAACATTAAAACAGAAACACTAAATCTGCTGAAAAATAGAATAGGAAGAACTCTCGAAGACACAGGGGTTGGAAAAAAATTTATGAACAGAACCAGACTGCACGGGAAACAATACAAAGAATCTATGCTTGGGACCACATCTTATTAAGAGGCTTTTGCACAGGAAAAGAAATTACTAATAGAGTGGGGCGAAAAACCACAGACTGGGAAAAAATTTTTGCCAGCTGTCCCTCAGACGAAGGTCTAACATCTAGAATATATAAAGAACTCAAAAAAATCACCCCCCCTCAAATTTAAAGACCCTATCCCAAAATGGGCATCTGAAATGAATAAGCGTTTCTCAGACGAAGAAATACAAATAGCAAATAAATAAGGACAAAGGGGTATAATAGATATTATGTAAAAAAAAAAGATAGTATTCAAAAGAGAGGAGAACTAGATAGGGAAAAGGGGGATAAAGAAGGAAGGTTAAAAGAAAAGTAAGATGAAGGGGAAAAAATGGAAAAATGGAAATAAACCTGTTGCAAATAGAGAGGGGTGGATGAATGGAAGGGAAGGGAAGGGAGGGGAAGAGGGGGGAAAACCAAGATACATCATGTACAGGTACAAAATAACCATGTTGATTATGATCATTATGTATACAATATACCAATACATGTTCTTGGTAAAAATAAAAATTAAAAAAAAAAAGGAAGCACGAACGTATTTATATCAATAGGGGACAGAGAAAGGTACCATTGCTGCAAGTGAACGCAACACAGGCTGATTTCAGCATAAAGGTTGCTTACTTCATGAATATGCATGTTACTTCTCTAGTTTGTTTCTTTGTTATCTTATATTTAAATGTACATGTGTAGCATTTAAAATGTGACAGCCGAGCCTTAGGAATGCTGTTCTTTTCATCATAAAATATTAACATCTATCAAATGGCTATGTGGAACACTGCTTAAATCTCCTCATCTTATAGACCTACTACATTTAATTCCTGCCATTCTGTGAGCTACATATGATCACCATTCCCATTTGAAAGACAAAACAAAACAAAACAAAACTGGGATTTTGGATGAAAGGAGATTAAACAACTTGCCTGCAGCAGTGGCACAAAAAATGTCCTCTTGAATTTTGACTATGAATTTGAGTCCAGAGCCTCCGGCCTTCACACGCATATTGCCCTTCATCGCACTCTCGTTTGTACTTCATATAGAGTGTTTAGTGAGTTCTTCATATCTGTTCAGGACTTTTTCATCATTTTCTAATTTTTCCTCACAATAAGCCCAGGAGAGAGTGTGCTTGTCTGAGGCTGGTCAGGACCTGAAATTACTCTAAGACCTTCAGGCCTGAAGGTATTTGGAATAAAAAGAAACAGTTTCACAACCTTCACACTGGCTGCAATGCAGGTCAGGGGCTTCTCCAGTGACATCAGCAGTAAAGATATTGCAGAGACTGACACAGCCCCTACAGCTTGCACAATGGGCAATTTTGTTTGGTCTCCTTCACTGGCAGAACATATAAACTTTACTGTGCTCTGCTAGAGGGAGTGTAGGAGAAGTAGTATTCATACCTGTAGCCTTGTAATACAGAAAGACAGGAAGGATGCTCTAAATAGAGGATATCTGCCATTGAAAAGTATTAATACAAGATGTCTATTTTACATTGTACAAAGTTGAGTCTATGTTTAGGTCACCCCAGAGCTGGAGATACCAAAGACTATATAATAATCTTTTCATGTAAAGAAGTTTACTTGAAGTTGTATAATAATGCTACATATGCCCCCCTCAGATTTTACTTCAGTCTCTGACTGATCGTGAATAACATAAACAAACGTAAGATAAAATGATTAATATGATTCTTACATTTTTTGAAATTGTATTATGTATTATTTCAAATTCTATATGTACATGTAGTAAGCCAAGAAGATAAAGCCTGATAGTTTTATTTCTTTTTTTTTTAATTTCAAAAGAAACAGTGTGACACAAAGCACCATGGCAAATATTAATCCATACTCTCAGAAATGTTTTATTTAAATTTATGTATCTGTCCAATGGTCTTTGTGAAGGTAATCCCCAAAGAAGCACCTTGCTTTACTATTAGCTGGCCAGGGAGGTTTGAGCTAATACACTAAAACATCTTCTAGAGCCATTCAGACATAATAGGCCGTAAGACAAAATCCATGAATATGTATATGTGTGCCTCATAGAATGAATTTTTAAAAATACTTGTACTAGATAGATTGCACTGGGGCTGGGGATTTAGCTCAGTGATTAGAGTGCTTGCCTTGCAAGCACAAGGGCCTGAGTTCGATCCCCGGCACCACAAAAAAAAAAAAAAATAGATAGATTGCACTCTTTTTATTCTTCATGAACATATAATAGTTGTACATATTTATGGGATACTGCAGGAGATTATATTAAGTGAAATAAACCAGACATAGAAGACAAATACCACATGTTCTCTGTCTTATGTGGAAGCTAAAAAAAAGTCAATTTGGACGAATATTAGTGACTACTAGAGGCTGAGAAAGATGGGGGAGAAGAGAAAGAAAGAGGGTAGATATTCCTTCTGTTAACATTAAGTATATACTAAGGCCTTAGTAAAGCCATTGTTCATTAGGACCTATATATATTCACTTCTTTTTTGGCCATTTGAGTTTTTTAAATCACCTATATTTTTCATACTCTATTTTTGTAGACTTTCGCCTTCATTTTATCGATAGTTTTAGTTTATGGAATTACAAATTGGAGCTTCTAAAATCTCCCTTCCCAGTTTTACACACCCACACACATTCAGCATACACACACACATAAATACCCAGTGCATATTTAGAAATAGTGCCAAAGATTAAAAGAGTGAGAGGCTTGTGAGTTGATGTAAACTGAGAGATTTTATGCTAAGAATTACAGAGACTGTTAGTGAAACAATGATTTTACGTAGAGGACATTTTGTAAGAATGAAGGTAAATGTGAAAATGAAAATTATGGGACAGAAAAGATGTGAAAGTATATTAAGTTATAATCATGTTGCCACAAATTTAGACCTTAAATACTTATTTGTTTGTTTGTTTGTTTGAGACAGGGTCTCACTATGCAGTTCAGGCTGGCCTGGTTCACTGGATAGCCAAGGCTAGTCTTGAAATTGTGGCGAGTCTCCTGCCTCAGGTTCCCGAGTACTGGGATTATAGATGTGTGGCACCACACCCGGCTAATATTTATTTTCTTAAACTTTATTTTCCAGTGTAACTATTGGACCATGTATGTAATAAAGAGGGGATAACAAACTGTTCTTTTTAAATGAATGAATGGTTTAGAGAAATTCAATTTGTTTTTATAACATATTTCTAATCTTTTCTTACTTACCAGAAAAAATTCAAAGGAAAAGTTAAAAAAGCACTTAGATTATAATATATGCATTACAATTATTTATCTTTCAATGTTAAGAAAAATTTCTTGTGATTTAACTCATATCACTAAAGGGATCCTTGATTAACTATAATATAGCATATTAGAAAAGATTAATACATTTGTTTTCATTTTGAACACATGAAAAATTAATTTCTAGATTTTCACAAAATTTAATGAAATCCAAAAATTATTTCAGTTTGTGCCTTAGTAAATTGAAAGAAAATATATTTCATGTTATTCACATGTCAGAATTCCAAGAGATTCTGAAAAAAAAACATTAACCTAACACTATAAGTCAGTATTTCTCTTCCTGCGCAAGGAAAAATATCTTGCATTTAGTAGACCACTCATAAGAAAGCACAATTGTAGTCTATGATCTCCTCAGCGTGTGTCTTCCAACATACAAGTTTTCACTGTCTGCAGCATATCCCTGGCATTCAGGACTTGAAAAGGAAAGGGCGGGGTTATAAAATGCAGCACGCAGGTAGAGTTTATTTCTAAATCTGGATTTATTATAACATAATTAGTGCCTAGCCCTTTTAACCTTTCCATTCATTTTCATACATCTGGATGCATTTGAGGTGTGGGATTTGGAATAATGCCAGGGCTTTATTACCATATGAGGTTTTCTGTGTTCTCAAGTAAGTCCCTCTATTTCAGAGAAGGATGAGATTTATCTATTCGTCACTTTTATGTCATTCGACAGTATAAATAGTAATTTTTTCCATATATAAAAGGTTATATACAAGCTGTGCATGTACTTTTCCTGAAAAACTTGGCAAATATTTTCCTTCATAAAGGTGGAAGGTGTAACTAAAAGACATTTAAAAAAATCATTACAGTCATATATGAATATTTTGATCATGGGAGAAGAAAAAAACCAAAGAATACAAAGGATATTAGGTAAATAAATATAAAATGCAATTCTTACTGATGTACAGAATAGTGGCTCATGTAAGAGAAAATAAAAGACTTAATTTTTGTTTTGATTTTTTAATTTCCAAGAGTGACATTAGGCAGTTTACCCTGAGTGGTGCATTACCTTATAAAGGCATCAAAATCTTAGATTTCTAGTAGCTCGAATGCTTCTTATTTCTGCATAAAATAGACATATATTAGTAAGTAGGCTTATCATGAATGTTATGGAGTATCACATATGGTCTTGTACTTGTGCATGCTTTATGATAAAAGGCAAAAAATGGGGAAATTTTTGCTTTTCATACTGGCCACCTCTTGTTTGGTGTACAAAACTGTAATGCTGTGCAACAGCATACTTGGATGAGCTATCTTGATAGCACCTCTTACAATAATGGGAAATATTGACTGTGTACAGAAAATAGCTACTGCCTCAGTCTCTCACAGTGGTGGGATTACAGGTGTGTGCTGCCACTCCTGCCTAAAATAGATGATTTTGCTGAAAGTAAAAGCTAATGAGCACAAAATTCAGAATGGATAGCGTGGATTTATCAAAGAATAATATTGGTTAATAATTATATTACATGTAAAATGGAACTCAGTAGTTACCCATCCCCCTTTTCCCCACTGTATAAACTCAAGAGAAGCAAACACGGTACATATGGTAGTCTAGTATGTCTATGATTTCATCTAGTAAATTGGAGGCAACATGAACTGAAGGATATGAAAAAATCATATCTTTATCAGATATTCAAATTTACTGGATGAGAATTTAGTTCTGTTCTATAAAATCTAACAAAAAAATGTGCCCTTGGACAAGTGAGACTTGAATATACATGCTCGTTGGAAATACCACAGAGAATCACAGTAGATTCAGTTTATGTTCAACATATCATCACATCTTTTGCCTCTGAACATGAAGAATAGGCTAAATTTCTTCCATAAATTTAATCTATAATTTTAGAAATTCTTTGGATACACTGGCCTCAGTATTATGCACTTACTTTCATTTTCAGTAATTGCCATTCCTTATGTGCTAAGAATTTTACATCCTAAAGCACATTTCCTTCTAGCTACAGTAAATAGTGCATGTCAGTACAAATAATTGATGGGTGTCAAAGTAATGACTTTATTCTTATAAACAACTGCTATGAGAGTAAACAGATTTTAAGAGAAAAAAGCTCCTTGTGTTCATGAGGCCAGATGCCTTTCTCTGCCTAAGTCCAGTCAGTGTACTTGCAAGCCTCCAGGCCTGACTCGTCATTGACTTGCAGCGTTCACCGAGTTAATGATCCAAGAATGTACTTCACAGCGCCCTAACACAGTGATTATCATACCAGGAGCATTGTGGAGTAATTGACACTGCTGCATCCTCTGATCATCACTGTGCCAGGAACACTGCGATCTTAGGAGACAGAGCTGTTACTGGACAGTACAGAATGTGTTGGTGATTTCTAATTGGGTAATAGAGCATGTATGTTCCAGACCTGAGAAATAAGTATTTAGAGTCTTTCTTTTGATTCTAAGTAAAAGTATGTCATTGTTTTCTCATATAAAAGAAGAAAAATCTTTTCAATAATAATTTAAATTAAAATGTTAAGTTTTCAGAATGTGTCTTTCAATCTAACTAGTATGGCAATCTTTTTTGAAATTGTAAACTATAAAATAGTTTTTACTTATTAAATGGAGAAACACTATGTTTATGAATGATAATTTACATTCTTTAACAGCAAATGGGACAATTTTCCAAATTTAATATAATTTCTTTTATTTATCTCCTAGAAAGTGCTTTCTGTATTTTGATTTATTACCTTCTAAGAAAAAAAGGAATTTATTTGAATCAAAATGTTAAATAAAAGGTTAAATTTGTTTTCTCTGACCAATTTTTATTTCTATTATTGTATACTTGAAACATCCTATTTACTGAGAATTTAAGTTTTTAAGGAAATCCATTCTCAAAGTTAATATTTTATTAGTTTTTAACTTCTTCCGTGTCTACAATCACTATGTTTTTAAATGTAGGAAGAAGTCTTATTTACGTTAGGGTATTTTTCCAGCCCTCTCTTTGAACTAACTACAATAGCCTATATTTTATATTTAAATTAAACTCAGATGTCTATGTAAAAAATGTAATTTTGTAATGGGTAAACAAGGTAACTGATTTATATAACTTATATACAAAAAAATCTAAATATATTGTATTGCTGTTTATATAGAAGCTTTTAAAAATATCATTTCTAAGCCAGACTCAAAAAAGCCAGAGTTGAGTAGCTTTATAAAATCAATGGGTTTTTATCTTTTTTGGGGTTTTTATCTTTTTTGTTAGAGAGAAAGGACTGAGTGTATTTGACTAAGTGTATATGACAGTATGTCCCTAGATTTCATGATGCATTCTTAAGAAACGAGGTTAACAATTTTGTAATATCTTGTCATGATACAAATGTTATATAAATCTACGTATTTAATAAATATTACTTTTGACACCACTCTAAGAGAAATTTTCAGAAAAACGAAGAAAAAAAGAAAGTAAAACCATACTAGCCCAGTAGTGTATGTGGAAATTATATATCTTCTTACACTGAAAAAAATGGAATGAATGGAATATAATTTTCCCGATGGTAAATATGTAATAAAAAGTTTTGCCAGTAGGTCTTATTTATTCTCTATTGGACAATACTGGTTTTGTGTTAAGAAACAAAATTTAAAAAAAAAGAAAAAAAGAAACAAAATCCACATCTCTTAACGAGTCTGTCACGCATCCAGTTAGAAAACAGCATAGGAGAGAATTCAATGAAATGGCATCTCTCTGGTGTGAAATTAAGCACAAGTTTATAGTTAAGTTGTCTGGCCAGTTCCTTAAATGTAGCACATTGCTGCAAAACTAAAATCTAATTTCTGTGGCTCTAAATTAGTAACTTGTTTATTTTTATGCTCTATCCTTAGAATAGAAAAGTATTGTGAAATATTTTACTCAGTGTTTTGCCTTTTAAGGAGATTACAAATTTTATTTATAAAGGAAAAAATGTTGTGTTTATGATCTTATGATGTACAGAAATGGGCTTAGTTAGCAGTGTCACAAGGCCTGACTCACACTTATGATTTCAGACCACTACAGTTGTGGCTACATAATCAAGCCTCAAAAACAAAACTAACATAAACAGAAACTCTGACTATGTTTAAGCAGTTACTATGACAAAATACATCATGCTGAACATTAAATCTAGTGGTACATATAAAATATATATGCTTTCATGAGATATATAAAGTACATATTAGTGTAGTCAAGTTGGGAAGTGGAAAATAACTTTACAGAAACCTCCGTAAATAAAAGTTTCCCGTGAAGTAGGGAAAATTAACTATAAACTATAACATTTTACTGGTTTTTGGACTTGGAAAACCATAGATTATTCTAACAAATATATTAAAATTTTAAATAATGTAGAGTGATAGAACAGTGGCATTAAAACATATTGAATATTATGTAAAAACAATGAAAACAGTAAGATTTATTCTCTACATTGTTTTCTCTGCCATATCAAATCTCCAGTCATAGTTGTGTGAGATCTGAGTATGGAAGCAAAAGATCTGAGTTAGTCTATGTCACAGTTTTATAGTTTCTCAGGCATGATACTAGATTCTAAGGACTTTTTCATCTTCACTTGTGAAAAGCATTTCTTTTGTACAGATTAATTCCCTGCATTAAGACAGAAACATATTAAGACGCTTCCTTGGTTTCTTTAGCGCCGTCCTCTCTCCAGATATGCCTGGTCCACCATCAACTCAGCCAGGATTGGTTGATTTGATTTAACAAGATGATATATGAGAAAACTATGCTTCATTATATAAACAGAAACAAAAGACAAGGTTATATGACCTGGATTTAAGGTTACATATTAATAAGAGTTTGAAAATGTTTGCTGTGTTTTCTTATTTCTTGCTGTGCTTTATAAAAGGCGTGTATAAATTCATGGACATTCCTTGAAAATGGAAAAATTATAGTTTGGCAAGCTAAATAAGATTAATTCTTACCTTTGAACAGTCTGAGTAAGGAAATCTTTAGAGTTAAAAAAATACTATGAAAGTTTCAACTGTCCTTCTATAAAAAGTAAAGATGAAAGAACATCAACAAAGAAAATAAATTTAGTGAAGGCATTTAAATATGTTCACTGTATTGTTACCCTGAATATGGGATTTTCTCCCCCAAGGTGATTATATATGTTATTTCCTAAATATTATACTGCATATCTTTATAAGAAGATAATTAAATATGATTTTGAATCCTGAGATAGCCTTCCAGTATACCCTAATGTCAAGGGAAATGATTTTATATTTCTTTAAGATATGGTCTCTCATGGTAGATTTTTACATGTAGCTACATAGCGATGATTTAACATATTTATGTGTAAGGTTTTTTTTTTTTAACGAGTTTTACATGTTTTAGGGAAAATTTGTGAATCTTCAGTGAATTACTGTGAGTGCAATCCTTGCTTTAATGGTGGTTCCTGCCAAAGTGGTGTGGATTCATATTATTGCCATTGTTCGTTTGGTAAGTATAACTTATTTGTTGATATCAAATATTATTCTATTTTGGCATAAAATTTAGCAGTTTTGATTTCTTATGACCATGAATGATTAAGAAGTTATTAATTATCTTCTCCATGCCATAGTAAATTAAAATCTCAAAGATTTAACATTTCTAAAGGTTAATTAGTGAAATCTTCTTGAATATATTGCTCTGATTATTGTTAGAAAAATAATCTACTCAAGATAATTAAATCAGTGTTTTGCCCCTAGATTATTTCTTCTTAAATGTTTTGAATGCCTTCTTTTCAACCCAGAATTTATTCAGTAAAAACCCTTTAAACACTATTTTATATCATTCTTTATTCCTGATCTCTAAGAGTCAGTCACATATTTTTGTTTTGCTTTTTTCATTAATTTGATCACTTATTAGAAAGATTTAGTAACTAGATAAGCATTTTCATGATAGTTTTTTTTAAAGTTAATACTGAGTAATTTAAAAAATTCAGACTAACATGGTGTCTGAGGAAGAAAGTTCCTAAGAATTTCTTTGCACACACACATGTTTATTCACCTTAGCGGGATTAACTAAAGGACTGTCCAAATTTAATCCCAGTGTTACTAGCACTGGCCCAACCAGGGACTAAGAATGGGTTTTGAAAGAACTTTTACATTAACTTGGTTTCATATATTTGTGATTATCCCATTTATTTAAATGCTACTTTACTTCACAAAATAGACTCCATCTAGAATTTATCTTCCCGATAACCCTTTTTCTTTCTTTAAATAATAAAGAATTTTTTAAAACATCCTTATTTTGGCGTATTTTGCTGTGCTAAATGGACCTGAGAAATGAAGTTTGGTTTCATTTCTGAGAGAATACAACTTCAGTTTCTACATAACAAGTAAAATATACTAATGTTATTATTTTCTTTTTTATTAAGCTCATTAAAAAATGATAAAGAGAAACAGAATACAAAGATATCTAACTGTGAACCATACATTTAGCATGATTCTGAGGCCCAGAAATTGAGTGATTTGGCCAAAAGTTAAAAAAAAAAAAGAAATTAAAACTAAATTATCCCAAGGTGATATTATGGCTAGAATACATTATTATTTTCAGTCCAGTATGACATTCGCCACACTCTTCTTTTATAAAATTTCTTTCAAAATTTCACCAGCAATGCTCGTGAAATAGTAAAAAGTGTATCAAGGTCAAAATTAGCCACGACTTTAGATCTCCTAAAATATTCTTTATTTCAGTGGTCTCTGAAAATGTTAAATGAGGCTGCTTTTTTTCAGATAACCACAAATCAGGTTTCATGGTTTAACTTGTATTTTGGAATGAAAGAAAAAGGCATTGGAGTAGAAAGTAGAAAATGATTTTTCAAATGACTGAATAGAGGTGTTTACATTTGTAGAGATTCCTTTACATTTCAATAGCAAGTATGAGGATTTAAGATTATTAATGCCAAATATGCAAAGTGTTGTTGCAGTGTAGCTGATACAACTGCCATTGCCTATTGAGTGGAGATGCTTTGGAATCAGAAAGGACCTTCTCATCCCGCCACAGATGCCTGGGGAAAGAGGAATAGCACAGTATAAATTAAAATGCCAGCAGATGACATGTAGCTGGCAGTGCACATTTCTCCCTCTCATTCCTTCTAGCAAAACCAAAAACACCATTTAAATTTAGACATTGTTAGCTAACAGCATAAGCACTTATAAAAGAAAGGAAAACAAAAAATCTTGAACCACCAACGCATAATTTGAGAATACAAAGATTGAATTAAAATGAAAAAACATTTTCCTTTTTGAATTCAATGTGGGTGAAAGATACAAATAAAAATAGCAAATGGAATGCCTCAAACAAACAGCTAGAGGTAGTTAACACATGCATCCTATAAAACAACATTTTAACCATAATTTTGAAGCTGGAAAAAAATTTGAACTGTTTACCTTTTCATCAGTAAAAGATTTGCTGTTTGGATTTTAAAAATTTTTTAGATTCTTAGATTTTTCTTTTAGATTGTGTTTTAGAAAAAACACATAAAGTTCACCATACTTAACGAAGACAGTTTAGCCTGTACGATTATAATTTAGAACTTTTGTTATTACATTTGTAATATACAGTCAGAAGTACGATTTGAAAATACAGTGGGTGCTTAAATTTTAAAAATGTATTGCAGTAAAAGATATATTGCCATTTACCCTCATTACAATACTCCCCACCCTTTGAACACACTTATCCCATTGTTCTTGCCACTTTCAGGAGCAGCTCTGCAAGTCCTCTTTTGTAAACATAGTTCGGCTGTAGTGGCTGCCTCAGTATTGTTTACATTTCAGGGTCATTTTGACTTTGGGGAAGAGTCAGATGTCACATGGTGACAGATCTAGTGAATAAGATGGATGCAGACAAACCTTAATGTTTTCATGAGGCTCTCTTCCAGTTGGATGATACTCAGTAGCAGTGTTCACTTTATTTTCTTTCACACCTAGTAAAGACATGCATGAAAAGGACTTCCAGAACTGCATCAGAAAGAAGCAAGAATGATAAAGTGTGTTCAAAGCAAGGGTATTTTGAAGAGGGTTAATGCCAATGTATCGTAACATTAAAAAAAAAAAATTTAAACATTCACCCTGTATTTTGATCACTCCTTGTACATGTGCAAATATATGATATACAGTATGTATACATACAAAATTTTCCAACATTTAAAAATTACTATTTTAGGGATATTTTGTGTTTATAAACACACAGTTTATGTTACGCTTGTGTATGTACACAACACATATGTTTGTATATATGCGTGTGGCTTATAACTACTAAATCTTACACATTTTATTCTAGTAGATCATATTATGTGTGTACATCCTTTACGAGAGTAATTTCGTTATTTCTCTTGACACTCATTAGATTTGTTTCTTGTCCTTCTTTTGGGGAGACAAGTTTAAAAACTGCATTAAATTTTATTATTATAAAAGACAAGGAGCTAGGTTTTGAACCACTTTAAAGAGAAGAAAATCTGTAAATATTTTAATATTTGAACACATAGTATCAATTTGTAAATCATCCTTTCAATATCTACATACTTCCTGTATCTATATTGAAAAAAATTTTTTTTTTTTTTTGGTGCTGGGGATCGAACTCAGGGCCTTGTGCTTACAAGGCAAGCACTCTAACCACTGAGCTAAATCCCCAGCCCCCTCTATATTGAAATTTTAAATGTAAATGTAGAAACATAAATAAATAAATGGTATAAATGTTTTCAATAATCTTTCTATTAATAGTTGTATCATTTATCTTTACTTTTTCTTTAACTACAATTACCTTTTCTGCATATATAATAGAATAACCTAGTTAATATAAATAAATAATTTATTTTATACAAATAAAAATCATATGCAATTATAGAAAATATATGATGAATTTATTAAATCTAGAGATATAAAAGTAAATTTATACTATATAATATATTGCATATAATATGCATCAGACCTATAGTTCTTTTTGACTTTTCTTTAACCTCAGTTTAATATATGTAATTTTAAAGTAACAAATTATATATATATTTCCTATTCATTTATGATGAATATCATCTCTGGCTACATGAAACTGGACAAGATAAATGACACTAGCTTTTATAACAGCCTCTAGACCATCTTAATTTAAAGAGTGTTTAGATATAAAATGCAATACAGTCAAAACAACTAGATTAAATTAGTAGATTTGGCTTCACATTTTGTCTGATTTCCCATGGTTCTGTGACCTTGAGCAAGTTTTAAATACTCTGTAAAATAGTGGCATTGGTTTCTTCTGAACAGTTCCCTGACTCTAGATGTAATGCATTTACAAGACATATTAAGCCAAGAGTTAGGAAGGAAACCTTTGAAAGTTAATAGGAATCATGATGTATTGGCATGGATTAATTTTCCAATCATTTGCCACAGTCTACTAATATTTGTGGGAAAAGAATTTTGGCATAGGATTGTAACATCAATAAAACTCATTTTTCAAGTTGGAAAAAGAACCAGCACAAGTAAATGGGAATGTTGAATTTCAAAAAAAAATGGAAAGTTATTTTAATGTAACCTGCTATAAATCTTCCTCAAAGTATATATAAAATAAGAAAGAGATAAAAAATTTAGACATTTATTTCCTTCCCTGGAAACTGTAATTCCTTCTCTAATTTTGTGACCTTTGAAAATACCATGAATATAGGAACTGAATGTTTTTAAGCCCAAGTAAATACGTTTACCATTTTCAACTGAATTGAAATTGTCTTTAATAATTACATATTATGAAGGAAGTATCTTGGTTGAAAATTACAGCACATTAAAACCTTACAAACATTGGCAAACTTATTTTGAATATTTTCCAAAAATGAAATCTTCAGACATAGTGCATTTCACTGTCCTTCATTTTTCAAAACAGAGCATGTTTAGATAAATATCTTAACTTTCCAAGGGGGGGAGCTACATCAGTTTATCTATCATCTCTGTTATAAGACTTTAAAGATGATCAATTTGCTCTATCCCAGTTTTTGTTTAGATGGTATTCTTTGGGAGTGATAAAAAAGTAAAAGGCATAAATTATTATTGCAACTTGAAACATGTTTATGAAAATAATTTACTAAAACCTCACTTGATTTGGTGTATCATTTTGTCAATTTTCCCACCTGCAGGTGTCTTTGGGAAACACTGTGAGTTGAACAGTTATGGATTTGAGGAATTATCATACATGGAATTTCCTAGCTTGGATCCCAATAATAACTATATTTATGTCAAATTTGCAACCATCAAAAGTCATGCTCTATTACTGTACAACTATGACAACCAGACAGGGGAACGAGCTGAGTTTTTGGCCCTTGAAATTGCTGAAGAAAGATTAAGATTCTCTTACAATTTAGGCAGTGGTACATATAAACTCACCACCATGAAGAAAGTGTCCGATGGACAATTTCACACTGTGATTGCCCGACGAGCAGGAATGGTAAGATAGCTCTTCTCTTATTGCTGTTGTATAGCAATTAAATTAGTCCTTCAAGTAATGTGGGAATTGGAGTACAAGTTTAATTAAATTATATTTATTCATCATTTGACTAATGTAGCTATGAACTTCAACTGACCTGTAACTAAATTTTTCTTTTGTTCATGTTAACTATGTTGCTGTTTTAAAAACAATAAAAAGAAGAAAATATCCTACCTCTGTAAAAATTCCATTGATATTTCCTGTATAGTTGCAAGGCTATGTCAGGACTATACTTGAAATCGCTACTTTTTTTTCTAAAAAAAAGTAGCCTACTAATACTTCAGTTTTTCCCCTAGCTGAAGAAACAGCATAAGAACAGGAAGAAGCCTTCCCTGCAAATGAATTTCTGGCAAAACATAATACTCATTTCAAAATAGTGAAATTCTTTGTCATTCATATTAGAACACCACCTCAGTATACTGTCCCCTGTGAAGTCTATGATATGAGGCTGTATAAAGAGACTGTTTTATATTATTGTCTAAGGTTTTCAGAATCATAATCTATAATATGACAGATTTACGTGTTATATAATTATCAGTTATATAAAATTTATCACATAGCTATCATAATAAAAATAACATATCTATGAATTGTTTATTAAGCATTTTTCTTCATAAAGAGAAATGGGTCATAGTTTCCTTATTCATTTTTGAAAAAAATTGACATAATATAAAGAAGTATTATTGTCTTCCACCCATTTCTAAGAACCATCAAGAACTTTTGGATGAGTAAATGCTAACAAAAGTGTCTTAAAATATTTATATATTTAGAGTTTTAAAAAGCATGACTAAAATTTGTATCTCTCCCTATAAAAGTAATATAATTGGCCAAAATATTAAATTATCTCTTATAAAGAAAAATGGTCAAATAAATGCTCTTAATCAATTTTAATAGCTAAACCTGGGATCTAAAAGACTATAGTTTTATTTCTACATTCTATAGCAATCTATAAAAATTTGTAAGTTATTTTGTTCTAAGACTAACCAACTGAATAGCACATTCACTGAGTGAAAGAAATGTATTTGCCACTAAATTCTGTAAATAAGTTGTATTATTGGAATACCTTAAATAATATTCAAGAACATTTAAAGTGTTTTACTATGTTTTGCAGTTTTCCAATGCTATATAATTAATTTTTGTCTTTTGTATAATTTTTGTCGTTTCTGTAGTTAACAATTTCATAAAGGCATAAGATGGAAACTACTTTATAATTCTATTTTTTTCTGACCAACATAGATAACAAGAAATCTATTATTAAATGATATTTCCTATTTGCTTTCTCAAATACTTTGTATTTTGAAATGACATCAGATGCAAGATTTTTCTATCCTCTGTTCTAATTTACTACAACCTTAAAGAATATTTAAACGACTTTAAAACACAGAACTATTGTAGTGATTAGCTTTAAGAATAATCAAGTGATATGCAACTGTGGTCAAAGTTAGCTGCTCGACATTTCATCCCCGCTTATCACCACACCTGTCTCCCTGCTCTCACAATCTCACAAGGTTATTAGCTGGATGCCACTTGTGCTAAGTGAGAAAACAACAAAAGTGCTGTATACCTTGAAAATTCGTCTTAATTTTATGTTGTCATCCAGCTTATTAACTCAGCATTAATATTCTCTAGCTGCAACATTTGTATACGTTTAATGCATAGAATATTTATGTAATACAATTACTCCTAACATTCTAAAATTGAGCTAAAACATAAAGAATAAAATTTAATAAAAGTTGTTGTAATTGAGAGTTTTTAGATTCTAAAGAATCTACAAAAAGATCCACTGAAAAATACTGATTTGGAGCCTTGACTCAGACTGGTGTTGTCCTCTGGAAAGGGTTTGGGCCGGAAATAAAAATGTGGGCTCTTAGTGGGAGTAATAGTTGCCCCACGTTTCCATGCTATTATAATGATTAATATGAATCACATCTGAAGCAGTATTCCTTTTTTACAAGATAGATACTTATGTAGGTGTTTGTCATCCTGAGTGATCATGAAGACTGTCTCTACCATGGCCTTTTGAAATTAAAAAAATTAAATGTTTTACTCAAGTTTAAACTAAAGAAAGTTTAAATTATGAGTAGTGTCTCAAAGACCACCACACTTCAGTGAATGCTACTAGAGCTCTAGTAAACAAATCTCAGATAAAATAATTTTTGTAGTAGGTTGCTGCATCAGTTTCTGTTGAGATTTTTTAAATCAGCATAATAACAGACTACTGTGTTCAGAGGAAGACCTGCTAGAAGAATAAGGATTTAGACAGTCCCAGTGTTCCTGATGAGTGATGTAACCAGGAATATCAAGCCTCTTAGAGTTAGAAAAAACACATGGAAATTGATATATGTAGACTAGTAGTTAGAGTAGCTGTAATAACTTTCTAAAACTGATAGGTGGCCTTATTGTGTTACAGCAGTTATCACAACACCCCAGTTTCCTGGCATAGGTAAGATAATTGTACTTCTGAGATGTCAAATAAATTAATGTGTAGATGACATAATTTTACCTGATGATTTCCAAGGTTCCTTTAAATATTATAAAAATTTGTTTCTATCAAACAAGGATTTGGGGACAAGGGGAGAGTAGAAGAAGAAGTACTGTGGAATATGCCAGAAGGGATATTTGTAATATATGGCTCTAATCAACAAGTTCTGAATAATACCAAATGTGAAAAAATATCTGTCATTGTTACTCCAGTCAGAGGAAAAATGTCTCCCTATTTAAAAAAAAATTAGAAATAAATTTCCTACTGAATTTTGAATCTGTTATTCTCTACGGTTCAAAATGATTTTTGTTGGAAACTGGCAAAATCATTAGCTCTCAGCTTTTAATCATTGCATCGACAGGATAGAAACCTCTCAGTTTACAGTGGTACTGGTAGAAAAATTCAGCGGTAAAAGAAAGAACATTCAACTCTGAAGATTAAATTGCACACACAGGTATTGAAATAATCATCCCCTTGGTTAATTTTTCTTTGAGTTGTATCACCAAGCTATCAGAAATTATTGTTCTTTTTTGTACATGTGCTGGGGATCGATCTCATGGCCTTGTGCTTGCTAGGCAAGCACTCTACCACTTGAGCTAAATCCTCAACCCTAGCAATTAACAGAAAATATACTACATATTAATAATGTCCAACATATAATGCCATTTTTTTATTTTTCTAATGGAGGCATTCATAGGTATCTATGAGATACTTTCTAGTTTATAAAAGTTTTAGGGATCTGTAGAATGTATACTTTGTATAGTGCCTATACAGAGAAATGTGTTAAACAATGTAAACCATGTAAGTTATATCATTAAAGCCTCATAGTGCCTTTGAGATTGAATATTACTTAATTTTAGTGGTAACTGGAAAGAATCATAACTATTGAGAGAGGAAAGTAAATAGGGTGTGCATGGACTGACACAATTGGAAATGGGAATGGGTCCTAAAAATGTTAGTAATTATTATAATTTACATGAGAAGGCAGCAAAAAAGGAACTCATGTATCGCACAAAAGTTTGTAGTGATACAATAATTAATGGATAGAAATATATGTTAGTTAGAGATTAAATGTATAGCTCAGTGGTTAACCTCTTGTTTTGCACGGGCCAGGCCCTGGATTTGAGACTTAACCCGAAAATAATAAACAAATAAATACAAATTAGCTAGAAATATTTGATATTCGCAGCACAGTTACTATAAATCAACTCTATTATTTCTGAGGTGTGGTACTTAAACACTTACAGATCTCTTATATAAACATGTATTTATGGGTAAATCCTAAAAATCAGAAGCAATATTGGTAAAAGTGAGATATTAAGGAAATGAGTTCCACCTCTTTGTATGTCGGTAAGGTAGGTTGTTGATCAACTTGTTTAACATTTCTATGGCATGTTTCCTGTACTTGCTTTGCTCTTGTTAAAATTAACCTCAAATGATAAACATTCCAATAAATGGCTCCTTGCATAGTATTTGTATTTATCTCCTATAAGTACAGCAGTGTTGTGTTAACCAACCTTGCTGTGTGGCATTCAGATAAATTCAGGTGGAACCCTGTGTTCTCTGCACTGGGAGCTATCCCAGCCCTCCTGAGTTTAGGGACATTGGGTAATGCCTCTTTCTGTAATTTCATGACCATTTTCTAAACACCACACTCTGAATATCATCCTTATACTTTCACCATCTACAATATGCAAAGTTTTATCATTTGGTAGATTTTACTGAAGTTTGGGGAACAAAAGAGGGTCGTAAAAACAGCACTGCAGAGTCCAGAATAGTACAGAGACACAACACCAGCTCTGAGCATAATTTCCTCGTCACTCACTCTCCTTTTGTCTCTTACGCCTTGTTTGATAGAAGCAACTGTAGCCATGCTCAGTGGCTGTTATTTAATGAGGAGAACTCAATTTCCACTGTATTCTTGGGCCTTTTAGCCATAAGTCGATGATTTTATTGATCAAATGTAGTATTTATTGGTTCTACTAAACAGACAGGGCTATGCATTTCTTAGGATGTAAAAATAACTACTACTTGTTATTTCAGTATTTTCCAGAAGTATCTAGTGTACAGCATTGTATTAGAATGCATTCTGATTATACATATATAGGCTGTGATATTTTACTTAAATATAATAATGCTTAACATAAATGAGAATACTCGATATTTTACTTTATCTCAATGTGAATTCAATACAAGTTTTAACATTTTCATAGGTCGCTCTGATAATATTTACACTGTACTTTCATAATGGTTCTGTAAATATGACTCAAATATTATTAGAGTAAGACTTTTGAAGATGAAAACTTGAATGCCTTTTCATTTGATAAAATGGCTGAATAGAAGAATAAATATGTTTCTTAAATTTGTCATCCCAAGAAGATGCTCCAGAACTACTGTGAAATATTCCAAGGATGACTAGTGACATTTTTATTCTCTTATCTAAAAAATTTGAAAGTGAGCCAGAAATTTTTCTAACTACCCTACTTTTTATATGTAAAGATAATCACAGTTTCAGCCTTAGAGATATCAACAAATGTGTGCCTCTAATTTGATATTGTGGTAAATTATATGATTTTTTAAGTGTTAAAAAACATTGAATCAGTGTTATCACAATTTCAAAGTCACATCCTCATGGAAACAAGTCCAGCACAGCACTGGCTGGGAAGGCTAATCAGAGACCAGGAATCCACAGTGAGCTTTCCCTGATCTCTCTGTACAGGCAGCCTCCCTGACTGTGGACTCCTGTTCTGAGAACCAAGAACCAGGCTACTGCACTGTCAGTAATGTGGCAGTTTCTGATGACTGGTAAGAAAAATTATTCATTTGATCTTTATTATTAATTGAAACTTTAAAAGTACATATGTTTCAGTTGCTTTTCTCATCGCTGGGACAAAATACCAGACATCTGCAACTAAAAGAAGAGAGGTTTATTTTGGCTCACAGTTTGTAGATGTTTCAGTCCTTGCCTTTCCGGCTGGCTCAAAGGCAGGAAGACATGGCAGAGGGGCGTGGAGAATAGGAAGCAGAGAGTGTGGAGGGAGGAGCTGGAGAGGGAGATAAATGCTTCCAGGTCATGCCCTACAGACCTTGACCTGCCTGTGTTGACTAGACCCACTTCCTGGCAGCTATAAACCCTGTAATCCAATCATACTGCAAAAGCCCCAGCCTATGGGTACATGAGGCTC
The DNA here is from genome assembly GCA_004026905.1 of Hystrix cristata. Taxonomy (NCBI): domain Eukaryota; kingdom Metazoa; phylum Chordata; class Mammalia; order Rodentia; family Hystricidae; genus Hystrix; species Hystrix cristata. Next base: position 288,882 of record PVJO010000001.1, read on the forward strand.
TTGACTGACATCTAGATATTAACCACAATAATACACATGTTAAAAAGAATTATATTATTCTAACTATGACACAAAATTTTATTTATTTTCCTGAAAGGATTTTTATACAATAAAAGTACTGTAGTTATTAGTGTACAAAATATTGTGTTGAAAAGGCATAAATCATTGAGATGAAGATAAAACTAAAGAAAATGAAACTCAAGGTAACCAGTATTTTTTGAAATATTCATTAACTAGTTCCATGTGTCCTGAATCCTGAAAGAAGTATAAAGTCAGAATCACAACTCTTTTAAGTCCATTTTCTAAAAGTTTGTGTGAAAATTAACATATTTTTCAATAGCATTTGAAGCTTAACACAGCATTATCCTATCAAAAACATAAGCAATTTTAATAGGAAAGTAACAAATAGAAACATACTAAAACATCGTCAGTTGTATTAACACACTGGAACACCTCATGTCTGGGGACAAAGAACTATGCAATTTTACCTAAATTGTTTCTCCTTACGTGCATTTTGACTTTCCTATGATAATATGTTAACTGACTCACAATTGTTGAGTACATCAAATTTGGCTAACTGAAGGTACAATTTTCATAAGTGTCTTATTTGCTTGATTTTTTGTTCCTCAACGCACAACACCTGACACCCACAAATTAAAGGAGGAAAGGTTTATTTTAGCTCACAGTTTGTACAGGTTTCAGTCCATAGTCGTCTGGCTCTAAGGCAGGGTGGCATGATAGAGGGGCATTGCAGAGGAGGAACAGCTAGCTCATGGCAGGGCAGACAGGAGGCAGCGAGAGATCAAGGCAGGAAGGAGGGAGACAGACACTTCCAGGCCCCGCCCCCAGTGACCTTCTTCTTCTTCTTCTCCTCTCAACATCACATTTAGCTATTAACACCTCAGTGGACTAATCTGCAGGTGAATATCTTACTGCCTTGACCCAATCACTTCTCCAAAGTCCCACCTATGAGTACATGAGGCTTTGGGGGGACATCTACATATAAACCATAACAATAAATTTATTTTTTAAAATTTATTGTACAGCTAAAATGGTACATTTTAGATGTACATAGTGATAACATTCATCATAGGGGATTTGTACCTGTACCTGATATATCTTGTTGCTTCTTTTTTTCCTATTCCCCTCCCCTCCCCCCATCCCTCCTCCCCTTATTTACAAAAGCTTTGCTTCCATTTCTCCTTCTATTTCTTATTTCTCTTGTCCCTCTGTTCCCCCTCCCCCTCCCTTGTTCCCTTTCCCATTTGAACACTTCCTTCTCTTTTCCAATTTAATACATTTTAGTCTTTATTTACACTTTCAGTTTCTTACACCAGAGAAACTATGCGGTATTTAAACATGTGTGTCTGATATATTTCACTTAAGAGTATCGTATCAAGATGCATCCATTTACCTAGAAACATCTCAAACTTATTGTTCTTTATGGCAGAGTAGTACTCCATTGTATATAAAAAAAAAAAAAAAAAACATGTTCTTTATCCATTCCTCAGTTGATGGGCTTTGGGCTATTTCCAAGATTTAGCTATTAGAAACTGTGCCTCTATAAACATGAGTGTGCACATATCACTGTGGTATGATGTTTTTATTTAACAATAAATTTCATACTTTTAATAGCTGGAAAACCAAGCAATCCAGTATGTATCTGTTTAGAGGAACTATGTCAACCTGTAATGTTTTCCACTGAAATTTGCCAGAGCGCCATAGGAAGTGCAAGAAATACCACCCCTGCCCACCCTTTTTTTTTTTTTTTTTTTTTTTGTTCAGGGGATCAAACCTAGGGCTTTGTGTGGGATAGGCAAGTGCTCTACCTCTGAGCTACATTCTCTAACCCCTATATTCACTCTTTTTAAAATTAAAAATTTTACTGTAATCTAAGGTGTTGGCACTCATATTCTTCTCTTTATCTTTTCATTTAGGACTCTTGACGTTCAGCCGAATAGAGTTACAGTTGGAGGTATCAGATCACTGGAACCAGTCCTTCAGAGGAGAGGACACGTGGAAAGCCATGACTTTGTTGGCTGTGTGATGGAGTTTGCAGTCAATGGCAGACCTTTGGAACCCAGCCAGGCTCTGGCTTCACAAGGCATCCTCGATCAGTATGGAGATTTTATTTCTCACAATTTTAAAGAGAAATTCAAAGTACTGTATATGATAATTGACCATCAAAACATATATTTATTATACCACAATCCTAAGCATACCAAATACTTTATATTTAAAATTTTTATTCATAGATAACAAATTTATTTAGCATGAAATGTGACATATGTTCGGAATACTTTTTTTATTTTCTAGAGTCAAAGAAAAATACATCTCTGCATACCTGCTTTATTTTACCTTACCTTGCAGAATCAGAAGGAAGATTAAATGAATTAAGTAGGCAAATCATCATACAGAAAAGAACCTAGCATACTGTGATAAAGTATTTATTATCATGTATATATGTAACTCTATTTGAAGTTATATTTTTTAATTTATGGGCATACATACTTGAAAAATCTTGATACAGCTATAACAGGTAATACCTAGATTAATTGTAAACTGTAAGACTTTTCTTAGTTTCCATGCAATGCCTTAGGAATTATGAAAATTATGTATTTTATCTTAAAATTATTTTTCACTATAAAAAGGGAAAATTCAGAAAAATATATTTTTAGAAACCTATCATCTAATCGCCGGAGTCAAATACCCTTTGGTTATTGTCATGTTCATGACTGCCTCGTATCTTTTTATTGTGAGTGTTATATGCTGTAGTTGTCTCCAATTTTATTAAAATACTAATAATTCTCTGATGAACATATTTTCTCAAGAATCTTTGTTAACTTTTTTGTGAAATCTCTAGAAATAAAATTACAAACACAAATCTACGTTGCTTTCTAATGTTTATGTTAGTATTTTAATGCAATTTGTCGTTTACCCTTATTTTTCTATATATTGTTGTTATAGTAACATGATTTAAAGTACAATGATTTCATTATTATTACTGATTGAAGAGTACAGAAAAATACAAGGTTATGATTGCTCACCACTGTTAATACTTTGATATGCTTCCTTTTATATCACTCTCCATGTTCACACAAATATATTTTTAAATATTAAATTTTTTTGTTTTAAAAAGTATATTGTGGGGCTGGGGATTTAGCTCAGTGATTAGAGTGCTTGCCTTGCAAGCACAAGGGCCTGAGTTCGATCCCCGGCACCACAAAAAAAAAAAAAAAAAAAAAAAAAAAAAAAAAAAAAAAGTATATTGTGAACATCTTTTAGGTGAGAAACTACTGAACCAAAACTCTTATGCTGATCTTTGACTCCTGTCATATTTCACATCCAATCCAGCAGCAGCTAAAATGACATTTTTGAAACACAAGTCAGTTCTTGTCATTTCTCTGCTTAAAATGTTGCAATAGCTTCCCATCTGCTTAGAGTAGAGCCAAAGCCCGTACCCTAAGAAGGCGTTCCTGCTCCACCATGGCAGCCTCTCGGTACACCTGGAGCCCTGCCCTCCTGCTGGGGCCTCCTCACTGACGTTTCCTCTGCCCAGAGGACCTCATTACTGTACTTTGCTCCCTGAGTTTGTTTGGGTCTCCATAAAGATAAATCCTTCATCATCTAATCCAGAGATGAGAAACCTCTCAAAGTCCTCACACACTTTCTCTGTTTTAATTTTCCCTTTGTTCTTTCTAACCTGTGAAACAGCTTTTTCTTTGTCTGTTTCTCCCACAGGAAAATATAATACTCCATGAATAGATGAATTTTTCTTTCATCACTTTGCTTCTGTGCTTAAAACAGTACTTGACATATGAATAGGCATTCAATAAACCTTAATTGCATGAGTAGCTTGGTGCAGGAGATGTATAATGAAATAAATATATGGCCTCTGTGTTATAGTAAACAAAGGGTGTATTTGACCAAGTGTATTGCTTGAAGAAGAATTAATTTGAGAAAGAAATTGTCACCCTTTTTTGCCATTTTTGTTAAGGTATTATTTTTATTTAATCTTTTGTTTTAGTATGGAGCTGACAGTGTTTTACACAACTTGTAGTTTCATTAGTTGCTCCAAATGTAGTTGTGACCTGAGCTTCAGATAATTGAGTACTTGAAATTAAACAGGTTAATTAAAGTTTGTATCTGTTTTTAGCAAACTTTCTTCTCTGCTACTTGGACCTTATGGCCCTTCTTGTGACTGTGTTGTAGATGTCCTAGACTGGAAGGTGCTTGTACTCGCAACCCCTGCCAACATGGTGGCACTTGTGTGGATTTCTGGTCTTGGCAGCAGTGTCATTGCAAAGAAGGACTCACTGGGAAACACTGTGAAAAATGTATGTATACTGTGTCACCTTCCACTGGAAATTATAATAACCATGAAAGTTTAAATATATGTACTTAAATATATAATTGAATTTTAAAAATTTTAACTTCATCCTAAATATTGAAAATATTTAATGTGCAAAAATTGGTAAAATTCAGGGACTTTTTAATTTGTTTTTTTAATCTAAAGGGGAGTGTCATCTTCTTTAAAAATTATTACACAAACTAAATCTTTAGTTTCTATTTTATAAGCATTTTATTGAGTTATTTTTGTGTTACCTGAAAGCATGCTCGGCTACTTAAAAGGTCAGAGGCTGTATTCGGGTGGTGGTTTTGTATCACCTACCATTAGGGGATATTTCTCTGCTTCATGTTTTGCATTTGGTAGAAAACTATACACATTAAGTTGCCGAATGAGCAATGAGCTAAAACATCACACAATAGCAAAATAATAAATTAAAATAAAGGTGATACTTTCATTTTAATTTATAAAAAATGGAATTGGTTTTGAGTATTAATTTTTAAATGCATTCACTAGTTAGTTGTCTTCTAAGTCCTGCTTTTACTGTTAAGAAGACTTTAATGATATTCAAGCCATTAGTAGAAAATGGTGTTCTCTATTTTCAAGCCACATATTTCACAAACTACCTCCAATGGAACTTCTTTTATAACAATATTTTCTTTTTTTTTCTTTTATTAAAATTTTATTGGTACTTTTTAAAATTTTTTTTAATTTTTACCAAGAACATGTATTGGTACATTATATACATAATGATCATAATCAACATGGTTATTTTGTACCTGTACATGATGTATCTTGGCTTTCCCCCCTCTTCCCCTCCCCTCCCTTCCATTCATCCACCCCTCTCTATTTGCAACAAGTTTGTTTGCAGGTTTCCATTTTTTTCCCTTTCATCTTCTTTTAACCTACTTTATTTTCAAGTAAATAATTACTACTTAATTTAACTTCAGGTAGCTGATTACTTTTTAAGGGCTGATTTGATTCTGAGAATGAATAGGAATGCAGGATAAGATTTAGGATATAATACAATCTAAAAGGTATTCGTAGCTGAATGTACAACCATATTTAATTATTTTGGGTATCATAAAAACATAGAAAACATATGTCATTACATGATATTTATTTAAAGTAATAATAATTGGGAACCCAATTAATCTAGAGTATGAGGTAAGTCATTGGCTTTAGAAATGTCTAAGACTCATTTTCTTAAATCAAAAAATCATATTCTATAAAATTTACCTTTTAAATGTATATTATTTTATGTTAAGTTTTTTTTCTCATTTTTTCCATTTCCTTACTTCAGCTATGTTGTTGTTTACTATATCTTAGAATTCTGTATTTCTGGACTGTGAACATTTTAGAAGTGATCATACATTATAATCATACATCACTTGTTATATAGGATGATAAATCGAACTATCCAGATGATTACAGACAACAAATTTAGTTGCAAATACAAATATTCGCATGTACATTTTTTGTCCAAATTTCTAAACATCAAAAACTAAAGACACCAAAAACTAATTATCCAAAATCATTCTATGAAAATACAATGTTCTATGAATTTTGTAAATATAGTGAAATTGATTATAATCAAACTTTTCAAGTGCTTCTTTTCACCAGGTGGCTATGTCTTCAAATATTCATGATTTATATCATGTGGCAAATATTTCTGTGAATATTTCCCAAGTGATTAGTGACTTTCATAAAATGTTTTGTATTTCATGGTTCTGAAATGGATTTAAGCATTTGAAATAAATTCATATATTAATTCAAAAATGGAAAGGATTTTTTGCCAGAGTAGGATCGGGAGATATTCCAAAGTCTTAGTATTTTCCTTGTCCTTTTTAATAAAGGCTATTTCATAACTCTAGGCAGTGGTCTGAGAGGTTCCTGGTGGATGCCCTTATTTTTCCCTTCCTTCATTTGCTTTCAGCGATTACACCTGACACTGCCTTGTCATTAGAAGGCAAAGGACGCCTAGATTACCACATGAGTCAGAATGAGAAGCGGGAATATTTGTTAAAACAGAGCATACGAGGTGCCATGTTGGAGCCTTTCGGTGTGAACAGCCTGGAAGTAAAATTCAGGACAAGAAGTGAGAATGGCATTTTAATCCACATCCAAGAAAGCAGCAATTACACTACTGTGAAGGTAGGATGAAAGCTAATGGTGACTTCATTTGACAGGACTGCCTGCTGTGTCATGGTTTAAATCAGTTCTCCCATAATTTCTGTCCTTTTCTTTATAAAGCATTAGAGTTCTGACCAATGCTGGGCACTATTCCAGTACCATCTATCTGAACCATGCCCCAGGCATTAGCCAGAGTAACAAAGATGTCAATGGGTTGGTTTCAACACACTTTTGTCTCGGTTTAGAGTATAGTTGCTAGGTAGGCCAACAGAGAAATGACTTTTTGGAATATATTTTTTCTTATAAAAACTTATATTGCTTCTCTCCTATCTTTAAGTAAAGCAAAATACAAAGGATAATGTGTCTTTGAAATGGAAATGTTTTCTCCAAGAATTATTTTAAACTGATATGTATATGTTATTTGGTAGGATTAGAATAAAGAGAATATAATACTATAATTTGGTATTTATTATATTCGTTGAAAAGTACATTAGAAGCAAAGAAAATAAAGAAAGAAGTAGAACTTCATTATCTACAAGAAACATTTTTATATGTTTTGAGAGGCTTTGACATTGAGGTCTGTGCATTATCCGTTAAGCTGCTTCCAAGTCCTTGTGCCATTTAAATGACATATGAACTATCTCAGTGTGTTATCTCTTGATGCTAAGGAATTCAGTCAAAATACAATGTGGTTGAAGAAGCCAGACAGAATTTTTCTTCCTTAAGGAGAAGCTAAATGTCAGGATCCATTTTTGTCACCGTAAATTCTTGCATTTCCAACAGGACTGCAGCTTGCAACTTCTCAAGATTTTGTTACATGGGTAGTAAACACTTAGAAATTTTTTTCCTGAAAGCAAAGTAATTGTTTGTTAATAACAATGACTAGTGCAAGCCAAAATGCACATTTTGTTTTGGAATTTTTGAAAAGCAGATTTTCAGAAATTAAAGTGCTTGGAAGGTAAAGTGAATAGATGAGGAAAATAGAAGCTAATAAAGTGAAGTAAATAGAGTCAAAGAAAGTAGCTCTTCTTAGCAGGCAAATTATTTGGATGACAGGAGTATAATCCACTTATAAAGACTAGGAAACTAGTTCAGATGGATTGTTACTTGCTACTCATCAGTTAGCTTCTCAGTAACCAAGGCACCTGGGTTTGTCTTCCTTCCTTTTCTCTGGGTGAAGGGTAGTGACTATTTCCTTCTCTTTCTTATATTTTCCCTCTTCTGAATCTGTCTTTCACACAAGCACACAAACACCCTCACATACACACACACATAAACACACACTAAGATGAAATTGAGAAACAGCTCTGGAAAAATGTGATTCTGTATGGTTAAAGGTAAGAGAAGGTGTCAGGCGGTACCAGTGTGAGGAGAGGGCAGAATATGTTCTGTACATAGGTTCTGCTTGGTAAACTAAGAAGAGACTATTTCAGAGAGAAAGCTAGAAGGAAGGCGTATTTGTGGGTAATTTTGTTAACACTAAAATTACAGCATTTTACAAACCTTTGCGCATGGCATATCATGTGGCTCCATACGTGGAATTCTTTAAAAATAGTCAGATGTTGGGCTTTGTTTCTACTCCAAATCAATTAGATTGTTTTGCTTTGTTTGTATGAGTAAATGCATAGAATTGGAATAGGGATCCAGAGTGCTGCGGAATTAAAAATACATAAACAAAATACTATGTGAATAAATAACCAAGCAAAAAATTAGCAGGATGTTTTGAAAACCAAGAAAGATGTGTTAGGTGGAGTGTTAGTAGGAGAAAGGAAAACCTTCAGCATATTATAATGGGGACTTACATTCCTTTTTGTCTCCCTCCCACTCCCTGGCATATCCCAAGTGCTCTTCCATCAGAAACTAACCAAATCAAAGGGTGACAAAATGTGATCAAGTAAGAGAGAAACCCATAGTTGAAAGAAGGCCCCTTTCCCTGCTTTTTTTCAAAAAGGGCTCTGACTGTAACTTAAAAGGCATTGCTATTTTTACTTTATGTCATCAGTTGTCGCCCATTTGATGAAATGTTATTGTCATTTAACTAGAACTTTCCCTTTTTTTCCAATTTGACTTTGAAATATATTTTGATCTGGAAAAATTGCTTTAATAACGTATTACTATATGACTAACGTATGTAAATGTGTTAGGCATATTTTCCACAGACTACAAATGAACTGATTTTTAGTTCCACCAGATGTGTTTGTTGCAAGTAGAAATAGCATTTGATCTGAGTGACAATATAAACTGATCCATCTTTTCATTCCCATCATTGGAGGCACAGTGCCACTTCTTCCTTTTGCCAAAACACCAGCTTTATCTGGCAGTTGCTTCGGGATTATGCTCCCTGAACAAAATGTACGTCTTGCCTCATAAATTACTTCATTTCTAGAGTTGTCTTCTAAGCATGCTGGAAACTCGGTGGCTGGAAACTGGAGCAGGCGCATCTTGTTACCCAACATTCTACTGGGTGAGGCGAAAGAAACCAAATATCCCTTAGGTAGCTGGAAAGACGGCCAAAGCAAAGACCTGCCCAGACACCTCATCGTTAAGAACTCCCTCTTTCTTGATCCTCATTTTCCATGTCAAAAAAATGGTATAAGTAAATAGTAGGCATTGTTTCATCCTAAACTTTTAGTGTGTAAAAAATGAGAGGCAAAACATTTATTTTTATATTTATTTTTACATCTATGCTTGTTTTATGGCGAAGTATTCATTTTTCATTTTGAAGTGGTTCTAACATTTTTTATCACTGGCCTTTTTATTAAACTGACCAATGTAACACACTTGCTGGTGCTGTTGGAAGATAATTACAAAAAGGTGTATTTACTTAAGATAGATATACATTCTGTTGTTATTTTAATTATGTCCTGGTAAATAATTCTATACATGTGAAATAACGAAGCATAAGTATAAGAATACTTTGAAAATTATCAAAACTAGTAAGAATGAAATTATTATCTAAAGTTACAATACATGCAAGTGTACTGTGGTATCATTAGACTCCTCAGCTATTCCATCTGCTTTCAATTGATAAATATTTATGGCTTAATTTCATTAAATATTCTTATTTAAACATACTATCCTTTGATTACACACTATTTTTAATACCTTTTCCAGGTCAAAAATGGCAAAGTACATTTTACGTCAGATGCAGGAATTGCCGGGAAAGTGGAGAGAAATATTCCTGAAGTGTATGTTGCAGATGGCCACTGGCACACTTTCCTAATAGGGAAAAATGGGACCGCCACAGTGTTGTCCATCGACAGAATCTACAACAGAGATATCATCCACCCTACTCAGGATTTCGGGGGCCTCGAGGTGCTCACCATTTCTCTTGGAGGAATTCCGCCCAATCAAGCTCATCGAGATACTAAGACAGGTAAATGCTTTGTTGAGAAGTGTCATAAAAGAAAGAAAAAAGATGACTTTCGTTACATGAGAAAGAAGGTGATTTTTGTGATATGAGCAAATAGTATGAATCTCATACACAAAATTTTATTAAAATCCAATTTATTTTACAACAGTAATTAGAATTATGATAGTCAATTATGAATATTCTGAGACTATCATAACTATCATTAAAATGTTGGTAATAAATTATCCGTCACTTACACCTGTCTGTCTTGCCCATAATTCAGCCCCATTGCTGACAGATACCTGTACTTTGCTTGTCTACCAAGCATTACTGTATCCATCTGCTTCTGTTTTCGTTCACAGCCCCTCTCCCAGTGTCATACAGGAAAGAGGAGGCAAACCTCAACCAGTCCTTCCATAGATTATTTTGAACTGTCCTAAGTGATGTGAAAAAAAATGCAGATTTTTAAGAGATTATGAAAGAAAAAGAGAAAGTAAGGGAAACTTACCTGGGAAATTTACATGCGCATTTAAATCTCAGTGACAAGGGTGAGGAGGAGAAAGTAAGAAAGATTAATGTATATTGAACAGAGTTTTTAAAAAAATAGATTAAGTCAAGGTTGGAAAACAGAATACATTGGTGGCTGAGGGTAAATTGAAGAAAAGATGAAGTTGGAGCTAAAAGCTGGGCATTCTAAACCATGTTGTAGTTTTTGCCTTACTTGTACAAAAAATGGGAAGTTATTAAAAAATTAAGCACATACCATCAAGATTAGATATGCAGTTTCTTGTGTTTTCCAATATAATACATTTTAGTCCTTATTATATTGGGAAAGGGAAGAAATTGTTCAAATGGAAAGAGGAACAAGGGCTGGGGGAGGGGAGAGAAACAGAGGGACAAGAAAAAAAGAGAATAGAAGGAAAAAAATTGGAAGCAAAGCTTTTGTAAAGAAGGAGAAGAGGGATTGAAGGGAGGGGAGGGTAATGAGAAAAAAAGAAGCAGCAAGATACATCATGTACACGTACAACTTCCCTATGATGAGTGTTATCATTATGTATATATAAAATGTACCACTAAAATAAAATTTTAAATAAAGATTAGATATGCAGTAGCAGCACAGTAGTAGCAAAGGCTACAATAGAGAAAGTAATTGCAGGAGAACATAAGTGGATTTGCAGAAATCACCTGGGAAGGAGCTGCAGTAATCTGGGCGCTCTGCAGTATCTATTGTTTGAGCTGCAACTAGTGAGATGGCAGGGAGGAGAAATAAGTGGATAGGCAAGATGGTACTCGAACTAAAATCAACCAAACTGCTAGTGATTTTGTTAAACTCAGGGAGACTTCTGGCTTTCAACTCAAAGATGGTTAGTACCACCACAAGAAGAAACTGCAAGAGAATGCAAAAAGGAGCATGTCTCTGGAAAACACCAACATTTTGCTTTGAAAAGATTTGAGTTTGAAAGTCTTTGAGAAAGGCCTTTGGACAGGAGGCTGAGACTCAGAAGTAGAATTAGGCTGGAAATATACATTAAGTGATTTTCAGTATTGAGCATGGGTATGATCACCAACATGAGGATGGCAAGTGAAAAGAAAGCCCAGGGTCTGGCCTTGAGTAACTCAATGCTTGTTTAGAAGAGAATGACTCAAAAAAGAACACAGAGTAATAGGAATAACTCCGGAAATATAGGCACAAAAATAGGAGATGTTGTGAAAGCTCATGGAAAAAATATATCAGGGATAAAATTGTCACTTGGGTGGGATGGTGGGTAACAAGTGGAAAACAGAGAAATATGTAATCAAGTAATAGAACTAAGGCAGAACTAAGTTTCAGGCTATGAGTCTTTGTTGTATCTTTAGCTTATTTTAGAATGTAGATAATAATTCTTTTGGCTGTTCCAAGAAAATAAACCAACATAGATCATGTTCATTTGCTGATCAGGAATGTTAACAACCTCAGTGCACCCAAATCTAATGAATTACTTTTTTTTACTATTGTCATTCTTTAGAAGCCATTTTAGGTAATCTTTTGTAACTCCTGCCATCTCTACCTCATGAAATGTTGATGCTACAATCACACTCTGTTCACACTTCAGATGCCCACAAGCCATTACAATATAGCTAAGATCACTCTTCTGCTCCCCAAGGGCCTGCATTTGCCTCCCGGGGAGGAATATTACCTGCATGGACAATGCATGATCTTGTGGTTGAAGCTGTGACCTTTTTTGTTGTTGTTATTGATACTTTTCAAAAAATAAATTTGATTTCTATGTATGGAATTTTTGATATATGGACTATAAAAATAGAATGAGTAAATAAATAGATGAAAAAAAGAGACAAAGAAAATCCAGCCTGTTTGAGTGATTTCTAAATTTTCAGAACATGCCAGGTCCAGAGCACCAGCTCCGCATTTTTGTCACAGAAGTCTTGCACATCTTGCTGAGTTAAGTCAGAAGATGCGCAGGTTTCCTGCCTGAGGGGGAGGGTGCCCCGGAGGCCTTGGTGTCTGACCTCTCAGAGGCGGCTCTGGAGCTTCCTGACAAGAGCTCTGTGCTGCAGTGTTTAAGCCTTGGGATTTTGGTTTTAAAGCCTTCCTCTGCTTCCTCCCTGAAGGTTTCGATGGCTGCATTGCATCCGTGCTGTATGGGGGAGAGAGTCTCCCTTTCAGTGGGAAGCACAGCTTGGCCTCCATTTCCAAAACGGACCCCTCCGTGAAGATCGGCTGTCGTGGCCCCAACATCTGTGCCAGCAACCCCTGCTGGGGCGACCTACTGTGCATCAATCAGTGGTACGCCTACAAGTGCGTGCCCCCTGGCGACTGCGCCTCTCGCCCCTGCCAGAACGGAGGCAGCTGCGAGCCGGGCCTACACTCTGGCTTCACCTGTAGCTGCCCAGAGTCGCATACAGGGAGGACCTGTGAGACCGTGGTGGCCTGCCTCGGCGTCCTCTGTCCTCAGGGGAAGGTGTGCAAAGCCGGAAGTCCCGGTGGGTATGTCTGCGTTCTGAGTCAGGCCCCCGAAGAGATCTCGCTGCCCCTGTGGGCCGTGCCTGCCATCGTGGGCAGCTGCGCCACGGTCTTGGCTCTCCTGGTCCTGAGCCTGATTCTGTGCAATCAGTGCAGGGGCAGGAAGGCCAGAAACCCCAAGGAGGAGAAGAAACCCAAGGAGAAGAAGAAGAAGGGCAGTGAGAATGTCGCTTTTGATGATCCAGACAATATTCCCCCCTACGGGGATGACATGACCGTGAGGAAGCAGCCCGAAGGCAACCCGAAGCCGGATATCATCGAGAGAGAAAACCCCTACCTTATCTATGACGAGACCGACATCCCTCACGGCTCCGAGACTGTCCCCAGCGCCCCTCTGGCGTCCCCGGAGCAGGAGATCGAGCACTACGACATTGACAACGCCAGCAGCATCGCCCCTTCAGACGCAGACATCATCCAGCACTACAAGCAGTTCCGCAGCCACACGCCCAAGTTTTCCATCCAGCGACACAGCCCCCTGGGCTTTGCGCGGCAGTCCCCCATGCCCCTGGGAGCGAGCAGTCTGACCTACCAGGCGTCCTATGGCCCGGGTTTAAGGACCAGCTCCCTCAGCCACTCCGCCTGTCCCACTCCCAACCCTCTGTCTCGCCACAGTCCAGGCCCTTTCTCCAAGTCCTCCACTTTCTACAGGAACAGCCCGGCGAGGGACCTGCATCTTCCGATGAGGGAGGGGAGCACCCTGGAGATGCAGGGTGATGCCTGCCAACCTGGCATTTTCAGCTATGCCACGAGACTGGGAAGGAGGAGCAAGAGCCCTCAGGCCATGGCCTCGCACGGTTCTAGACCCGGGAGTCGCCTGAAGCAGCCCGTTGGGCAGATTCCTCTGGAATCGTCCCCTCCGGTGGGCCTCTCCATCGAAGAGGTGGAGAGGCTCAACACTCCTCGGCCTAGAAACCCGAGCATCTGCAGCGCGGACCACGGAAGGTCGTCCTCGGAGGAGGACTGCCGCAGGCCACTGTCCAGGACCAGGAACCCAGCAGACGGCATCCCAGCACCCGAATCGTCTTCTGACAGCGACTCCCACGAGTCTTTCACTTGCTCCGAAATGGAATATGACAGGGAAAAGCCGATGGTGTACACTTCCAGGATGCCCAAATTATCTCAAGTCAATGAATCGGATGCAGACGATGAGGATAATTACGGAGCCAGACTGAAACCTAGAAGGTACCATGGGCGCAGGGCCGAGGGCGGCCCCGTGAGCACCCAGGCGACAGCTCCGGGGCCTGCAGACCCCACGCTGCCTTTGAAGCTTGGGCAGCAGGCAGGGAATTTCAACTGGGACAACCTGTTGAACTGGGGTCCTGGCTTTGGCCATTATGTAGATGTTTTTAAAGATCTGGCGTCTCTCCCAGAAAAAGCAGCAGCAAATGAAGATGGTAAAGGTGGGACAACTAAGCCAGGCCCCAAAGATGGGGAAGCAGAACAGTATGTGTGAAGGGTGCGTACTGGCTGTATAAAAATAAAAAAGCAAGAAGTACTCAAACCATGGTAAGGTTGCTGACTGGTTTGGGTTGCATTGGAAAAACAGGCCAGTATTGACTGGTGGTTGAGGGAAACGTTAAAAATAATAACCACAATGCTGCTGAAACAGACTCAAAACAACTCTTTAATTTAAATATGCTTGGTTGAATTTGTTTTCCTGCATGCATTGTACTTTGTATCTAGTTATGTGGCATGCAGCATTTGGAAAGTTTTGCTTCTTTACCAGTGTTTGGTTTGTGATTTCTGAAGTTAATCCTGTTACCATTGGAGAAAGGAACTTGTGCTTTTACAGTGGGGTTCTGTGTATTGTTTCCATTGTATTATTATAATTATGTTTTACATTGCAAGATCCTCAAGGTTTAACCAACCCTTGTAAAGTGTAGAAAAAGCCTTCCTATCCTTGAATGAAGGACTAAGCATTAACTCTTTTCAGAATTTTAGATTCCATATTTGATGTTGCTCAGAAGTGGCTGAGTAATTAATTCACTCAAGTTTTACGTGACAGTGGGTACTAAAATTATACCATTTTTGTTCAGCACTTTAATGTTTTCTTACAAATTTTTGTTAAAACTTCTGAATCTTTTTGCAAATGGTTGTGGCCTCCTGACTTTCCTCAGGCTTCCACGAGGAACAAAATCACTGCATGATGTCCCAGAACACGCCCCTCCCACCTACTGAGGAATGATGCTCAACAGCACTTCTAAGAGACATTTCCAACAGTTATTTATTGAAAAAAAAAAAAATCTGTGCTTTACCTTTCTAACGAAGTGATCTAAGCAAAGCCTACAATTGGACTGATTTTTCGTCCACTGAACATTTACCCCAGGTACCCAGTTTTTATAATTTATATAAAGTCCAATTGCAACACTTCTTAATTTCATTTTGTAGATCATTTTTTTAATACTGTGTAAAAACTTTTTTTACACCTAAACTGTGTTTTTGATACTGATATTTTCCTATGCTGAATAGTTTTCTTACTTTCAGGGAAGGTAAGAAAATACTTTTTTTACATTTGTTACTTATGTAACGTCCATATTTTTCACATTTTGATATTTGTAACATACTGTATGCTTTCTACTTGTAAATGCCAACAATAGAATTAAAATATTTATTTAAAATAATTTGTACTCACAGTATAGTATTTTTTCTTCATCTTTCTGTGCTCTTCGCATTCCCAATTGAGAATAGCTTCTACTTGTTAGTAGAGTATCGACTATATATATGGACAGCATCCCTTCTTTTAAAAAAATCCCAGCTGGATAATTGCCAGAAGAGATATTTTAAGGTCATTTTAGTGCATTCCTGTGTGTCAGAGCTCTTAGACTTCCCGAGAGTAAAATGAGTCTAGACTATTTTGGTCTTTGGGGTCCATCATTGTTATGAACCCGATTTAAGCATTCTATCAAGAAATATTTGGAAGTTCCCAGTAGAATATAGTCCCTGAAAGCCAGCTTCTGACCAGGCTTAGAGTTATCGAAGCAGCAATGAATTAAAGCTAATTATGGAAAAATGTCTGGCTCTGATTTTCTCCAAGGATCCAGCTCAAGTTTTTCTGAGTCCAGTGGTAGGTAGAAGAAATGACAGCCAAAGCTCGGCTACACATACCTGTCTCTAATTTATTGATCATTCTGCTGTGTACAACCTAAACAAATTTCACATGCTGTTTGAACTGAGAAAAACCTCTATTTCCTTGTCACCCTGACAGTGAAACCATTCTGAAGGGCAGTATAGAACAGGATCCATTTATGTATAAACAGTTGCTTTAAAGAACAAGACTTCTAAACATTGCCTGGCAAAATCAGAACATTTTGGAATGTTCTGCTCAAATTCGAGACTGAAAAGTCTGCCTCAAATTTTGTATTTGTTGAGGATACTTTCCTTTAATACTGACTATACCATGATAAGATGAGCTTTCAATATGTAATCTTTTTGGTGAATGAAATATTTGAAAATAGATGTCAACGTATTGATATATCTGTTTATTTTGTCATTTAATAATGCTGAGATTATTTTTTGTTTCAGAATAGGAAGTAAAATATTTTAGCCTAAATCCTGATACTTGGTGATTTAAACACTGAGTAGAAGATATTAATGAATACTTTTCTCTTTTTATGGTCATCTGTGATGAGCCAATGTATTTTAATATTTTTCTATGAATTTTGGTATTATAAATGTATTCCTCAAATATGGGAAGAAATTAATCACTTTGTGTAAACAAAATACATTTTTTTCCTGGTGGAATCTGGAACCACATCAATGTCCTCAACGATGTAAACTCTCTAATTCAGAAGAGCTGAAAGTAAAATGATGAACATGATTATAGCAGAAGGTTAAGGGGAAAGAACTTGATGCCAAGGTTCCATATACTTCTACTCTAAGAAATATTTGTAAGATAGAATTCTTACTATTCTCCTTATTAATCAATCCCACTTTAGGAAAAAAAAGATGACATTCTTTTAGAAAAATTTCTAGTTTGTTTTTCTTCTTAGAATCTTTTCCACTAAAGCCAGAACAATATTTATAGCTAAACAAAACAAATCAGAAATGTATGAAAGGAAGGTCTCACTGGAAAAGGAGATTTATACTTAATTTTCTGTATTTATGAGTTAGAACATACTATTTAGACTGGAGATTATTATAGATAATTTGACAGGACAACAATCCCCACAACTAAATGGTTAATAGTGTTCACATGTAAAATCATGACCCTAGAATTTTAATTCTGCCCCATAAGGTTTTATTGAATTTCCTAGATATAGTCATTTTCACTTGGCTCTTCTTGTATCTTTGTTATGTAGGTAATGCTACTTTTATGTGGGAACTGAAAACACCTAGAGAAATGTTTCCAGGCAGGAACAGAAATAAGTGAACACAGTCACAGGGCCCTGGCCATTGGAGAAGCAGCAGGTCAAATAGTTCTGCCCATCCGTTCTTATTGAGAACACTGCTGTGGCTTTCAGGATTGTTTCTAGAGTTTTCTAAATTAGCTGATTTATTGATAGCTTATTAAGATAAGGTAAAACCATTTCAACAAATGGAGAATTAGAAGAACCTTAGGCAAAATTCCACAATTACACCCTGTTAACAAAATGCTTACCAACTACAAAGCTGATGAGAAACACAGTGCTTACACTCTTGAAAATTATGTCCTTTATAAATATTTTATTTATATGGGAAAATAAAATACATTACTTAGTAACTATATTACTTCCAGACATTCCATATAAGAATAAATCATTAGTGTCATGTAAAATTTATTTTACTTGAATTTACCCTTATTTTAATATGAATCTCTGAAAAGTGAGAATGTTTTAAAATGTTGAATCAATAATTCAGCAATGCAATTTTTCTTTTCCCATTTTGTTTTATGCCCACATTGTTTTTAAAGAGCTAACATTTCAAGACAATTGAAAGTACTTTCCCTTAGGAAAAGTAAACCTAGAAATGAAACATATTTTAGCACATTAGTAGACTTTTCAATGTGAAGGAAAACATTTCGGCTAATCATTATTCTAATGACTGTTCCTTAAAGACATTTTGAATGGAATGCTACACTATTAACAGTGTATATGGTTAGCTAGCCAATAGTTATAATGGTTTATCAGACCAAATATAATCAGTCCTTGCTATATATGAATGCAGTGCTTTTAATTATTGATAATGAGGGAAAAGCACTAGGTTCTAGCAAATTTGGTGCCTGACAATAAGAATCAGTGATTCATTCTTAACATAACCCGTGTATCTATGATAATTGAAAGCAAATATCTTCATGCTAAAGACCATTAAGTACAGTATTCTTTAAAAAAAATAAAGACCTACAAACATTTTGAGCTACAGAAATATTCAGCATCCTGGGTTAAATTTAATCACAGATAAGAATGAACCCCCTTAATTTATATGCCAGGCGATCTAGATCATAGGAACAATACAGTGAAGGAAATAAAATAGCTACCTTGATGGAACAAGCTTTCTAGTAGAGGAAATTTGCAGTCAACAATAAACATGGTAATAATTATGCCACGCAATATCTAGGAAAGACAAATCCTATCAAGTCACTGAAAGTAGGTTAAGGGAAAAACAGGATGACTTGAGAATGTGTGTGCTGTTTTAGATAAGTTGCTTAGGAAAGCCGTTTTGGGGGTGTGGCATTTGCATAGAGAATAACTGAGGCAGGTAACTGAACCATGTGTGGTAGCATTGCAGGCAGAGGCAGTAGTATGGGGAAGACTGGAGGAGGAGAGAGTTCCAAATTAGAAAAATTTAGAGAGTCAATGAGGCCAGACTATTATCAACATATCAGCAAAGATTGTATCAAAATGTCTCAGGACAAGTATGTTTGAAGGTATTAAGTGAGAATGACAAGAACGGATACATCCAGATAGGTCCAGAAACACAATTACTGCTGAAACAAATCTTGAGAGGGAAAGTAAATCCTGAGAAAGTGGGAATGTATTCACTCTGCGGCTGTCTAAGATCCAGAAGACAAAGTGAGACCTGTCAGTTAAGGTGAGTATCTGTGCTAACAATGATTGCCTAATGCCGTTTTTTATGACAAACCAAATCAGGAGGAACAATAACAAGCATGTTAAGATACAGGATAGCTGAGGATTCTGCTTATTCATAGTATTATATATCTACTGATGGGGAAGTTGTAGAAATTTTCATTTTAAAAATTGAATTCCATTTTTTAAGAAAGGGATCATTTGTAAAGATAATTGAAAAGCATATGTAATAGACTGCTGAGTAGGAATGATTGTGAATGGGATATTTTCTATGATATCATGGCAAATTTAAACCTGAATCAACGCAACTGAGAATTACCAAAATAGCTTGTAATGAGATTTTTTGTTATTGTTTATAGGAAATATAATTAACTCCATATTTTCATCAATAATAAACATTTTTCAAAGTATGTTGGAATTTCAGAAAGATCCAAGTAAGAGTGTGCTGAAATGGGATTATGATGTAGACATATTTTTGGCATTAACCATAAAAACTCTTGGGGATGTCTTTTTACATAGTATGTAATGTGCATATGTTGGACCCATAATGGTGTTACATTTCACATAGACAATTCTGTTATTGAGATTAATATAGATAACTTAAAGGCTGTTTACACTTAGTACAAGAATGTGTTGAATGAGTGACACTCATCAAATCCTCTTAGATCCTGTGCTATATTCAAAAGAGATTGACAGATGTGTTTGGGAGGAAGTCTCCACATTTGAAGAAATGGAAAGATCTACAGTTTAAAAACATCCTGCTTAAAGGCAGGTGATTTTTCAGGTGACCTGCTTAAGTACTTGCAACTTGATTAGTTTATGAATCCATTTGCCTAACTCCCAAATCAGGTTGCAAAATACAAAGTGAGTCACGATGGTATTCTGGAAGAAAGTTGGGATCATGAGCTATGTACCATTCTAGCCCAAATGCAATAACCAACAATGTACAAAGTCCCTTGGCAATGTCACTGAGTTCCCTGTCTCAAATTGAAACCATATGTGGTACAGATGTTGATCGAAATAAGATTCCATTATGCCAGAGTAGTCTTCTCACTCAAGTTACCGTTTCCTGACTCTATCTACAAGTCATAGACCAAAATGCTGCTGAAAACTGTGGTTGCTTCTTGATAGCGAAGTCAGAAAATAAAACATTCTAGAGAAATGTCTCTTTAGAAAAACAGTATGACTGAGGCAATGAACTGGGTAACCAGTTTTTCTTTTAAATATTTTACAGCTGTTTTATAATCTGAGGAAAAAATAAGAGTATGAATTGATCCTGGGATAATGCTAGTCAGAAAGTTAGATGTATTGTTTATGAGAAACTGATAAACTTTAGAAATGGCTTTAGATAAATGGAAAATAAAGAGGACAGTCTTTTTGCTCTGGCAGAATGATCATGGAGAAACTTGAATTGACAACTAACTACTATTTAACAGGAAATCATTCATGTCTTAAAAATGTTTCGCCTAATCCAGGCAAAGAGCTTGAAGCAGCACATGTTGCACAGACTGATCCATGGATATGAGAGTGAATCTAAACCAGTATTTGCTTTTTTCTTTTCAGCTTTATAGTCAGTGAACACTGGATAGTGTTCCAAGAAAGAGGATGCTTTTTGCTGTCGGTTTGATAAGATAGCAGAAGTATATTTTTGTTTGAAATTTCCTTAATTTATGCAGCCTCAGATCAAGAATAGAATGAACCCAAAAAATGTTCAGCAGATTTTAAAGCACCAAAGCCAAAGGCAATTATAATTCATAAGCAGCTTTCTATTCAAACTAAAGAACATTTTCTGTCCATTCTGCATTTAATGGCTACTTTTGAATCGACATTTTGTGGTATATCAAATTAGAAAATAACTATACCTTGTAAGTCTGCTTATAAGTGGGTCTAGATAATGCAACCCACTTTTAATACAGTCAACATTAGATTGGGTGCCAAGTAGCATGGAGGCCTACAAAAAAAGATGACCATTGCCTTCAGAAAACTTAAGTTTTTTTGTGTGTGACTAGACTCTTTCTTTGCCAAATACATCACAATTTGAAAAAGTCTATTTTTGAAGAATTACTGAAATACTTCCAAAGAAATTTGTGCTTATACAAATGTTATATAGTGTGTCCTGGATGATCAATAGAATCAATTATTTCCTAAACTTTAGAGTTCTATTGCATTTTAAAAAGTAATTTTAAAATAGGTTTAGTGACTTTGTTTTTATATAATAACTCAGGAAAGTTACAGCATTTTTCAACAGTTTTTTTTTTATTGTCTAATAATGGAAACCTACATTTCCTAGTATTCAAGCAACTGCCAAGAATTAACTATCAGTTTTGCCTTATTCGTACTTATTTGGAAGCTAGTTCATTTGGTTTCAGGCTAATAATTTGTCGCAGAATTTGGTGTCATCTCCAGGAAAAAGTATGTGAGCTTCCTCAGATTGATCATGTTTTGCTGACTTTGTGGTAAATAGGGCTGACACTTAAATTGGTTAAAATTACAGACTAATTACTTCTGACATCTGTCTAGCTACCTCAGAGTTCCCTTTGCTTTCCAATTCCAATGCTGTCAGTTTTTTATTTTAATTTTTCTAGGGCTTCATCCGGTTTATTTTAGGAGCCATTTGTGGCTATAGTCTGAAAAAGAGACATCCAAAACTCTGATGAAAAATATAACCAAATGACTCATTCTTCTCCGACTCTCCAGTCATATATTGTCTTATTATTCTGCTAAAATGGAATAAAATATCTTTACATGTCCTGCTGCAAATTTCCTGTGGAATATTCTACATAATTTTATATTTTATTTTAAGACATTCATTTAAACGAATTACACATATTGTGAAAGATAGCACATGGAACAACTGGTAAAGATTTTTTATGGACTTGATCATCATGAGATAATTGGAAAATGTAATTTAATAGTCATACATAACATTATCATACAACACATTAAACACATATCTGTACTGAATTCTAAGAACACATTTTATAAAAAATAACTCATTGCTATGCTTTTTGGTAGTGTTAATCAGAGTACTTAAGTAACATTTTATGACTACAGTAAGCTCAGTTTTAGTTTGTTTACTAAGTAAAAAATTTTGGTAATAAGGTAAAGCTCTCATAATGTTATTGAGAGCACCCTGTAAAGAAGACAACATACGAGTATTGAAGGGGATGATCCAGCAGTTTGATTTAGAAAATAGCTTCCTTGACATAAAGAAATTTCTAGAAATATTTAAAATCTTGGCTCTCATGATGTGCATCGTGATGCTTCTCAACTTTTGAGATAACTTAGATTTTAGAGGACAATTTCAGAAACAAAAGCTGATGAATTTCAGATTTCACTAAGATGACCTCTTCAATATCTCCCTTAACATTAAAATAATTTTTAAAATATCTGTATACAAACGAGGTTAGTCAAAAAGCGAGAGGAATAGCAGTAAATCTAATAGATTAGATTGATATCCTGTGACAACTTTGATATCACAGACTCATTCACACCTATATAAACAAAGTATGTCACAACATTAATTTTTACTTTATTCTTCTTGAGTATTTTTGATAATTTGATGATATTAAAAATTGAGAAAGTATTCCAATCATTAAACATTTTATAAAGAATGAATTAGTAATATGCTATGCGTTCATTAAGTATTCTTAGTTCTAAAATCATGTCATGTGATTCTGAGATTAGCACTAGGGAAGAAAAGGAGGAAGTTGCTGATGTGGGTTTCAGGAAGTTCCCTCTGCAGAGCGAGGGCTAGAGCTGAGGTTCTGAAGAGAAGGCATGTTCAGGGTGAATAGCCAAAAAGAATCATATGCGAGGGAAGAACACAAGTGAAGCCATCACAGAGGAAAAGCCACTGTGCTCCAGGAACTGAAAAGGACCAGGGAATTGGCATTGTGGCGGGCAAATAAGAAAGGAGCTCACAATGAAGAATGAGCAGAAACAGCATTCGAGTCCCACACTTGGAGTCATACTGGAAGCCATCTTGAATATTCCTTACAAAACAGATCACTGAATCTTGACCGTATTTTCAGTTGCTCAAAGCCACATTTTTTAACACTTAGAAGATGGGTCTAAGGTATGATAACAGAGACTTGTGAAACTATGCTCCAAAAAATGCAAGAAACGAAAATCAGTATTATTTATCTGTTTTGAAGGAGCACTAGGAATTGTTATTGCAAACATCTTTCTTTCAAGGTCATTGAATATTCATGAAGCACTTAATTTGTGTAAGCCACAGAACTATCAAACTGTCCACCTAAATAAGAAATTATCATCCAACAGTTGGCTCTTATTACAAAATTTCTAAGAGAC
Source organism: Hystrix cristata (assembly GCA_004026905.1). Taxonomy (NCBI): domain Eukaryota; kingdom Metazoa; phylum Chordata; class Mammalia; order Rodentia; family Hystricidae; genus Hystrix; species Hystrix cristata. The sequence continues at coordinate 312,053 of PVJO010000001.1, forward strand.
ATTAAAATCCATCTGTGAAATTATATTTAATTGTCAAATTTGCTTTTGTAATTTAGTTATTTTTCAATAGTCAGAATAAATCCTTTCTTAGTAATTGCAGTAGATGCACCAACATAGTAGCTACAGAATAAGTAAATAACTTTCTTACACGATTTACTCAAAGATGTCACTTTGATATGCAGTTGTAAACCACTAGTCCTCCAGCCTGTCATATTACTGTCATTATCATCACTTGGACCCTGTCGTTTCCATTCAGCATCACTATGGATTCTTTCATTTAAAATGGTGATCTAATGCCTTCCTGCTTCAAACCAAGCTGTCTCGTCAGCTCTCTTTATTTTTCCGCAGCCCGGCGCTAAGCCAGTATTTTGATGTTTGCTCTCACTGCTGGCAGCCAACCTGTTTCATCCCGATATGACAGCTGTCTAAACCTCACTGTCATCCATTCTCTACACATAATGAATGCAGTTCTGACATGATGAACAAATTTTCATCCGTTGTTATGGGGCTATATAATTAAATCATCAGAGTCACAAGAAACTCTCCCTTTTACTTTTATTCAAAGTCAAGAAATGTTTCTTTTGGAATCAGGAACCTATTAAAATGCTGATTCAAAGTTTAGAGAACGATGTTCACTAGTCTATCGCTCTTTCGGGAGGTATTTTTTATTTGCTGGTCGGTCCTGCCTGTCCTGTATGTTAGCGTGGTGGAGTATGCGAAAACGGTGTGAGACAACATCCAAGTCCTAAGGGCAACCTAATTTATAGATATTTGTAGATCATTCACATTTCTGTCAAAAATATATATAATTTCTGTCAAAGTCAGAAAAAGTATAAATGTATATATACATCAATAAGGTTTAGTTCTCTCAAAGGAGATACTATTCTCACCAATTTTAATTATAAACACTGAGTATCAAAGAAGTTCAGTGACAGAACTGGAAGAGGCAAAGTTAAGGTCTGAAATGAATGTGTACTAGATTTGTAGCTCACTTTCTTTTCACTGCTACCTAATATTTTCCAGTCACTTTCAGCTTTCAAGGAGTTTTCAAACAATGTATCAAATATGATCACTATATTACACATGTGAGGTTGACCAAGCAAAACTATTCTCACGTTAATATGGAGGAAAGGAGACCGAAAGAGACTCACTGAAGTCATTGTGTAGTCATTGTGTAGACCGTATGGAGTTACTAACACTTCTCTTTAGACTTACTAACCCTACGACAGTGTTCTTTCCACTCTATCCGGATAAAATGTGGAGAGTGGATGGCGGGGCGACTGACATTAAACTGTAGGCGTGTAAGGAACATTAAGCTTAGAACGTCCTGTTAGCAATAATGGTGTGGGAATGATTACCTGGAAATACCATGTGTTATTGGAGATTAGGAACCAATATTAAAGAAGCTATGAAGAAAACATGACATCAAAAAGATAAAAACAATAATGCCAAGAACTTTATATACAATTGTTCTATTTAATTAGTTGATTTTATATAAGTTCCACAAGATCCATAAAAAGAAATATAGTAATTTTATTATCTGATTTGCATATGAGGAAATGGAAGTTCATGATCTTGTTTAAAGTCCTATAAATAATGAATTGTAAAATTGAAATTTAAACCCAGTGTTTTGGAAATCAAAATCAACTTTACTACAAAGCGCACCAGTGCAAGTTAATCAGCCTTATCTCCTGGCTACTCAGTGCTTACCTTTCTCCTATTGTACTTAGCATGGTGTATTTCTGCTGTTTCCTCACAACACATGACTCTTATCCCATTTCTTTTTTGCTTAAGACACCGTTTCTACCAATGTGCTTCTGCCGTACATCCTCTTCACTTCTCCTCTATGAGAAAACAAGAATGACAAAAATACCTAGCACAGAGGATGCTGCAAGGATTAAACGGATTGATTTATATGAAGCTCTGAGAACATAAACTGCTTCCCACATAACCAATCCTCTTAGCAATGAGAAGGCTGAAACCCAGTGTCTATGAAAACACTTAGTGAACAGCTGTATGGTTTTAAGTCTGAGGCCGGTGTTTCTGTTCTGCGTGGACAAGCTCACTGGTTTGGTCTCAAACACAAATGAGTTTCTGAGCCAGTCCTATCGCTTCAGTAGACTTGAGGAAATAAGTTCAATTCTTCAAATACTTCTGTCGAAAGTGTTTTATTTTCAGAAAAATATTGTGAATGCCTTGATTTCCCTTTCTAGAGCTTCAATTTCTCTTACATTGAGGTGGAGTTAGTTTCCCTTGGAGTTTGCAGCCAGAAAATTTGCGCTCCAGACAGAAATGGCGAGTTCAGTTAGAATAACGTTATCTGGAGCAGTCAAATTAGTAGCTTTCCCAAGTGCAAGGTTCACATATAAATTACCATATGGTCTCTGAGAAAATCATTGCTCTTGTGAAGGGGAGCTGTATATATAGTAATTATTATTGCTCATCCGTTTTTATTGTGAATAACAGGATAATTCAAAGGAGGCTCGTTTACTATAGACAACAATTTATTTCGAGAACTGTATTGTTATAAAAGCCTGAGTCTTCTTGCTCCCAACATCTGCTAATTTAAAATGTTATGCTAACGTCAGTGGAAGCTGAGACTTCTAGACACAGACCAGCACTTATCTACTATCTATATTAGAACATTATACTACAATGCTCAGCTCTCTCTGTTTCCTTACATGTTTAATTTCTGTGCTCATTGCTTTTGCTCTTCTTTCCTTCTCAGCATAGTCAGTTGACATTTCACAATCACTACAACTACACTTGAAAAGCCCACCAATGAAGAATAAAAAAGAACATTTGTTTCCAATGAAACACAATGTATAAAATATATTAGTAAAATGTGTCACAGTGTCTCTTGGCATTCTTGAGTGTGGAGTTTGTGTGGATGGGGAGGAAGGAGTTGGGGGCCTCCTGATGCCTGTAGAATGCCTTAAGCACTTGACACAACTTCAGGGGGCTGAAGCTGTGGAGCAAATCCTCAGCTTATAATCCTCAGCTTATGATCCTCAGCTTATGTGTCACTCCCTTCTTCATCTAAAAATTGCCTCGTCATTACAGCAAACTCAAATTTTCTGAATAGCTCTGGCTGCACTGCTCCCAGTGATTGGGGCGCTTAATTAAGTAGATATATGTAAATGTATGTAGACAGTAAAGCAAAATACAAATATAGTTAAGATTATCTCATAGGCACTTTATTTTCAGGACTCTATTCTTGCATGTGTAGATTCTTCTAATTCTTTCTGAAGACTGGATACATCATTTCTCAAATTGAAAAGATAATAATTTAATCAAATTAGAATTGAATAATTTACATGAAACTAGAAGCTGCTTCAAGGTAATAGATATAATTTTTCCAGTTTGGAGTGTGTGTGTGTGTGTGTGTGTGTGTGTGTGTGTGTGTGTGTTTGTATACACATGAAGACAAAAGGCTGGTATTGAAAATGTATGATATAAAACCTAGTGACTTCTGCTATTCAAGTTACATGATATGTGGCTCCTAAATACAAGAAGAGAGGGAGAACCTTGAAGTATAATGGCTGTATCTTAACTTTCTGTTTTTGACTTAGGAATATAGATGAGTAAGGTCTAATGTCCCCAGATGGGAAATAAAACAATATCATATAGAGACCAAGATTTACTGGGATATTAAAATAACATTCTAATATATGATATAATGGCAACTAAACCACACATACATTTTACTCTTCTTAGGAGTTTAAAGTATCAGAAAATGTTTTCCTCCGGCGCGGGGAGCGAGCTCTGTTATCTGCATCCGGACTTCAGCGATAGTCACTTGTCAGCTCCACTTCTTGGCCTTGGAACTTTGTTTCCTGGTTTGAGCTGCTTTGCGTGATGAATCTGTGCACTATGCTGCATGACCTAATACTTGGAACAATATCTTTCTGCACAGAGACTGCTTTGTTATTTAGTAAATAATAAAACGCTCTTCAGATAATACCAAAGGTGCTCACTCTTAAAAGGAGTTTAATCCAAAGATTTCTTAATTGCAACTTTATTTCCAATAGAACATATAGTTTTCCATATTTCCAAAACTTTTGGCTCATTTATACATGATACATACATTCGTGTGTATAATTTATCTATGAGTTTCCCATGTTACTGTGTAAAAATCAGAATATAAAGTGAACTGATTCGCTTTACACTCCTAATGCAGCCAGTGTCTTGGACCATACCTTAAGCACGCTAGTAATGTAGTGAAAACAGCTACCCTTAAATAGATTGTAAAGGAGATATTTGAATAATAATATCAGGTTCTTGTAATGTTTAGTCCATCTGAGACACATGAAAATATGTGGCAGTATTTTTTTTTATAGTCAGTTGCCGTATTTCCTTATTTTTTTTAATTTTATTTTTTTTCCTTATTTTTTAAATATGTGTTTTCAGAATCTTTCTGAAAATCTTACAAATTTAGTTTTAGGAAAAGGGAAAGTTTTATAAATTGATTTTAGAAAACTACTCGGGGGACTGACTATATTGTCATAAAAAATCCTGCTATGCCTTCTTTCAGGGCCCGTATAACTAGGGAATTGTAACTTTTCATCTCATTGACATGAAGGTTGGCCACGTGAATACGTGTAGACAAATGTGACTAGTGACAGTGTGTGGTACTTCGAGCAAAGTTTTGAAGAACAGTCTCTAGATTCATTATTCTTCTTTTCTGCTATGAGAACAGTTTGCACAAGAAGGAGGCTTCTTATTCATGCACCAAATCCCCGTGAGGGACATAATCATTATACACTACAAATGTTACTAATAAAGAAATTTAAAAAAAAAGAGGCTTCCCCTTCCTCCTGAGTATTAGAATGATGAAGATATGGAGCAAAGGTATAAAGGGCACAAATCAAAATGATTACAGGAGAGAAATGATCCTTCCTAGTGTGAGTCATTGAGATGGGGGTGATTTGTTACTATCATGCAGCCTGCTGAAAGCTGACTCATACAAATTAGCTAATGAAACAAAGATTTGAGTAGTATTGGATTTCAAGTTTAATAATCTAACATGTTCTTAGAACTAAATTGAAATAAGAACATCATGTGATGTAGAAATTGCAGAATAACCTTTTATATCTTTTATTACTTACATCAGCTTGTTTCACTGAAGTATCTTGGTAAATGAGTACTATAAATATATTCACATAGAAAGCCATAATTCTATGTTTATCTCCCAAAAGATGAGAGCAAATGAGAATTAATTTCTCACATTTTTTCAGTGGTGCGCTTAGCCATCTGTTGATTAAATTATTAAAACCCTCACTCAATCCATGAGTTGTTGTTAGTTCTCCTTGGGCAACAATTAAGAAGCACTAATTTGCAGATCCTCCTTCTTCCTGTAATATAAGTTTAATTTATTTTCTATCATTAAAAACTGTATTATAGGGGAACACATTAAAATATTCAACAGAGGCTAATTAGCTGCCTATGTTTTATATGCAGTAATAATGTTGGAAACTACTTCTAAATTTATAAGAATGCTTAGACTGCAGCAGAACAAACTGGTTTTCTGAATTTAACAATTAATTCAGATAAAGCAACTGACTCATAGTCCCTTGGGGACATTTGAGTTTTCTCCTAAGTGTCATAACGCTCACTTTTCTAATCAGTAAGAAATCAAAATTATAGAATTTTCTTTGGATGAGACAGAAATTTCCACAGTGATTCTCACTGAATGGCAGAGCACCGAGCCATGCATTGGAAAATCTGGTAGCAGATACTGCGGTTTCAATGAATTAGGATTTAAATTTGTTTATCTATTTTGCTATATAAAAATTTAGGGACATTAAACCAATACTAAAAGGCACAAAACTTGTCTAAAACTGTTATTTCAGACTATTTTAATTATCAATCATCTGCCTACTTTTTTGAAAGGGAGTTCTCTTGGTGAAAAAAATTGTTTTTACATGAGACTGGGAATGTGTCCACAAAAAAAATTTGGTCTTGATATTAGTGGAGCTTTTTTCCCCTTCTATCTTAGGGTCGAATTATTGGCTTATTTTATTTCCAAGATAATTTTAATTTGCTGAAGTTGGACAGATTGGTAGTAAACTAGATAATTTAAAATGTATAGTATAATCTTTGCTGCCTTTGAAGTCTAATATCTTCAACTAACCTACACTTATTACAGAGAGATAGTCTTTCCTTCCTACCTCTAAATAATTGACAAAGACTCAATTTTTCCAAAAAAAGAGAGCTGAAGAAAACCTGACATTTTGCACAACACTGACAGAGCATAGAAAAAATTTCAGAACAGAACTGAAAATCCATTAAGTGCTCAGTGTCCCAGGGGGTCTCCATACCTAGTCCTGAATGCTCAGCAGAAGTTTTTCCATTGTAACTTTTTGGGGATGAGTATTTTTTCTTTAGTAGTAAAATACTTCTCTGTGTTCCTGTGACTCTCATTAAACTATTCAAAGAAAACACTTGCTCGAGTTCCTTTATTATTACATTACCTGGGTAGAAGAGTCTAGATTTGAGTGTTTTATCATTGTTTCTTGCTTGGCCTATAGTAATTTTTTCTTATGAAGAAGTCAATAAAAGGAACTGTGGATGTGGCTTAGTGGTAGAGCACTTACCTGGTGAGTCTGAGGCCCTGGGTTAGCTCAACAGCACCAAAATAAAAGAAAGGACAGTGTGAATTATCATGATCCCTTAATAGGCTATAGCTAAAGAAATTTGATTGTTTTACACAGGGGATTTCTATAAAAATATCTTCTTTGTAAGACTAAATCAAGTAAACAGATATTTTAGAGCTTTATATTGATTAAATGACAGTTTCCACAAATCCCTGGGAAAAATTCATCCTACTTTAGATCATTAATAAGAATTAATGTCACTTTAATAAGCACAAGACAGTTTAAAGAAAGGTATAAGGAAATTTTATTTCTGTAAAAACTATAATTAATAGAAAGTATTCAAAGGAGAAAATATTGTATATAATATTATGAAGGAAAGAAATTTATATCTTCAAGCCTGCCACGTGTATTAACACATCCAAAAAAATGTAGCTTTATTTATACATCACCCAAAATATAGTCAAATATTAAATTGTATCTTTGAACCAATGTAGTTTACATTTTAAAGTAACTAAATGAATCTTTAAAGCTCTAGTTTAAAAAGTAGTAACAAATGAAATCTATATAAAATTATTTAAGCAGTATGTAATATCCAGAAGCATAGTTCTCCCTAATGCATTATTGCATAGAAAATAACATTATATGTATTCCCATATAGTGCTCCTATTTGTGTGTGCTCAATATTATTGTTAAATATGATTTGTTAAATTTATCTCCTTATAATACTACATATCAACAACATTGCTACAAAGAGTTCTCAAAAAGAAAATTAATGAAACAGGCCAATATATTTTTCATTGCAACTCACTGAACATAACAGAAAGTTATTCGGTCAGCTATAGTCAGTCTCAGTGACTGATAGAGAAATGGTTGGAAGACGGTCAGCTGCTTACAAAACCAAGTGGGATCAATTTGCCCATTTTCCATGAAGCACGAGGCAACGCCTCGGTGTGATCGTTTCCTTCAGCAAAGGTAAATCCAGTGGTATGATGCCTGCTGCCATCCTCCAAGAGATCAACAGTTGGCAACACCGTGGCTACAAAGGTGATGGGTAGTTAATTACTTAATCAGTACCTTTGAAGAAAGGTGAGTAGTTCATACACCATTGTTTTCATTGCTTCCTTTTAGTAAGTGGTAAGGGGCGTTCTGTGTGGAAACAAAACAAGGAGAATAAACATTGAAAAAGCTTTCAGGAATCATATACTCTGAGCTCTTATTAGTCTCTTGCTTATACTTTTAAAAAATGAATCCTGTGGGAAACAAGAAAAATCACACCCTTAAAACATTTCCAAGTAAATGCGTTTACGTTCCCAGGTTTATTCAATAAATATTTATTCAGTGCTTAAATTATCCTGAGGACAACAGTAAAGAAGAGATAGAAACACTAATTCCTTTATCCAGAGTCTAGAGGTACTGCAAATTTCTGAGTCAGAGAGGGTATTTAAGTGTGGTAGAAAAAGAAAAGTAGCACCTAGCTGCGTAAGGTTTTCAATTAATGCTACAATATGTTAACATGAATTTAGGGGCTTAAAACAATGCAAGTTCATTGTCTCACAGTTATGAGTTCAGAAGTCCAAAACCAGTTTCACTGAGTTAAAATTAAGGTGTCAGCAGGCCTGCACTCCTTCTGGAGGCTCCATGGGAGAATCCGGTTCCCCACATTGTCCAGCTTGTAGAGACCACCTGTGCTCCTTGGCTCACCGCCTCTCCCCGTCTTCAAAGTCAGCAACAGAGTGCCTTCTCTCTTCTCTGATTTCTGCCTCTCCATCTTTCAATCTTTTCTCTCAGTCTCCAATCTTCCTACCTTTCTCTTCGGAGAATATATGGGATTATATTGAGCCCAACTGGATAAGCCACACTGATTTTCTAGCCCAAGACTCTTAACTTAATCACATTTGCAAAGTCCCCTTTCCGTGTAAGATAATATACTCACAGTTCAGAACGTAGAATGTGAGGATCTTTAGGGACCATTATTGAGCTGAACAGAAGGGCCGATGAGCCGAGACTTGAGGAATGAACAGAGGCACAAGAAGAAGCTGATGAGTGAGGCAGACATCAGTTCTTCTAGGTTGTTCAGGGTCTTGCATAAAATACTAGAGTTTTATTAATGCAATGAAGAATCCTTCAAGTTTTTATTTGTTTTAAATTTAAGCAAGAAATTTACATGACCTAATTCTTGTCAGCTGTTCTGTGAATAACTACTTTATATATTCTATTTTCTCATATATTCACTTGGAAGTGTTTGGAAAATGAAATAAGTAACAACTAGGCTGATGTTTGTGAAATAAAATACTTTATTTTAGTAAGTTTACTCTAAAAAGGAACATTGAATTTTAGCCACTGTAATAGGAAAGGTATTAACTGTGAAACTTGAGAAATAAACACCATGGTACACATTAGATTTTTCATGTGTTTAAAGTTCATTATAAACTCTCAGAAAATTCATGAGTTCCAGCAGGCTGTTAATTAAAAAAAAAAAAACAGAAAAAAGAAATAGTTCCATCTTTATGCAACTAAAACAATTACTCTAAGACACAATAGTCGCAGCAGCTCTCTGCTATGATTTCAATTACCTCCTTAATTGCAATATGATTGTTCTAATTCTTATACCTAGTTGAATGCTCCTAAGTTTTTTGAAATGCTCTCTTAACTCTTTTTAATTGATTCTATAATGAAATAGTTTCAGTGCAGGTTATAGGCCCTGTGATTTCTTTATGTAATGTGTGTGTAAAACAATTTGCCTAAACTTTGGGACTCCATCAAGTCCCTGTCAGGGTTATCAATGGTTTCCACTATCCTCATTCCAGCTACTGAGAAACAGCGCTGGTAGGTTGTGTTAATATTTACTGAAACATCCTGCTGCAGAGTTGGTCTGGCTCCTGTCCTTTCAAAGAGGAATGTGCTCCGCCGCTGTAACAATTCTTTCTTTCCCCTTGTAGTTCTGCTGCCAGGTGATTTCTCACAGAAGAAGGTGTGTCGCTTCTGGGGCAGAGGTTTAGCTTTGATCTATGTTGTCTAATTCGAACCATCTGAATCCTGATTGTTGAACTCTGCTTAAAAGAAAAGGAACACTCAGTGGTTTAGACCAGTTTAACATAATTTAAACGGAGAAAATCGAATGAAAGCTAAGGTAAATTCTACCATAAAGCAGTAGGCAGTTTCATAAGGATCAGACATCTGCTGCCTACAACTTCGTGGCAAGCTCTTAGGGCTAGTTTAGTGTCTGATTAAACACCGAGGAGCATAGCAGGGCAAGATCCTTTGTCCACCTTCAGGTCTGAGCTAGTGCAGACTTAGCTACTGACTGCACCTGATCTGGTTAACATGGGCAGTCTGACTGTCCATCCGAGTACAACATTGATTTCTGGAAGGAAATGCATAAACAATGATGCTTGGATATAAAATTTTTTTGTATATTGTACAAGTAATGCTGAAAGTGTGCTATAACTTTCTGACCACAGACTATTAGTGGTTTCTAGATCAAGTTATTTTCACAGCATTACATTTTTTAACAGGAAGAAGGCTAGTATGAACTAAAGCAATTACAATTGTGTCAGGACAATTCTCTTTTACTCTTTAAGAAAGATCAGAGTGAATAATAAAGAGGCCGCCTGAGACAATTTTTTGATATTTCGAAAATTTCACAAATGTTATGCCCCTCAATGCAATTTATTTTTTCCTCTCAACAAAATTTAATAGAATCTTAAGAATAATGCAGCTTTTCTGGGTAACCAGTCTTTACTTTGTGATTAAATAGTCTGGCTCCAAACCACCCAGCTCATTGTTTTTTTACCCACAGTGTGAAAGAAAAATCATCTTTGTGCCAACCCCACATCATATAAAACTCTAACAATGTGTTGAGTGTGACTTAAGAGCCCATAATGTATTTTTCATGAAGGTAAGGAAAATCCATTAAGGAGATTAATTTGTGTTTTGAGAGCCTACCTCTCTACAGCCAAAAATATTTGTTCTGTTAACTGTGGTTTGCTGATACACTATGATAGTACTGTGGCTTAGTAATGTCACTGTTATTTGCACCATTATACTTTCTGCAGATGTATCATTTACGAATTATTAAACAGCTATTTCTCAAAAGAAAATTTGTTGGTTTGGTGATGAAACCTTTTTTTTTCTTTTTTGGTAATTATTATAGGCAAAGGTTAAAAAAAGAGAGGATGTTAGGTCTAATGATTTCTTCAGGAACATTTATGTCGTGGAAAGCTTCTTTTCTACATTTAAGCAATATTTATTCACTGTTTCTCAATAAAAACATTCTAGAAAAAAATGCAATAATAAACTGCTTAATTCTGGATGCAGCCACTTGATGTTCTCAAAGAAAGACAGTTAATTAACTTGGGTTAAATTCTATAGTGAAGAAATGAGAAATAACAAAATGGACCTTTTATTTTGTAAATAATCTGACTTACACAAACTTTTGATTAGAGGAAGGGAGAAGATTTCAGTTTTATCTTTAAACAACCTCCCAGCTCAAATGTATAACGATTCTCAAACTTGCCCTTTGCAATCACTTGAAGCATTTGAAGAGTGCAGTTGTGTATCCTCAGAGTTTCTTATCTACATGATGTAGGGTACAGCCTGAGGACTAAGAGTTTGCCAGGCACTCAAGTAGTTCTAATAACCAAAGTTTAGAACCATTAATTCTGAAAGAGAATAAAAAAGTCAGTGGGATGAATACTTTTGCTAGAAATGGGCAGAAGAAATAGAAGGGAGAAAATTTGACTTTTTTCCACAAATATTTCCATCAATCAGCCTGGTTATATATTTTCCACTTGGGGATATTCTACTTGTAACTTACTACTGTTGAGTATTGTTGTTAACTAAAAATCTAAAGCATCTGGAATACAAGGGTCTTATTTTTGTAGAGATATTAGTTCCCACTATCTTAAGAAGGAATCAAGACTACTGCACATATTTATGCAAAGTATTAACATGCAAGGATACATATCTGGTAATGAAGTCTCACCTGTAATAGCCTCTTCAAATGATATCCCGATGTAGAGATTTCCCTCCCAGAGGTATGGTGACCTTTGTCTAATTATGAAAAATTTTCTCTTATGACTTGTGTCTAGATATCCTCCGAAAACCTCATGCAGTTACAGATGGGGCTTTTCAAAGGTGGCTGGATCTAGGGTGTGTGATGCTGGGACCAAGGATGTGATGCTGGGATTGGTTCATGGTGTGATTCTAGGATTAAGGCTGCCCCGCCCTAGGTGTGAGTACTACCCACCCTAAGCATGGATAGCTTGGATAGGATATACAACCATACAACCAGACATGTGCAATGGTTGCTTGCTTGCCACTTTGCTTCTTCACTACTTTGCTGCCTTCTGCCCACCATAAACTCTTTTTCCTCTGCTATAGCCCTTTGCCTTGACACTTTGCCTTGGAGCCAACCAACTATGAACTGAAACTTCTATAAACTGTGAGCTAAATCAACCTTCCTTCATTTAACTTTGGATGTCAGGCATTTTGTCTCAGCAATGAGAAAAATTCACCTAAGACAGTACCAGACAGGATAGTAATAGACCTGGAAAGAAAGGTGGACTCATGATTTAGATTAGATTATTGAGTTAGCGAACAGAAGGTACCATTGCATCAACCTATATGCTTTGTTCTCAGAGAGAAAAAAGGTCTAGCAAATTCAGTCCAGCCTTGGGTACCCACATACAGGCCTCACCCCAATTTGGCAGCAATTCTTGGCTGAACTACAGAGGCCAGAATGAGGATGATCAAAAACTGTGCAGCAATGAATAGAAAGGAACTTGTAATAGCTAAATCTTGGAAGTGGCCTGTATGTGCATCAACAGATGAATGGATAGATAAAATGTGGTATTTATACATAATGGAGTATTACTCTGCCACAAAGACAGATAGGTTTAAGGCATTTGTATAAAAATGGATGGACATTGAGACCATAACATTAAGTGAAATAAATCAGACAAACAAACTTAAATATCACATGATTTCCCTTATATGAGAACCCAAAGTATAAATAATTTAAAGAACAAAATAAAAGATAGAGGGGTTGGGGATTTAGCTCAATGGTCGGAGTACTTGCCTAGCAAGCACAAGGCCCCAAGTTCGATCTCCAGCACCAAAAAAAGAAAAAAAAAAAAGATAGATAATGAGAAACAGGAAGATAGCTTTTTGCAAGTGGGAGTGGACCAAAAGACAGAGGAGGGGAAGGAAAGGGAAAGCAAAAGATTTAAAACATATTATGTACATGTACTCATTCCCCACAATGAATGCAATCATTATGTACTGCAAATGTGCACTAATAAATAAAAAAAAGAAAGTTCCTACAGCCGTGAGATAGCACAAGCTGGAATATGATCTTACTATACAAGACATATGCAATGGTTGTAATATTTAAAAGACAGGTGTATGAGATAGCCACTTTTGCTTTGGGCAGACTCAAAAAGAAAAGTTATTTTAAAGTCTCTTGACGGGAAGAATTACATAGACTACAATAAGATTTGTAGAAATATATGTACACATCACAGGGAAAAAACCCACATAACAGGAGCCAACTCAGAATAAGTGCATGTTAGTCTTACTAGCTTTCCTGGATACTTCAGAAAGGCCACATTGGAAAAATGAAGGAAATGGTAAAGCAAAATGTTCAAGAATGTGAGGTCTCAAGTCATATTAAATAAAACTTCAATTTTATGTGACTTAGTGAAATTTGACTTATAGTCTTGTTTCCTCAACTGAATAACGATGGTAATAACAGCCATGATTATAAGGACTAAATGAGATAATCCACATGAAGAGTGGAGCTCACAGCTTGACACATTCGTACTTAATACTATTTGGTTATTCTAATTTTTATTACTCAGTTCTTAATCTAAGTTTAAAAACTAAACCCCTCAACATTAATTCTCTGCCAAAACATTGCAAAGTGCTCCAGAAGTGCCTGCATTACAAAGTAGCCTTACCAAAGAGGAAGCTCTTCCTTTTTAAAATTTTGAAGTTAAATAAAACCATAGGCTTGGAGAGGGATGGGTTTCTAAAACATTGGCAGGGTTCCTGGAATTTAAAAAAAAATAATAATTCTTATCACACTTTCAATCATCAGACACACTACATTCACTGCCAAAATACTTCTTTGTTACCATAGAGACCTGAAGAGACCCACAAAGATATTCATACATTAAATAACAAACATTATTCAACAAGAATAGAATTGAGGACAAGGCACTTCTGGTTAAATTCCGGAAATAGATTTAGTTTTGCCAGAATATGGACAAGAAGGAGATTTGAACATCTGGATTCTTCAGCAAGTTTAATCATAAAGCAATTTTTGGACCTTGAAAGATACTATAACCAGTATATTGTAATTGTGTATAATTAGAATTATATTTATTTCTATATTAATTGTTCCCATATAGCCTGCTTTTATGTTTAGGTATAGTAATTGTCCTCAATTACTATACATGAATAATTTTTGCTTTTTTGGTGAATACAATCGAAATATTTTTCTGTATGCTCTCAGCTAATAAAATACCACTTGGTGACCAACCTTAATGCCCCAACTAGTCTCAATTCCTAATGTACTTTTATTATGTTAATATGTGTAGCACAAAATAATAGTAAAAATTCTGCAGTTCTTTCAAAGAATAGTCTCCTGGCCTCTACTAGCTTTCTGTGTATGTTTTGGTAGGTAGGTTACCAAGATACATAGTAGATTTACTACAAACCTGTATATGAAAAACATTTTCAATGTCTTTAGTCATTAGGGAGATGTAAATCAAAACTACTTGATATTCTGTCTTCCCCAGTTAAACTGGCTATCATCAAGAATACAAAAAATGATAAATGCTGGTGAGAATATGTGGGAGAAGGAGCCCTTCTAAACTGCTGGTAGGAATGAAAATCAGTACACTCACCATGGAAATCAATATAGAGGATGGGGAATCTAAAAACAATGACAAGAAAGTAGAAAGGAGACTACTATTGGACTAGAGAAGGAGAAAATTGGGGAGGAAGAAAGGGAAGTATGAGCAGGCTATAGGATAGATAGATATGATAAAAATATACACATTAAAACCCTAAAAAAGGTGAAATGAGGGGTGGAGAGGGGCAAAAGATTGATAGGAGTGAAAATACACAACTTATGTATATGCACAAAACTGACAAAATGAAAACCATTAGTCTGTATAAAAACATGTACCAATAAAAAAAAAGCAAAACAAACTAAAAAAAACAAACATACAAAAAATACTCCAAATTCTCGACATTGCCAACATTCCTGCCTCCTGGATTTTATCTTCTGTTATACCCTGAAACAGCGCAATGGGTTAAATGCTGCAACCACAAAGGAGTCAACCCCTTCCCTCCGCACATTCTTCCCAAGAGTTCCAGAGCCTCATTTTGCACCAGGAGATGTGTTACTGTTTAAGGTTTTGCAGCCTTAGTTGAAATGTTTTCTTTTTAATATTCACTTGTAGGGATTATATGCTGTGAGATGTATCTTTTTGGATGGGATACGGACTAGATATTTTCAGTCAGCTTTTTCTTGTCCTTGGACTATAAGAGTGTTAGGATTAGCTTTATTAACTTTTGTTTGCACATTTCCTAATTAGTAAAGGTCATTTGATACAATACAGCCATCGTTTTCTCTGAGACATAATATGAGATGTTACTGGAAAAAATGCATCTACAGTAAGTTACTGAGCCCTGCAGATATTGTATCTTTATTTAGTTTCCTTTATTTCCTTCTCTTTTGAAGAAAAACTAATAAGAACAATAACTAATGAGATTTTCTATATTTCAAGCAAAGTGTTGAAGAATGCTACTAGTAGTACTCCTTGAGAGTTGGCTTAAGCATAATGCTCAGCAACACTGAATATCCCATTATAATCTAGTGAAGCCCGGATCTTGGACATTATAAGTTTTGGCCCATGCTTCTGACAATTAATTACTCTGAAGTCATCTGACCAGTAATAGTATTTATCAGTTTCTATTTTCTAAAAGAACCCTGGACCAGTCACTCAAACTTTCTTTGAACAAATTTTATTATTTCAAGAAGAGAAGAAAGGCATTTTGTTCGTAAAAATCTGGGAAATGTTTGTGTGCAACTGAAAATATTCCATTCTTTCTTTGCAAACTGCAACAAGCAACACCTCCCACCTGTCAGAGTTATATATATGCCAACAAGAGGACTGGATCATTTTCCCAAGCTTGTGTGGTAGGTTTGGCCTCTCCTCATGCAACACACAATGCGGAGGGAGTACATATGCATGAGGAAGAGACTCATTAACTCCATGGCAATCTGTGGTTCAAAGTACCTATTTTGCTGAGGATCAATAAAGGTTGTGTAACTCTCATTTTAATCAACATTTCCAAAATGTTAAAGTAGACTTGTTTTCTTTTCAAAAAAGATGGGGGTGGGCAGAGATAATCCCTGCTAATAGTGTCAAATGCACTTACAGGCAGACATTTGGGAATAAAAAAATCTTATGTGCCGATTTTCAAGGACTTAAAGCTTTTCAAATAAATGTATGCACCATTAGCATTCACTCAGCTATAAAGGCTTTGATCTTCCTTTAAAAGAAGCAAAGGGGAAAAAAAAAGAAGGGAGTGAAAGAAAGAAGTGAGAAAGCAAAGCTGTCAGCAATTTGAATACTGCCAATTATTACACCACTTATAAAGTATTAATTAAACATGATTGCTTCCCAGAAGAATCATTTTTACTCTTTTTTGTGTTCTCTTTTTATTTGTACTGTAAAGAAACTTGATTATTGATAGGACCCATGTTGCAAGCTGCATCGGTAATGTATTTCTACAATAACAGTACCATTCCTTCATCACACTTGGCTCCAGGCTACATAGCATATATATGTTAGAAATTCTAGCTTCAGACTTTACCTTGAAGTCCAATTTCAATAGTTTGCAAATAAGATGGAGGATTACTGAAAACATATATATATACACACACACACACACACACACACACACACATATATATATAATATCTTCTTTCTCTGTATTCTTACTAAGACAGAAGTATAATCTGTTTATTAATATCTCCAGCAAATGAATAACTGTTTCCAGACCTGTGAGACAGTCTAAATAACCTATTTCTTCTGGCTTATCTGGCCGTCCTTATTAGTCATCAAGCCCTGTTTATAACTACCTACTACAGTATCTCTAAAGCAGTTTCCTTCCTGTCCATTTCGACTGCCTCGCTCAAACTCTCATTTCTTCTCTAGGAAATTATTGAGATTTGCCTCTAATTCTGGTTCCGCTCTCTATGGCCAACACCCTCCTCAATAATTCTTTTCTCATTGGAAGCTAAGTAAGTTTGTTCCAAGACATTTGTAATGATTTTATGAGTTAAATAATAATAAATAGAGAAAACACTGCATGAGAAAATTGTGCAGCTTTGGTCCAGAGGAATTACATACCAAAGCAGACATCAAGGAACAAACTGTCAGGTCACATTGGTCAACGTGGCCAGAATAGAATTTTTATTCATGTCGGACATCAGGTACACAGTGCCATCCAAATAATCGGCTCACTTTGTATGCAATTGCCTTCTTCTTGTTTATAGGAGTTCTTTCTTCATGATATATACGTATATATCTCCTGTAAGTATATATTCTATAATATATATTCCATAAATATATGTATATTATAAAGAAACTCTTATATAGCATGTTTTATAAACTATATCAATTTTCCCTCTTTTCTATTTGTACGTGCTTGTGGTACATAATATTTCCACTCCCTGTATGAAGCTGGTACATGTACATAATACAACTCAATTACTTTTTTTCATCCCCTTTACTCTCTCCTACCCGCCTCCTCCCTCCATCTCTTGATGCCCTTCCCATTTGAGAAAGATCTATCTCCCTACTTCCTATTATCCGTGTTTTATTTTGCTCTTTATTTATATTTTTGGTTTTTCATATAAGAGAAACAATATGATATTTAAAATCAAGTGTCTGACTTTTTTACTTCATATTTTGATGTGAAGGTGCAAAGTAGTTCTCCATTGTGTGTAAGTATCATATTATTTTAAAATTACAATTAGATCTATAATTTACCCCACATTGATTTTTACAGTCAAGAATTTTTTTCCCACTTGGATTTGTAATTGCTCCACATCATGTATTGAAAAGCTACCTTTCCCTACAGCTGTGCAATATCAAGTTGATTTTACATCCTATCTTTGATTCTTTACACTTCACTTGATCTTAGTCAAAAGGAAGAGAAGCAATTTTTAAATTTGCATCTGGGCTCTCTACTTCTATATTGTTGGGTAATTTTTCTAGTTTTATAGTACAATATTTTAATTACTGTAAACTCATTATAGGTCTTAAAATCAATTAGAATACTTACTTGCAATATTTTCAATACATTCTTGATTATTCTGATTTCTTATGTATCACTTTTAGATCACCTCATGATATTTTGTTTGAGATTGCATTGATTATATAGTCATGGCACAGAATGATGTCTTTACATGATGAAGTCTTTTGAAGCATTAATATGCTTGACCCTCCATTTATGTAAGTCTTAACATTCCTATTAGTAATTTTTATTTATTTTCACAGAGATCTTACAGGTATATCACATCTTCTACTAGGTTGGTTCCCACTTATTTGAAATATTTCAAAAGTATAATAAAGATATATAGAAATGGGTTAATATTTATTTATCTAAATATTCATGGATGTGTTTGGAAATAAACTCTATATTTTGTGCCTCATTTTACATATAATATATTAATTACAATAATTTTATAGATTTGAATTTTCAAGATACATGGTTATAAAACCTTTAATTATTTTATTTATGCCTTTAATTTATGTATATTTTTCTTTTTCTTGGTACAATATACTAGCATTAAGTTCCATTTAATCTCTAAATAGAGGGTGTTTTAGTAAGAGACATCTTTGTCTTTTTCTTGCTCTTAATGGGAAAGTTTTCATCTTTAAATATAATGCTTGTAGAATGTTGTAAACTTCCTTTATTAAAATAGGAGGTCCTCCTGTATATTCTATCTTACTTTTTTTCTTTATTATGTACAGTTGTTGAGTTTATCAAATGTGTTTTCTTTTCTTGTGTTGATTGTGGAATTTTCTCTTTCCAAAGAAAAACCTGAAAGACATTTGTGAAGTGATAAATGAGATACAATCAAAGATTGTTTAATTATGATCCAAAAATGGGAGGAATAATTCCATTACATTTTCAGTAAGATAAAACTTTGGTCATAAAATGGAATTACAGATATTCTTTTAAACAACAACAAAAGAATATAATAATCTTATTTGCAACATTTATAGGATTCTCGTTATTTGTCAAGCATGACTCTAAGTCTTTTTAAATGCTTAAACCCATTATTCCTCTTCATGCTTTCTAAGGTATTAATATTATTTTCAATCAAATATTTTAAAAAGTAAGTACAGGAGATTAGGTAATTTCTCCGAAGTCACACAGCTACTAGGTATCAGAGCCAGGTTCCACGGAAAGCAGATTTGTTCTAAATGGTCCAGTCTGAGCTGTTGAACATCACATTATATTTCCTCAAGCAACACAAAGTATTTGGCTTTGTGTTGTTCAGTAGTTCCTCCGCTGAAGTCCTAGAAGAGCTGGAAGTCCCAATGGAATCAATTTATTTCTTGATTTTCAAGTTCCTTAATTCTATAATTACACACATGTATTTTCCTGTGATAAAGAGTTTCTGTTTCCATTCATTCAATAAATATTCAACATCCCTCCATGTGCAGGACTCTTTCCTAAGCCCAGGAGATGCAAGGATAGAGAAAGCA
The DNA here is from genome assembly GCA_004026905.1 of Hystrix cristata. NCBI lineage: Eukaryota > Metazoa > Chordata > Mammalia > Rodentia > Hystricidae > Hystrix > Hystrix cristata. Next base: position 331,449 of record PVJO010000001.1, read on the forward strand.
AAGGTCTTCCTCCGGAAGAGTTTCTGTTCTCGTGAAAGAAGAGAAAAGACAAAGAAGCAAGCCAATGTCATAGTACGGTGGAGTGAGCAAGAGCTTCGGCACTCGGTCTCAGCACTTTTTTAATGTGTCACTTGTGTGTTGCTATGTCTTCATTTATTCTCTGTAAAATTAAAAAAATAATAATACCTGCTTTGGGCTGGGGATTTACTCAGGGGTTAGAGTGCTTGCCTAGCAAGATGAGACCCTGAGTTCAATCCCCGGCACCAAACAAACAAACAAAACAAACAAACAAACAAAAAACCCTGCTTCACTGGGGTTTTATGAAAGCAAATGAATGAATATTCGTAAAGATTTTAGAACTGTGCCTGGTGCTGGGTAAATGCTGTGAAGGTGGAAGTTAAAATTTTGTAAACTATGTTATTAAGTGCTTCACAATAAGTAAGATTAAGGAACCTGGCTTTTAAGGTCATTAAGGAAGCAGGACTTGGTATTTTAAGAAAGCAATTATCAGAGAAGGTGTCTCCGAAAACTTTTCTTGTATCAGTGACCTAAAAAGTGAGGAAGTGAGCCTCGCGGTCCCTGGTGTGGAAAAATCCAGGCGACCGGAATAGCAAACCTGAGGGGCCAGGCAGATGCGTTTGTAGGAAGAGCAGAAGACTGCAGAAGGTCTGCAGCACGGCCTGAGGGGAAAGAGCGGTAGAGAGATGAGAGCGGAGAGGTGTAGTCGGCTAAATAAGAGACCACACTTTTTATTCCGGGTTAGGAGGATTCTGAGCCGCGATTTGACTCACTCCATATAATTTTCACAGCGATTGCCACAGAGAGGAAAGCGAGCGAGAAGGAAGAAACATTAGTCCGGAATTATTGCAGTAATCCACGCAGCGGTGCTGTTGGCCTGAGCTGGCACCCTGCTGCAGGAGGGCCTGCAAGTGGTTGCTGGATACTGGTAGACTTTTCTGCTTTAAACGCCCCTGACTGAGCTCCTCATTTGTCCCCACTCTCTACCCTCTCGTCACTCCTTTCATGAGCGTCCTCATTTCAGGAAACAAGAGCTCCAATCCTTCAGTTGTTTAAGTTGGATATTTTATTTTATTTTATTTTATTTTATTTTTTTATTTATTTACTTTTTTGGTGCTGGGAATGGAACTCAGGGCCTCATGCTTGCGAGGCAAACACTCTAAGCACTGAGCTAAATCCCCAGCCCTAAGTTGGATATTTTAAAATCATCCTCTACTATTCTCTTTCTCTAACACTTTGTATCACAATATAGTAAATAACATCTTTCTACATTTGAAACATAACTTGTCATCCACCTCTCCTATGACCTCTAGAGTCCAATTCCCTCTTATTTTTTACCTACATTATGGAAATAATACCCTCGTTCTTCTCCAATCTTTATTCATTCCTGCTTAAGTCTTTTCTATGTCAAGCAGGAAGAAAGAGGCCATTTAGAAACATCACACTGTATTAATTCAATACTCACTTCTCTGGGGGCTGGAGTCGATGTGGGTAGAGCGCAAGGATCTCACGATCTTCTCATCTCCTCCACCTTGCGTCTGTTGTTGTCTCCCTTTCACTTTTGTCTGACTGCCTACTGCTTATGAATATTGTAGGCACACACTATCTCAGTCTTTGCTATTTCTCTTCTGCTTGATATAATCTGTCCTAAGAATCCACATGACTGGACCTCACACTTCCTTTTTTCAGACCTTAGTCAAAGCCATCTCCACAGCGTGTGCCCCAGCAATCCAATGTGAGTTCCAAGCTCACACCCTCCTATACAGGCTGTTTCTTCCTCTGCTTTTCACAGCAGTTTCACTACTACGTACTGTGGTTCTGAAACTGTAAGCTGTGTATTATAATTATTTCAATAATCATTTTTGCATCTTTTCTTAATAATTTTATTAACTGATAGACTAAAGAATTTCAGAGGACAACTACAATATAAATATAGAACTAGAAGACAATATTATACAAAGCAAACAAAATTATGGACTTTGAGCAGTGGTGTATGGAAACACCTCCACTATTGGCAGACATGTCACTTATTCCAATATTTCAGGAACATTGTGGCCACAGGGATCAAGAGGCTTAAAACTGCAGGATGCGTTATGTACAATAACCAACTCCATACATGGAATGGAAACATTATGTGCTGCAAATATGTACGTAAAAGTATAGAAGAGAAGAGGATCATGTAATGGGCACAGGGTGATGGAAGGAAGGGAAAGGGGATGAAAAAAGGGATTAAGATGTATTATGTGCGTGTACCAACTTCCCACAAAGAATGAAGGAGTGTAAATATTTTGTACTACACACAACTACTAATAACTAAAATAAAGTTTTTGAAAAAGTCCCATGGAAAGTTTCAAAATAAATGGAGTTACATAAGGTTAGTTTGAGAAATAGTTTTAATGAGACCAAAAGGTATATACTTGATCTTTCAAATAAAAGTAAAAATCATTAAAAATTTAATCTCTTATGATTATAGAATTTCTATAGGGAAAGGAGGACATGAAATCCAGAAAGCATAGATTTTAACAATATCTATGGTGTAACAAGTGCTACTGATAATGTTTGTGAACATTTTTAGAAATATTACAAAAGAATACTTATAAAAATCAAGACCTACTAGACATAGGTAAGAGGGAACAAAGCGAAGATGCCTAATTTTTTGCACTCAGAGTCCCTGAAATCTTGAGGCAAGTTTAGCTCCAAGGAATTAAGGAGATGAGTGTCTTTTTTATTTAAGGGCGTAGAATCATAACTCTAACAACGAGAAACTCAGACATTGCACAGTTAATTTGAATATAAATTTGGAAAGCAAAAAGTAAAATATTAATACTGTGTGGAGTTGTGAACCGAATCAAAGCTACTAATTTGATTTTGAGGGAATTAATTGAATTAATTGCAATGACTTAATTAAGAAAACTTTCTCCTTTTATAAATTATTCTGTCTTTTAAATTGCATAAATATTTCCTATAAATTCATATTCCTTAATATGTACAGGTAAATTTTAAATGTTAAATATATTTTATAATTTTAGTTTTAATTGATATTTATTGTTATTAACAAGTGATTAAATGTAAAATAAACTTTAATTTGTGGTACTGGTGATTATTATGAAGAGGAAAGTTTAACAGAAGCCTATTTTTCTAAGTTTCTTTGATGGAAATTTTCAGTTTAATCAAATACAGATGGTCTGTACAAGATTAAAGTGTTTAGCTTTTAACTTCAATGTTTATTAGAAACTAAATCAACTGCTTATCAGTTTGATATTCTTCCTCAAAGTATACATTTGAATAATAAACCATTATAACATAATAGGGACAGATGGATGTTTACACCTAAAGTGAATGATACATAATTTTCATGGTCATCTTTTTCCCTTTTCAAAAGTCTATTTTGGCTTTTTTCCAGTTACCATCTACTTCATTAGTCCCCTATGAATTGTCCAACATGACAGTTATTTGATTTAACCAATTCAAAAGCATCCTACTGAGTAAGTAATCAAGGCCTGCTGATTCAACATTATACTGTGGAGAATAACTGTTTCAAACTGTATTATCTCACAGCATATAATTAAAAACACTTGGATTTTAAAGTTTGATAGAACTTGACAATTTTCAACAGAAACATCCAACTAGGTAATGATTTACCCACTTAGAATTAAAATACTCAACTCTATGAATTTGCTTAGGAGATAAATGAAAATTCTGTATAAGAAATGGCTGTATTTTATACAATTTAAGTTTTTCAGCAGAAGAAATCCTACATAACTTATCATAGGGCAGTTAAAATATCGATATGTATGAACTCTGTAATTAGTTCTTTATTGTTGCTTGAGTTTGTTTGTTTGTTGTTTGTTTTTGTTTGAAATTCTGGGCACTGTTCCACAGGACTGCACATTTCTAGCAATAAGATGTAAAAGCTGAATTGCTTCCAAACCAGAAACTGATGCTTATTATCTATTTCCTTTGAAACTAGAAATGATTGAATTTTTTTCCTTGTGTAATCCTCTCTCCTTCATTCGATTCATTGCCTACAGACTTAATCACGTTCATTGGCAGTATGGGAATTGATAAAAACAGCAGATCTTCCTTTTATAGTCTGCTCAGTTTGGAAATCGCACTTCTCAGAAAACCATTTGCAACATTCAGAAAATACTCAGTGTAAGAAAAAGAAGTGATACCACATAATCGAGACTTTCTAGATGACAATCAATTTCTACATAATAATCAAAACATGCCTGGCATTTTGAGTCTAAAGAGGTAACATAATTCAATTTATTTTGAAACTCTAAGGGGAGAAATAGCTTTTTCTTACCTGTAAGAGCCAAGGCTTTCCTAACTACAAGTTTCTACAGAATGCTTGCTACCGTTTATATCTAGAACGTCAGCCAAGAGCCTCTTGCATTCAGAGGTGGGGCTTTTGGAAGGCGATTGGATGATGGGCTACAGTAGACTTGCTATTAGGAGAAGGGGTCTAGTGGGAGGACAGGGGTCGCTGCCTGTGTGACCCAGAAGGGGAGCTCTCCCTTCCAGTCTCCTCCATTCACTGTCTCTGTGGCATCCATGACCTGGGCCACTTTCCTCACCACGACCCTCTGCTGTGTCCTTTCCACCATGGAGCCAGCTGATTGTGAACAGTAACTTCTGAAAACCACGAGTCTGAGAGTCCTTCTCCTCATTTAAATTGTAGGTGTCAGGTGTTTTGTCCCAGCAACAAGAGAGTGACAAAGACGATATTTTAATAATAGAGATTAGAATTGTTTTAAAATATCATACAATTGTATCTTTAAAAAGTCTTAAAACATAAAGGCACTCTGTAAGAAGCCAGAATGGTGTTTTAATAAACCAACGTACTAAAATACAGACATTTTTGAATGCTTAATTTTTCATGAAAGTCATCCTAGAAAAAGATGGGAAGTGATATCTTTTCAATTAATGCTCCCAGCATGATGGACATAGATAGAAAAAAATAAATAAAATTCAGTCACACCCTTCAAACTCATCACAAAATCATTAGTGTTGGATTTTAGATTGGATTATAGGTATAAAAGACAGATTTATGTAAACTGATTTAAATTAGTAACAGATATATTTTGGAACTCTGATTTGAGATCAGATTTCCTAAAACAGAACACAAGATGTATCAACATTAATAAAAAGATATAAATGGACTAAAGATATAATAAAACACCATCATATTTGCAGCACAATAGTTTAAAATTAAAAAGACTATCACATTTAAATTTTGTCATTAATCATTTTGGAGATTATTTATCTGAATCAATTTCATCTGGACATACACAAACTGATTACTTATAACATCAATATTCCTCCTATTATTCCCAAAGAGTTGCATGTGTATGTATACATAAGGCATATAAAAAATATCGGGAGTAGAATTACTCACTAAGAACATTTAAAAGCTGATGAAGAAAAAGGAAAATGTACACCAGGAGGTAAAGAGTCAAGAAATTAATCTGATTATTTATCTCTGTATACAAAGTATCAATTTATACTTGTGTAAGAAGAATTGAATTTCAAAGTAGAACTATATTTACAAAAAGTGTCAGAATTTGATGAATAAAAATATCAGCTCTCTTAGAATACTACTGTTTATTTTTCCCATGTGTTTAAGCATCTTACAGATATTTATGGAAACAAATTCATGAAAAATTCATTTTTTGAAATTTCTCATGCTTCTTTAATATCTGGCTTTTAAAATATTGCCTTTTTGGTAGTCAAACAGTGATATTTTATTCATGTGTAGGTGGGAGTCTAACATTGTTTTCCTCAAATCTAAAAGTATTGAAACATGGACAAACACCCTTTGGACAGAAAATTCAAAAAGAGTTTTTTTGAGACTATTTTCTCTCATCCAATTCAAGTTCAAAGGGCTACCAAGAATCTCCCTTCTTTGCCATGGTATCATGTGTTGGTTTGAAGAGATACAGGGTTATCATTCAAAGTGAAATGTCTAAAACACCAGCATTTTGCCACTCTGTAAAATAATTTGTATTCACATTTCACAGTACAGTTAAACAATAAAAAATATGTTAGAGGCTGAATGTTTGATTCTTCTAATAATTCATCTATTGAGATGAAAACCCCCAATGTGGTGATCTTTGAAATTAAGGTCCTTGGGAGGTAGCTGGGTTTAGATGAGCTCATGGTCTTGGAGTCCTCTAGTGGAATCCATGCTCTTCTTAGAGGAAGAGTGGATAAAGCAAATGTGGTATTCATACACAATGGAGGACTACTTTGCTATAAAGAAGGATATTTTAGTCATCTGTAGGAAATTGAATGTACCTTGAATCAATAATGTTAAGTGAAACAAATGAGACATAACAGCTTAAATACCATACATTTCTTTTATATGAGAAACTCAAAGTATAAATAAATTAAAGAACAAAATAAAAGACAGATAATAATAAATGGAGATAGTTCTTTTCAATGAGAAGGGGACCAAAAGATGGAGGGAGAGCGGTGGGAGGGCATGGAAGGGGATATAAAAAGAATTAAGAAGTGTCATGTATGTATACCAACTACTGACAATGAGTGTATTCATTTTGTACCATAAATATGTAGTAATAAAAATTAGTAAATGAAATGTTTAAAAAAGAGGAAGAAGATACCAGAGTGCCCCCTCTCAGCCCTGTGAGGATAAGAAAGTAGATATCTGCAAACCAAAAAGTGGACCCCCACTAAGAATGATCCACATGTACCTTGATCGTAGACTTTCCAGCTCTCTATGAGAAACACTAATATCTACTGTTTAAGTCACCCAACCTATGAGTGTTTCAGTATTTCGGCATTATGGGTTAATAAGAGATTAAGCAAATTTTATACTTCTTTAAAGTTAATCTAATAATGCTACATTTTCATATATAAATGTTATTTTCATATGTGCTTAAAGAAGAAACAACATTTCAAATTAGTTTATGTTTTATTTTGTGAAAACTTTTAGTCCACATATGCTGGTACAGACTGAACTAAGAAATAGAGCTCTATGTTAAATATAAAGTAAATAATATACTTGCTTTCTCTCTTTGTATATAAAATTGTATGGATATTTTCAAAGTATATGAAATACTAGATGCAATTAGCTCTAAAAAACAAATTATTTCAGTCAGAAGTTATGATAAGATGAAAATGCCTATCCCAGTTGGTATTAATATTTTGCAAATTCTGAAATGGTTCACAGTATGGCTGAAATGATGATATGACTTCAAATATTGTAGTTTATCAACTTGCTTGGTGAAATTTTGCATGTTTTTATGGGTCTTCTAGATATAAGAAGGAGACATTCAGTTGATCTTAAAAAATGAATGTTTATATGGGTATGCAATTTGATGATACTATTCTAAAGAAAAAGTAAATTCTGAGCAGAAGTGTGGTGTGTTGGATTGGGTAACATGTTTTCATATGCAACCAGATAGGAGCATTTCACAGATACCTTGAACCCTAAAGGATCAAGGAAATGTAGCCCATGGCTACGCAGCTATTACTTGCAAAAATGTTCCACAATTTTGGAGAGACTATGGGAATTGCTGAACATAAAAATAGTTCATGTTCCCACTTACCTGTTCTCTACTTATCTGTTGATATAGAATATGCCTTCAAAAATACAATGCTGAAAAATAGAATTTATATTTGTTTTCCCTGGCATGAAGTTTGATTAAAAGCAGATGAGTTGTTCTTACTCAGAATAGCTCATAGTTACAGGAAATTAGTGGCTGAGACAGTCATCTGAAAGCTCCACGGGGCTGATCATCTGACCTGTCTTGCTCATGTGGCTGAAGGTTAAATAAGGCTGCCACCTAGGAGTGCAGCCCTGCCTACTGGGTCCTGCATCTGTTTTTTTTTTTTTTTTTTTTTTTTGTTGTTGTTCTCCATGTGGCTTTGGCCTTTCACTCTGGCAAGTGGAATCTACATATAATTAACTGGACCCAAAGGACAGTAAGTATACCTTGCCTCTGTCTTAAGGCCTGATGCTAACAACTGCCACAGACTCACTTCTGTCTTATTGTGTTGCCTAAAGGCAACACTTCTGTCTCATTGTGTTGTCAAAAAACCCTCTCATACTTAAGGAAAAGGAATTCAGGTTGTACTTCTTGGTGGTAGAAGTTTCAAAGAACTTTTGGTCATCTTCAATCTACCATCATTTTCCTTCTGGTTCCATATTTATATTCTGTCCTGTCATGTCCCCTGCCCAGTACATCTCATGATCTTTGAAGTTGCACCCCAATGCATGAGCTCAAAGTCCTGAATATTGTCATCTAAATTACATACAGGTGTTATGATGCGCTTTAGGTATTATTTTTTGAGCAGGGTTCCTCTTAATCTAAAAGTGGGTGAACCAAGTTGATAAACTGTCTGCTGAACACCTGCCAAAGAAAACAAAAACACTACACAATAAACAGAGTCATTAAAATCACCATAGACATTCCACTCAAAAAGGAGGAAATCGATTGTCAAATAACATTCACTATATCATAGAAACTCAAATTTAATCTGGAAAATGACATCAGTTCCCCGATTAGGGCCTAATTCTCCTTCATGGGAATGTGTTCTGTTTTCCTCAGTTCAGTGTTAAGGGGCTTGGTTCTGTCATCTCAGTTCTTCTTTGTGGTCCATATTTGCAACCACATGGGCCTGCATGCTGGAGCTGATATTTATCTTGATAACATTTCTCACTTGTAGACTCTTGTGATTGGAAGAGAATATGGAGAAGTAACATTGATTTGGAAACCAGGAAGTTGTTGCTGCTTTTGGTTCCTATGGAACATGCTCAAAAGCTGAATGTTTCCTTCTTTAGTGTATATATGTCTACGTGCTTTCCATAGGTCCCTCAGAGAAATGATTTAGCCCCTTCTACAATCTAATTGGAAATCACCAGAGCCAGATCCAAAAGTTAATTGTCTTTCACACTATTGTCCAATTTTTTGGCAACTACATCACACGAATACTATTTTCTCTAGCCAGAAACAACAAATGCCTCTCTGTCTTCCCAGCCTTTACCAATAAACCTTTTGATAAAATTCCAGATTTCAAGAATTACTCTATGCTTAGTCCACATTGCTTGCCACCTGATATAAAAGTTGATGATATTTCCAGATTCCAGATTCTGTTGTAGTGTTCTGTTGTTGCACAATAAATTCTCTTCAAAATTAGAGGCTTAAGACAATAATAATTTAATTTTATCTTTTAATTTCATGAGTCAGAAACTAAAGGAGAGATTGTCTGGCCAAATCTGCTCCATGTGGTGCTGATTTAGGCCACTCAATAGTATCCAGCTGGTGGGGGGATAGTTGGGAGATGGAGATGCTAAAGAAATTCCAGAGCTGAAGGTCAGGATATCTGAACTGAAAAATGTATTACAAAAGTTTAACTACAAACTTGATTAGAAGAATTGGTGAACTTGAAGACAGGTCAATACAAATTAGTAAGTGAAAGCAACCAAAAGAAATGAAGAAAAATGAAGAACAGATAGAAGAGTCATGACACATCATTGTATGCATCGTGAGAGTCTTATAAGAAGAGAAAGAGGAAGAGCGAGACAGCTTACTTGAAGAAATACTGGCTGAAAATTTTACAAATCTGAAGAAGAAAACGGACATCAAAATTCAGGATGTTTAAAACATTCTACTAGGATGAATCCAAAGAGGCACATACCCAGAAAGATTATGATCGAATAGTAAGCAATCAAAGACAAAGAGAGAAATCTTGAAATCAGCATGAAAGGAACAACTTGTAACATAAAAGAGAGCTCCTGTTATATTAGCACACTCCTCAGTAGAAACATTAGCGGCCAGAGAGACCAGAAGATATATTCAAAGTATTGAAAGAGAAAGATGATGAAAAACAAAACCGAATAAAATAAGACTCTTTCAACTAAGAATATTCTGCCCTCCACAATTATCTTTAACAAATAAAGGAGAAGTAAAAATCTTCTCAGATAAAAGTTGGTGGAGTTCAACACTAGACCTACTGTCTTAGTTGCTTTTCTCTAGTTGTTGAGACAAAATACCTGACACCCAAAGTTAGGGGAAGAAAGATTTATTTAGCTCACAGTTTGTAGAGGTTTCAGTCCACAGTCAGCTGGGGCCAAGGCAGGGAGGGACGGCAGACAGGTAGAAGACAGCAAGGTAAGCGAGGGGCTAAGCAAGGGGTAGGCAAGCCTCTTTGATCCCTTGTGTCTTATCCAGGCTGCCAGGATTAGGATGGCGCCAAACCAATCAGTGGGTTGTTTTAGTAACCACACGTCCTTAATCCCAGCAGCACACACTCTAGATCAAGCCCCCTCTGAAAAAGTCCCATCTATGACCTCATGAGGCTTTGGGGGGACATATAGACACAGACCGTAACACCTACGTTACAAGAAATGGTAAAGGGACTATTTCAAAAGGAACTGAAAGGATGTTAGCCACTCAAAAGCACTGGAAGGAGAAATATTCTCTGAGAGAGATATCATATAGACAAATATAGAACCCTGCAATCCTACAATGGTGATGTATAAATCACTTTTAAATCCAGTACAGATTTAAAAGATAAAAACATAAGTAACTGTACATATAAAATTATGTGAATGCATATGAGATGTAAAAAGATGCAATTTGTGACATTGATAATATATTGAAAGAAGGGAGATATCAAAGAAGGGAGTTTGTATGCAGTAGAAGTTGAGTTGTTGCCAGCTTGAAATAAGATTGTGAAACTGACAAGTTGTTTTATGAAATCTCCATGGTGACCATGAAGAAAATAACTACAAGGGATACAAAAAGTAAAATGAGAAAAAATAAGTGCACATCATTGCAATAAATCAGTGAAACACAAAGGCAGCAAAGGAGGAAAGTAGGGTTGAACACAAGACACAGACCAATATAGGAAGAGTAAATCCTTCCTACAAGTAATTACTTTTAAATTTAAATGGTTTACATTTTCTGATCAAATTACCCAATCAAATGAGATCAAATGTTTAAAAGGAGCAAAAAAAAAAGAAACAAAACCAAGATCCAACTATGTTTTTCACAGAAAACTAGTATTAGCTATAAATTACACACACAGATTGAAGTTTGAATGTGAAAGAATAAACTTCAAAGGCATTATGCTTCATAAAAACAATCCAATTGCAAATAACAAATGCTAAATAGTTCCATTTACATCTAAAGCAATCAGAGTCTTAGAGAAATTGCTTTTAAAAACTTAAATTTTGCATGGTTTCTCTTATATTAGAAACCCAAAATATAAATAAAGAGCAAAATAAAAGATTGATTATAGGAAATAGGGAGATAGATCTCCTCCAAGTGGGAAGGGGACCAAGGGATCAAAGAAGGGGGGAGGGAAGAAAAGGGAAGGGGGTGAAAAAATAATTATGTACATGTAGCAACTCCCCAAGAGGAGTGTAATCATTATGTATTGCAAACATGTACTAATAAAAAATGAAAATGGAAAAAAGTAGAAATAAAAAAGAAGAGAAATAAGAATGATAGCTGCCAGCCGCTGGTAGGAAAGGAAAAGAGAAGCTGTTCAATTATTGTGGAGTTTCATATAATAAAGAAAGTTCTAGGGATCTATCGCACAATGATATGCATGTAGTTAACACTAAGGTGTTGTACTATACACTTAAAGAAAGTGGCGATGGAAAATTTCATGCTACATTTTTTAATCACAATTAAAAATTTTATGTAGACCAACATAGGTAACATCTGAATCACCTGTGTAAAAATATTCCTTTAATACTTCTTTCCAAATGTGAGACCCTGGGGAGTTACTGTAGAAGTTTTTCAAGTTGCTTTGAGTCTCCCTGGAAAAATGAGCATAACTACACAAAAAGACAATAATGACGCAGAGTAGAAATACTGAGTGCCAAAGGCACCATGGAGAGGGTTACCTGGGGGCTTGGTGACCAGGCAGATAGAAGTTTCAGTTCTGGGCTTTTCACTTAGGTTTTGTAAAATTTGGGATAAGTGTTTGTGCAGTTAAAAAAAGAGAAAAAAGAAGGACATAATAAACCTACTCGATGGGGTTATTGTGCATATTAAATGAAATGTTTAGATCAAGTGCCCAGTGGAGGGTGTGATTTACAGAGTGCTTAAGAACTAGAGGCATTCTCATTAAAAAGACAAAAAAAAAAAAAGACGAAGAGGGCAAAATATCCCCTAAGAATTTAGTCATTACAAATATGGCAGTTTACTAGTAGAGATTGTTCAAGAAAAGCCCAGAGCTCAGTTTCCTAAGCTGCTGGAACTCCCACTCCCACAGGGAGATGGAGAAGCTGTCTGAGAAGGGAAGCTGGGTTGCCAGAGCCCCACGGGAAGCACTAGCAGTGTGGGTGGGTTGGAGATCAGCACAAAGGAACCACTTGAACTAACATCGCTGCCTTTTCAAATATCCCCATGAAAGGAAGATTAAATAAAAGACTCATAAGCTTCAGGGATCTGATGATGAAGAGAAAGGAATTAAAAGCACTAGAAACACATACCTTTTATTCCTCAGAATTCAAGTTATTTGAAGATACGATTTGTTAAAGTTACATGAAATTGCTTAAAGGAAAGCAAGACTTAATATTCATTGTTAAGAGGTAGCGAATCACTTAGGCTTAATTCTCTAAAGGGAGAAAATAAATGGAACAATGCATGGTACACCGACAAAACCAAGCCCTTAATTTAGCCACTCTTTTGGCTAAAAGATGAAAATAAAAAGCACCGAACAGGCAATGCTTAGTTTCAACACTCTGCTAAATGCAAATGTAAAGCATTTCTAAAGAATAAGATTCTGAGGGTGTGAAAACCCTGGCTTCAGGTTGAAAATGGAAATAAGTGTCACCAGGTTGGAAAAATATGACTGCCTCTCCTAAATGGGGGAACCCCATAACCTGTGTTCTGTCTTCACGTATCATGTTCTCTAAGCAGAAGAAAAATGCCGAAGTGTGTATGTGTGTGGCTAGAAAAGATGGATACTGGTAGTGGATTATTGAGAGGACATATTTCATTTAATGCTTTTCTTTTTTTTCTTACTGTTTTTCTTTTATAAATTGGTAAGTTTGCTTTATAGTTAAATATTAATAATGCTCGATACTTTTAGGATAAAAGAACCTAAAATTCAATTTTAGGAATTTTGCAGTATTATTTATCTAGGAACTTTACATTGTAAATAGCAATTAATTAATGGGAGGGGAGGAAATAAGAGAGGGAGGGAGAGTGACAGACAGAAATTTTTCATTCATTCAATTAAAGGCATTCCTTCAGCATCTGCTAGGTGCCAGGTGCCCTGTACTTTGTCAAGCTTGGGATTTATAGTAAGGCACACACAAGTATTTTCCTGATCTCAGTGATTCTGTATTCCAGGAGGGGAGAGACAATAAACAAGTGAACACGTAAGTCAGTTGAATAAACAGAAATTGTAACTAGTGTTATGAAAGAGAAAAGAAATGTTGTGATGGGAAAATAAAGCACAAACTGTATTAACTGTTTCAATAAAGAAATCAAGAAATAGTCTTCCGAAGAAATGTTACTTAACTGGGACCTGAAGGAAAGGAAAGAGTTAAACCTGCAAAAAGCTTGAGTAGGGTCTCAAAGGGACAAGATGACTATGTAGGGGAAAAAGGCCCCAAGTCAAAGTTTTGATTGATAAGCTTGCAACAGGCAGACTTCAAAGATGACTTTTTCCAAGATTCCTGTGTCCTAACTATCCAGTCAGACACTAACCTGGGGACTACAGAGAAGGAACTTTTCATTCTAAAAAGAAGTTTCGAGTCCTCTCATTTTAAAGCACAGAAGTCATCTGGGTGGGTGTGACACAATCTGGTGACTTCTAGGGTAGGGTTGTCTCTGGCTGGTGGCAGAAATCAGAGGAATGAGCTCCCGCTGGCCTTGAAAAAGAAAGCAAACAGCTAAGTTCTGAAGTGTTGGTAGAGAGGAGCCTTCTAGAAGCTGAGAGACACCCCTGTCCACAGCAAACAAGGGGACAGGGAATCTGGTCCTACAATCACAAAATTTAATCATTCCAACTCCTGTGATCATGGGAAGGGAAGACAGAGCTTGGCCCTGATGGACAACTTGATTTCAGCTTGTGAGACCTGAAAGAAGATCCAGCTAAACATTTCCTGACTCCAAACCCATGGAAATTCGATGTAATAAATGCATAGTGTTTCCTGCCACTAAGTATGCACTGATTGTTATAGGAGTAATAGAAAACTATTCCAGGGCTGTGGAAACAAATAAGGTGTTACTAGCAGGACTGGAGCTACCTGAGCACAGAGCTATATATAACCTGAAATACTGGTGAGTTGAAAACAAATTACAAAAAAATTCTAGATGTAATTAACATGCAATCAAGCATTAGTTAGACTATGTGAATTTTTAAATATTATAGGTATATAATTTGATTTTAAAACAATCTTCATTTAAAACAAACCAGGCTGTAATGCATAGTGTTCAATATTGGAGGTTGAACATACAAATGTGCTAAAAGCATGGTCATTAAGACAGAAAAATTTTACAACCAAGGACATGCAAATATACTTTTAATTGTTATGAAGAGATATGATGAGGATGCCTGTGTGTCCAGAACAGTGTTGACAGAATTCAGGAGTGTGGAAAGTGAGTGAAAGTAACCCAGACAGATACTATGTTCTTCCTGATGGAAATACAATGAGAAGTGCACAGCACCAAACCAACCAACAAATGAACAAACAGCATGAAAAAAAGAAAGCTACATATGGTGGATAACTAGCACTATGGAAAAATACAAGTGATGGAAAAAAACATCAAAGAACACCAGGATGATGCATTTAGCCAAATACACAATCTGGACATTTTTGAGATCCTGGATACAGGACAGGTCCAAGTTACAACATTCACACACACAATCCAAATGCATTAAGAGTGCAGAACATCTATCTACGCACTGGAGACCCAAAAGATTCAGTCAAGGGCTGGGAGCCCACAGCAATGTCCCATGTACATCCGTGTCTGCACTAAAAGGCTGAAGAAATCTATACTGGAACCAGGATATGATGCTGGGAGCAGAGATGAAGACCAGAGCTCCCCCGAAGCAACAGCAGCCATCCTCAAAAACAGCAAGGCCCTGAGCTCCTTCTGCAACTAGAACAGCCAAGTCTCCTTCAGGAGAAACAGCTGACAAACATCTTCAGCTCCTGTTCTCCTTCATGCTGTGTCAACAATCCTGAGGTGGATCGTCTATGCCCAGAAGCACGCTAACTCAGTCCAGTTGAGTGTTCCTGCTCAAGTAGACCATATCAGTCCGCCACAGTAATAAAGAAACTATCTAAGCCTGTTTGAATTGCAGTACCAAATTGCCCAACACTGGATAGCTTAAAAACAAGAGAAATTTGGTTGGAGATTTAGCTCAAGTGGTAAAATGCTTGTCTAGCAAGCACAAGGCCCTGAGTTCAATTTCCCAGCACCCCCAAACAAACAAACGAAAAAAAGTAAAACAAGAGAGATTTATTTCTTAGAGTTCTGGAGGCTGGGAAATTCAAGATCAAGATACTGGCCAGTTTGATGTTATTTCCTAGCTCATAACTGCCATCTTCCTACAATGTCTGCAGATCTGGGAAGAAGTGAGAGAGAGCTCCCGTCTCTTTTAATAAGGATACTAATCGAATTCATGAGGATTTTGTTGTCATGGACTAATTTCATCACACTGAGATTGGGTTTCAACAGAGAAATTGTGTGGGAACACAAACATTTACTTATAGCAGACATTTATTAGTGTATCTGTGATTAAAATACTATGGCACCAGTCAATTCTATTCCTTAATTGCATATTTTAAAAATTAAGTTTGAACGTACAGAAAATGATGAGGAGCATTATAAATACATGACATACACTGAGGAAAGACATTTCCAATGGATTCCCGATAGAGACTTGCAGAAAATTGCAAACGGTCCTGTTTGTCTAACAGGTGAGACTAATTATGGACTCAGAAATCTGTGTATTTACTTCACTCTGTGAAGTCCTAGATTATTCAAGCGGTTTGGGCTTCATAGAAGGAAGACAGCCCTGAATGAAGGAAAATATGCCATTATTTCTACCACTTTATAATTACTTTATCCTCTGGCAAGTGAAGTTACTCTTTCAAAAGTCAAAAATAATTTTTATTAAATTCCAAATTCTCATTTGATCTTTATAGTCCTTGACATTTCTTTCCTAGACACCAAAACTGGATATTGGTCAAATTTGTATTCATCCTCATTTTCAGATCTAAATAATCTGTCTCATAAAATCACCTGCTGCTATGGCTGCAAGTGGCCCTGATGGTTTATGTACCAAAAATGAATCCAAAGGAATTATACTCCCTTCAGAATCTACTCTGCCTTGACAGAATCTTTCCTAACTCTCGGGAAAGAAAATTCAGAATGTCCAAAATATCCTTTCTTTGCTTTCTGTTTGTTGTTTGTTTGCTTTTGAGACAGAGTATTGCTGTGTAATCCAAGCTGGACCCCAGGCTGGCCTCAGACTCCTGATAATCTTCCTGCCTCAGCCTCCCAAATGCTAGGATTAAAGGTGTGTGCCACCACTATGTTTCTTATACCAATATTAGTTTATTGCCTGATATTACGTATGTTAATTCTCACATTTTTACATATATTACATGTTATATTGTGACTGTCAACAGTTTTTGAGATCTGTGACTACTTATTGGAGGAAATGTCCTACTACCACTAGTTATCTTCCTGCTTTCTCTCAATTTTAACTGACATTACTCAAATCTTATAGATCCTCTTTTTTTAAAGAGAAATTTATAGTTCTGTGTTCAAAGTGCCATAGCATCTTGTCAATTTTATTGATTTAAGTATAAACTCATTGACATTCAAGACGCTTGTTATGATTTATACCTAGATGTCTGTGGTGGACCTAATGTGGTCAGCTTGAGCCAGAACGCCCAGCTGGACTGAGTTGGTGTGATGCTGGGCGTACGAGATCCACCTGAGGGTTGTTGCTGATGCAACATAAGGCAGAGTGGGAGCCATAGCTAGCTGGCTGGCTGTTTCCCAGGAGAAGCTCTGCTGCGGCTGGTTCTTCTGAAAGGAACTTGGCTGCCCTCGTTGAGGAAGGAGCTCGAGGCCTTGCTGTGGTCAAGGATGGCTGCTGTTGCTTCGGAAGAGCTCTGGTTGTCATCTCTGCTGCGAGCATCGTATCCTGGTTCCAGGGAAGACTTCTTCAGCCATCATCTGCATACATGGACGTACATGGGACAGTGCTGTGGGCTCCCAGCCCTCAATTGGATCTTTTGGGTCTCCAGTGCCTAGATGGACATTCGGCACTTTCTGCATTTGGCTTCTGGGTGAATATTGTAATCTGTAAATGTCCTCCATTAAATCTGCTCTCTTACAACCATTGGTTCTAGCAAATCTAACTAAGACAATGTCCCTTCAAAGTTGTGTGCACTCACCATGGGGCTGTTGGGAGTTAAGTGGATGATGGAGAGTTAGTGGTGTCTGGAGATAAGAGTCAGGTGGAGCTGGCTCGCTGGGGGCGTGGCCTGCCTGAGTTTGTCTCTGTCCCCTCCTCTGCTCTTTACTCTCCCTGCTTCCTGTCTGCCATGCATCTGGCAGCTCTCCTTCGCCCTGCCCTTCTGCCAGGCTACCCTGCCTTGGAGTCAGCCAGCTATATGGATTGAAAACTCTACAAACTGTGAGTCCAGATAAACCTTTCTTCCTTTAATTGGTTAGTATTGGTATTGTGTCCCAGCCCAAGAAATGTAACTAAGATGACGTTCATAATTGTCTTGGTGCTATACTACAATATCCTACTGAAACACTTGTTAATGCTTTTATTATTGTTAGTAGTAGTAAAAGTATACTCACTATGTCCTCTTTTGCATATTTCGAGGTTCAAATAATATTGCCATAACATTCCAAATCTCTTTTCCACTTTTGAACTAAGTAGTAGTGTTTGAAATATTTCAGTAATTTTAGTTTAATTACCTGACTAAATTGGAGCTTGTGTTAAGAGTCTACAGTGTTTCCTTTACTTTACACCATCCAACTTCCTCAAACAGGCTTGATGGATGCATATTCCCTGAAGTCTAGAAAGTTCTGACTACAGTTTTAAAACTATTCATTGTAATGTTATGGTCCTCCCTCTACTGGGGTTATTCCCTTTTTAGACAAACTCCTTCAGATTAAAGGTAATATCTTAAGAGTTTGTATCTTTTCTTAAAATAATGAAAAGTAATGTTACATATGTTAGCAGTTGATAAATATTAAATGTGCAATTTGTTGTATTTCTATCCCATTTCATAGCAATGTTTAAACTATTAACATGCACAGATAGGTAAAAAGGCAGGGCCTCACCATAACAATCATTCCTATAACAAAAGCTACGATTCTTTACATTCACATGTATTTAACTTTCTGGAAATATACTTTGTACAGATGTAAAGATGCTATATGTTGTCTCTTTCACATTATTTATAAAAAAATTTAAGAACATAAAATATAGTGGACAATTATGGAGGCTACCTGAGGAATATGTAGAAATAAGATCTTATTTATTTTATTCTTTGTTTCATGTATTTTAGATTAATTTCCATTTGTGAAACATGTATTCACAACTCACAATAACTTGATTGTTTATTGGGTCTGTAAAACAATAGATGTTGTCTTTCTTTTTTGCCAAGTCCTTTCAAGAACAGAGAAGTTGAAGTACAGGTTGCTCTTTTATTTACATATTGCTCAATTCCAGAAGTACTACAAACTTATTTCCATTAGTTTATGATATCTTTATTGTATTTTATTTTAGTGGTACATTTTAGATGTACATAGTGATAACATTCATCATAGGGGATTTGTACTTGTACATGATAAATCTTGCTGCTTCTTTTTTTCCCATTTCCCTCCCCTCCCTTCAACCCCTCCTTCCTCCTTACTTACAAATGCTTTGTTTCCATTTTTTCCCTTAGTTTATTATATCTATAGATAACTGGTGTGTTACTATTTTCATTATTTTTTGGTTTCCTGTCCACAGATTAATTTGCATTTCTATGAATTACATGTGAATTAATATCTGGTAATTTTCTCTGAAGGTCAGTATGCAGCATTGGATCTCTACAGTTTCCTCCTCTTTAATATACAAACAATATTATTTATTCCATTGTATCATTGTGAAGAGCAAACAAATTAATACATATAAAACCCTCAATGTAATTTGGTACATGAACTCAACAAATATTAACTATTATTGTGTATTCAAATAGAAAATTACATGTGTGACTTCAGTAACACAAGGTGACATTTTGAATGTCTTCCTTCCCTGCTGGAGTGGGAGGAAATTCTGTATCTGTTTAACGTAGTCCAAAAATTCCCTGACCTTGTAAAGTGCCTGGCATACAAAATGATCCTACTGACCATTAACCGAGTCAATGAATGGTTTAAAGGCCAAAGTGGACAGAATATGATTGTACAATTTAAAGGAGATTATTCATCATGTTCTGTCTATTCATATCCATATTCTATGTAAGCACGCGCACACACACACACACACACATACACACAAGCACACAGAATTGTATTTGATTCATTTAAACTGAAGGTTAAAATTTGAGTTGTTTTCCATACTCTGATTTGGTTTTGTTAAGAGTATAATCAGAGATGCAAATAACTGTATCTCACCAAATCTTTTTCTTAACAAAATTTGATGACAACCCATAAGACATTTAGTTACATCCAGTGAGTATTTCATATTTTTGTATTTGTATTTCTTTACTAAATATATGAAGTAATGATAAATTATGATTTGTTATATTTATTTCAAATATGCATTACACTATGTAAAGAACAAAAAAGTTTAATATGCCTGCATCTAAGACTTTACTTTTTTATTTTTGCCTGCATTTAATATCTTAGCCTTAGGCTTATTGTATTCTCAAGTATCTAAATTTTTATGACATTATAAACTGAAAACAAGACTTTTATATGAACAGGACTGTTCTCATTTATCTTATATTTAACAAATATATGTCTCATCTATCATTTATGATTATTAATTAATCTTTCAACATTTGTTCATTTTGTTGACATTAGTGATACACTGTTAAACAAAACAGACTTAAGAAAAAGCAATCCTTCATATTGTTATGCCTCCAAAATTAATGTTATGTTTCATAAGCAAAATATTTACGTATAATGTACAAAACTAATAACTTTCAGTTCCAGTACCATCCACACTATAGAAACCATTTATACAACATGACACAGTGTATGTATGTTTGCAAAGTGAAGATCTGCTAAATATTTATATCACATTTACAAGGCTATTTGATTGTGTAATGGAAAAAGCCTGTCACAGCATATAACCACTGCTAGCTTCATGTTGCTGTGAGAACCCAGCTTCTAATTGCTGATGTAAAAGGGTTTATATGTCTCAGTTTAACACTATTCTGATATACTTTTGTTACATTTAGATTTATATGCACATGGCCTTGTAGGAGGGTGTGTATACAAATACATACAGGTGTGTGCTTGCAGGTGTGGGAGGCCCACAGCTCATATGGGGCCCTGCACAGCTACATAAATCTGCATGTGGGTTATCACCAGCAATTGCAGGGAAGATGATGTTTTAAGAGTACTTGGATCCTAAGGTAGTATTAAAGCTAAAACAGCATGAGTTTAAGAGAAAAATAGCTGCATGTGCTGTTTTTACATAAGGAATAGATTAATTTTAGTAAGTTGGCAAGAAGTGTAATCTTGCAATCAACTGTCAATCTACAAAATTTTTATTAACTTCATTAGTCTTTGGTTTCAATTATGATTCTCTGCAGGGAACAGAACTATTGGCCCTCAAATGGCAATTTTCTATCAAATACTTCAATATGTACAGAAATTTAAGCAAAAAAAACTGTATTTCATTGATTATATGCTTGAATTAGAAATATAATTTGTGAATTAGGGTTACATGCTGTATTTTCTACCTAGCCACCAGCAAGTAGTAATAAAGCATCACAAAATTATATTAAATCTATTTTTTCTTTATGGAAAATTGTCATCATTAACAACATAGGCTAAGAGAGAAAATTACTGTATTAGCATTTAGATGTATATATCAGATTGTTTTCTTATAAAACTGAAAAGCGAGATCTGTGTTGATATTCTGAAAAAGTATTCAACTTAGTACAATTTTAAACAAATTAAATTTGAGTTAAAGGCAGAGAGCACACTAGACTTTTTATAGGAACTCTGTTTACATAGTTCATTTCAACAAATAATGCTTGTGAGTCCACTAAAGAAAAGGCAACTCAAGTGGGGGTAGATCTAAGGTAGAATCTATTACAAAGCAAAGGAAGAGAGAATTATGAGAGGTGTGGTGGTGAAAAGCTGTATATATCTGGGGATGAAGAAGTTAGGATCTTAAAAATCACTGGAGCAATGACTTTCAACCTTTTCTGTAGCCCAGAGAGCTTGTATGAGTAGATATGTCCTATGGTCTTTAAGATCCTGGCCTTTTGTTTTTTATTAGCTCTACAAGTGATTTTGTTAGACAGCTTCGAAGAACCCACCCATTGGAGTGCACGGGCTTCCTAACAGGGCAAAGAAGAAACACCAGTGTGTGGGTCTAGGAGCGGATTGGATGGTTGGAATGGTCAGCAATGTAGGCAGCTCATTCCACATGGAGAGGAGAGAAATTTGGAGATAGAATTATGTTTTGACTATGTAGTCTAGTTAAATATGGTATATATATATTAGGAAAGAAAGAACACACAGAAAGAAAAAAAAGAAGGAATCAAGAAATGCGAATATCCAAACAGCAAAAGCAACGAGAGGGAATTGAAACCAGAGCTCCACTGCCGAGGTAGATTTGAGAACAAACACAATTTCTTCTCTTGAGGTAAAAGAAGAGAATTTGTAAAGATAACAAGTTTGAGAAGATAGAGGGAAAGCAGTGTGGAACTGTGTGAATTTTTCTCCATCTACTGAAAGTGAGGGAAATGCCTGTACTATCCATTATTTTATTCATTGAAGGACAAAATGTCTGACACCTGCAACTTGAAAGAAAAGGGCTGTATTTCTATGGCTGACTGGCTGCAAAGCAGAAATGGCATAGTGGAAAGGTGCAGTGGAGGGAAGCTGCTCAACCCATACCATCCGGAGCAAAGCCATAGAGAGAAGGGAGGAGCTGGGACAAGTATAAACTCTCCCAGCGTGTACCCACAATGATCCACCAAGCCCCACACCATAACACCACATGCACATGAACTCATCAGCAGATGGATTCATGATGAGTATGGTGCCTCCATACTCACCAGACTTAATGCTCTGACACATGAGAATTTGGGGAAATATTTTAAGGCCAAACCACAGCATTCTGCTCCTGGCCTCCAAAATGCTTGCGTTGGTCTCATGCAAAGTACATATAGTCCAACTCTAAGAGTTACAAAAGTCTTAATGGTTTCAGCATTGCTCAAAAGTACAAGTCTACATTCTCCTCTGAAACTCACTGCAAACACTTAGCTGTGAACTGTTAATTTTTTTTAAAGTGCCTCTAAACTACACTGGTACAGGGTAACCATTGCCATTCCAAAGGAGAACAATAGGAGAATGCAAAGGATATGGGAAAAAGCAAGACCAGAACTCAACAAGGCAAACATTAAATCCTGCAACTCCATGACCAGCACCTAAAGTATGTGGCAATAAGACGTGAATGCCAAAAGACTGAGCAACTTTCCCCCTATGACCTTGCTAGTTATAGCCCACATGGCATCTCTATAGGGCTGGCTCTGCTCACTGCCACTGGCTTTCCTTGGCAGACATTGCACATTCCTGGCTTCTCCAACTTCCTGGGAACTCCACTGAAGTTTTTGCTTCACTCAGATAGCTTCATGCATCATCCTTTCAGTGGCTTCTAGAAAGGATGGGGACCCTGTCACACATTTTTGCCAGCCTCCCAGGCCTTCAGAAATCTGGGTGGAAGCTTCCACAACCCCATAACTCTTGCATTCTGCATGACTGAAAAACTAGCACCACATAGTTGATGCCAAAGTTTGCCACCAGTTTGAGCAGTAGTCAGGCACCTTTGGTCTATGGCTGCAGTGGCCTCTAAATGTCTGAATGGCTGAACTCAGGATATATTTTCCTTTGTGGCCTTAAGTAAGTAACAGGGATACATTTCCCTCTGTGGTACTCTGTGGCTCTCTTCTGAAAGCAAAGTCATTCAATAAAGTTAGATCTTTTATTATTTTGAACCATTAATGGGATCTGGTAAATTCTTGATATGCCCTAAAATCATCTTTCCTATTGTCCTGTTGCAATGCTTCTGTTTAATAGCACTAATCACTTTAGCAACTGCACTCTGCTGGGGTCTGGCTTTACATGACATTCCTTTCCGGCCAGACTGAACATTTTTCACATCTCTTGGTTCTGTTTTTGTTCCTGATTCTTATTGTACATCTGGTTGAAAACAACCAACAGCACCCCTGCTACTGTCTAAACTTGAAATGCCATGAGATTTCCTCTACCAGATTAATTAGCCTGCTGCCTTTAAATCCAGTCTTTCATGAGGTTCCAGGGCAAAATGTAGGCAAGTTTTTGCCAGAATGTAATAGAAATGGCCTCTAGTCCAATTCCCAATAGAGTCCTTGTTACCCTCTGAAAGTTCATAAACTGGCCATGTGGCAGTAATACAGAGAATTCAGACTTTGATAAGAATATGAAGGAATATAGAAAATTCAAAGTTTTTGTCCAGAGGAGCAATGGAAAGGTAAAGGGAACATAAAATGTAAGGAGGGACAAAAAGAAGTTAAATGGAACTGGAATATATCTTTTTATTCTCAGTCTGGGATCCTAGAATTGGGACTGAGTGAGTTGGAAGAGAACACTGAAAACAAACCTTCCCAATTGGAGCTCTAGGAGAAATCTGCTTGCAGGATCCCCTATTTATTAACTGGTACTGGCGAATCTGACTAAAAATAGTAGTTCTGTATGGTTGGGCAGATCCAAAGGGTAAGATTATTTCCTCACATCCACTGTTTCCATACATACACAGTATGAGTGCCATAGAAAAGGTAAAAGTCCACGCATGTCTTGGAAGAATAGCTGAGCATGCTGGGCTGCTAAGTTTACTGGAGGGAAATGAGAATCCGGTGTGGAAAGATCTGGCGGAAAACTCCAAAGCAGCAAAGTGGAAGGTCAGAAGACTCACAGCAGCACCTCAGGACTAGAATATGATCCCACCTAGAATCAAGGAGGCTAATTGGAGGCAGCCACGACATTTTAAGCAAAACTGCTGCAGGAAAAACAGAAAGCTGCTCAACCCCATTCCATATGCAAAGAGTACCAATGGAAGTTGGATCGCCCTCAGAGCTGCAGGTCCCTGGGACCAAACCCCTCGTCCTCAAAGGTCCATTGGCCACTGGGGCTACGTCAGTGGGGAAAAAAACTGAGTTCAAACAGTGTAAGACTGGAGATAAATCACTCCGTAAATATTTGTTTGCTACCTACAGTGATGGCATGCATTGCCATGAAATTTGAGGACACTGTAATAAACTGATAAAAGCCTTATTCCAACACTGAAGAAATAGTCCAGTAAAAAAGGATAAGGAAGAGAAAAAGAGTAGAAAACTAAGTTTGTAAGTTTCTTGGAATGTATTGTTTTTACTTTTCATTTGTCGAAAAATATTTATTGAGAAAGGGCCATTTACTAGCACAATTTCAGATATTTAGATATTCGAATGAACAAGATAGAGTGATTTTTCTGCTTTTATTTCACGAAATTTTCCAATGACATGAGTAATAAATAGCTAGATAAATACATAAGGAGTTAAATCAACATTATAATAGCCATGATAATTGTGAGAATAAAATGCAGTAAAGGGAGAGGGAGGTATTGGTAAGGCAGGGCAGGAAGTCTTTTAGATAAGGTGGTTAAAAGGTTTTTCTGGGGTGGTGATATTTGTCAAGAGATGTCAAAGATGGGAAAAGAAAAGCCTGATACCCATAGCTTTGTTTCACTTATGCATGAATACAGAGAGGATGGAGATAACTGATTGATAGATATAAAAAGTGATGTAAGGAAATTCTCAGCCATGAATCTAATTGCTGTTCTAACTTTCAGACCATAAAGTACATGTTGATAATGATCATCATTGAGTCATATTATTAGTGATTTTTCTGAAATGAGTTTCTTTCTTTCATTAGTTATTGAAGGAAATATTTACTAAGACTCGTTCACAGAGAGTATAAATGTCTATTGTTTGAGTTCCAGACAAATAAATGTTAAATTGACACAGCTTTATTCTGAAAGAAATTTGGGTTCTACTCATTTACTTAGTTAACTGTGAGAGTTACTGAATGCACAAAGACTAAGTTATAATCATCAATTTTTATTTGTGATTTTATCAGACTGAGACAAATGTGGGGAACATAATGACAATAATTGCTGTAGTGAAAATGATTGTATAATTTATTGATATAACGGAGACTCCTGATACACAAGGTAGTAATAATGTTACAGAGAGACAACAGACGATAATCCGGAATGGAATTCAAGCCACAGTGTAGTCAAGCTATCAGACTATAATCGTATACAGACCTGAGAGGTTATAGAAAAATACTTATAGCTGGAAATCATAAGGTATTGAGTTACAGCAGTGAGAGTGTTTCTCATTCTGAATAGAATTATATAATTGGAAATCTTTTAAAATAATACATATTATTGGGAAAACATGCTGTATTAATGTGTTTTGTGCTGCCATTACCAACAACTGGGCATAAAACATTGCACACTGAGCAAGTGGGTAATAATGAACAGAATTTATTGGCTCACAGTCTAAAAACTGGAAAGTCCAAGATCAAGGGGTTGGTGAGGTGCCCTTTGCTATTTGATCCCACAGTGAAAGACAGAAGGGCAAAGAGAGGACAAAAGAGAGACAAAAGGGGGCCAAATTGAACCTTTTATGTAGAACCCACTTCCATAATAATGAACTCTCTTCTGTGATTACTGCATTAATCTATTCTTGAGTGTGGAGCCCTATTGGCCCCACTTCTTAATCATTATAATAGCAGTTAAATTTCAGTGTGAATTTTAAAGGGGACATTCTAGCATAGATAGTGCAGGCATAAAATGAGATTTATATGTCTTCATGTAGAGGATGTCGTTGCCTCCCAAATCTTAGAGACACATTTATTTATATTTGATAGTACATGACTTAAATATTTATAGTTTATATACCGATTAGTTATTATTACCCAGAATTATCACTAACTTCGAAAAAATACACTTTTATTTCCAAGCCTCTAAAGTAATATTTGTTTAATTTAGAGATTTTTTTTTCTTGGAAGAAATACCCCAAATTTGAAACTTCTTTCACACCTTCTGAATGTCAAGATGAAGATTCAGTGGATGTGCTAGAATGTAACTGTACCATTCTAATCAGGAGTCATTGTGTTTCTGGCTGTCTGGAAAAGTAAAGTTATTACAGATGGAGTAACACTATTTCTTAACCAAGCCAGATTGGGGAAAATAAAATTTGGCCGATGACCAGAACTAGTTGAAGAAGAATTTTTATTAATTAGACCAGATGGAGACCAATAATAGCATTATTACAGAAAAGAGCTAAATTAAATTAATAGCTATTAATTAACATTAACAAAATGTTTCTGAGATAAGAATAGTTTTTATAAAAGTTTACTTTTTGGAATTAAGTTCTTCCTGTGATTTTCCTGCTGGATTTCTTTTTTTAGTGCAAAGTTATCAAGCCATCAAAATTTGTGATAGCCATAAAGTGTTTCATTCACTTATAAAATATATTCAATAGAATATATTAAACTTGTATTAATGTTAGATGACTACACGAATATAGATGACCTACAAAGGATCAGGACCCAAGGTTACAACAAATTTCAGGAGGCAGAAACATCAGAATATTACCAAAAAAAAAAAAAAAACCTGAAACTGAACACAATGGATATGTTATTTTCAATCCAAGGATAAATTGTCTATGTAATTATTGGACAGATATTGATTTGTCCCAAATATAGCTTGCTGTATATAGCAAAAGTAGCAGTTTAAATTTGCCTGGTAAGTCTTTTGTTTGTTCTTTCCTTCTATATCCCTTTCTTTTCTTTTTATTCATTTGTTTTTCTGAAGGAACTTGAGTGTCTGGAGAACAAAAGAAGGATGCTTAAAGTTACTATCCTTCCAATCATGGTTTTTTAGAAAATATAGCTGGCAAGGCTAGCAGCCAAAGTTATATTTGCATGACAGCTACAGGTCACACAGGAAGTTCTGATAATAATTTGGAATCTGAAATTCAGTCTTCTGTTACCAGGAATGAGTTTTAAATAAAAAGGAAGAGCTGGTGTCCATCACCCTAATTCTGAGATCTGTCTAGAGTGGGAGAAGGTTGAGAAAAATTCACTGAACTCTGTGGCAGGATCAGTAGTAGAAATGTTTCTAGTAATGTCGCCTAAATTAGTGCCGCCCTAACAGAGGTAGTTGTAAAAGAAAGTGATCTTTGAAAGCTAAGGATATGTAGTCATTCAGAGGCCAGGCCATCCAAGGGGAGATGGAAATCCTAAAAGGAAGGGGATCAAGAGATGGAGGGGGAGGCGATCGGAAAGGAGTTAAGATGTGTTATATACATGCACCAACTCCATACAAGGAATGTGTCATATGCTACAAATGCGTACTAATTAAAAAACAATGGAGAAAAAATGGCTGTCGTTAGTAGAATAAACTGTTGTGGTTTTGGTGTCCCTAAATGAGCAGATCAGTGATTTGTAGGAAGTCTCATAAAAAAGTCTTGCTGAGATTTATAACAGCAATATCAAAGTTATAAATAAGTACATGAACTTAAATAAATAATAAACTAAACAAACCAGTGAATCACTTTACAATCCCAGAGTCAATAAAGGGAAAAGACAGTCAATCAGACAGCATTTGAAATTAAATGAGACAAATATACTATCACAATTTACAAAGTTGAGGATAAAAGAAGAATAGAAAGAAGCAAAATACCCAGAAAAAATAGCTTTCTTCATTAAGAGTTTGAACAAATTACTTAAAAAGATAACCTGCCTAGGTGACAAATAGAAAAAGGGTATTAACAGGAAATTGTCAATTTCACCTGCTGACTAGAAAGTTTCAATTTAAAATAATGAGCTAGGAGATGGACTTCGAGCAAGGGAGCAGCGCTAACCTGCCATTGCCAGTGATTGTGGTCTGTGTGTTAGTGATAATGGAAATTAAAACTAAAATAAATAAGAGTGTGAATTTACAAAGCTTTAGTGGGAAAGTAAAAGAGAAGGTAGGGAAACAGGTGGAGTCTGAGTAGCAGCACACTCAGATGGGAGAATTGAACTAGCCTACCAGAAAAGTCTGGGGGCCAGCTTTAAGGAAAACTGAGGCAGGCCTGGGTCTGGATAGTCATTTTCTCAGTCCTGGTTTCTTACGGGAATTCTCATGTCCTGAGGAGTGATTTCCTTCCCAGGCAATGATTGCTTCTGTTTGCTCTGGCTGCAGTCTTGTGAGGCTGTGTTTTTCCTGCAACCCTGGTGGCCGCTTGTTCCGGACAGTGGCCAGAGCTCTCAGGCCCAGCTTTAAGTGGGAAAGGGTCTAAAACTGGATGCTGTAAAAGCTGGTAATCAGACATAATGTGAATTTTGAAAATTTCCTTAGTTACTCTTATCTTGGCATCTTCCATTTTAAAGGAGAATAGGTAGGCTAGGGAAACCTACGACTAATAAACCCTGTTCTATTGCCTTTTCCTAAGTGAACAGCAAACCTATAGCTGAGGTTTTAAGGTAATAAAGAATACAAAAATGAAGTTTAAGATATTTTTCCCTCGTAGTTACCTATTAGACATTTGTAGGCTCAAGAAGAGTCAAAGTGTCTTAATCTTTTAGAAGAAAACACAAATCGTGTGTTCAGTGAATAACAGGTTAAACTCCATTGGTTAGTTTGTCTTTTGTCCCTAGAGTGGTCTTTGACTTCATCATTGCTATCCAGTGAAACTGATAAAAACTATTTTAAAAAACCCAACCCTCAAAAGTCTGTAAAGTTTCAAAGAATAAATAACAAAGAAGAAAGAATAAAAATATCTATTTAAGAACTCTGAAAATTTCAAAATTTCATAAAATAAGAGATTGTGTTGTTTGAACCAAGATCCTCTTTTCCCACTGCCAAGTCAGCAGGGCAGAAACTCCGCCCCAGATCGCTGCAGCCAAGCACAAGGGGCTCCCTCTACCCTAAACTCCTAGACAAGGGCCAGGAGCAAGACTTCAGAATTTCTCACCCTGCTCCAGCTGTCTGCTGCTAGGATGAGCTCCTCTGTGGAGTACATAATAATTAGGGAGAGAGAGACCTTTTGCTCAGGTGCTACTCATGCAATGGAGACTCTTTCATGGCCATGAGTGCTTTAGAGTGCCGAGACACCAGCTGTCACTGCTGTAGTCTGGGAAGCAGTGGTTCTCTGCAGGCGGGAGCTCAGGCTGCTGCAACACTCTTGTCTTAGTTATTTTTCTCTCGTTGCTGGGACAAAATACCAGACACCCAAAGTTAGGGGAAGAAAGTTTTATTTAGCTCACACTTTGTAGAGGTTTCAGTCCAGTCAGCTGGGTCCAAGGCAGGGTGGCATGGCAGACAGGTAGAAGGCAGCCAGGTAAGCAAGGTATGCAAGCAAAGGACTAAGCAGCTTCTTCTTCTACTTTATATTTTATCCAGGCTGCTAGAATTAGGGGGCCGCTAAACCAATCAGTGGATCGATTTAGTAATCACACTCTCTTAATCCCAGCATCATATACTCTAGATCCAGCTACCTCTTACCACGTGAGGCTTTGAGGGGACATCTAGACACAAACCATAACAACTCTGTTCCTTTAATGGGGTTATCACAAAGAGTGAAACATGCCATATTCCTAACTCTCTGCTCCGGAGCCCTGGCAAAGGGAATTTTCCTGGGAGAAGAAGCAGTTCATAGAATAGAGCTCGTAACTTGTTCTCTAAAGTAAAGTAAGCTGGAGAACTGCAATCCTAAAAGAATATAGAAGTATAAGGAAAGCGAAAGTGTATCTGTTGTCTCGTAAAGGTAAGTCCTCTCTCTCCTCATTTGCAGGAGAGAACTATAGAATAATACAGCTGGGCACAGCCCTGCTTGGGTCAGAACAAATATCTAACAGTAACCTCAAAAACTATTCCTCAAAAACAGCCACAATCTGATTAAATAAATTTGCTAGCAGTTTATGCCCCAAGTCACTGCTTAGCATACTAGAGCAACTAACCAGCAATCAGTTGAATTTATAGTGTTGTTAGAGGAAGAAATGAGTAGATCATTACCAGCACTGTTGTTATCTTGGTTGATTTTGGGACTTTCCTGCAGAGCAACACCAGAGACTTAATACTGGCTGTTTTAGTTACTTTTTTCACTGCTTGGACAAAATACCTGACACTTAGAAAGGTTTATTTAGCTCATGGTTTGTAGAGGTTTCAGTTCATAGTTGGCTGGCTCCAAGGGAGAGTGACATGGAAGAGGAGCCACAGTTCACGGCAGAAAGAAGACAGCAAAAGCAAGCAACAAGCGACAAGCGACAAGCGACAAGTGACAAACTTCTTCCTGTCCCTTATAGTTTATCTGGGCTACCAGCCCTTAGGGTAACACTCACACCCTTAACCCTAATGCCCTCAATCCTAGCATTGTACCATGGAGCAATCCCCATATCACACACTCAAGATCCAGCCACCTCAGAAAAGCCCTACCTAAGATCACATGACGCTTTGGGGGACATCTAGATAGAAGCCGTAATGCTGGGGATGGTGGGAGCAAGGAACTGAAGGGAGTTTTTGATTTTCATAATTATTTATTCATTATTAAAGCTTTATCTAGATTATTAAAACTCACTTATCATTAAGGTGAGGCTATCTCTGCCTTATCGTTATTTATAATATTCCAGCAGCATTATTTCCTTAAAGACTTTAATATTTTAGCTTAATCCAAACAAAACCTCTAAATTGTCAAAATACTACTATTTGAGTAAATCATAATTAATAGGTGTATGTATATATTTATTTCATAAAATTTCTTAAAATTGTATTCATAATAAAAACAAGAATTCATTTGCTTATTATTACCTATTAAAAATAAGATTGAATTGTGAATGAAATCTGTAACAAAATTCAGAACAAGCGGCTGGAGATGCCTAACATGTGCAAGGTCCTGGCTTTGATCCTTAACACAAAAACAAAAGAAAAAATCAGAAGCAATTAATGTCATTATTCATAATCATATTATCACCCATTAGCATAATAATCTGATGATAGTAATTTGATTTCAGTTAAAATCATTAGTAAGTGTTCATTACTATACTGAACTTCTTGAGGGCAAATCATGTTTTATTAATTGTCCCCAAGACCTACTAAAGCATCACACACAGAGTTGGCTTCTGGTAAATGTTTAGTAGAGAGAGCGCAGAGATGAAGGAAAAAAAATGGAGACATAAGGAAAAGAAGCATAGAATGAATATTTGATTAGCAGAAAGTTTTTATGCCAAATGTCAATATCAGTAAGATATATATATGATATTTTTATACATTTTTGTCATATATATAAAATGTTTAAGTGCAATTTAAAATTCATTTGGAAGAAAGAACCAATTGGAAAGTAAACTACAATTTATTTTCTATGTTGTGATAGACTTGATGGTCTACTGAACCTATGAAACACTTTTCACAAAAACACTTGTTCTTGGCTTTTCTTTTATTGTGTACAATTTTGATTTACTGAACTGAATATCGCAATTCTAAGTAAAAAACTTTAGAAAAGAACTATTTCTTTTGACATTAGTATCTCCCTGTAACAACAGGTGCTTTTATTTCATTACAAAGGTGCAGAGTATTTCCTAAAAATCAACAAGGCATTCCTTCTTTCTTATTAGGATGTTGACTTCTGGTTTTACTACATTTCACCTGATTATGCTCTGTGCTGGTGCTGGACATATTTATAGTATTGGTGGATCTGTTCACAGTGTGCTTGTTTTCCCCCATAATGAGATAAACACAATGCATGTTTATTTTTGAAACTGCTAGAGTAAATAATCTCGAGTGACTTATCAAAGGCCTCTCATCTGATAAATTTCTGAATTTATCTAAAAAACTAGATTCTTTTAATATGCATCTTCTGCATTGTCTTAAATTATTACGTATCTTTGTGAAACTAATTTATCATCCTTATGGAAAATGAGCGAGATTAATTGGGTATGACATAGCTAGTTTAATTGCTTTGGAGACAGTCTATTCTAGATTAATTTAATCATGCTGGACATGTTGTGGTAGTAACTATGAAATTCTGGAAAAATACCCTTATTCTTAGAAACATTAATACTGTGCAATTCAATCAAGAGTACACTTAACATTGAGTAATAGAACTGGGCAATGAAATTCCAGTATGTATAGCTGTGCTCCTTTGTATCATGATTACAAAAATCTGAAACTTACTGACGAGTTTTGTAAATGAGGGGAAGAAGTGTTGAAAGGAAGGGAGGAGATTGGGGAAAAAAGAACAATCAAGATATATTATGTACAGGTATAGATTCCCTATGATGAATGTGATCATTACGTATATTTAAAATGTACCTTTAAAATTAATTTTTAAAAAGTGCAATTTACTGATGATAATACTGCATGACGAATGCAGATTTTGGAACGTACAAAGATGTACCATATAACTTATTAGGAAGAATTGCTTTGAAGTATTTCTAAGTAATATTTTATTTGGAAAATTCAATATTAAAGAAAATATATATATATATTTGACAAAGTCACCCTATTGCAACATTTTAAACAAAGGGACCTAAACAAGACTTTTGTAGTACAATATATGATATCGCCATCAGTGACTCTGTGGTGGACTTAGCATTGTGGTCAGCTTGAGCCAGAATGCCCAACCAGACTGAATTGGTGTGGTCCTGGGCGTAGAGGATCCACCTGAGTATTGTTGCTGGTGCAACGTAAAGGAGAACGGGAGCAGAAGATAGTAGCGGGCTGTTTCCCAGGAGAAGCTCTGTTGCAGCTGGTTCTTCTGAAGGAGACCTGGCTGTTCTTGTTGAAGAAGGAGCTCGGGGCCTTGCTGTTGTTGAGGATGGCTGCTGTTGCTTCTGGGGAGCTCTGGTCTTCATCTCTGCTGTGAGCATCATATGCTGGTTCCAGTAAAGATTTCCTCAGCCATCGTCTGCAGACATGGATGTACACTGGACAGTGCCATGGGCTCCCAGCTTTGGATTGGATCTTTTGGGGCTCCAGTGCATAGACAGACATCTGGCATGCTTTCTGCATTTGGCTGATGGGTGAATGTTGTAACTTGTAAATGTCTTGTATTAAATCTGCTCTCTTACAAACTATTGTCTCTAGATACATAACTAACATAGACTCCAAAGGGCTTCCCAATCTTTTCCTCTTCACAGTCTACCTAGGAAAAGAAAAGATAGGTATACATAGGGTAAGTAAGGTATACATAGGGTAAAATGAGAGACTGTTGCTGCCTGCAGAAGGGGAGAAGCTCTGGTTACTGAGTGAAACACTCCTCAGCTCTGCCTCTGAAATACATACTCAAGTGTACATATTTGGGTATTTCTTCAAAAAGTTTAAAGACAAAGCATTATATACACACACACACACACACACACACAGATTGAATATATACAATTATATAGATTATATATTACATATACAATTATGTATAGTATATTAGATATGCTGATTGAATATATACAATTAAAATTTATATATATACAGTATATATATGCAAACAATATACAAGTATGCATAATTTTCACTAGTCATGAATTTAGAGTTTCAGTATGATTTGTCTTTTGTTCTTTTAGAATTTACATCTCTTTCTATCACTATTTAGGATTTCTCTTATTAATTATTTTGCTTGGTTCTTAGGATCTCCAGTATTACCGTATTCCTTGAGCTCATATATACATTTTGTTTCTATTCATGTAAACTCTGGTCTTGTGTATTAATCACTTTTCCATTGCTGGGACAGAATATGCAACACCTGTCATTCAGAGACGGACAGGTTTAATTTGGCTCACACTCTCAGAGGTTTCATTCCAAGGCTGGCAGGCTCCAAGAGAGAAATATGCTGAAATGACATGGCAGAAGAAAACTGCTCAACTCATGGTATCTGGGAGGTAGAAAGCAAGGGAAGAAACAGAAAGGGAGGGATTACGCACCAGATATAGTCCCAAGGACTAACCCCCACATCACACCCAGACACAACAGCAGTGTGCTTTATTGATCTGCTAGCCAGCTGTCTCTTAAGCAAATTCCATAGAAAATCATTATTGATCGTCACACCTAGTATACTGTGGCACACTCCACTGCAGTTTCAGGCTGTCATATATTACTTTTACTCTGAGTTTGACTTGATAGAGAATTTGGAACAATGGGAGTGGTAAATATCACTGTTTTCCTGTTCTTGTGTTATGAGCACTATCCTCATGGTTTTGGGAAGACCTAGAGACAGCGTCCTATGTTCCTGTTTGAAAGAAGCCTTCTTTAGAAAATTGATTAAAAATGTAGCATAGTGATCACTAGAGGTTAGAAGGGTGAGGGAAGGGGGAGAGGAAGAAACGTGGATAGTGGGTGGCAAAGCAGAAGTAGTAAGTTCTAGTGTCCTAATGCATAGTGGGGTGACTACAGTTCAAAATAGTCTATTATATATTTTTATCAATAACTAGAAAAGAGGAGTTTGAATGCTCCAAACATAAAATAATAATAAGGAGATGGAACGTTAATTACATTGGTTCGATCAGGACACATTGTATACATGTATTGAAATATCATACTACAGCCCCAAAATAAGTATAATCATGTACTGATCAATTTTAATGTAATTTAATGTAAACACTATCTTCCCTAATGTGAACATTATACTTTATTCATGTATCGAATGATTACACTCTCCATATTTAATTGTAAATGTTGCATAGGTCATATAAATCTAGCAAAGGAACATAGATGCAATGATCAAAGGGACATTATTTTCTGTTCTCAATTAACATTCAAGATCTTATTTTGAAAATGGGAAATGAATACTGTATTCGTGTGTTTGAGCTATTATTACAATGTATTATGGATTGCTAGCTTAAATAACAGAAATCAATTCTCTCGCAATTCAGTAGGCTGGAAAGTCCAAGTGCCAGCTTATTCAATTTCAGTCAAATGTTCCTGCCTAACTTAAGATGGCTGCCTTCTTGGTGCTGCTTCTCATAGCAGGAGATTGATGTTCTTTGAGGGCACTATTTCTAAAAACCTGTCTCTACATGTAGTCACACTGAGGGGGAAGCCTTCAACATATGAACTCTGGGGTCTCACACGAAAGCACTGTGTCTTTCCATAACATGGCAACAAATACTTTACTGAAGCATTCATCATCGGAATTGTTCTATAAACTATACCAAAAAGGTTTTTCATCATTGTAGTGTCCAGATAAATTATGACACATTCACACCATGAAAGTTTAAATAACCAAAGTGTTGGTCAACTTCCCAATACTATCGCAAGATAGGTGAGACATTTAAAGAGAAATGCTTATTTTGACTCATGGTTCTAGCGTCCTAGTCCAAGATTTAGAAGAACCGTGACTTCGGGCCTCTGATGAGGGAACACATCATGGGGCATATGCACAGTGGACAAGCTGTTTACCTCACAAAAGAACGCAGAGGGAGGGAGGGAGGGCTGGAGTCCCACAGTCCGCTCGGAGCACACACCAGAGCCTCCCACTGGGCCTGGCCTCTTAAAGCTCTACCGCCTCCCAGTAGTGCTACCTTGCCTTTGGGGGACATTTATCCAAACTACAGCAACTAACAGAGAAGAAAATACTCTAATTTAATCAAGACAGTGATTCTCATCATTTATATTAAGTGAGCAAAACAAGATGCAGTAAATGTGCATAATATGTTTCCATTTATGTAAAAATAAGCAATGACTGAACACTTTATACACATCTGATTGTCCATGTCTGAAGAGAAAATATGGAGCGATGCATAATAGGTTGCCCTGGGGGTTACCACTCACTGCAGGAATGAAGCAAGGGGAAAAAGTGAGCAAATAAAAATAAATAGTAGGGGAAAACTGCACCAAAAAAAAAAAGAGGAGAATTATTAGACAAAACAGACTGGAAATAATATTTTCAAAAGACATATTGGTAAAGGGTTGCCATCCAAAATCTTTAATTTTAAAATCCAACAAGAAGTGAAGTTGGTTTAAAAATGAGCAAAAGACTTGAATAGACACTTTATCAAAGAAAATGTATAGATGGTTTTGCGTGTACAAAGGGAAGAGGTATTGTGAGAAATCCCTGCACACTCTACTCAGTTACGCTGTGAACTTAAAGCTATTCCAAAATTTAAATATATTTTTAAAAAGAAAATTGTAACATCTACATATTTATTTATCATATCTGGTTTTTGAAAATAATGTATTAAATAAAGGGTAAAAAATAATCTCTACAGTGTTTGTATGTCCAAAGTTACTTTTCCTACACTGGATCTTCTTTCTAATAATCATGTTTTTGTAACGACTGAATTATTCCACTTGTGGCTTAATTTTTATGTTCTTTTTCCCTCTGTCTCTCTTTTTTCTGTTTCTCCTCCTTCTATAAACTCTCTCTCTCTTTCTGTATATATATAAAATGTATATATTTATATATAGTTATTACATATAGTGTTTTTCTATATAGTGTTACATATACATATATATCCCACAATTTCAGTTATTCACTTTTCTAACACTGCATTCAATTAAAAGAGTATAAAGATTAGAATAAGAGATAACTAATAGGAACAAGGGAGATAGAACTTTCTCAAATGGGAAGGGGGAGGGAAAGGAAAGGAAATGAAAAAAGAAATTACGATCTGATATGTACGTGTACCGATTCAACACAAGGAATGTAAACATTATGAACTGCAAACGTGTACTAATAAAAAAATAAAGAGTTTATTCATTATGCCATCAGTACATTTTTAAGAAAACAGATTTTAGACACAGATATAATAATTAAAATACGTTTAGGGTAAAACTAAAGGAAACAGAACAGGTATAAAATTCTGTTTCCACTGTTCTAAACATTATTAACAATTTAAAACCGATCTACATTATTTTAAATTAAATAGTAGATTAACAGTCAAATGCTACAAGCATGAATATTTTTGTGCATGAGTCTTTTGTGGAAAATAATCTATTCACTCACGTTACATAGGTTTTATTCTTTTGTAAATGTGTTGAGACTGCAAATAATTGGAAGGTCATTTTTTCCCTTCTAAAATGACCATTATTTATATATAGTTTAGTCATCTTACGTACGGAAAGGTGCAGCATGATACGTTACTGTAAAGGGGATAGCAGCTGCTTCTCGCGGGAGAGCAGGGGTAGTGGTCTGAGCTGCGCTGCTGGACCAGCAAGCGTGCAGTGGGGGCCTGAGCTCAGGATCGCGGAGGACCAGGAGGAGTCAGCGTCGATCCTGTGCTGTAACACATGCTGCTTCTGCTTGTCCCACGTGAGTGAGTGTAGACATCCTCGAAGGAGTATATTGGCAAGAACTTCTGCAAAACAATCCAGATTCTGTATCGAGTGGTTTTGGAACAAGTAAGCCTTGCAAATTCTGGAAATCGAGGACAAACTGAACACAAATCAGAAAAAGAATACAAGTGGGAGTGAAGAGGAGGCAAAATATGCAGTAGATGTTGGGAATTGGAAGGGAGGAGGTTGTACTGCACCAACGAGCTGCGCCTAGCACCGCAGATGGACAGGTGGAGGCTGAAACCCTGGACATCTGTCCGGATCAGTTACAGAGGTTCAACACAAGGCCAGTGAGAAGGAGACTGGAGACCCGGATGCAGGAGAACGATGCCAGTCTCACTGAAAATACAAGCAAAAAGGGACTTGGCCAAACACTAAAACTAAGCTGTAAAAAACAGAATGATGGGGGGGGGGTGTCCTAGAGGCTTTGCCTCTTCCACATTTCTTACCTGCTCTTTCTGTCCAACTGTAGGATACCCGTAAAAATCCCAAACGGACTCAGAAATCAGACCTGGCAGCTTGCACTCCTTTCCTACTGTCTTAAACTCTCCTACTCCGGTATATGTAGGGGAAAACATGAAATCTGATGCTGCCTGCTGTAGTTGAGTTCTGTTTTCCTGGACTTAGAGTGATATGTGAAAGATGATGATGATGATGATGATGATGATGATGATGATGATGACGATGATAAATAATAAGGAGCAAAAAAGACAGGATCTTTGTGTTGGAAGACTATGTGAAGCTAAAAATGATTGTAGAACTTTTCACTCTATAATTTACATTCTGAGTGACAGGATTTGGCTGAACAGGCTTAGAGAATGTGTCAGATAAGTAATATACTATGAGGATAAGCTTAGTTTCTAAAAACATTTTAACCAGGATGTGGCTTCTATTTCAGTTGGAATTTATTACTTTAGCTTTCACTCTAGAGCATCCTAAAAAGACCAGAACATGTGGTTTTTTCATATAATTCAGTGACTATATATGTATATATATATAATCAACCCTAAAGATTGTTGTCAAGAATCTACCAAAATTTACTCATTTCATTGTTGTGCAGATACAATTTCTTTATTTTATTGAAGCCAAATCTATTTATAGTTTCTATTGAATGGTTCTAGGTGTCTCTACTGGATTTAAACAGAATGATACCCTTATGAATGTTTTTAACTTTCTTCCTACCATAGTGCTAAATTAATCCCTAGTCTCTTTCTCTCTTCCTCTCTCTCTCTCTCTTTCTCTCTCTCTCTCTCTCTCTCTCTCTCACACACACACCCCAATGTGTGTTTTCCTTTCCAAGTTAAGCATGGCAGGCTTTCCAAACAATTTATACTTGTTCTATTTCCTTTGAATATTCTTAACATTCTCGATGCTCCACTAAAAATAAGCCACGAAGATGGGAACACAATATAGTCTAGAGCAGGTGTTGCTTTCTTTAATCTATGCACTGATAATGTCACACTGTTAGCTCAGACCCAGATGTATAGAAGTCACTTAATGCTCTGTTTTTGTGCTCTACTTTTACATCTAAAAAACAGTTTTTAAAACCTTGAGTAACATTTTTAGGAACTTGCCTGAACAAACAATTATAAATCATGCTTTATGTTTCTATGATATTCTTGGTTCTCTTAACTCCCTTGTGATTCATTCTTCCATGGCACAACCTTACAAACGAATATGTTGCTTAATTACATTTCTATTTTTTTTTTCTTCTGAACTCTGTGTCTTTTTCCTGGCAAACTGATTTGCCTGGATAAATTACCTGAAGTTAGATTGGGATTTTGGACTTTAAATTTCAATGTTTTACTCCCAAATTATGCCAGAGAGGCCTTATAGTTGGGAACAGAATCTAATTTTTTTAAAATAAACTATTCCTACTATTGTACTGGCACATTTAACACTATGATGTACCTCCAGATGGAAGTACATGGTATCATCCTGAAATACTCATGCGAGAAAATAATTAAGTGAATAAATAAATAAAAAGGCAAACCAAATTTTGATAAAGTCTATAGACCAAAGTACCTATCCAAAGGTAATAAAGATAGAAGGAAACAAAGCACTTTATTTTTACATAAAAATCCAAATGAGATTTTGTAGGGCATGAACAGGAAAGGGAAATATTTGATAGAAAAAGATTTGGTTAGAAGGCTATGTTTGATATACATTACATTCATATGCATATGAACACGCATGTACATACATATAACATGTACGCATTAAAGGTCTTTTTTCCTGAGGGGCTTCAGTATACTGCTTTACCTAGTAACAGCTGTGTAATGTGTTTATCTTCTAAAGGACAAATATTATATAGGATAAAAAGATATGAATATGAAATTTGTATAGCAAAAGTTGAAAATAATTATTTTAGTTTTAGTTAGAAATTTGAACACTGGATATTTGATGGTATTAATAAATTATTTTTATTGTGTTGGAAAGATTATGATTTTTTTTAAAAGTTTTCATCTTTTAGATATCAAAATAATGGGGCTGGGGATTTAGCTCAAGTGGTAGAGCACTTGCCTAGCAAGCGCAAGGCCCTGAGTTCAAGCCCCAGAACCCCCCCCCCAAAAAAAATCAAAATAAAACATTTAAGGTAAAAAGAAACAATTTCTTGTATTGACCTCAAAATAATCCATGAAGATTGTGGGGGACTTATTATTATGGTCCACTTGTGCAGGAATGCCCAGCTGGACTGACTTGATGTGGTTCTGGGCATAAAGGATTCACCTGAAGATTGTTGCTGACGCAACATAAAGGAGAACAGGAGCAGAAGATAGGGGCCAGCTGTTTCCCAGGAGAAGCTCTGTTGCGGCTGGTTCTACTGAAGGGGACTCAGCTGTTCTCGTTGAAGAAGGAGCTTGGGGCCTTTGCCATTGTTGAGATGGCTGCCATTTGCTGTGGGGGAGCTCTGGTCTTCATCTCCACTGTAAAGTTCATACTCTGGCTCCAGTATAGATTTCTTTGATCTTTTAGTGCAGGCACGGATGTACATGATACATTGCGGTGGACTTCCAGCCCTTGACTGGATCTTTCGGGTCTCCAGTGCATAGATAGATGTTCTGCACTCTTCCTGCATTTGGCTCATGTGTGCGGTGGTGTAATTTGTGAATGTCTTGTGTTAAATCTGCTCTCTTGCAAACCATTGACTCTGGAAAGGTGACTAATACAAAGATGAATTGTGTGGATAAATATGAGAATATTGATTGTAAATTGATGATGATGTTAATGATTGATGAGTATGTGGAAGGTCATTGTATTAATTTATGTACTTTTTATATATTGATGTTTCCTATAAAACAGTTATATTGTACATGAGACTTTAAAAATTATTTTAGTGGCTAAATGGCTGATGAAAAGCATACACACAATGAAAAGATATCATATATGAAATGTTATTTAAAGTTCTAAAGGACTATGAGAACTATGCTTCTACCTCAGTGGTATTTTAGGTGTTACTATAATCATACTACTTAGATTTGACTAACTTATACCTTGAGTAGTTTTTAAGTGATCTAAAAATAAGTATATATATATATATAAATGCTTCATATTTTGCAAATTTTTTTCTCTCTCTTTTTTTTTTTTTTTTTTTTTTTTTTTTTTTTTTTTTTTTTTTTTTTTTTTTTTTTTTTTTTTTTTTTTTTTTTTTTTTTTTTTTGGTGCTGGGGATTGAACTCAGGGCCTTGTGCTTGCTAGGCAAGTGCTCTACCACCTGAGCTAAATGCCCAACCCAATATTTTGCAAATTTTAAATAGTACAAATCTGTTCTATCTAAAACTATTAGTTTAATTTTTCTCCCTAGGAAAAATTCTCTCAAAGGAAAAACATTGGGATTCCATATTAATTGATTATAGGATAAGCCAAAAAGATATTGCGAATTTCAGTGGTTATGCAAGGGAGAAGTTTATTTCCCTCTCACATAACAATTCCGTGTCTGGCAAACACCCAGCTGATATGTGGCTCTGCCGCTTTCTTTACATGGCTAACATGGTCCAATGTGGCTGCTCCTGTTCTAACATCTCATCACCATGAAGAAAAAAGGTAAGACGTGGGGCATTTTATCTACATATTTTAAAGATTTAGGAGGAGTGTGTATATTTTTGAAACTCATAATTTCTTTCTTCCTAAAATGTAAATAGTGCTCACTGTGTACCAGATATTGGCTGTAACACATTGCAAAGAAGGTGGGGATATGTAGTGTTTAGTTTTGCATCCATGACCCCAAATAAAACTCTTATTTTATACTTGTATAAGATTTTATGTATATATATATGTGTGTGTGTGTGTGTGTGTGTGTGTGTGTATAAATAGTGAGGTTACGAAGTGCCTTAATTGAAGAAAATGGTTTAAGAAAGTATCAGAGCAGCCCATGCGTATATGTTTAGTGATTGTTTATAAAACTTCTTGCCATCCTTTTCTGAAAAGTTGGAGGAAAATAGTTTTGTTTTATTTCTATCATGATCACAATTTTTCCTTTTAAGTTAAAAGAAAAAAATTCAAAAGCAATGTAATTTTCCACTAAAAATATTCATGCATGTTAATTGTTCAATTTCTCTCTTAAAATATTTTGATAGTGTTGAAATATAACAAAGCACATATTTTTCTTATTTTAGACTTCAGTCAAGTTTAGTGTCTTGAGTTATTGTTTAAAAAAAGAAGCCTCTAAGGAAAATTGCTGCAATGGTATTATCAAATTGAATAGTATAAAAATACCTTGGCTGAAATTAACATGAATGTACATGAACCTTAAAATAATGAAAAAAAAAATTATAAGATGTACTTGTAGCATACAACATAGGCACTAAACTTTAAAACTCATTTGATCGACTGTGCTTGTGGCCAGAAGCAACAGAGAGAATAAGGGGGAAAAACAGAGCTATCAAATTCCAAATACCTGCCAACTTTACGGCAGTGTCTAGCAAGAGGTTCTTTCTTAATCGTCACCCGATCCTGACAGTGGCAGTACAGATTACTCAAAATATTCAACTACTTCTGTCTTTCAGTTAAATAGATATGAAGCACATAGAATTGGAAACAAAGACAGACTTTGAACTTTTGATACTTTATGTGAACCTCCATTTCAAACATACATTTCTCAGCTGTTAGCTCTCACTTTAGTTTCAGAATAATATTTTTGACCTAACCTCCTCACCAAATCTTGTTCTATGAAGCAAGTAAGGGTATTCCCTCTTGGGATCCTTGAAAAATGGCTTAATTTGACAAAGAAATAATCTCCCTTTCTCTCTTTTTTTGAACACGGGCCAATGTCAGATTTGAAGAATGACACCTTACCCTTGTATCAGCAGACTTCCTCAAGCTAACTGGTAAAGGTGTACTAAGTAAACTATTTAGAGACACTCTAAACAGTCTAATTCTTTCGTGGTACATTTGGACATTTCATTAGGTAGGTATAATAAATACTTGTGTACCTTAAAAACAACTATAATGATGTAGATGTGTATTGTTTTTAGTATAAAATTAAGGAGAATTTTAAATTAAGGTGAACTCTACATTGCTGTTAATGTATCAAAAGTTGAATTTAGAATTTATGTAAGTCTCAAATCAGTCGTCGTTTTGCACAGAATAAAATGACAATTTTCAGGATAATAATTTAGTGTTAAACCTAAGATTAGACTTACAATCAGAAGGAGAACCCAGATATTTAAAAGAAGAAAAAATTTTGGTATCTTTATTTCTAGGTAAATTGCTTGGATAAGATGCAAAAATCATAAATCCTAAACATATCATGAATTAGAAATCATTAATATTAAAACTTTTTCATTTTTCTGAAGATACTGGTAAGAAAGTGAAAAAGTGAGCCAGAGAGGTGGGATGATAGCTGCAAGATATATCTAAGGAGTTGTATCCATAATACATAAAGGAATTTTGATTTAATAATAAGTACAACTTGATAGAAAGATGGAGTGACTGGCATCCAGGAGGCTATAAGTGAGGAGTGATTCAGTGTGACGGAAATGTTCTATACAACAGTCCAGTTGTGAGGCTTCAGCCCAGCTGTACACATTAAGGAAAGTTAAATTTTAAACCAATATTTTATATGTATATTAGAGCTGATTAAGCTGTAAATAAAAAATACTGTGCATGAGTCACTGAAGTGGTGAGAGGTAAGTGGGAATTCATTATACTATTCTGCCAGCAATTTTCTATATTAAGAAGTTAAAAATCACACATTGTTAAATACTATATTGGAAAATTACATGGTTGTCTCAGAATATACGACAGAAAGTATAAAATAAACTGAAGGGGATGGAGATGCTTAAGTAGATTTCATATAGGATGAATTGAAGTCAATTTGATAAAAAATGTATTGGGTTTTAGAAGGAGAAATTTTCTCATAAAGAAAGAATATTACAGCAAGATTGAGCATAGCATAGTTGAAGGACATGAAGGAGATCACGGCTAATGGCTAGTGCTGTGAAAGTAGACTATATTATAAATCCCAAATGCAATAGATATCACCACCAAAACAGACAAGAAGTACATTTTGGTGGGCATTTTATGAAACCAAGAATGGACATGAAGCCAGTCTTCCCAGACTGAAAAGAATCCCCACGATTGACATCTTCCATCTTTTCTAATTTAAATTTGGTAATGTAAAATCTAAAAATTTCAGCTATGAAATAAAGTCTAAGGCAGTGAAAGGATAAGTCGAGAGCTGAGTGCATTTCCGACCTAAATTACGAAAGGTTAAAGCCCGCGAAGACTGGCGCGCCAGCAGGTCTGCAGAGGAGGACCACGAACACATCTCCTCCGCACGTGTTAGGA
Source organism: Hystrix cristata (assembly GCA_004026905.1). Lineage (NCBI taxonomy): Eukaryota > Metazoa > Chordata > Mammalia > Rodentia > Hystricidae > Hystrix > Hystrix cristata. The sequence goes on from PVJO010000001.1 coordinate 375,789, forward strand.
ATCCTGGCACCGGAAGGTATCAAGGAGCTCCGCCCCTTTCAGCCTTAGCCCCTGTACCCTACTTGGTCAGGTCCTGGACAAAATGACCTCATACTGAATTTTTTGGCTATTGTTCCATACTGATTCTCTAACGTCTGGAAATGTGTCTGGCACATATTAGGGACCAAAGAATATTTGCTGAATAAATGAATAAAATCCTTCATTTGATATAATTATTGCATTTGACTAGTATAAGGAAGAGATTTAGCCATCTGGTAGTTTTCTGCTTTCACATTTTTGCCTCTAAAATCTTTCATATTCTTCTCAGTAGCATTTGTTCTTGATTTAATTTATTAATTAATACATGTTTGGAGTACATAATGATTACATTCATGGTAGGGAATTGGTACACATACATTACACATCTCAATTCCTTTCTGTCCCTTCTCCCTCCCACCTCTTTTCTTCCATCTCTTGTTCCCTTCCCTTTTGCAAAAGTTCTGTCTCCCTCTTCCCTATTGTCTATCTTTTATTTTGCTCTTGAATTCATTTATACTTTGAGTTTCTCATAAAAGAGAAAACAAAATCTATTTAACAAATTTCCATCTGAATTACTTTATACATTCTTGAAGGACATTGGATTAAATCTTATCTTCCTATTCATTGCTATAGTTTACTCGTAGTGTGTTTCCACAACAATATAACATTCTGAATTTCATTTAGAAAAAGTATGTAATTTTTACTTGAAAAATGTATTTTCAACTAAAATCTTTCCAGCCAAATTTCATAGCAATTAGTATAATATTAGTTTCAGTATAACAAAGACAGTTTCAAGAAACACTTAATATTATTTAGTTGTTCAAAAATACAACTGGTGAAGTTTTGATTTATTTTACATTTCATTTCATTTTATATTTTTGCCGAGTTGTGGAATGAACCCCACATGCTGATCTCCACCACCAAGCTGTTGCCCTTCCCCTAAGCTCTACTTTATTTTGAACACTCATGTGTGTTTTAGTGTGGTTTATTGTGAATAGACTGACAAAAAACAAAAGTTGGAGGAGAGAATAGCCTTGAGCACTATATAAAATATAAATGTGAGAGAAAAATACTGAAATATAGACCATTTCCAAATAAAAATGGATTGTGATTTAGGGAAATATCCAGTTTTTATTATTTTTTGGCATCAGAAGCTAATGTAATAACTGTTATGAACAGAGTAGAGGCAAGAGATTTGGCATCTCCTGCTTAGCAGTCATTATGCTATATCATGTCCTCTAAATCTTTGGAACTATATAAAATTCTGAAGTTTTTCCCCTATTGTTAAAAGAAGTCTGTGTGGGGTCTGGAAATTGCCTACTTCTGCATGTTCTTCCCCTCTTTCTCTTTTCCCTCCTGACCACCTTCATGCTGTTCTGTTTTAAACTTTATGTTTTCCTCTTAATCTTCCCACCCACACCACTGCCTCTTCTCTTGTCGCATAAGGCTTTGTGAATAACATCCACAAACTGTTATTTCTGTAAGAGATAAAAGAAAAAAAGCAAAATCTGTATAATGAACAAGTCGTTTTTGAGTGGTCTTTGAATTGACTTTACTCATTTCATGTGATAAAAGGAGGAACCCCCAGCCTGTGCTTTGGAACAGTTCTTTCATCCTTTATCTTGAATTCTCCAAAGCTAGATAAACTACACATACCATTACAGTACACTTAATTTCCTTCCTTCTTTTAACTTCCTCAGTTTTAATTTCTTTCAAAGTCTGACATTGGTCAGACTCTAGAAAAGAAAAATAACATTATAGTAGTGTATCTACCCATAGAATATCTGAAGTGACACGATTCCATCCTACTCTATTTTCCCTGAAAGGACCGGTATAACAGCTCCCCTCGGGTCACTGATTGGCTGTGGGAGGAGAGACTGTAGCTTCTGCTGCTCCGCTTACCGCAGGATCTCTGCAGATTCTCTGTTGGCACTGCCGGGAGTGGAGACTGAGTAAGCATCTGGATCCTGGCCTTATACAGAAACTTCGCAAGTCCGAAGTTCAAGTTTTTAAAACATAGAACACAACTTCTTCCTAATTAGAAACCTGGTAGTACTAAGATTTATAAGGAATGTAGTTTGTGACCCTGCTTTCCACATACATAGAGAGTGAAACAGAGAGTCAGTGATGTGTCAGTAAATATTTAATAAAGCATTCTCAAAAGAGGGGCAACATGAAGTGTGTATTATTTGCTGATTTCTGTGGTATTCTTGGCATTGTGGGAACATAAGGAAGGTCTGTTTCAACCAATTATTTTTGTTGTAATGTCAACTAAGTTGGCCTCTGTCTAGACGTGGCATTTACATTCTTCTATCTGAGAATTAGTCATCATGCCCTCTATTCTTAGGATTTAGAAACCAATCTCTGTGTTTTGCTCTTTTCCAAAGCCTTGGGCCTCTTCCTCCTTGAGACCTACCTCTATGTTCTTCATCAAAATTTTAATTTCAATCCTCTTCCACCCTCTATTACCCCATCTTGGGGTACCTGACCTCTTGGCTATATTGATTGGTGGGAAGCCTTGTCATTCTTGCTTTCAAATATTTTTTCAGGTTGTGAGCACTTTATTTTAAGTGTTTAACCTTCTGGAACTCTACACTGGGGGAAGAGAGTCCCTTTTTCCTCCTTGATAGCATTACTTTCTTCCTTAGTGTTTAAATTTTGGAAAGGGAAGAGCGGGGAAGGAAGCTATCAGGGGAGAAAAAAAATTTTTTTCTTAATATAACAAAAATATCATGCCATGCTGGCTTATTATACAAGTAATTCTTGTATTTTTACTGAACGTTTCTGCTACAGTTATAGAGGAGCTAGTTGCCTACACCCAAAGAAGGCTTTTTCTTCAGTATTAGAGTCTTAGAAACATTGAAATTACTAACAAACACTGAAATTTTAAAGAACTCATGAGGAGAAAGGACTGAGGAGACTCGGGGGTCTTATGACAACAGCAGCCAACAGCATAATGAATTAAGCTAATATAAGCTGCTGGGGCCTGTGACAAACACCGAGGAAGACCACATTCGTAGTGCAAAATCTCAAGGTCCCCAGAAACCAAAAATAGAAAGGGGACTTTAAGTTAAAATCGTGAGCTTGAAAGAGGCTTGCAGGATGCTGTGGAACAGAGGGAATCGAGACTGAAAAGGATCAGAGTCAGGATGAGCCCCGAGGACTAGAGCCTGAGATGTCTCCAGGTGTAAAAGTAAGAAGAGCCAGTGTGAGATCACTGCACAAAACTGGAAAATTCAGAAGTTACATCATCCCAGGAGAAGAATATATATATATATATACATATATATATGTTCAATCAATTAATATATCTGGATTATATGTATATGCATTAGTTCTATATACATATCCTACTATCTATCTGTCTATCTGTCTACATATCACCCATCTAACTCTTCCATGAAGATTCTGAAGTCCTGGGCTTGCTGGTCTACACATAATTTGAGGTCAGAATTAATATTATCTATATTGGCAGAAGTCTCTAAGCCAGGACATCAGCACAGATTTGAGACTGGTTATAAAAGAACGTAATATTCATTCGAGGCAACTCTTTTTCTCTTCTTTCCTCCCTACTTTTCTTCTGTAGCAATTATTGTCAACTGACACTGTTGATTTTATGTTTGTTAATATATTTTCTGTCTTTTGCTCTACTTTGTAATCGCCTAGATGTGAAGAATTTGTTTTATCCTCACCTCCCAGGGAAGAGGGATTCAAACATGCTGAACAATTGTTAATTAAGATCCTGGAAGCAGTGTGGCAGCTGCTGCAGATACAATCCAACAAATTCTTATTCTGATAATTGCAGGAATAAAGAGATTTTGAACACAATTTTTGAAAGAGTTTCTTTTAAAAAGATTAACAGTTAATAAATATAAGCAGATATAGAATAGTAGCTATGAAGTTCAAAATTACACCCACAGCTTTATTGTTTAAATTAAAAACCCTACCAACATGCTGGTGGTAAAAACAAAACAAAACAAAACAAAGACAAACTCTACCCTCTATGTCTTAGATGGAAAGTAATGTAAATCACATGAGACGGCTCCATATTGGGGCTAAAAATGTGGGATCTGGAATCATACCATAGAGTTTCCATTGATACATTTTTAAAATACTTTTTAATACATTTATTAAGGAGGGGGGAGAGAGAAAGGAGGAAGAGAGAGAGAGAAACAAGAGAGATGGAGGGGGTGTAGGGAAAGGGAGGGAGAGAGAGATAAGAGAAAAGGTGAGCAGGGAGGAAAGGAGGAGGAAGGAAATGAGAGAAAAAAGGAAGAAATGAGTCCTAACTTCAAGAAGATCAGTGGTTTTTAATGATCTCTACCAATTCTCAATGATTCCCATAAGCAGAGAAGACTCAAGAAGAGTGCTTTGTTTCCAGCCTTTTTTTTTATGTTCCCAGTCTTGTCCTGGGGCCCAGCTGAAAGTGGGTTGCCATCCTGCTCGCCCACCCTGTACTCTGCTTCCAGGCTGCCAGGAACTGACCAGCTCTGATCCACTCTACCCTTTTCCCTGATGTTTCTGCCTTGGAGCCAGATGACCACGCACTGAAACCATGAGTCGAAAATATATCTCCTCTTGTTTAGGATGTATTGGGTGTTTTGTTCCAGTGACAAGAAGCTGACTAATACATGAATGTATTAGTATGAAAATGTTATTTAAATGTATTAAAATATTATTTAAAGAAACATTTAGAATATGGCAGGGAAATGTAAACAAAAGATTGATTTGTGATATTATACAGAATTTACTTTGAATCTGCTAAATATATCTGTGTGTGTATATATATAAATATATGTATATGTACATGTACATGTATATTTGATATTATTGTTAAACATATATAAAGATATTCACTATAAATGTTTAAAAATCAGAAGGAACAAATACAGTATCAATGATGGAAAAGAATAAATAAAATTGTCATATTCTTCAAAATGTTAGTATATGGCTATAAAGTGATGAATAAATATTTTAAAACAAAAATGTCTATTTGAAATATTAATTGTGGGGACTATCCTAATATATTTCTATAGTAATTTGAAAAAAATTAATTGAATTATACTCCTTAATATGCTGTAATTTCTCTAACCTTAGAAATAGATATGTGTACATCTGTAATTGGAACTTTAGAAAAATTTTTTAGAATTATCAGTGATTTATGTACCTTCATCTAGATATTCATCATCCTATATATACTAGTAACTATTGACTAAATAAATAGCTAAAGAAATAGTAAAGGGATGTTTCTAGGCTATCTTAAAATAAAATAGTAGCATGTTTCCAAATAGTTCACATATATTGAAGAGCTCTCCACAAATGACCCATGAACTTATGACTAATATTTCATAGGCCATATTTACATAGAGATAAGTACAAAACCTTTAATTTAAATATTTGCCAATTATAAAAGGTTATAAGTATAATGTATTGAGGGCATCCGTAGCTCACTTTGTATATTTTCCAGAAATTGAATATTTTGACGGACGATGAAGATAGAGGTAGTATTACTGAGGTAAAAGGATGGGAGTATAAAACTTTTCTAAAAATGCATTTAAAAACATATTTGTACAGAGTTTTCTATTTTTAAAAAAATGTGTTTTTGGTTATTGCTCTCCAGAATCTAATACTTCTGTTCACGGATATGATTACACATGTTTTGGCTTATTAGATTAGGTTCAAAAAAGGGTAGAAGTCTATCACATATGATATTATCTGACAGGCCAAGAGCTTGTATTTAAGAACACAGAGTTAGCCAAGAGGGTTCCTAACTGTGGGAGGGTCACAGTCTCACGATAGAAAAACTATGTACCAGCTACTTTGGTTCTGTGTGTTTTAATGTTTTTTTTTTTTTTATCGGACAGTTATTCGATTATGTGATTAAAGTTTTCTAACCACAAATTGTAAACAAGAATCATAATCCATAATGTCAATATATTTTGGAAGAAATTTCACAGTAAAAACAAAAGTGGAATAAGCACAAAGAAATACATTAGAACACTATTCAAAATACATGTGAGGAAAGAAGACAGCTTCAAAAATACTTGAATAATAACAGTTATTTTCAAAATAAATTCCATGTAACACAAGAGATTGTAAACAAACCACAGAGGAATGAAGTAACTAAAGGGAATTTCTTAAATATTATACAAATCAAACCTGAAATTGTCCCTAGCACTCTTACATAGGAAAGAAAATTTGGAATATATACTAATCTGATATTTTTATTTTTCTTTTCAGATGAAAAGTATACATAAAACACCTCAAAATTTCAGTATTTCTTGAAAAATGGCAGACCCGGCTCAAGAATAGTTTGTGAAAACTCATTGAGTTTTCTCCACTCGGATTCAAATACATTATTTAAATGAATGCTGACCTACCATGGGTGGAAAAGTACTGCATAGACAAACAACAAGAGGGAGAGCGTTCCGTTTCCTCTGCAGATAGGACGCCTGCGAGTTTTGTGGGTGGGGGTGAGGTAGGTTGTTGGTCTTGGGCAACAAGGTTGTTGGGACTTCGTGGCACACAGCCTGCTGAGACAAGATGGCCTGCCGTCTTCTCAACAGGAACCTTAGCGTCTCTTACAGAGACATGATGTCTAGAGCTCACCCCCGCTCATGGCGCTCCTTCCTTCCTTTCCAGGGCACTGCTGCAGAAAGAGGTCTCTTCCACGCAGTAACACACGAACGCCCCCGACCTCAAAAACTACCTCCGCTCCAGCTCCAGGGAGCTGTGTTCACAAACAGGCTTCGCAGCTGCTTCATACGAGGCTCCCATCCCTCCTCCGCCAACAGTTCAGTTCTTTGTCAGGACCCAGGTCTTGGAAAGCGTGAGCTTCACTCTCCCCCACAGGAAGAATATCCTCAGGCTCCTCAACTGAGTCCTGCCAGCTCTCTTGAAGGGGCAAGAGGAAAATGAATCTCGTTCTTTTTTATTTGGAAAACACAATTAAAATCTTCTCCTCCAGGGTTATGTGAAAGACACACTGAGTTAACCTAATTGGTCCCTCTCAGATACCAATCTTTAAAAAAATAAAAACTGAGAATAAAGAGTAAATTCTCAACCGGGAGAGAAGTTGAAAATTATAACTTTTGGATATGGAAGTTAAAACACCACAAAACACACATAAATAGTAACAGAGTGATGAGGAACAAAAGCAAGTAACAGAAATGTTTTTGAAGTATTTTCTTTCAGAAAAAAATGATGATGGAATTCAGTTTTTCCAAGGACACTTTTCTGGACAGAAACCTTCCACAAATTATAATCCTTACGAGTCTTTTTTATCACTTAATTTCCAAATATATTGGCACCAAAGTACTATTACTGTTTCATTACAATGCCACCTAATTATGCCAAGGAAAGTAAGGTGCTAAGTCACTAAATGAGTTACCAAATGTTGAACATTTCTCAAAAATTTTGGGATTTTTTTTTAATTTTGAAAGAAATCTGTTGAAGTCCAAACAGGCCACAGCCAAAAGACCAGATTACTTTTTTTAAATTTATTATTTATCCTTAGGAAATTATATGGAGTAATGATGTTAAGCATGTTGCTTTGTTCGACTGAGGTGTTTAGTTATTTCAAACTGAAAATGTCAAGTTGAAAATGTCCTTTTTCTCTTGCTTATCAGTTTTTAAGAATTAGTCAACCAAATCAAGTAACTGAAAAAGAAATTTCACTCTTCTTATGAGAACCAAAACTTCTTCACATACCCAGAAACAAATGTTAAATTCCATTTTAATCAAGGCAGATCAGTTTACAAGGATGGATTACTATCAACATGATCTCTGAAAGTAGTAATAATTTGGTTCTGTTGTAAAATTTGTGGGGCTGTATCATTGTATTCTGTTGCTAAATTTTATATGTATTTGTGTTATGATTTTATTAATCACAGTTAAAAACAGAAAATCTACAAAAAAGCAAATGTAAGTGGTACTTCGTCTATAAAAGGTTTTATTTCCTTTTACATAAACCAAAAGTTGAAAAAAGCCTGGCTCCCAAAGGATGCCAGTTGACGAATATGTTTTGAATTTTCAGGCCCAGATTTTGTCCAGAGTAGACATGGTTCATGGTTACTGCACTCACTGTTGTCTTTGCCTCTTCTGGCGATGCCAATGCTTTATAAATAAATGGATTACATTTGTATACATGAAATTCATCACTGAAGGTAAAAATAAAGAAACCAAATATCTGCTTCATCCACATTTCATTTTCCTATATAAAAATTTATTTCCAAACAAAATACTGATATCTTGAAAAAAGGTTTAGCAAATAATTTCTACATATTTATACTAGAAGTTTAGAATACGTTTTAAAATATGTGTTTCCTTGGATAATCTGTTTCTATATCTAATTACTATTCTAAATTTAATCATCCATTAGTAAATGTGTTGAAAAAGTATTCATTATGAATAGGTGCCTTGTTAGTCAATAGTTTTGGGGATTGTGGGGAGAATGTGATTTATGTGATTGCAAAATTCAGTCTCCTAATCCTGGTGATTTATGTCTCACTGGATTCTGCAACAGGTACTGGCTAGTTACAGGGCTGATTTTGAGGATATTCGTGCTACTTCAGAGTCCGGGACAGCTATAGCATGAAACTAGAGAAAAGTCTGTCCTTTCTACCCGCCATCCCCTCTCCTAGGGCTCCACTCTCTTCTGGAACACTGAGGATTGGTTCTGAGTATCTGGAGGCAACTATCTGGCATGAATGGTAACAAGCTCTTAAAAGACACTGCTAGCAGTATCTTTAAGTGTTTTGTGGGCAGTGGTTGTGAAATTGGTATCAGAGAAGAAAATCATGGTGGATGTCTTGTAGCAACTGTGGCAAAACACCCATTTGAGGACTATCTTGGTGGAAATTCAAGTGGCATAACTGGATGAAGGAACCATAGATATTCTATTAAAATCAAATGGATCCAGTGTTATGAACTAATTATCTATACTAAAAATAAATTAATGTAAATTTGTTTTTATATATATTACTTCAGCATTTATTTGTTTGTTTGTTTTTTTGGAGCTGGGGATCGAACTCAGGGCCTTATGCTTGCAAGGCAGGCACTCTAACCGCTGAGCTAAATCCCCAGCCCTACTTCAGCATTTAGATGAACCAAAATCTTAACATCTTTACGAACTGAGTATCTATAATATGCAGTATGTGTGAAATAATTACATATCTATGATTAATATTTGAATGTGATACAGGCTGTTTCCTCTCATAAGCTTGGCTGATTCAATATTAGAAACAGCTTAATTTATCTTTCTTCTAGCTGAGCATCACTCCTAGGAGAACAGGACTAAGTCTGTAGTATTCACTGCTGCCATATAGACAAAACGAAGCTGTTATGGTTTAGACCTAAAATGGCCCCAAGATTCTCATGTATTTAGAAGGTGACTGGATCATGGGGTGCTATAATCATCAGTCAATGTGCTGATAGGAAGCGGGATGTTGGTGGAAAATTGGGGCATGACCCGGAAGGTAATAGCTCCCCGTCCCTGCTTCTCCCTTCTAGCTCTGCTTCTTGACCTCCGTGATAGGAGCAGCTTTCTTCTGCCTGGTCTTTCCGCCGTGCAGTTTCTGTGTTGGAGCCAGCTGACCATGGACTTAAACTTCTGAAACTGTAAGCCAAAATACCTCTTCTTTAAGTTGCCAATGTTGGGTATTGTGTCTCAGCAACAAGGAAAATGAGTGAGACAGGGGCAAACACTCAGTAAATATCTTTGGGATGAATGGATGCATTTCTTTTGATCCTAATGAAGCCAAGCTTTATTTCACTACAAAGATCGACCTGATCTGAAATTTTTGCTCCTCACACACGCAATCTTGTTTTTCTTTCTAATTTAGATATCCACTCCCATCATCAGCCTCTAACTCCTCACAAAGCTTAGTTTCCACCAACCACTTTCCATGTATCATCTCTTCACCATCAGGTGTATTTCTTCCAACAATTTGTTGGCTCTGTAAGCATCTCTGAATTCAGTTTTTTCAGTCCTTCCCTACCTATCGGGGCCCTTCCGGCTTTGCCCTCCTGCTTGTAGCTCTCCCCTGCAGTCATTTTACTGCATCTGTCCTCTGCCCCTCTGCCCTCTCTGCCTTTGCGGAACTCCAGTCTTCTTTAAATTCCCGCCTTCATTCAAACTCTTTCACGTCCTGAGACTGAAAAGATAGGTGACAACACTGATTCGATTTCCTTAAAATTTTAACCACTATTGGAGGCAACATGTTTTCCCCACTCCTAATGTTTCTTTCCAAATGAATATAACTCGATTAGCCTAATTCCGCTAATTGCGTTTTAGAAATCAACTGGAAACAAAATTCCATTACTTCAAATTAGATTCCGAGAGAAGAAGGGGGAGAAGAAAAAGAAATGACTGATTTCAGTATTTCTCATAAGTATAATTTAAAAATCAATATTCCCTCAAAAAGGGGTAACGAAGAGTATTTTATAAAGGTATTAGAATAAGTGTAACTTTGGTAATTGGCAGAAAGACTTCAGATTCTTCATCCCTGCCATTAATCTTCCCCGTTTCTGGACTTCGTTATGTAATTTCCTTTGGCCCGTGGGAAGGTAACAAATGCAATTCAAGCAGATAGTTGAAAAAGTGTTTGTCTGTTGCTTTGTAGACTCTTGAGGCCCTGCCTGTGCCATAAGTTTTCTCCTGGAGCAAGTAAGACAGAAGAGGAGCGGAGCTAATTTACCTGAGTCAGCAGCCAGCAAAGCCCGGATGTGAGAGCAGGTCCGGCTTACACTAGAGGAGCCACCCATTTTAAATCACTGACCAACGCGTGCACAAGCTAAATTGATGTTCATTGTTTTAAACGCTGATTTAGGGGTAATTTCTTCCAGCTTAATAATGCAATATAGCTAATACTGTAACTGTTTAAAGATGCAAACCATTACAAATGCCAAAAGAAAGTGTAAACCTTTATAAACGCTAGAAGGTATACTGATTACACACACAACCCACAGTAATACACAAACACAAAGAGAGAGAGAATATGTAAAACAAGCTACATGATGAAAATCTATGTCAGTGTGTGTAACATAAAAATATGAATGAGTGTTGGGGATTAGCTCTGTGGTAGAGCACTTGCCTAATGAGCAGAAGGCCCTAAGTTTGATCCCCAGCAGCCCCCCAAAAATATGAGTGCACTAAGGCCAATATTATTATTCATATCAACAGTTATATAATATCTTAAATTATCTATTGGTAAAATTTTCAACATTCTTAGATACTAATTCAAAAGCAAAAGAAATTAAAGAATGCAGAATGAAAACATCAATCAATAAAAGCCAAAATAAATTAGTACAAAAGAAACAACAACAAAATTTGAATTCTTGTTCCTTAGAAGGGAAAATATAAAAGAATTCTATTGGAAGATAGATTTTGTAATCGATTAATAAGTGATGATGGTGGGGATAGCCTTGCACAACAGAAAATCAGAATTAACAGTCAAAAAAATAACCATAAAAAGATATTTAAAAATAATAATTGAGACTTATTTTGTAGAAATTGATGTAAATTAACTCAAAAATCCAGATAATTTGCTTTCTTCTAAACTAAAAGATCTATACCCTACACAGATTAATTACCATTGAAGAACTAATAGAAGTATTTCAAAAGACTGGATATTTGTTTATTTTAGTTGTTGGCCAAATAGATCATTGTAGGTCAATAAGGCAAAGTTGGTTAATACTTACTGAAATTTCTATAGGTTGTTAAAATCCTTAAATATGGTTTTGAGTTCTTTCTGCTTTAATTCTATCATGTTTACTATGACGATATTAAAGCTCTACTTTACTATGCACCCTGATCTGGGGTGCTTTAAACTCCATATGAATTCTTTTTTTTTTTTTTTTGTAGTAATACCCTTTATCTTTTCGTTTTCTTTGACTAAGCTTAATAAGATAGCTAATTTTTGGTTTGGGTATCCTCGCTATCAACATTTCTATACTTTTGATCCTTTTACGTCCCTGTATTTCAGGTGTATCTGTTGTAAACAACATGTAATTTTGTTTTGATATTTTAATGCGGGTAAAAAAATTTTGTCTCTTAATTGGACTTTAGATCATGTGCATGTATTAAAAGCTTTAATATAATTGTTTTTAATGATACATCTTGTCCCATGAATTTTTCCTGTTTTTGTCTTTCCTTTCATGTACTTTTACGATAATGTTTTAAAGTCTCATAACTTCTATACTACACTTTCAGTTTTAAGCTCTTATATTTCTTTTTGATGTTTCTATAAAAATGGTATTGTGTATCATCATCTTCTCTTTTTTGTTTTCTTTTATAATTTGAATCATGATTAATACATGTTTAGTATGGTTACTCCTCTTCCAAGAAGACAAAGGATCGCATCAGACATTAGTGCTTTGTTATCTTTTTGGGAGCATCACTGAGGTATTTTTTAAATACACCAAACTACGCCTATTTCAAGTGCACAATTTGATAACTTTTTACTTAAGTATAAATACGTTCATGAAACTATTCCCCTAAATAAGATAATGAACATATTCCTCATCTTCAAAATTTGCCCTTGCCTCTTTATAAACTTTTTTTCTTGTTTTTTTTTCCTCACAATAATCTTCCTGTCGCTGAAGATGAGCTTTTAATTCTTTAATTTTATATAAACAAAAATGTAATGTGTTCTATATTCTGTCCTAGTTTCTTTTCTCTGCTCATTTATTTTGGAACTAAATCTGTCTATTTTGGAAATAAATCGAATGTATGACTCAGTATTTTATTCTGCCTCATTACTGAATAGAATCTTATTATATTCTGTAGAACAATTTTTAAATCCTGCACTTGTTTGCCATTTGGGTTCTTCACAGCTACTGCATATCAAGCTTCAGGTGCCCATTTTTACATGGCGTATGCTTTCCTCTCTCTTTGCAAATTTCTAGGAATTAACTATTTTGTCATATACTATGTGCAAGTTGTAAAATGTGTTCAAAAATAGGCAAACTAATCTATGGTGACAGGTGAGATGAGTAATTTATGTGGAGGGACAAGGGAATTTGCTCGGATGCTGGAAACGTTTCTGTCTTGACCCTGATGATATTAAACAGACAACTAGTTGTGTAAAATTCATCTATGTACTTAAGATGTACACATTTTAGTTATGTTAGACCTTCATTAAAAAACAGTAATAATAAAAGCTAAATCACATATGAGATGTTAAGGAAAATTTAACAACCTGGATATTTAATGGCAATAATGAAAAATAAATAATCATCTTCATGAAATAAGAATATTGTCTTAGTCACTCTCATTGTTTCTGAGACATAATACCCAACACACAAAATGGAAAGGAGGACAGGTTCATTTTGGCTCTTGGTTTCAGAAATTTCCCTCCACGGCTGGTAGGCTCAAAGGCAGAAAGAGCAAGCGGAAGGACTTGCCACAGAGGAAGGCCCTGCGTGTCACAGTGGAAAAGTGGCAGAGAGAAAAGGGAAGAGCTGAGGAGGGAGATATCCCATCAGGGTCATGCCCACAGTGACCCACCTCTTCCTGACTATGCCGCACCTCCTGACAGAACCTTTAACTACCCCAATCCCGACCTGCTGACGTGTGTAGAGCCTTAATGAGCCAATTACCCTTCAAACACGTGAGACCTTAGAGGGACATTTTTTATCTAACCCTTAGCAAATACCTATGGTTTACTAGAAAGTATTCCTAACTTCTAGAGACACATATGGATACTTATTAGGAAAAAGATATAATGTCCAGGATTTATTTAAAATAAACCAGTGGTTGTTGTCATAAGTGGAATAAGATTGGTCATATTCATTGTTGAATTTGATTATCTTGAATTAATTATATTTTTTCTCTCCGCTTAGGTATTTTTTCAGTAATAAAACTTTGCCTTGGGAAGGGTTGCTTGATCCAGATTTCTATACTCAGAGTACTAATATTTGGTCTGTCTTCCAGAATAGGTTGATGTAATTTCTCCCCCCTCCCCCCATGCCCTTCCCATTCATAGTAGTAACGGTTGTTATTTATCAACTTCTTAGCTGTAGCAGTTACTGGACTCTGTAATAAATGTTTTATATGTATGAAAGCAAGGTAAATGAATAGACAGGTAGTTATTTAGATAAACAAAAGCATGGACAGACAGGCGTGGTGGCACATGCTTTTAATCCCAGCACTTGAGAGGCTGAGGCGGGAGGGTCTGTGTGAGTTTGAGCCCAGCTTGGCCTACACAGTGAGTTCAAGGCCAGCCAGAGCTACATAGTGAGACCCTGTCTCAAGCAAAAATACAAAGAAAAACAAAAGCATGGATATATTGTTGACTTAAATGCTCACATCTCTCCTGACTTATTTGGCTAGGCTTCATTTTTTAAAATTTCTGAATCTTACAAAGTTTGAACGCCACGGAATTGAAAGCATCAGAGACATCCATGAGTTATTTCATTGATTTAATTGTAAAAGTCAGAGCTTACTCCCAGTAAAGATTGTAAAGCATGAGAGTGGAAGGCAGGAAAAGGCAGAGGTAGCAGCAGTCTACAGATTGGAGGCAGAGAACTGTATAGCTTTTGAGAGAGAAAGGGGGAGTTGGGACCTGCTAGTCTGCTGAGCTGTGTGAGAGCCACTGGAGAAAATGTTTCCAAAAATATTTTGTCCTTATCACAGAGGAAACCTCTCTCTGTTTTTGTTGTGTTCTGCAGTACAGTTTTTAATTTGCTTTTAAAAAATTAGTGGCATTCACCTATAGTGTATAGTGTATTTACTTCTTTATGCTTTCAAGCATCACACTAAAGTTTTTGAGATGATCTGACTTAAAAAACAAAACACATTTTTATTTATTTTTGACCCACAAGTTCTCATATGCATTGGGACACCCTGCTCTGCACACACACTCACCATTGGTGATTCGGGTCACCCTCTGACCCTGCTCTGGAGTACCCTTTGGGGAAGTGCTTTCCAGCCTCTCAACTCAATGCCCTCACGCTTTGGATCAAAATGTACCTTCTCCCTGGTCTTCACTTCTTCTGACCCGCCGCCTAGTCGGTGACCTCCAAGCTCTTCTTAGGAGACAATGAGACTTTCCCTTTTCCCTTGATAGTACATTTTTTTTTTTAAATATGGAACGCTTCACGAATTTGCGTGTCATCCTTGCGCAGAGGCCATGCTAATCTTCTCTGCATCATTCCAATTTTAGTACATGTGCTGCCGAAGTGAGCACAGATAGTACATGTTTTAAAATAGCTTGTTTTACTTCATTTCATTGTCAGTAAATTTTCCAGTTGAATCACCATTTTGAGGAATTCCAATTATGAAATTTTGTGGTTTTCTGATTTTATGAAAAAGTACTGCTTCATAGGAGGAAGTGATGCTGGAGGACAGTGCCCCCAAAGAATTGTATTTCTGAAGGACAAATGGATCTTTTGGATTCACAAACTATATACTTCTCCAAAAAGAAAAACACATGACTCCAACTAGATTTGTGACTCAAGTCTCTGTGCACGTGCTCTTAGCTAAATCAGCTTGGGGAATTGGTTTTTTAAACAGCAGTAAGAAAGCTGGTGCCATGTCACTCAAAAAGCTGGAAGAAACTCTGTGGGCTTCAGGGCAGTTGCCCGAATGGCAGTGCCTGCTGGGAGTGTTCACTGTCGGGGACCATGATGACCCTTTCACAGTTTCAGGGCAATTGTTACCTAGATGTTTCAGTTTGGTCCTAGAATCTACCTAGAATCCACCTAGATGTTTGTTTGGTCCTTTTTCATAAGACTTCATGGGATGACTGAATAATAAGAAAAAGTAGACATGGTCGCTAAATTTTCCTAAATTTTCTGAATGCTCCTAGAAAGGTGAGCATTCTGTTTCTAAAAAAAAATTTCTTCAACTGAAAAATGGAGCAAAATCTGTTCATGTCGCAGGCTGAGTCATTCGTTTAAACTTTACTTGTGGTCTCATTTCAGTGTTGATTTTTTTTTATGGTTTTGCACTTTGCTAACCAAACCTGAATGACCTGAGAGCAGAAACCATATTTGCCCAAAGCTTGGTCAATAAATCTTGAAACACATAGTTGACAATTGAAACACTGGTGTTGAATATTTAGTAGTAAAGACAAATCAACTGATTTTATGTGTGTCTAATGGTCAGAGAATCATAAGAGTGGTAACAGATAAGGTGTACCAAGAATAATATGAATAAAAGCTTTATAGACATGAAAGTTACCAAAAGGTTTAAAAGAGAAGCCTTTGGATTGGAACAAATGAGGAACAATGATAATTTTAAAAGAAGCAGTATATGAAAAATATTAAATGTGTGTTCAGAATCAGACTAATATGGCAGAGAGAAAATATAATTACTTAACAGTGTGTATTAGAAAAGGAAAATACTCATAATAATTAATAACAAAGTCAGATTATCCAAAAAGATAATAAATTAACTATGTCAGAACTGTAGTGCTATGTACAAGGGAAGGAATGGGTGAGAACTGAGTTTTCATAAGACAACTTCAATCATTAGAAAAACAAAGGAAATTCAGATTTACTGAAGTTTAAATTCAGTGGCCGATAGCCTATCTTTTTCTGAAACTTGATTAGAAGAAAGACATATTTCCGAAGTCTGAGTTTTCGATCAGTATAATTAACTTCAAAAAGTGTTGACAATAAAATTGTAGTTAGATAACTGTAATTGGCCATTCTCTGTATTCCATTGTATGACTTTTACCTTAACTTGGTTTGAAATTCATAAAATCAGAGTCATTTCTTTAGTCAAGAAAACTGACTTCATTACTTACAAAGGCATAATTCTAAGATTGTGAATTCCCTCCAAAGTATTTATGCACAATATTATTTATTTTAATTGTCAATATTTACATATTGATTCTATTTTTCTTTTTTCTAATTTAGGCATAAGTTGATGGTGAAATTCAGAGTGCATATAGAGTGAGAAAAATCATGAGCAGAAATATTTTAGTTGTCGATTCACGAAGCTGGAGATACCATCAGAAGCAAACATTAGCGGACGGCATGAGGAGCGTATATTACATAGGGCAACTGTTTTAAGTATTTTGTTTCTATAAATTAACTGTACACTGCTGTAAGACATTCCACATCCTGAAAATGAAGCTAGAAAGTATTTTCCTTGTCATTCCACAAGACAGCTTCTGTGACACCATAGAATTCTGGACTTAATCTCTACCAGTTACATGATTGATCTTCTGTTTTCTAAACTGCTATACAAGGGGGATCAAAAAATGTGTTGTGTGTTTAATTAAAAAAAAAGTATTACAGCAAAAGACACATTGCCAGAAATCCCTTCCAATACTCCCTGTTGCTTCAAACACACTTATAACATCATTCTTAACACTTTTGGAAGAAAGTCTAGAAGTCCTCTTTTATGAGTGTCTTTATGAGTTGTGATAAAAAAAATGGTGAATGCTGCTGCCAAGTGCCATGTCATGGGAAGGCACGCTGATAAAAACATTATGGTGTGTCGTCATCCTGCTTATTCAGTGGATCTGGCATTATCTTGCTCTTCCCTAAAGTCCAAATGACTATGAAAGGTAAACATTTCGAATCAGTTCAGGATATCGACATGGCCATAACATATAAGTAAAGACCCTCATTGAAGAGGACTTCAAGAACTGCTTCAGAAAGTGACAAGAACAATGGACCGCTGTGTTCAAATCAGGAGGGAGTATTTTGAGGGAGATTGATAGTAATGTGTCTTTTATTGTAATAGTTTTTTTGTATTCATACTCTCAGCATATTTTCAGACCACCCCTTGTATTTGTGCCTGAAGGAAGGAATACATTCAACAAGGAAATTTAGGAATGGGTGCAAAAATAATAAAATAAATACATAGGAAAAAAGAAAATCGTTTTAGAAAAAAATGCCAAACTCCATATTCTCATGCTCGTTTTCTAGTACTGAGGTTACTAAGTGACAGTATCCTATTCTCACAGCTCTGGTTAGACAGTTCAGCATCTCTAAGCTTGACCATTCCTCACACATGCTGTGTTCAATTAATTAGTGGGCAGTTTTATTTAAAATGGTCACATGTAAAATACCCAAAATTCAACTGGTTCGCTTTCTCTGCAACACTAGTAAGTTTGCCACCTCTTAAATTTCTAAAAAGTTGTTCCAATTATATATATAAAACATTTTCCCTATGGTGGAGGTAACTTTGGAAAGATCAGTCTGACCACTTTTCAGATGTAGGACTTTTTGTGCAAAAGGAAACAGGATTCTATCCTGGAATGAGGTGGGAAAGCCATATGAACCTATTTCTGTGGAGGCTGAGATCTCATTTTATAGTGGGTCTGACTTGCAAAGAGACCCCAGTTTTCAGATAAATACCAGAGCTATAGCTTTACTTTTACTTTTAAAAATGGCAATATAATCTATAAAAATTACTGAAATGACTGTTTATATGATATATCCTCCAAGGGAGGAGATTCTAAAAAGCAAGCTAAAATTAATAGAATGCTGTCTCTATTTTCATAGTTTTTCATATAAGGAAAGTCTCAGACTGTCACTATTGAGGATTATCTACTTTATAAATTGTCATTTAATATTAAAGAAATGGCTTTTGTAGGTTCTTAATTTTAGGAAGATATAACCAATTCTTCTTCACAAATAACCTCAGATCCAGAGACATGTAAGTGTTCTAATGGAGTATCTTTTCAAAACAAGGGCACAAATATTTCTAGCTCATTCCAATGTAGACAGAATGATGACAAAAATAGCTTCCTATTTTTGTCTGTTTTGAGGAGCCATTTTTCTTCTACTGAAGATGTAAAAACATGAATTTATTTGCTTTCAAGAAAAGCCAAAATTATGATTTCCTTAAACTAAAAAATTCCATATTTCATTTTGCAAGTACACACAATCTCTCTTATCCAGTTACTGAATTTCTTTTTTTTAATAGATTTTTATTACAATTTATCCAAAATCACACAAACTTACAGGCCATTACACAAGCTTACACACCACAATACATTGTGCCCTTTGCACATGACAGCGAGCAATGTAAACAACCACGAAGATGCAACATTAAGTCACAACTACATAAAGTTACTGTAGTACCTAGTGAATTTCTTTCTTATCAATCCCATGTAAAATTCTTCAAGGATTTGTAGATCCTTTTATTCAAATTTTAACAATACTAAAACATTGATGTGACTTGGGAACTTGCTGTAAATGCAGAATCTCAACTTCTAGCCTAGAGAGATTGGATTATAATCTACATTTTAACAAAATCGCCTAATGATTTGAATGGATACTAAAGTGCAAAATGGTGTTGTGTTGTTCATAATGGTAGTGTGAAGAAGGAGTCTGATTGGGGCATTTTTAAAAATCTGATTAGGTAAGTGGATTTTAAGCATGATTATTGGAAATGAATCATTTTGTAGATATAAATAAGTGAAATCTGGCTCAAGTATTACTACTTAAATGGTTGATCAATTTAGTTAAACTAGCTTATATGTTGTTTCTTTATTACTTGCTCTTTAATCTTCAATCTTTTTGGAGTTAAAAACTTAACAGTTATATTTTGAGTATTTTTATACTATAGATATCATGCTTCTTTGTTATAAATTAAAAATTTAGAAGAACATTAAGAGTCTCAGAGAAAAGTGATCCAAAATATATTGTTCGCTAACCTTCAGTAATTATGTAAGACTTGAGAAAAAGGTGCTGACTGGGAGAAATATGGAGCAAAATCTGTTTTTATTTTTTTTTTAATTTTTAATGTTCACAACGGCCCCTGCTCTGTAGCTTCCGCCCAGATGGATGTACACAATATCCACAAAAGATGAAGCATTATTGTTCTTTTTTAGCACATTTTTGTAGTCACAGAAGTTGAATTGCCATATGAGTGAGACACCGAATAAATGTTACCTCAAAACTTTTCCTAGCCTCAATGCACAGCACAGCAGTGTAGTGTAATTTCCTATTCTTTGATCGGTTATGTGTACCTTAAGACAAACTCTGTCTCAGCTTTGGATGTACGGACTACAAAATCAGTCGAATCCTTTGCCAGATCTAAAATGGAACAGCTTTGAGTGTAACATGAGTGAGAAGACGGACCATCCTTCATCTTGAAGGTTACAGAAATTAACTCACTTCAACCTTGTCACTGTAGATGAAAAGAAAGAGAGGAATTTACGGAAATGCATATTTTGCTTGTAAGTTTGTTATGCTCACCTCTACTTTCTATTCCTGAAGATACTTGATAGTTGTTTCTGTTAAGAATTATCCCAGTTTTCATTGGTGAGTTTTGCGGCTGCTTGCAGTTCCTGGCAGACAATACCATTTAAAGCTGTGTAAGTTTAAAATGTTTTCCCTAAAGTTTCAGTTCATATTGAAAACAGACACACACTATTGAATGTTTAAAGAAGAATTTTCTTTTCTGGCAAAATTTTTGGTGTTAACACAAAATACTATAGAAAAAATTACATAAATTGCATTTAAGTTTTCTTTTTATGAACTTAAAAATCCAAAAAAAAAAAAAGATAAAAGTAAAGAGAAAGATGGAAGAGAGAAAGGCGACATGAAAGAGGAGAAAACCCACTACTATTTTAACCAGGGTTTACCTATACTAATTTTAAGTACATAATTATTAATAATCTATGAATTTTCCCAAGGAGAAATGTCTAGTAAAATTTAAGTTAAACCAGTAGAAAAAATAGAAAGAGTACGTGTTTTACAAACTAATACAAAAATGTAAGATTTTATATATACAGACATATGTCTATATATATGTATATGTGTACTAAATCAAGGTAAGAATTAAATAGGGGAGCATTAAAATGTAGGAAAGCACAAAATAAAATATCAGAAATAACTAAAACACTAGTGATCCTAATAAATGTAAATTAAACATAGCATTTTGAAATTTATGTTCCATAATTTTGTAAAAATGATTTAGCTACATGCTATTTATGGGAGATACAATTAAAATAGGAGAAAACGAAAAATGAAAACATGTTGAAGACATATTGTAAAAATTGTTTTCAAAAATACTACAAACTACAAAAAGGAAGCTGGGAAAAGTTATGTCAATATGAAACAAAATGGATGTTAAGAAAAAAGAGTTATTAGAAGAAAATAAAGTCATAAAATGACATTTTTAATGCCGTAAGATTTAATTACAATTCAAAATGTTTGTACATCAAATTAAGGAGCCTTAAAGTATTGCAGGAAACCTTAAGGAAAAATTGAAAAATCCATTAACTTAGAATTCATTGCAAATTAGGATGGCAATATAATGCAATACGAGTATCTCAGCGATGTTGCATTGCAGTATAAATAGCCAATACAGCCTGTCTCTGTGTTCCTCATACTTTAATAGTGTTCGTATGAGACTTAATTAGAGACCACAATGAAATGCAGATTCTGATGGACTGGAGGTAGTGTGGAACCTAAAGTTTTGCAGTTCTAACAAATTCCAATCTGACTGTGATGCTGAATCGGTGGCGACAGTTTGACAAAGAACGTTTTTAAAGGATAGTGGAAAGAACACAATCCTTTCTGTAAGAGACTCACTTCATTACTGACACACACGGATTCCTGGGGAATGGCAAACTGTATGGTTCCTTGTATCCTGAAAGAAGTAGAATGGGCGAGAAGGAGAACTGAGGAGAGGTATACAGATAGATCTCTGTGAGCAGACATGAAGAATGTCACCTAAGTGACAACAGAAAGTGTCCATTGCAGAAGAGATGGTGAACAACTGAGTGGGGAATACAACTTTTCTGGCAGATGTCAGCGGGTTTCTTCTTGACCACTTCCATGTTTGTGCAGAATGGCCATGGCAATGGGTCAGTCACTTGGGTTCTCTCTCAATAAGCTAACTAAACAGAGTAACTAGCTTGTTGGTAAGCAGCACTGATACTGAGTCCTTGACCTGGAACGCTCTTATAAAAAGACCAAGGAGGCCCTCACAACAAGCCAAATGCATGGGATCACCTTCAACGCTGAAGGCGCAGCAATGTGAACTCAATAGAAGTGAAACCCATCCACTCCGAATATGATTTTCTTTCCTTACTTGCAGTACTTCTGCCAGTAATACCATCCAAAAGTTTAGGAGATGTCTTTTAATTGACAAATGATGGATAACTCATAATATGTCCTCAGTGGAAAGTATATTTTATGATAAAATTGTGGCATCGATAGGTACTTGGACAAAGGACAGCAGAAGAGTTCTATTATAGTCTGTTGAAAATCCATTTACAATAGGAGTTGAAAACATTTTTCTTATAGCATCATGTAGTAAATAATTTAGATGTCCCATGCCAGAGGGTCTATATCACATTACTGATTCTAAAGTTATAGCAGGAAAGAAGCCTGAGATAATACATGACTGAAATGCAGTACTGTGCTGCAATAAACCATAAAAAAATTGATGGGGCACATTTGGCCCTTTGAATAGTTTGTTGATCATTGAGCTACAGCATACTTTGGGAATGACACTCTATTATTTGCAGGGTATACAGCATATGAAATAAACCAATAGCTGTGTACTGAATAGTTCCTTACCCAGGAACAAAGTGGCAAAAATATTATTATCTTACCTCTATTTTAGTAATTTAACTATGTGTTATGGCTTGTATCTAGATGTTCCCCCAAAGCCTTATGTGGTCATAGGCTGGGAGTTGTGAAGGTGGCTGGATTAGGGTGTATGAATGTGGATTAAGCAGCAGATGGGTGTGGGTGGCACCAATCAGTAGGCTTGTAGCCCGGATGGAATATAAAGGACAGAAAGAAGGCAGACTCGCTGCTCACTGCTTGCTGCTTGCTGCCTGCTGCCTGCCTTGTCATGGACTGTTTCTCCACTGCCATGTCCCCATGCCATGCCTCCCTGCTTTGGAGCCAGCTGACTATGAACCGAAACGTGTAGAAATTGTGAACTGAAATAAACATTTCCTCCTTTAACTTTAGAGTATTGAGTATTTTGTCTCAGTAACGAGAAAAGCAACTAAGACTCTATGGTATGATTTATACTTCTAACACTTGCAGTTTAACATTGTTTGGTTTAAGGTGCTGGTTCTAAGGTATTGAAACTTCCAATACAAACCAGCATGGACTCTACAGAAATGGAATCTATGTTTATCATGATTGTCTTGGACTCATGTTCATGAACTAGGAGGCAAAGAATAGAATATTGTACTGGCAGAAATAAATATGACTCTCATAAGGGATACTAGTGTCTGCCAGACAATAGATGTACTGCAATATATATAATACCTCCATTTCCCATGAAAATTTAAGCAACTATCACTTCACCAAGATAATTTAATCAAAGGTTCAGACTTCATTCGGATGAATGGATTATGCCACAGAAGTGAAGTCTAGATCACTATAAGTTTTGAAGAAGGCAACATCTAGAATAAATTTTGGAGGAAGGGAATTATGAACATCAAATATGGTGATGTATATTAATTCAGGTTTGGGAACTTATTTCTATACCCTCTGGGAATTTTGTGTTTTGTAAAGATCACAGGTGAATAACACCATGAATATTCAGCAGCGACAGAAAATGTAAGCTCATGGACGAATATGACTGATGCGAAAGAGGTACTAGATCAAGTTTTTTGTTGTTCTCAATATCACCTGACTTAGCAGCACTGGTGGTGGATGGTTCTTAATTTTTGCCCAAAGTGGCTCACTTACAGAACATGCTACATTACTTCATTTTCTGTCTGGATCTCTTCCAATGAAAGAGGTTTGATTTTTGCAGATTTGTATAGATGATTCCTTAGAAAGGATGCTGAATAAAAAAAATGCAGAAGTAATACATAAAAGTGAAAATGTGAAGTTAAAGTATTGGAGAAAAAATTGTGCTGTTTATAATGAATAGTATTTTTTCACGTCCAGTCCAGCCTTCTTCTACAAGCACATCTCTCAAATGCCTTCAGGATACAATTCTAGAATGTACATTACACACGCTGCAAGACCTGGAAGGTGAAAGTGACACAAAGATCATCACAGCAACCAGAAAAGTTCGAGGCATTCTGGTAGCCTGGCCAATGTGGCTGGCATTAGAACAGTGTCCTGAATTCGAGAGGCAGCTGTGGTCTTGTAGTAGTGATACAAGCATCGCTGACCAGACCAGTGAATTACAGATAGTATTCTGTGACCCTTAATTTCATAGTTCAGTGGTCACACCGACTTCTCCTTCTGCAGACCTTTTTAATGAATATATTAAATACATTTGATATATCTCTTGAATGAGTGTCCATTTCCACTGACATCTTTCAGGGAGAAAGTAACTTACTGCTGATTGTTTAATTTCTCTTCATTTTAAATAATCTTGGGCTTGTCGATTTTCCCACTGAAACTATTTTTAATTGAGAACAGTCTTTCTCAATAATCAAATACATTTGTTTCTTGGGGGAGACCTCAGTAAATGCTGAATTCTACACCTCCACTGTTTCCTAAAGTTATAACAGTAATGTTCTTACTTAAAGACCATCAAATAAAAAATCCAACTTAGGTCAAAAAAGGAAAGTAGTTGTATCTTAGGCATCAAGTCATCTTGGTTGGTGTTACGCCAGACTTTAGCCTGGATCTGCCAACTATTCATCTTTCTGAGTGCCACAGCTAATGCGTTTGCCAAACATTCCAGGTGTCAATTGCTTTTCTTATGCTTTGTTGGAAAGGATAAAAAGAAACTCACTAGGAAATATTGCCAATTAAGAAAAAAGCTTTTCTAATGAGAATGTTTTATTTTCTTCTTGAATTCCACCGAGTCCCTGGCTTTCAAATTTTTATATGTTTTACAGATTCAAAGATTATTTTCCAGCTTGGAGTGTTTTCAGTTTGGCTATATTTGAATATGTGCATAAGAAAATATATTTATTGGACAGATCAGTGCTGTTTACTGCCATATCCTCATCCCGTCATAGGAAACTCCTTCGCTCCCACCACTACTTGAGCAAAACCCCAGGCCTGTCCCTGCTCTGTACCTCATAATCCAACTAAAAAAAAAAATAGCAAATCTATAGGCGTCACCTGGCCCAATGGTAGGTATCGTGCAGAATAGGCAAATATCTATAAAATTTTCTGGTGATTAAAGATCTTCCCAAACAGGGAACGTAATGTTTAACCTGAAGTATCACGCAGACTTCCTCAGGAATTTGAGTGATTGCCAGTTTACACGTAGCTGGAAAAGTGTGAAGACCAACAGAGTTTTGCAGAGAAAGTTGAATTATTGTACCTGTTCACATTTGTCTTTATAGAAAGTGTATGGATTTTAAAATGGTTATTAAAGCTATTTAGTACAGATTTTTAATGGATCATATATGAAATATAATACATCTTCTGAAATACCATTTGGCCGATACAGGCTTAGGATATTGCCTTTTTACTTAAGATGCCAAATAAAACTACTTATAATTTGGTTCCTAATACTTATAGTTAATTTCCAATAACTTCAATCAATTGGTACAGTATCTTAGTTAGATATTCTGAATCCATCATGCTGTCAGTTACTCACATAGATACTGCATAATAATGCAACATTTTCATCCTATGCATAAAATTAGCCACAACCCATTTGCGTATACGCAAATATTAGACATGGCCGGCACATATTTAAGTAACTGATGTAAGATACATGCATGTGCATACACCAAAACACAAGAAATGAAGACTGTTTCTGCATTGTTTTTATCTGTGCCATGTCTTCATGCCAATATCTGTATTCTTGTTTACATCACTGGACATACATCCTATGTATCTCACATTCAAATTAATTACAAGGGTGACTTATTCTCACTGAAATGAAATACTTTATTTAAATACGTGCTTTCTTTCTGAAAAGTTTGCCTATTCAGCTAAGCACACACTGCAAAAAGCTATGTGGGAACAATGGGGGTCCCAGTCTCGACTGCCAGTTCAGTTTAATCAACTCTAGAAGGAAATGGAGTGACAGTTTTCCAAACCATATCACACGCATAGTCTTATCAAGTAAGTTAATCCTGTCCAACCAAATGTTACTGTGGAAGGATAAAAAGGATCCTACTTTCTAGCAGCCAACGGGATGACTTGGAAGACAAAAACATATATAAAGAAATATAATACAAGCCAGGTTATGATAAGAATTAAAATAGAATTAAAGGCAAATTACAAAAGCAAAACAAAAGAATGAAAGATTATTTTTGACTGGAATGTATGCCAAATCTCACAAGATACGTGATTTGAATTTTATTTTGAAGGATGTGGGGAACTTCATTGTTTTAAAATTTGCAAGCAGATAACATATTTTAACTTTGCTGACATGAACTTTTGCACTATTTCGGTTTTCACTTTCAACAAATTTCTGGCTGACAGCCGTCGTGTACCCTTCCTATATTCATAGATGACCCCAAATTTTGCAGAGTATCAGTTTTTCCTCTATCTTTTCCATTTACAGAGACTCTCACTGGATAATATTTTTAAAAACTACAAAAAGAGCTTTAAGACATTTATACTCTGTTTCCTTTGTATTTTTCATGATTCAATTCAAATTGTTGGAAGAGAGTATCATTCTCATATCTTCTAACTTAATATTAATAAAATGACCCATGAACTAAGTAACCTACACATAGCTTTTATTTCCAACTTTAAAAGTTCATATTTGATTCATATTTACAGGTCCCTTTTATGGATGTACTACATATTTTTTGTATTTTTGTAATTCAATAGATTGTTTTGAGTCAAGAATTCTACATTAATTGCAAGAGAACATTTTCTATTGTATTGTGACCTGTGCTTATCTGTATAGAGGAAGAAAAAAATAAAATGATATTCAAAGCAAAACTTGAGATCATTCCAGCAAGAACATTGCTTTTGTCAATTATCTGAAATTTTATTCCAAAGAATTATAGATTTATTATTCAGATAATTTCCCAAATTATCTAAGCCTTTGTTTTATTAGATGCTGAAGAATATCATTAATTCTTCCAAGATATAATGATAGCATTTAGGGCCTTATTGCAATGCATTAGGCACAAGCATACAATTATCTTAAACTGTATTGGATTGAATTTTAAATTCAATTATGCTGTAAGTTTTATCATCACAGATAAAATACTAATTTTCTTTATCTGTGCTTTGTAATCTTCTTATGGAAATTCTAAAACATTGTTTCTCTCCCTTGGGCGTCTTGCCATATTATATTTATATAGTCTCTCTGAACAAACCTATTGTTTATTATTATTAATATTGTTTAATATATTCTAAATGGTAACCTACTGACTTAATAAATTTTAGAAATCTCCCTGAGCTCCTCATTACTACCAGAAAGGAGCAGTTGTAGAGAAGAATAAAGCTTATTGATGTGTGCAGCAGTACACAAGGCGCCAAACAATGTACAGAACTAAACGCCAAGATCTGAAAATACTGCTATCACAAAATTAATGCTTCCATTTTAATATAATTTCTATCTAGATTCATTACCAATAATTTTAGCCGTATTCGTCCACACTATTGAAGTACATTATGGGTAAACTGAATACATTTAGTACTAGCATAACCATGTATTTCACAAAGCTTAATAGACAACCCTTTGTGTGTTATTGGAAAATAGTTCTTTATTAAATTTGGTTTGTCAGAATTTGACATTCCCATATGATACAGGTAATGTCAGGAAATAAATGGCTTTTGACCATAATCTGACTCACAGTTAGGCCTAATGAAACTCCAAACTATGTTTTTGATGTTTCACTATTTTTTTGCATAGTTAACACAGATTTCCTAAGCAACAGCAGAATCCCCATAGAAACTCCCTAGGCAGAAGCTCTTGTAAGTCTGCCATTGTAAGTAAATTGCAAATCAAAAATAAATGAGCTTCTCAGTCTATATAGAGAAAAGGAGCACAAAAAGAAAATAAAAACACTATACCAAGATGCATCACGTACAGGTACAAAATAAATGTGATGAATGTAACCATTATATGTAAAATGTACCAATACATGTTCTTGGTTTAAAATACAATAAAATAAAAATAGAAAAAAAAACACTATAATAAAAGGTATGAGAGTTATGATTTAAGACAAAAATTACATAATTTTTGGTTACATATTATATGAATAAACATTTATGATAATAAGATATCATTTGATTTTTTTCAAAAATTATGGTATATGCTTATTGCAAAAGAAAAAAAAAACTCCTGGAAACAACCAGTAAATTATATCAACTGTAGACTAATACTAAAAACACATTAGAAAAGGTTCATAATAGTTCTTTTACAACATGGAGGAATTCAGGCAGGTTGTTTATGTTTTGTTGAAATTGCAATGAAATTGTGCAGTGTGAGAAATGGTAGGATCTTACAGCGCATCCAGGTGGATTTCAAGCGTGAGATAGAGAAAAAGCAAGAAAGGAATTTTATCTCCAAATCCAAGCCCAATTTTCCTTCTTCACTTCATAACACTTTTAGGGATGCAATCAGATATTCCTACAGGTACAAGGGACACATGCAACCTGTGTACACAATTGAAAGAGTTAAGTATACTAGCAGTGGAATAGAAGTAATTCTGCATGGTTCATTGTTACCAGTAAATGATACATACTAATTTAATACATATGCATTCTGGACGTTCTTTTATCTCCCCACCTCTACCAAATATCATGAAAGCCATTGTGTGTGTGTATGTGTGTGTGTGTTTGGAAGATGTTACATATTATTTTAATACTTAGGCATATATGTACTTGATAATTGATCACATTAAAAGGTTCAATTGACAGATGATTGCTACATTTTTATTGACTAGAAGTATAGTAATACAATATATCTGAGGATACAATTTCAAAAACTGAAGGCTATTCCCAAAATTAATTTTGACGGCCTGATTTTTTGAATTTAAAATTGAATTCCTAGCAAAGCAGTAATCACATTAAACATATAGGACACAGAAGATAACCCTCCGGGCTGCGGTCGCTGCTGGTCATGACGCTGCTTCAACTGTCATGACACATTCGTACACAGCGATACGGTGAACCTTTAAGAAGGGAAACAACTTGTGACAGTTCTGCTGACATGTCTCATCTGATGTAGCCAAACATGTCAGAACAACCACCTTACTACCTGATTTTTATTTATTTCACAGATGTGAAAACTACTCTATAAAGTATAGAAATGGACCAACTTAGAGTACTCGGGGGGGTGGTCGTGGCGGGTGATGTAAGATGACATCATTTTGCTTAACAGCTACTCGTGTTTAATAATGACTGTACACTTGTTAAGATCCCCATAAAATGAACTTGTAACATTCCAATTTACATTTATTCATCGCTCCCAAGTTAAGCCCTATTCCTTAAAAATATCAACCAATCTCTTAACCGATTTCCAAAAAGTATTTTTTTAAAAAGAGCAATGTACATGCCCTTTAGCTTTTTAGAAATTTTCTTATTTTGACTCTGATGATCCAGTATGATGTAATGTAGGCAAATCTACCTCTCTGTTTTCTGTCATTCACTCTGATGTGAAATTCATCCCTGTACACAACACAATTGTTTTCCCAGGATTTCCATGAATGGAAAAGGGGGAAAAGGTATATTTAAAAATAAGAAGCAGAGGGAAAGCAATATTAAGTGTTATTGAGGTGAAGAAAATGAGTGATTGCATGACTTCTCATTGGCCCTAAGTGTCCATAGTGTGTTTTACTCTCATAGTCATGACAACTCATATTGGAAAGAGAAATACAGAGCACAATATATATTTTAAAAACAAAATAAACAAAAGCTATTTTTTAATCTATCAATAATGCAGAACATTTACCTTGCAAAATCATCTGCTCAAAAACATTTTGCATGGATCCTGTGCATGGATCCACATTTTACAAGTATTATTTTACTTCCTAGTTACAGCAGTAATAAAAAATGTTGGTATATATTTGAAGCAAATATTTGAATGTTTTAAAAGTAAGTCCATAATTTTCACATGCAAAATGTGTGTAATTATATGCTAATAACCAGCAAAAAGAAAATTTCCTGGTAATTAGAGTCTGACTTAACAAACAAACAAACAAAAAAGACAACGCTCAAGTCAAGTTATCTTTGCCAACAGGCTTTTGAGTATCCTATGAAATGCTTCCTCCACAGGAGTAACTGGGACTAGAAATCTTGGCACAACTTAAACAAACATGCTTATGTGTATAGCAAGGGTATGCAGAGTTAGAAATTGCACAGAAATGAAGAAATTCAGTGAGAGATTTCAGCTGTCTCTCCACAGAAGTTTCTTTACTGCTAGCAGGACTGACATTTTTGGATCAGATAGTTTTTGCGCTGTGGAGGGTTGACCCGCGTGTGGTTAAGCAGCATCACTTGTTTCTACCCAGTAGGTGCCAGTAAGTAGAACTTGCCAAGCTCTTCCAACTAAAAGCCTCTAGACCTTACCAGGTACGCCCTGGGGACCAGTCGCGCCACTGAGACCCATGGCCCAGAGCCTGAACACATCCTTTAACTGTATTTATTACAATATGTTTCATTCTCCGCAGTGCCTGCTACTCTCCTTGAGAATAATTCAGATATTGAAAAGGATCATAGACTTTTTTAGAACAAAGCAAACTCTTCCTATTATCTAGGTGCTCTTGTTACTAGGTTCTGAATTTCTGTATCAGCAGAGAAGAGACAGAAATAATTTACTGCCAGGCTTCGCTTGGCACAATTATTTATCTCAGAAGAGTCTGAAGGAAAATCAGCTGTAGTGAGAGGCCACGACTGCTCCCTTTTTGTGTATTCAGACTAGGCAGACCTCGTTACTGACTCCCAGCGGTACCGCTTTACTTAGGCTCAGAATCTCAGCCTCGGGTCTCTGTACCCAAGAAAACATCAAAAGCACACATAGAGTAAATATACACATATACGTACCAAACATACAGAGAAAATACGTATAAAGTGTATATAGTTACAAATATACATACATCTTTAGGTTCAAATAGGAAAGTGATGCTTTATTCGTAGAATTATATATTTTAAAAGCAGTTCATATTTAAGAGAGTCAGATTAGTAGTGGCAATCATAAAAATATAAACAAGCAGAAAACATTATTGTTTTGAGTACTTTTCGTATACTTATTCATTTATTGCTCAACATACTTTTCAAATATTCGTTTATTGCTCAAAGTGAACCTGCAAAATAAGATGATTTTTCTATTTTACAATTGAGAAAACAGAAACACAAGACTACACTGTGTCTCCAGTATTCACACCTGGACGTTCTGGCTCCAGAAATCATGTGCAGTGAATTCCCTGTTCATCCTGCCACTGTGTCATGCTACGTCTCAGTATAAAGTGTCTGAGCGAGCATCAGGAAAATGCTTCACATGAATCATCTTCTTTAACCCTCGCAACAACTGTATTAGATAGGTGTTGGTATTTTCCAAGTATTTGTATATTAGAAAAATACTTAAAATGGAATGGGCTGGGGCTTTATCTCAGGGGTTAGAGTGCCTGCCTCGCAAGCACAAGGCCCTGCGTTCAATCCTCAGCAGCACCTCCCCCCCAAAAAAAGTGAAACTCAAGCACAAAATCTAGGTCTCTTTGAGTTCAGAATCATTCAAACTTATATGTCTTAATTTTTCTCTAAATTTAGGAAAACTCTTTAATTATTTTTAGATTTTTTCCAGATTTAAAGGCCTGCACATCCATAGTCTAATGAATAAAATGCAAAACAAAAGATAGATAATAAGAAATAGAAAGCTAGATCTTCTGTAAAAGTGACCAAAAGATGGAGGGATGGGAGAGGGAAAGGAGGGGTAGAGGTACACATACCGACTCCCCAGGAGAAATATAATCATTACATACTGCAAACATGTACAAATAAAATTAAAATTAAAAAAATAATTTTGCAGGTAAAGCCAGTATATTCATCTATATTACATGAGACATTAAGTTTTAGTGTTTTTATGGCTTTTATATATTACCTAATAGAAAACCCACAATTAGGTTTTCTAAAAAGGAGAAGAAGCATAAAACACTGATTAACTCAGTCTATATAATGAATGGAGCAAAGAAACGAGGCGTAATGAACATGAAAATTGACTTGCCAAATGTTAACTATGAAAGCATATGGATTCCTTTTACTTCTCTGTGATTATTTGCTGGTTAGAAATATTGATGGTTTCAGTTCATAAACTATCTACAGCAACTACTGCATGTTAGTGCTAACAGAGATAAAATTCAGAGATCAAGTGAAATTTTATAGATTTAATGTTCTGTACTTGAAGAAAACTCTTAACATATTATAATTTTAGTTTTATCTCCTAAGAAGTAAATGACACCAGGCCAAATCATTACTAATCTGAACTACTGAGTGCATAGTGACAAAGCAGAGGGTGGGTAGGACCAGAATAGTGGCAGTTATGGCTACTATTACCTGATAAACATTTCAAGATGAAAAACCTAAGTCAAAGAGAATCTTCAGTGTGCCCCAGAGCAACTCGATAGCACAGTTATTCAGAGATGTTTCTGTGTGTGTGTGTGTGTGTGTGTGTGTGTGTGTGTGTGTGTGTGTGTTGGGGGGCATTTGGCAGTAGGTTCAGGCAATAATAGGGTATGTGGTGGGTAGAGGTTTTAAAAATGGTAATGAAACAGAATAAAAGATGGCCCTAGCTTTTATTACCCCTATGCGCTAGTGATTTTAAGCAACACCAATAATAAAATACTCTTCCCTGAAGAGATCTTTGTTCGTTACAAATTCTAAACAGTTCTGTTTCTGCTGTTTGATTATATGTATTACATAATACATAATATGTAATTTATTATATATAATGTATGGTATATAATATATAATATATGCTGTATGATATAAAATATAAAATACAGAGTGCACCAAAAAAGGTATACATCAAGAAAAGAAAAAAATCTATAAATATTTTAATACTAAATTTATTGAAACATATGTAATGGTGTAATATATCATGTAATACAAGTTACCTTTGGCCTCTACAATTACAAGAGGTGCTCAAAGTGGTGGCTATTAGCTTCCAGATATTTATTAGTACAGCAAAATGCTGAAATATGCATACATTTTTGGGAACTCTGTATATAGTATATAATATATAATATTATGTGTTATATAACACACACATATAGGTAAATTGTATGTATATAATATACCATTTAAAAATGCATACTACTTGAAGTTATTTGGAAAGTTCCCAGTTAAATGAACATTTGGAAAAGTGTAGACTTACTTATATAATCTCTTTTTCAAGATAATTTCTAAAGTGTTCAGAATCATTGGATATTGCATCCAGTGTTGCTTATACACCCAACCATTGTGACAGTAATATTATATAACTAATGATAGCACAATAGTTGTAAAACTAGAAGAAACAAAAGTTACTTCAAATTTGTCATTGTATATGACAACTGGAGTTTTTATTTGCTGTATGTATTAGTTACCTTCCTAGAGCCAATGGTTTTCAAGAGAGCAGATTTAATACAGGACATTTAAAAGTTACAACATTCATCCATAAGCCAAATGCAGGAAGAGTGCCCAATGTCTCTCTATGCACTGGAGACCCAAAGGATCCAACCAAGGGCTGGGAGCCCGCAGCACTGTCCCACGTACATCCCTGTCTGCACTAAAGGCTGAAGAAATCTTTACTGGAACCAGGATCCAATGCTCACAGCAGAGATAAAGACCAGAGCGCCCCTGAAGCAACAGCAGCCAGCCTCAATGACAGCAAGTCCCCGAGCTCCTTCTGCAAGGAGAACAGCCAAGTCCCCTTCAGGAGAACCAGCAACAACAGAGCTTCTCCTGGGAAACAGCCTGCGAATATCTTCTGCTCCTGTTCTTATTTGTGTTGTGTTGGCAACAAACCTCAGGTGACTGTTCTATGCCCCAAAACACACCAACTCAGTCCAGCTGGGTGTTCCTGCTCAAGGTCACCATATCTGTCCACCACACCATGAAAACTAGACAATTACCAGAAGTTCAGAATAAAACCCGAAGAAACAAGCACATGGACAGTATTTTGATGTCTGAAATTTCCATGAAATTGTATTTTGTGAATTATTTGTGAACCTGAGGCTTCATGCAAAAAGAACTTTTCAAAATTGAAATTAATAAAAACTTTCCTTTACCCCTGTGAGTGATAATAAAATCCCTTACAAATCTGTCTATGTCATCTATTGGACATAAACATGTGAAGAGTATCAGTTTGATGCAGATAGTGACAGATTTGTAAAGGTTAAGGCTAAAAAATTCAAAGCCATAGCATTTTTATACATTAATGCAATGGGCTAATACATAGGTATGTCTCTCTCTTTTTATCAATGTATACCATCATGTAATTAAAAAGTGTTAGTAAAATACTTTTTCTTGAAAATGTTGCAATATTTTAATTTTTATAAAATTCTACATATGAAGTTCAACAAAAGCAACTTTTCACTTAATTGCATTTATTTTCTACCTATTATATTTAAATCATTTACTGTTACCACTAAAATGATTTTTAGCATAAAAACACAAGAATATTAAACTGTTCCCCTCTGGGTGTTAAAAAAAGGTTATTCTAACATGTCTTTGGACATAACTCTTACTTAGTTGGAAATTAGAAAGCTCACAGCTCATGATGAAGATACAAAGAGTTTATCCTGCAAAGAGCATTTCTTTCTTCAGATGTATTCAGGAAGAGGCTGTGGTCATTTCACTGAGTTAGTGTACGGAAGATGCAAACACAGAAAATTGACTTGGACTAAATGGACTTCCAAACCTTTTTTAAGTTTTAAAAGCAATACATTTCTTTCCTGAGATTTTCTGAAACAAGAGAATAGCTTAATGTGTGTTTGAGAAAGGTAAGTACCTACTGCCAGGTAGACTCTTTTTCCTCTGGTTCGCTGATACTAAACACCTACCTACGCTGTTCAGAAGAATGATCACTATACAAGCTCACAGGCATCTGAGAAAGTAATATGGCAACTACATTGTCTGATGGTTAGCTCAATGTATCTACTTGCCCAAGCAGACTGTATTAAAATGTATTTTTGAGTGTACCTCTGAGGGTGTTTCCAGATAAGAGCACCGTTTACATTAGTGGGCTTAGTAAAGTAGATGTCTCTCCTCAATTTGGGAAGGCATCAACCAATTTGTTAAGGGTCTGAAAACCAAAATTTGTTTGATTATTAAGACCTTCTAACATCTCCTATAGCTTATTATTACCATTCTCACCTATGTTGCTATTTGCAATTCATGATGTTTTCTACAAACGCCAATTAAATTATAGTAGAGTGGAAGGCCTGAAATTATACCTGAACTAATATACTCTGTTGACAGAAGGTGAAATTGGAAGGATTTCACATGGCCTAAGAAGCTCTGTTCCGAGGACAAGCCCCCCAGCTGAGCAACCCTTCTTATCAAGGGATCCAGGCAGGGTTTCTGCTTATCTCTGAGTTTCTGGATTTAGTTCCTTGTCATCCCAAGGAATTGCTGGTTGTTCATTCAGTTCTCAACTGCAGACCCCTTGGGGCAAGCACACAGGCACACAATTTCCTCTGTCGGCAGGCTGTAATTTTATACAACTTATAATCTGCCCACCTTCTCGGCTGCACAAGGACCACTGTTGTGTGTTTGACTGTTCCTATAACCCAAGGGTGGGAAGGTCTTCCTCTCTAGTGCTGTGGACAATGTCATTAAGTAAAAATAAAATATCATAACATTTATAAATACATTTGCCTCTGTTTTATTGGACCTTTTGGTCAGAGATAGTTTAGTCTATTTATAATTAGTTATTTACTAATTTTTTAAAAATTTAAAAATATCACTCAAAATACACTGGTTATCTTTTCAGGTTATGCAAACCTATCTTCTTATGGAATCAGCACAGAGTTTCTCCTCAAATAGAAGATAGGAATTCTTCATGGTAAAAAGGAAAAAAAAAGCCTCATTTGTATGTCTACTCCTGTCTGTTAGGGGGAAAAAATAAGAAAAAATGTGTGTGTGTATATGTGCATGAGCATGTGCATGCATTAGTATGTGTCTACCCATTTTCTGTTTCTGCATTTTTCAATTTTCCTATATCAACTAAGAGTTATTGATATATATTTTCTTACATATTTACATTACTTTTCTGTAGTCTCAGTCCATCTTTTAATACATTATTCTATTGAGATAGATTCATGTATAATTCACAAGGAATCTGCCACATGTATTGCGATTCTCTTTAAAATTCTAA
Source organism: Hystrix cristata (assembly GCA_004026905.1). Lineage (NCBI taxonomy): Eukaryota > Metazoa > Chordata > Mammalia > Rodentia > Hystricidae > Hystrix > Hystrix cristata. Next base: position 411,934 of record PVJO010000001.1, read on the forward strand.
TTTTTAGAAGAGTTTAAATGAATTATTAATTATAGGCCTGGATATGCATGTGTGTGTTTGTGCATATGCATGCATACGTATACATTTCAACTGATTCTCAGTTTTTAAAATTGTAGTGGGTTTTATCTGGGGGGAGTAATTTCCAATTATTATTTTCCTGTATTAGCATTAAGTTTCACATAAAAGACAAAATTCTGCAAATGCTGTGGGCCAATCTGTGTTCTAGACTGAGTGTTACTTGCTTTATTATGTGTGACATGATCAAAGGCAAAAATAATTTGTGTCACCTCAGTTATGTGCAATAACCATTTCACATCAAAAAGCAAACAACCAATCTGACTTTCACTATTACATGGTTCATAAGAAATGTGCTCAGTAGACCTGAAGCAGCAAGGAAGCATGAAATGTAGTATTGTTTAACACTAGATGTGAACTTATTTGAGGAAGGGAAAAGAAAGGAAAATTTAAAAGGAAAGGAGAGGAATATTGGTAGCAAGAAAAGCTGGAAGAAATAGTCTCTGTAATGTTGAACTGCTGTAGGCTGGGGCCTTGCTGGTGATCGTCTGGGCTTCTGCAACACGAAATTGAGCAAACAGTAATTAATAAACTAAAGATCGTAACTCTACTGCTCATCCAGTTTGCTTCAAAACAGCAGGGAGGGTTTGATGTAAAAGAATCTCTTTTATTAAAAGGGAGTCTTGAGAATCTTTAGACAAACACTGTATTTTGATCAAATTTCCCCAAAGGCTGTAAATATCTTCTGACTTGAAAGTTAATGCAGTTTGAAATTTTGTAAAATCTTTGAGAAGAGTTAGGTTTAATATTACCCAACCCACAAGAGGAATATACAAGACAGATAATTACAATCAGGGAATTGTTAAATTTAGAGGCAATCTAAAACTTTGTAAAGGAGTAAGAAATAAAGCGAGGAAAAACTTTTCCTTCTCTAGCTGTAAAGTGCATGACTATAATTAAAATTTAAAACTCTTTTTTTTTTTCTGGAAGTGTTGGGTATAAAGGATGAGGACATCTGTGAAGTGGAGAGAAATATTTTAAAATAATTTTGTGCATGAATTGTTTTCAAAAATGGCAGCTCATTTATTACAAATGAGGTTAAGAGATGCTTCCAGTATTAAAGCTGCCAATTCTGATGTAAATAATGTTTTATGACTGTAATCATTTCATGGCTGATAAATAAGCTAGATGATTATGTAGCAATGTGAAATTTTCCAAAACCATATTGTTTTTCAATAAATGAAGCACAGACAATTGCTTGAGTTAAACTTAAAATTCCATTGTTTGCTACTATATTATATATTTAATTCAATGAATGTTTGTTCCATAATTCCTATTCCTAAAATGCAATTACATTTGACAGATCGGTTGTACCAGCAGTTTAATCTTCGAAATTAAAAAAAAAAATTCATTGCAGTTGAAGAAACAAAATATTCATTGTCATTAGGAAATACAAATTAATTCATGTGAAGCTGAAAAGGAGGGGAAGAGTAAGTGTGTAACAGCAGACTTTCTTTTTTTTTAATTTTGGGAAGGATGTTGCATTTGAGTAGCCACTAGAGGGTTGGTTACTACAGGTATGGTGTTGTTCTGAGTGAGTTTTTGATATCTGGAAGTATCAGGAGGGGAGGAAGTCAAGCTGGTGAGCACTGTGGCTTGTCAAGTTTGGGTGCCAGATGTGATTCTTAGACAATCTGGAGGAAAGCAAGCCTGGGAGAAATAAGTATAGTGCAGTACGATAAACACCAGACTCATATAACCGTGTTCTTCCTTTATGCAAGAGAAAATCCCTGAAAGCTTGAGTAGAAAGAGAAAATGAAGTGCTGATGTCTCGAGGGTTTTATTTTTTTATTCCACTTTTCCTGAGGGATCTCTGTCACATTTAGAATTGTAGGTGTCTGTATGTTAAGGTTTGACTACACGTGTGTGTACTGGCTTGAATTTGAGACCCAAGACTTCTGAACTGGATTTTATGGGAGACATTTTTGATGGAAGTCTCAGACTTGGAGACTGATCTTTTGAAATATTTTCTTGCAAATATATTAAAATTTGTCACTTAAAATTCTTAGATCATTTGTCAATTTACTTTGCGCCATTTGAAATTAAAAATGGAACATGTTGGTATTTTATTATTATTAATATTATTTTACTACCTTATTACTTATTCTGTTATCCACTTTACCACCAAAGTAGAATATATTTAGGATTTTGTTGTATGTGTTTATGCACTTATTGTTTTTTCACATTTTATTCATTTCAGAATGGAGCAGTAGGAACAATGACATATAGAAAACTTCCCTCCGTTTGAGACATAAAGATCATTCATTCTTTCTGGAGTCAGCAATTTCAATCTCTAAATAGTCTTTCTGATCCCCAAAACAGCTGTCTCAGAATAATTTGCATTTTCTCACTTAAAAGATTTGCTTTGGCAACTCAGAATTTGAAAACAAAAATCTTCTCATTATCTCACTTAATATAAAAAGAAGTTAACAGGCAAAGAATTCTCAACAGTAGCTAGTGGTTATCTATCTGGATGAGAAATATCCAATAGAATTATAAAAAGATCTTTGAAATTTAAATTTTCTAGTCACAATAAAGAAGAAACAGTTGAAAATAAGTTTTACAATACAGCATATTTAGTCCAACATACCTATTATATTGTTGTTGAAGATGTAACTAATATTCTTTTGTTGCATTCTTTTGTTCATGTTAAACCTTCACAATTAAGCCTATAGTCTAAACTTACTTCACATCCCAACTTTGATCAGTTTTTGAAGCCACAGGTGGCTATGACTACTACCTTGGACAAGAAGGCTGTAGTTCATGATTCCCTTTCCTGGTAGAAGACAAACTCATGTAATAATGGAAGTATAAGTCAATTTTCAATGAGAAAAATTTTGAATTAATAATCTTGACTTAAAATCTGCATGATTCCAAAATCATAGTGAAGGGAAATTCTACTATGACCCTACAGATTCATTTCTAATAAAAATCTACATAATTATAAACATTTTGAAACATTCCTAGGTGGAGATATAGTTGAAGTCTTAGCATTTTCTTCTAGACCAAAAATTTCTATTCTCTCTATAGAAAAACAGTGGACAAATGATTTACCTACCATCAAGGTGCAGATCAGGGGGTTTCATAGGAAGGGAAAAGATAGGATGAAGGGCTCACTGAGGTTTGTTCCAAGTTAATGGATAGACTTATTATGGGCTCTTGCCTCTGCCTCTGCAGATTAGGCTCAAGCAGTCAGAAAGACAAAGGCAAAGAAACTAAGCACAGGGAGGTCCTAAGTACTGTGATCAACATAAACTCCTTTTACTTAATACATAAGCCTAAACTACTGGTCCCTAAACTGCCCACCCATAATCCTAGCCTCTGCCAAACAACAGAAAAGGTCATATGATGGAAGCAATCCAAGGGGAGAACCAAAAACAGCCAGGGAGCCAGTCAGAATCTGGGAGCTTACATGACACAAAGATCTCAATAAAAGGAGCTGCACACAAGAATCCACAAATATTTCCCTTTCGAATACTCCCTACTCATAGAAATTAACTCTCTCTCTCTCTCTCTCTTTCTGTTCCTCTCACTCTCCCTCCCTCCCTCTCTGTCCTTTCCCCATGTTCAAATAAATCATCTGCTGTTATTTTAAATTCTGTTGCTTTGGTTCTTTTACCATCACTGGGTTCAGGACCCCCGGAAGTTGCATGTTCCAGCAGAGCAGTGGCGTGGTGTGGTGTGGCGCACTCCCCTCTCCAGATGTTACAAAGGAAGACTAGCTGATATTTATGCCCCACGACTTTAGCTGAAGAGAGGCTGTCTGCGCTAGACAATTCACAGGAGGGCTGTTAACAACTCTATACCCTGAGGCCATCCTATCTCCATCTGCTTGGGCCACTACACTATAGGAATACTAGACTAGGTGGTCCTTAAGGTTTTGGAGACTAGAAATCCAAAGTGAGAGTGCCACACAATTCAGTAGCCTGGAGAGGACTCTTGGCCTGCAGATGGCCATGACCTCACTGTGCCCTTCTGTGGAGGACAAAGAGAGAACGCGCTGGAGTCTATCCTTCTGAGGACTCTGGAGAACCAATATCCTCTTTCAAACCCAAGCTTCACCTAGCATTAAAAGGGCTCTCCCTAAATATAAAATGAGATTATTGATTCTGCTAATATTTTATAAATTTATTTGAATATCACACAGAAGTGACAAAATATTTTGTCATGTTTGGATAACTTAAAGTAGAGACTAGAATTTTTCACAAGATGGACCAAGACTTTTTTTTTTCTTTTTGAGATAAGATCTTGCTATGAGGTCCAAGCTAAAACTTTTAAAAGATACTAGGCAATATATGTATCTGAGATTCTTGATATTCATTCTTCTATTTCCTAATACTTCTCATAATCTGAAGTTTCAATTAATCTCTCTTGCATTTATCATTTAAATACTCCCTAACTCATACCTTACTCAGAGTGATAGTCTTGGAGAGACTAAAAGCAGAACACCTTTATCTTTCCCTGAGATTTTCTTTCAAATCTTCTTCTAGTACTTTTCATCTCTCAGACTAATTGTTGCATAAGCTCTCTTTAGATAAACAGTCCTATTTATAGGCAGAATGGAGTAATTACAACATGACTGAATTTGAGATGAAGCAAACCGATCTGGGCCATGATTCTGGGAAAATATCCAAACTCTCACACACAACCCTTTCCTCCAACCACTGGGAGCAATCTGCCCAGCCAGCGAGTTTACCAATTATCTATGGTCAGGATGTAGATTTCTGGGTCTGGAAGTTAGATAAGCACTTTTTATCAGAGGAGCAATAATACTAAGATCCAGAGAGCTAAATACTTCAAAGGCAGGTGAGGAACACCAAATAAAGTAAAAACGGGGTTAAGATGAAACCAAATTTGGGATAAAGGAAGATGTCTGGAGAATTACAAAATGCAATGATGAGTATTTGTGATCCTTTTGTACAAGTGTCACAAACTTCAAATTACAAACTTCATGGTGTCTGCAAGGGCATATAGAAACAGGTCTCCACAAGAACTACTTATTGGATCACCTACTAACAACGAGCACATTCAGAAGTTAACAAGTATGTTAAATTGCTCTTTACTTTCCTTCCCAGACCTCCAGAGAGTCACACCACCTCCCCTTTGCTTCCATTCTCTTCTCTTCCATCTTCTCTTCTTCTCAAGTGTTAATCACCATCATGCCAATGACCTAGCTCTAACCAATTGGCACAGAACTGAGTCAAGTCAGGGAGGAGGATTTTGGTGCCTTCTAGAAGGTAGCCTCAGGCTTGTTTGTGGACATTGGCCTGTAAGAAGTTTCAGAGTAAGACGCTGATATACAGACATATCTTTCTGTGTAATTTATTATTTTTTTTAAAGGTCCTTTCCCTTCCTAGTAAGAATGTAATCTCTTGTTCTATGCAGGATTGTATTAGTTTTTATTTAAGGACCCTAAACAGGACTGATACATTATTTAATGAAGTCATTAAATATATTTTAAATGCTAGTATTACTGTGTTTAAAAAGATTGAAATGTGTTTACTCATAAGCATAAAGGTAGATATCAGATAATTTAGGTATATGCAAATAAAGGAAAAGCAAAAGTAAGTGAAAGTGATTGTTACTGAGCAAAGGAAATATTGGTAAGTAAGTCACAGGGTAAATGACTAATATTTTCATATAAGTCTTGTAACTTTATTTAAAAGTACATGTTACCAAGTACTAAACCAAAATATCCAGTTTGTTTAATTAGTAAAATATATATGAATGAAGCATTATTAAGTCTTTTTTCTTATAAAGGGAAAATTATGTAATGAAACCAACTTGGAAAAATTAAAAATGAAAATTTTATGAAGAACAAGCAAAATGATTTCATTAGCTACCCAAAATATGAAAGGTGATAATGCCATTTTCTGGAAAATTATTTTAATGGAAATTCACCAGTATTGCTCTAATTCCAAAGAAAATAATTGTATGCATAAATATTTATGAAAAATAACAAAATACTCTATTGAGTCACATAATATTTTTCAGAAATGAAAATATTTTCTATTCATTACTAGTGATTTTGTTACCTAGTAGGTTCCGCTATTCCTGGGTTCTTCCCCTCCTCGAACAAAGAATTGAATGAAGGGGCAAAAAGTAGTTCTAAAGTTTTATTTAAAATTATAGAGAAAAGAAGAAAGGGCAAGTTCAGCATAACGATTGAAACAGCAAAATGTGTACCACACCTAAAAGGTGCAGTAGGGGTTACCATGAAAACGCATGATGACCTTGGTGCTGAGTATGAAGACACCTTTTTCCCACGGGCGAGAGAAGGAAGAGCTCTTTCCCTGGCCTTGCCATAGAAAGGAAGAGAGGAGAGAGTGAGACAGCATGACAGCGCTCATGCGCTAGCTTACCTCCAGTGTTGCTTCTATTTATAGAAGGAAGTTCCCCTAGAAACTGGGGAGAACTCCCTGCTGTGCACGGGAGAGGGGCAGCGCTTGAAATTGGTGCCTGGAGCTGACCTCAGGTCCAGGCCACTCCTCCAGGTAACATTCTGTTGCCTGCCAACCTTAGCCACGCCCTATTCTTACCTCAGTTTGATAGAGGAAATACGATTTGAGATGGATGTCAACTGATTTAGAGGAAAGCTTCAACATTTTACTATATGTGCTGCCAAAGTGAGCATGACATTTTAAATTAAATAAATGACGCTGGCAAAATCAGAAGCTAGAAAATATAAAACTCAAAATGTGAGCTAGGGTTAGTTCACTTTTCTAGTACAGTTTTATGCCATAAATTACTGTATAATTGTAGTAAAAAAACAAGGATAATTATTGAGATAATTTAGTGCGGCTTCCTGAAAATTAGGTCATAATATGTTCTCATGTTGTGATGCTCTTGAATTGTTACAAAAATCATACTTCATAGTCACTGTAGGTCATGGTGTCACCTATTTGTCAGACCTAATTTGAGAAGAGCCACACTACTGTTTCCCTATGTTATGGCGCTAGAATATGCAAGCAAGTAAAAATAGTACTCTACAAGCTGCTCGAAGAAACTTCAGGACTCAGCTCATAAAGTGTCAATCAGGGTGATTGATGGAATAATAGAAGGTGACACATGATGAATTTGCATTTACCGGATAACGTTTTGGGTAAAATGTGATAAAACATATCAGAGCTTAAGTGATAAATGTCAAATTGTTCAGATAAATTAGAAAGGTATCTCTAGAGCTTAAATTTAAAAATAAATAATAAAAGGCTAACTTTAGTAAGGTGTGTAATTCAGAAATGTTTTCTAATAGCAAATTAGAATGTTGGTACAAACTATTTTTTTTTTAAGCACAGAGTATGCTAGTCTGTTTACTTTAGTCTGAACAGAAATAGCCAAGTTATTTTAAAGGCAATACGTAATGACTAGTTCACTGGCCAGAAAGAAACAAAAGTAAACTTATTTATTTTTAGTTTATTTACATATTTTTGGTAAAAAGTTTATGTTTCAAGTAAATATTTCAATATTGTGAAAGATCAGATACACTACTAGGCATTTAAAGAGTTTGTTCCTTTCAGATTTTTACAATAGGAACATGTATTGATGAGGAAGAGCTCAGTGAAAAAGAAGGTACCACGATTTATTGAGGCAGACAAACCAAGGGATGACCAATTTATCTCATAGAATCATGGAAATTATGTTCAAACTGATATACTCCAAAACATAATTATTGCAGAAATAAAGTTTGTTGGAATAAGGATTCAATTTGACTAAGCACAAATGTACATTTCTTAATAATCATACTCATTTAATAGAATTAATGCTAGCCCATACTGCCACCAAACCTATGTAATTTTAGGTCATAGGAATGTAACCATGTAGAGTAAAAGTTTATACTTAGAATTAATAATTAAAAGTGTTTTATCAGAGAAAATGTTTTTACTAAACCAAAAATATTAACCTAATTTTGTTTGGCAATGATATACCTAAATTATGTTAGCATGAATTCTTAATATGTTTGTGAGTCAAATTTCATATAAATTTTTTAGCACAATGAGAACATTAGAAGTTCAATTTTCTTAATAGCTAGAGTTTTGTTAGGACTACATGATTGATACAAACACTAATTTATCTCTAAATGGTTCAAAATAAAAAAAAAATTCTAAAGAGATTTTAGAGTCTATTCTGATAATGTCATCCAGAGACAGAGAAATGTTACACACACAGTAAGAGGTAAAGGCCTTTATGTTTTACAGGCTTATAAACAGTCAGACACAGAAAGTTTATAGCATTGGTTTTAAAATTGCAGCCTGAATCTAGCATAAAAAGCAGAAGTAACTTTCTATGAAATTCTTTTTTTTTAATTTTTTTTTTTTTTTTTTACCAAGAGCATGTATTGGTACATTGTATACATAATGGTCACATTCATCACGGTTATTTTGTACCTGTACATGATGTATCTTGGTTTTCCCCACGCTTCCCCACCTCTCCCTTCTGCTACCCCTTCCCTACTTACAGCATGTTTATTTATATTTTTCCATTTAAAAAATGCATGGATTCTTAATTGATTTGAACTAAAACAGATGAATAGAAGAGTAAAATGTCTAACAAGTCAAGGTCTCTCCCAACAAGACAAGAGCTCTACAAACCATATAGAGAGAATATGGAGTGATCACACTGTGATCCAAAGGAAACCCGTATGGAGCAAGATCCAAGGGCAGGGTCCAACACCACTGAAATCAGGGACCCAAAAGTGAAACACAAAATGCATAATAAAAATTGTCCAATTTAGTACCATATGAATACACAGAATTTTAACATCTATATCTACTCTATGATGATCGCTCCTGATACACAGTTTTCCTTTCTGCAATTTCATTTTCCTATGGCCAGCCATGTGCTGAAATATCATATTATGGATTTCAGAAATGGAAAATTTGAAATGAGCGGTGTGCCATTCTGAACAGGATAGAGAATTCTCATGCCGTCTCTCTCCATCCTACTTAGGAATGGAATCATCCCTTTGTCTAGTGTACCCACTTTGTGTGTACTCCCTGCCTGTTAGTCACTGATTTGTCAGTCATTTTGCTTGTAAGATCTACTATCAAAGAATCACAGAGTAATGATGACAGCAAATTGGATACACCAAAGAAAAGTCATGAAGTGCTTCCGTTAAGTAAGAAAGTGAAACCAGAGGAAGATATTTTGAGAGAACCGAGACCACATTCAAAAAACTTGTATCACAACATCCTATTATAATTATTCTATTTTATTAGTAGCTAGAGTTGTTAATCTCTCAGTATGCCTTCTTTACATAGTGAACTTTATCATAGGTATTCACATATAGGAACAAGCAAAGTATACGCGAGATTCTGTACTAGCCAGATTTTCAGGAATCCCCTTGAAGAGCTGAGAACATAACCCCCCTCCACGTTTAAGGTAGACAAAAGTTATCAAAGTTGTGGAATATTGTGCTGCTTTTATTTTTTCAAGATAATTTTGTTTTGGTATAACACTGTCTTCTAAATTATTGCTTACTGCTTTGGATATAATTATTCTTTATCTGCAGAAAGACATTTATGATTTTTCAGTTCTCTTTGCCTTTTGTATTTCCCTTCTGTCATTTCATACCTCACTGTTCCAATTGGTGGGGGGGTTGCTGGGGATCAAACTCAGGGCCTTGTGCTTGTGAGGCAAGCACTCTACACTGAGCTAAATCCCCAAACCTCTGTTCAAATTTTATTCTGTTTTTTAGAATTTACAATGTGGATCTGCCTTACAATTTAAAAAAAATGCTTTGTTTTGCCTCTTCTTTTTCAGTCAAGCTACATAACGTTTTGTATTGCTCCCAATTATTTTTTATAAAAATAAGTATGAATGACAAAATGTTTACAGTTTTAAAAACATTCTTCTGTGGCTTAAAACAGATAATTTTGGTTTTGAGGGTATTCAAAATAGTATTCTCTGCTCCTTTGATCATTAACCCAGTCATTGCCATTTGTTTAGTTCTTATTTTTGTTACTCATCCATAAACAAAGACTTCTATTTGAACTGTTTATTTGTTAAGAATTATGTTGTTAGACTGTTCTTGTCATCATTGATTCTCTTGGCTTAAATCAGATCTTTTTCTTAGGTATACATAAATTTATTATTGTTGGAGAAAATCAGATATCTTCATTTTCCAATCCCTGAGTAACTGAAGCTCCAAAAAAAAAAAAAGTGACCAAATATGTACTATTAAAGCTGCTGTGTTTGAGTTCCTGCACTTGCTTTATTTTGAGAAATTTGTTGCATTTCAATGTTGCACTGCACACAGTCCTCCACCCCTCTGTTCCTTTCAGGTTAATTCTGAAAATGATAGTTTTTCTACATGAAAGAAAGCAGATACTTTGAAAATTTGGACAGTGTTATGAAGGGCAAACATAAAATAAATGGGCCGTTGTACTATATTTTAATTTACTATAGCTCTTGTGTTTTGAAATTGCAGTGGATTCATGTGAGAAAGAAAGTTTCTCCCTGCACATTTCTTATAGTTTGATGCATTTTTTTCTTTTTTTGGTATAGCATAATATAACTCTCCAAATTGGGATTTAGTGAAATTATTAATAGTATTTTTTTTAAAAAAAGAATTTTACTCTCTTTTACCAGCTTTGTCATTAGTCTAATTTTTTTCTATGTTATTGAAATTGATTGATTGTTAGGCCTAATTTTCAATGGGTGTGTTTTTCTTTTTCTATTTATTATCTCTCGATAGTTGTTTTGCTGAGAATTTAAGAAAGGGAGTCCATGGATGCTGGTTAGGTGTCATGTTAATCTTGAATTTCCAGGCACTAAACTTTAGTGTTTAGTGCCTGGAAATAACTAGTGCAAAATTTAATAACTATTGCAAAAATGCTTTCCCAAATATTCCCCTTATCATAACTCAACCAGCAATATATAAAGGAATTGATATTGCCATTATTTGGTTTTGTTAACTTTGTGAGATAGTAATTTATTTAAAAAATTTCTATGCCTAAATATAAGCAGACTTGTGCAATTAGACATTAAAACTATATTAAATCAATTAATTATTTGTGATTATTTGTATAAAATATAGTAATTAATGATGTAAAGGCCATGTTTTTTTGAGAAATTTTTACAGGCCATACACTCGGACATCTACTTTCAAAGTTGTCTACGATGTAGTATACAAATCCCATAATTAAAGTCCAAGTAGAAATCAGAAGAATCAGAAAACTTATGTGTGAGCTGTTAAAAGACTTCAGATACAACATAAGGTCAAAACAAGCAGTGCAGAAGTGATAAACTAGTTAAATGGACTGTGATACACTGCAGTAATACGTGCATACCCACGTTTACTGCAGGACAACTTATAAAAGCTAAATCTTGGAAGTACCCTATGTGTCCATCAATAGGTGAGTAGATAAGGAAAGTGTGGTATTAGACACAGTGGAGTAATACTCTGCATAAAAAAGGATAAACTTGAGTCATACAAAAGAATGGATGCACCTTGAAACAATAATGTTAGTAAAGTAAATCAGACAAATAATATTTAACTGTTGCAAGATTTTTCTTATATGAAAAAACCAAAATAAAACGAATTAAAGAGCAAAGTAAAACGTAATAGGAAATAAGGAGGTATACCTTTTGCAAAAAGGAGAGAGTCTAAGAGATGGAGAAAAGGGGGAGGGAGCTGAAAGCAAAGGGATGAAAAAAAAATTAAAATGTTTTTGTACATGTACCAGCTTCCTATGATTAGTGTAAAAATGTGTACTGCAAACATATAGTAATAAAAAGTTTTTAAAGTGGAAATTAAAAACATTAAAAATAAGATAGACTGTGATACATATGTCAATGGGAAATAATTCTGTGAACAAATTTCTATTGGAAAAATTGTTGAAGACAAACTTGGAAATAAGTATACTAAATGAATTTTGAAAATATATTTAAGTAAATCTGTACTTTTTTGGCGTATTCAACTAAGCTGTAGAATGAAGCTTAAAAAGTATATTTGTAGAATGAGGGGACTAGAGTTTGTTAACTGAGGACCAAATGGAAGTAAAGAGACTATTTGAAGGATATTCTATAACCAAGGTAAAAAAGTTAAAAAAAAAAAAGCACCTGAATCATGATAACTAGAATGGAATGCAAAGAGTGCAATAGCTATTCTTCTTAAGCAAATAGCAGCAAGACATTACGCATGCCTGGAAGTGGGATAAATACAAGAAGCTAGTGGATATGCTTCTTAGGCTTTGAAACCTGTATGTCTGGGAGTTTAGTGGAACCATTAGAAATTAAATTTGAAAAAGAGAAGGTTACACAAAAAGTGACTTGCATTTTGTTTATAATTTAATCTTCTAATATTGTGCTTGGAAAGAAATTAATTTAGCTAGATTAAGAAATTCAAGTGAAATTATCCAAAATTGGTGAACATTGTTTTAAAGGTGTTTGTTTGTTTGTTTACCAATTTTTGGAAAGAAACAGTGATAATCAGGTGACATTTAAAATTGTCATTTGTTACATGCGAACTGTGGGTAAAATATATATATAGAAGGCTCTGTAGAACAGGTATATCTTTAAAATTCTGTACTGTTGGGACTCAAAACTATTAAACAGTGAAATGGAATTTCATTTAACATAAACTAATTTCTTTCTCTCAGGTCTTAAGAAATGCTAGCAGCTATATTTCTTGTTAAGTATTTCAGTGAGAAAAGTAAAAATAAACAGGCCACTCTTTTAACACTGTGTTTTATTGTAGTAAATAGAATTATATGCAATGTATCTCAGTTCCTCTTTTCTTCCTTAACTATTCCACCTGATATCTTTTACGCATCATACCCACTGAATTTGAGAAAATTAAAGAGATTGAAATTCGACAGACCAAATGAACTTCTTTAAAAATTGATATTTATAAAATGTTTTGTCCTGAAACTAACTGAAATATTCATTAAGATTTTGTAGAGTATATAATTTGTGCAAAGAAGAAATTATTTCAAAATAAAATTAATTTCTCATCTTCATAGTTGAGTAATTGTCAGGCAATAGCTTCATTTTCCTAAATTTTTTTCCATTGGTGCAAATTGTATTGAAATATTATTTTTATCATCATTAGCATGTGTATATTTGTTTATTCACTTTGTATTTTTTGTTATGGGTAACATGAAAAAATATAGATTCACCTTTATAAATTACATTCATTATTTATTTTTATATTATAATATAATTTAAAATTTTATATTGTCTAATTGTGGAAACTTTTAAATATGCGTATGGAAAATGTAAAATAATAATTGCTATTACCTGAGGATCTCCTCTTAGGTTAAAGGATGAATATATCCAACAGGTATTTTAGGACTATTATGTAGTACAAACTAATAAATATCAAGATTAAGAGGACTCTGTTCCTGATATTAGGCTGATTGTGGCTAAGTGCAGAGAAATGTGTAATGACACAAATGAATGGCGTGTTAAAGTGCTGCAGAGGTACAAGCTAAGAGATATGACGATAGGGACATGTAATACTTCTGAAGTCCGTGAAGTTTCAGCGTGGCGTTTATGTTAAAATAGTCTTGAAGCTGAGTTAATGAGCCAGAAGTAATGCCATGTGGCTCCTCTCCCAGGCACATGGCAAAGTACATTTCCCAGACTCCTTGCTCCCAAATGAATCTATATGACCAGATCTGGTGATGACATGTAAGCAGGAGTCCTTTAGTCACTTCCAAACCAGGCGGTTAGAAGTCCCATGGGATCTTCTGTGTTTACTCTTTCCTCTGACAGCTGGAAGTGAAAGCCCTGTAGTGTGGCAGAGGGTTGCAGAATGTAAGGGACTTGGATTCCAAAGCACAGATTAAGAGGGCTGCTCTCAGTAGGATCGCATCTACTGATAAGAACTGATAGAAGTGTATACTGCATTAAGACCCTGAACTGTTGGTTGGTTAAAGCCGCCATCATCCATTTTCCTAATATATGACCTCCTAGTGGTAGGCATACAAGGGAACCTGAGGGAATCATGGGGAGGTAAATAGTAGAACCGAGGTGAATTGGTGTATCAGAGACATTAAAAGTAATTAAACATACAACACATGGAACTGGATTGTTACAGTCATATTTTAAGCAACTGCAGATGCTGTGATAGTAAGAGGATCATCATAAAAGCAAATTGGAGCCAGTTGCTGTTTAAATGGGCCAGAAGAACATTGTCAAATTAAAATATTTTCTCTCTTTTAAGTTTGTTTCTTCCTCTTCCTCTAATTTATTTTAAAGGTATCTCTGGGTTAGAAACAGGAAGACTTTAATGTTGAATAAATATGTTGAAGCCAAAAAGGCAAAGGTGAAATTTAGTGTAAGCATTTTCTGGCTTATGATAGCCAATGCAATAAACTCAAACAAGAGATTTAAAACTATGGTGAAGCCATTCTTGCAAAGCAGGAATGGATAGAGATGGGATGTTTTATTAGTATAACTTGCGCATCTTGGAAGAAAACTCTTGTGTGGAAAGAAAACCCTTGCATTTAGGACTTCACCACAAAAATACGAGATTATCCTTAAAGATTATGGATAGGAACCAGCCTCATACTGGAGGTTCATAGACCTTTTCATATGCTGATCAAATTTATGAATGGTTTTCCATGAAAAATGCTCACCGACCATAATCAGTGTGTAGATTATCTAAAGTCTTTTAATATGTGAGTCTAGCTAAAAAGACAAAAATAAAAACAAAATATTAATGTAATAGGAAAACACAGATGAATAATTTCTAAGAAATCAGGGAAATAGACTATTTCAGAAAAAAACAGAATTGACCTAAGTTTCAGATGCTATTGGAGGGCCACATAGGTGGTAATTCAAAATAGATGATTAGGTTAATGTCTTAGAAAAAGTCTTAATAACCCCAATTAATGTAAACAGTATATGCCATAACATGAGCCAAGAAAAATAATATCAACAAGAATAAAAAATAGGATAGGAGGCGGAGGGAGGAAGCGGGAGGGAAGGGGAAGGGGATTTAAAAAATGCCACGAATTGTAAAAGTGTACTAATTGTAAAAAAGGAATATAAGATTTTGAAAAAAAGAGACTTTATTTTTTCATTCCTTTTCTTTCTTTTTTAAAAAATTGTTTTACTGCTTCCCCAAAATATAAAAGCCATCTAGATGTTGTCACTAGGGTAGAGTGTGATGAGTGGTGATTGGGGATTGAACATCTAAAAGCACATGATCTTTTCAGAAGTATCTTTAGTCACGGAAGAAATGAATGGGTTAATGAGTTCAATTAGGTGGCAATGTAGTGACTAGAAGAGTAAAGATTTCAACATAGCAAGACCCGGAGGACAATGGAATGCACTCAGCAGCACAAGTAGAGAACGACCCTTACACAGCAGTTGAAGATGGATGCTGGTACAGGGACACAGGAAGGTTTATAGGAGAGTCATAGCAACTGCATCTCACAGCCTTAGCTTTCTCTGTAAAGGAGGTGGCTTATTATGTTGGCTTTGTGAACACTACTGAAGATTGTAAGTGTCAACCATAAGATGTGGAGACACCATCTACCATTCAAAATCCTCAAGTATTTCCAGTGCATTAAAGATATATGGCAAAACTGTGCTTGCAGTCAGTATCATAAAGAAATACAAGATGAGATCCATGAATTCTGCAGTTTCCTTGTCACAGGTAAGTGCATTGAGAAAACATCAAAGATTTTGATTAGTTATACTAGGTATACACAAAGTGTCAAAGCTAAAGCCAGATCCTAGTGAAATGGAAAGGGCAGATTCTAATCAGTAATCCACCACAGTGTCACAGCAGCATAAAGGAGACCAGCATGGCCTGAACCCAACTTTGTACAGAGGTGACTTAGCACTTTAAGAGGAGAATAGAGGCTTACGGAGGCATGAGCAGGCTCAATTAGAGCCAAGAAGTAAAAATTACAGGAAGTGGGGAAGGGGCCCAAGTGAAACGCATGCGGTTTGTTCACTGGTGCTTATAAAAGTGAGGCTTCTCCAGTGCCAAACAGAGTAGGAGACAGGACGGGTGCTACCCAGAACACAGAGTAAATGCTTCTGACAGCCTTACATGTTCTCAGGCAGGCACTTTAAGGGGGCTTAGATCACCCTAAGGATAGGACTTTGAGCTGCTAGAAACTATGTCAGCATTTTGTTCAAGTCTTTTTAGGTTAAGAAAGTACTCCAGAGAGGCTGGCTAGAGTTTGGACAAGAAAAACACCTTTGTCAGTGGCTATTCCTGATTCTGTCTGTCAAAAGCAGCCATTATCAATACCCCCATTTTCTTTTGACTGCCAATAACTATAGATCCATACTGGATAGCCAGACGATCTTGTGCTTCTATTTCTTTTGAAAATTCTATAGCATCTCTCTTCTTATCTTTATCATGTTTTCAATTGAACCTGCAGTAGTGGATGCTGTTCTTTTTTGTTTCTTTGAAGTTCTTTTGTGTTGCAGTTTTTATAACCCATACTTTTTAGATGCTCTTTATTCATTCTAATAAGTTAAAAAGTACATCCAGTTTGTCTGCACCTCAAAAATAGCTCAATATGGCTAAGAACACAAAAATATCCATGAGCTGTCAGAAGAAATAGAAGGGGCAATGAGTAGCATCTAATGAGTATCAAAATATACTGTGCACTTTGCTAGATGCCTTATAAATGATTAAATTTGTGTCAAATAACAATGTAATACTATTGACCAAGAAACTAAGGCTTAGTAACTAATTTGCCAAAAATTTAAATTTTGTAAATGACAAACACTTCCAATTTACTGTGCTGCCTTCCAAATACCAGTCTACCAGCTTAATTGATTTCCGAATTTCCTTTGACTTCAGTGGACTGAAATATGTTAGATTTGCCTGATTTTGAGAGAGATAGTGTGCTATAATAAATAAAGTGTTTGAGTTTCTTCTTTACGAACAATTTCAAATCCTGCAGCTGGAAAGGAACAGATCTGTGGTAGTGGGACATACACTCTCCTCCAAACTTTTTACTATAGCAAAGATATAGAAATTCTTGACAGCATATTCTACTAACATAATCATTTACCTTTGATATAATCCTATAAATCTGCTATTATTTTTGACATAGGTAGTACTAAGATTAAAAAGAAAATAACAAAGAAAGCAAAATTTATAATTATTACTTCATCTACATTCTATACTTAGGATGGTTTACTTTTCTCAAACTACCAGATTTTAGGCTCATTAAAAGTTAAATTGCTCATATGATTCTCCTCTGTATAGGAACAATTTTAAAGTTCTCCCTTTTATTATTGTTGGGAATAGGCCTAAGTAATTCTTTGACTGAATAACAACAGCAGAACTGTTTGTTTTGGATCTAACTTACTTCCACAAATATTTATTGAGTACTCGTATTTGGAAATCTGTGATTAACATTTAGAAAATGGCAGTCCCTTCTGAAACTTTATTTGAAGTCCTCGGATTTCTGGTTTCGTTATTTGTTTCAAAGCTTAGGTAGGAGGAACTTGATATACAAAGTGGCAATCGGTTTTTATCCTTATCTTGATTTTTGCTAGAAGTCACTTCAAATCACAACGGGGAACGACAGGGTAGCGCTGGGTCTGAGAGTAGAAGACGCACGCGGTGATTAGGAGTCGCATTGTTTGCCAGCCTGAGAACTTACACAACAACGACTGCCATAGATGTGAATGACGCATTGGCATGTGCTTTCCCCGAGTGTTTGGGTTTCTCTTACTACTTATGTATTTTCCATGTAGCTCAGCTGCCAAATCTCACACCTCAAGGGTCAATCCTCCACTATATGTAGTTTAAGTAAAATTCCACATCGACTTCCAAACTGATCCCTATACCAAGGGATTTCCAACATTTGGAAAAAAGCCGGGGAATACACATATCCTTGGGTACTGTCTCACTTACAAATGACTCACGCAGACATGTGGAGACTCCGTCCACACTTGCTGATGGCCAGGGCAGACCTTCTCAAACTGTTGTCCTGATCATTTCACTCTATGAGCCACGGTACTGACAACAGGATTTGTGAACAAGGAATATAAATCTCCAAAACGCAAACTTTTTTCCTAGCCTTGCTAGATTTTCTCCGTAGGAACAATTTCCTGCTGTCACTGCTATGTATTGTTAGGAAAATGATACAAATTCAAGCGGCTTGGGTAGTCGGTGCAAATTCACAGAGCAGCCTGGCACCGCTTGCCTCACTCCCTTGAAAGAAGTAACAGGGAGATGTCGATCCAGCACCGGAGTAGAGCTTAGCGAAAGTGGTTCAAAAAGAAAAGGCATCTTTTCCACTTTATTATTGTCGGGGAGCTTTACAGTGCTTATGGAAAGACACACGTCAGGAGGCTCTGTCTGGGGTTTCTATTCACACTTGTAAAGGTAAATGATGTGTTGTGACAGTGATCCATCGAGTTACAAATGTTTTTTGTTTTTCCTGAGAATTATGTATCCTGCTTGACCGAATAATAGAGAACCAAATCATAACAGGAGTTCTATTTATATAAAAAATCATAATGATTAGAACTTCCATTTAGGTATCTGAGAACGTCTCCTTTAGAGGTTGATCGATTTTCAGATGACATTCCTGAGGTGTAAGAGGAGGCGCACTATTGGACCGCATACAAGAAACACAAAAGAAGAAAGTAAGAACTGAAAGATTAGTGATACCCAAGGACCTACAGCATGTTTGGGAAGGTGTTGTGGGTTTGACAGACACTATCTCACGTAGTCATAGATACGAGAGATTTATTAATTGCTTCTAGCTGATAGATGTATAAAGAGCTGGCATCTGACAAATTTAATGATTAAAATTTGTTTTACTGAAGTCCTGAAGTTAGAGATAAGCCCAAAGGGATGCCAGATTATGAAAGCTAATGAGTCATTTCCTTAATTTTTTTTTCACGAAGATAAAGAAAAAAATACTGAGCAGAGAATGTAGAAAAATTATTCACTTGGATACACACTTCGTGTGTATCACATTTTGTTGATTGACCAACACCACCTAAAGGAGACACCAAGTGTTTAATTCCATGTAGTTCTTGGCTTTGCTGGATGCTAGTGTAGAGTGGAAAAAATTTTCTATCTCAACCTCGTTTCTACTTGTTCTTTTTTTTTTTTTTTTTTTGTGGTGCTGGGGATCGAACTCAGGCCCTTGTGCTTGCAAGGCAAGCACTCTAGTCACTGAGCTAAATCCCCAGCCCCCAATGTTTATTTGCGTTATAACTGTATCACAATTTTTTTTTTTTTTTTTTTTTTTTTTTTTGGTGCTGGGGATTGAACTCAGGGCCTCGTGCTTGTGAGACAAGCGCTCTAACCCTTGAGCTAAATCCCTAGCCCTTCTACTTGTTCTTGTACCAAACGGAAACACCTTGTTGGCTTAAATTATGGAGGATTTTATTTATTTTTCTAGGTAGTTTTCTTTGTTTGTCTTCTGATTGCTATCTGCTTTTGTTTTGCCTTATTTATTATTAACAAAAAGGCAATCATGAAATTTATCTGGAACCAGAAGAGACCAAGAATAGCAAAAACAATTCTGGGCAACAGGAATAAGGGAAGGGGCATCACAGTCCCCGACTTGAAATTATATTATAAAGCTTCTGTGATTAAAAACAGCATGGTATTGGCATGAAGACAGACCCGAGGACCAATGGAACAGGCTAGAAGATGCAGAAATAACTCCAAGCACACTCAAATACTCAGACTGCATGGGAAACAATACAAAGAATCAATGCTTGGGACCACATCCTATTAAGAGGTTTTTGCACAGCAAAAGAAATTACTAATAGAGCGAAAAATCACAGACTGGGAGAAAATTTTTGCCAGCTGTCCCTCAGACAAAGGTCTAACATCCAGAATATATAAAGAACTCAAAAAAATCAAACCCCCCAAAATTAAAGACCCTATCCAAAAATGGGCATCTGAAATGAATAAACATTTCTCAGATGAAGAAATAAAAATAGCAAATAAATATATGAAAAAATGTTCAACATCATTGGTCATTCGAAAAATGCAGACCAAAACAACACTACAATACCATCTCACTCCAGAAAGAATAGCTATTATCAAGAAATCAACCAAAAACAAGTGCTGGCGGGGCTGCGGGGAAAAAGGAACCCTCCTCCACTGTTGGTGGGAATGTAGACTGGTCCAACCACTGTGGAAATCAGTGTGGAGATTCCTCAGAAAACTACAACTAGAGGTTCCATTTGACCCAGCTATTCCTCTGCTTGGTATCTTCCTAGAAGAATTAAAATCATCATATCACATGGTTGTGATATATGCACAACCATGTTCACAGCAACACAATTTGTAATAGCTAAGTCTTGGAAACAACCTAAATGTCCAATGACTGACGAATGGTTAAAGAAGGTGTGGTTTTTCTACACAATGGAGTACTATGCCACCATAAAGAAGGATAAACTAGAGTCATTTGTATGTAAATGGATGCTCCTTGAGAACGTACTATGCAGTGAAATAAATCACTTATCAGTACACATCAAATTGTTTCTCTGATATGAGAAACCATAAGTGTAAATAAGGACAAAGGGGTATAATAGATATTATGTTAAAAAAAAAGATAGTGTTCAAAAGAGAGGAGAACTAGATAGGGAAAAGGGGGTAAAGAAGGAAGGTTGAAAGAAAAATAAGATGAAAAAAAGTGGAAAAATGTAAATAAACTTGTTGCAAATAGGGAGGGATGGGTGAATGGAAGGGAGGTGAGGGGAAGAGGGGGGAAAACCAAGATACATCATGTACAGGTACAAAATAACAATGTCGATTATGATCATTATGAATACAATGTAGCAATACATGTTCTTGGTTAAAAAATAAAATAAAATAAAATAAAATAAAATAAAATAAAATAAAATAAAATAGAATTTTCCCTTCTTTAGATGATTCCAGAGAATTGCCTTGAGTATAAATGAGAGTTAAAATCAAAATATTCTCTGACCATAATCATAAAATAATTCTTCAGAGTCTGAGAGCCTGTCTATCTAGCAGAGTTAATTTGTTTTTATGTATCATCTGAAGAAGAAAGAAGAGAAAGAAAAATAGGATGCTGAACCAAAAGGAAGAAAAACATGCCACTATACTCACGGTGATACTCAGGGTTTATTTAATATTTCTATGCAGTTACCATGTTACAAAAAGAGGGAGAGAAATACACAGGTGATAGACACCATGGACATTCCTAAATTCCTCATGGTCCAGAACCTCTAAGAGTATGACTCAATTTTTAAGAGTGTCTTATCCACAGAGCAACTATTTTTCCAAAAAGTTCCTCTTTTAATATTCAAATATAAAACCAATTCAGACACTTAAGCTATGTATTTGGTAAATAATAAGAACAAATCATATCACTTTAGACGTCAAATACATGCTAAGATTTTATTTTTATTTTTGATGAAACATACCTTGTACATTAAGAATGGATGTGTAATTTCAGAAATAAAGTATACAAGTACTAATTGACCTAAGTGAATTTAATTTTTTTTTGGGGGGGGTGCCGAGGATCGAACTCAGGACCTTGTGCTTGCAAGGCAAGCACTGTAACCACTGAGCTAAATCCCCAACCCCCTAATGAATTTAAACATTAAAATTTATTAGTACTTTTGAAGGTTCAGTAGATCATTCTATTGATCCAATCCTCCTTCTCCCTCCCCTAGGATTTCATCTTGAATAGTTTATTATGGTCATATACTCTCTGATCTTACTATGTAAATATTTATCCCTGAAAAATTGATTCTGCACCGTTTATGTCTGTTTTATCTCTGTTCTGTGATCTTTATTGTTTCAGATATTATTATTTTTGAAGACTAATAATTTTGGGTGCATGTGGTATAATTATGCAGTCTTTTATTCTAAGATTATAGTATGAATTCTTTATCCAGTATACACTTTATTGACATTTAGGTTCATAGCTATTTTTTCTAATGTCAAAGATAAAGTTCTGTACATTATTTATAAACATCCTCTAGATATGTATGTGTAAGAATTTTCTGGGTATATATCTAGTAGTGGAATCTCAGGTGCATAAAAAAATATGTGTTCATAGTAAACTTTATTAAACTGTGCCAAAGTGCTTAGTAATGTGGTTATACCAATATATATTCCCACTGATAACTCAGTAATTCTTGTAACTCTTTTATAATATGTCTGGTTCTGTCTTTATTTGACCTTTCATTTGACTACTTTACTCATATATAGTTATAGTTAATGTATTCTGAATATTAATTCTTAATTGGTTATATGTGTTATAAGTGTCCCCTCTAAAATTGCATGGCTTGATTTTGTATCTGCTCTATGGTGTCTTAGTAATGGGCAGATATTCTCAATTCCAATACAGTAGAATAAATAATTTTTAATGACTTATGCTGTCAACTCTAAGAAACCATTTCCTATCCCAGTGATCTTAAAGTCAATTTCTATATGGCCAGTGAAAAGTTTTAAAGCTTTAAATTTGGTACCGAAAAATTTTTAATACATTCCATTTTTAAAAATTTGAATAGTGGGAGGGAGGTATTCAAGTTTCCCTTTTGCATATGTAATTTTAACCTGTCTCTTAAATGTTTTTTCTTGTCCCTCTAATTTATAAGTTCCTTCTACCTTAAATGGTGCAAAAATTGAATGGACTATTTGTCTGCTGTCATATGTCTATGATTATTATCACTTTCACATAAGTCTTAATATTAAAAAGTTTTTTTTTAATGTACATACATTTTATATTAATGCATCAAGTGCCTCCCCTGAAAAAACCTTTTGGGATTTTGATTTGTGTTACACAGATTTTATTGACCATGTTTCCCAAAATTAACATGTCTGTAATATTTAGAGAAACTTATTAAAGAACATGCTATAGCTTTTGATTTAATTAAGAATTTTTAATTACTGAATAACATTTTATACTTTCTTTATAAAGGAATCTCAAAAGACAAATGAATCAGGACTGCCTCCAATCTAATTCTGTAAAGTAGTATGAGAGCTCCCACTGGGCAACAGCAGAATAGTGGGTATTGTAAGGTGGAAAAAAGGAAATAGAATAATAAGGGGAAAAACTGATTGGCTAATGCTCAGTTATTGCCAGTTACTTTATTTGTTAAAGGTTAAATCAGAGAAGACTTCTTGATTATGGTGAGTCATGTAGGCTGGAATCTCTTGTTTTCAGAAAAGACTAATCTAGTCCATTTTTAGTATTTCTGGATTACTGAGAAATTTAATCAAACGTAAAAGATATTGCTGAACTAATTATTCTTCTTGCAGAATATATTCCTCTATCCACTCAGTTCTAGGAACATTGAATCTAAAATGAAGTATTTCAAAGATTTTTGTAAACTTCAAGAGTTTATATCAAAATAATAATACATCCATTATAATTATATGGTATATATTAATATATAATAAAGTATCATTCTGGGTATAATAGTGTCTACAGTTTTAAAATAACTATATTGCTATCATCATATTTTTCCAAGTATAATCACAATCTCCAAAGCCAGTAATTAACAATAGGTTGATTATCAACTCTGAATTGCTTAACATTTTAAACTTTATCTTAATATTGCTCTCAATTCAACATTGCTTTATTTTGACCTCATGGTATTTTTAAGATAGCATAATAGTGTGTAACTTAATTTAACATATCGCTCACACAGTTTTTACTACACAAATTAATCAGACTAGTGTGGTTATGCTGGATGCCATTCCATTCATCATGGGGGCGCTCAGGGGTTAGGAAGGAGGGAGGGCTCGCTGCCCAGAGGAAGGCACTGGGAGCACAGAAGTTTCCAGAAGCCTCATTCTGCTGTCTGAAAAATCAGTGCATTTATATGACCTGTACGCTCATCTAAATGCACTGTCTGAGGGGACTTTTCTATTTTTGTATATTCGAATTTTCATATTATCTTTGTGCACTTGTTTTGTTTGTTTGTTTCAGGGTTAGGGTTAGGGTTAGTGCTCTGCACATGTGAAGTATGTTCCCTACTACTGAGTCACACCCTCAGTCCCTTGCAGTTTGTTTTCAGCCTGACAGCAGCTCACTAAAAGGGTACTGTTTGGAAATTTTTAGCCTACTTTCTATACAAAGCCATGTAAAAGATACTTTTAAATACCAGGTTTTTATTCGATGCCATAAACCTAAACTTTGAAAAATCTGTTTTGTGTCTTTTGAAGACCCATGAATACTCCCTGTTTCCATTCCTCATTTCCATTTTCTCATTATTAATCAGAAAAAAATCAATACTATTTCCTTAATTGTAGCAACAAGGATTTCTTTAAAAAATTACACATTAAAAAGAATGTAAGCAGGTTTATAAAGTTGAACACAATTGTTTACAGAAGATATTAGGATGATCTTCTAAATTATTACTTGGAGGTCTAAGATAGGTGTTTTAAATTCAATATTTTAGCTAGGAGGATACACAAGAAAAAATATGTTCTTTCATTGATATGCATTCTCCAGAGCCTGGCAGGGTCAGGAAAGGAACTTTGGTAACTTTACTGAAAAGCCTGAATTGCCCTCAGGGTTAGAGAATGATACCCAGCTCAGGAGTTTCGGGCTATATTCCAGACAGTTTATTAAAAGCAAAAAAATCAAGGGATATCCGTTCCCCAAAGATCATATGCTAGATGTGCCTTAAAACTGTGATTTTAGCTATGTGGTGCTGAAAATATGTCAAAATAGCCTTTAGCAAGATATGTACTATGTGCTGCAAAATGATGCAAAGTAAATACTCACTGTGTTTTGAGAACAAACTCATTAGTAGGGGAAATACTGTATGATACACATCCTAAGGCTATTTGAGTGCTCATATAGGCGAATAAATGTTGATGTGAAATGTCATTCATAGGTGAAAGTGGCTACATATTTTTCTATTAATGTAAATATTAGATTTTAATAAAGTTGACTAGAGTTTTATGAGATTTCCTAGTTTAGAGAAAATACCTGGATAAAGCTAATTATAAAGATGGCCTTAATTTTAATTTTGAATGACATTTTCTTCTTCACAAATATTTTCATTTTTCACTTGAGGAATATAACCCTACTCAACAAGTAATAATATTTTTAGCCCAAACTCACAGGTAGGGTAATTAAGGATATGGCAGTTTAAATTTCTCAGGATGCTGACATGGAGATTTGTGTGGGTGGAATTTATTAAAAAGCGTGCTTGGGGACAATAACCTGTGAATGGAAGACAAAATCTTAAGTGCACAGGAGAAATTGAACTTTTAAGTACCCAAGAAAGTCTCAGGAGGCAACACGGGATGAGCAGGGGCCTTCAGAGGTCACATCTGAATAGAACTGTGCTCATGCCTCCCCATGCTGATAGGTCATTCCATATGACCTCTTCCTGGAGGAGGTGTGATGCAGGAAGAGGTAGTTCCCTTTAGCTGCAGTAATTCCTGAGACAGCGATAATTGAAGACATTTGTGTGGTAGTTATTTCTAGTAACTTGGGAGTAAGTCCTTTATTCCCAAAGGGTTATCTGGGTAGCATGATACCACGTCTACCAGGGAGGGCATGGAGTGAACAGAGGTTAAAAATTGCATGCACCCGTGTACCAAGACAAATCAGATTTTATAATTCTCAGCTTTGTCTCTGTGTTATTACAGTCTTATAAGTCCATGTTAGAATTTTGTAAACTGTTGTTTTATTTTGTATGAATTCCCACACCTTCACTCTCCCTCCATAAATTCATCTGAAACTGATCTTGAGAAGAGCAGCCAACTATAAGCAAAGGAATTTGAGTTACGCAATTAAAGCAATATAAGTAAAAATTATTTTTGAGAATGCTAATTTACTAAGCTGAATAACATATTCAAACACGTAAAATAAAGTAGTGACTATGTACTAGTCTATTTAAGAACAAGAATATATGAAAACTTATTATAACTATATTGTTATAGTATTATAGCAGCAGCTTGAAGTTGGATTTATGAAAAGGAGAATGTCAACTTGACAAAGAGCTAGTCTATTACATACCCCTAACTTATTTTCTCTCATTACTAGTGAATGGACCATAAGCCATACGCGTGCTCTTGAACCCAGAGGAACAGGATGACACAGAATAAGTGTTGAATAGAAGCAGTAACTGATTTTCTAAGAGCCTGTAGCAAGCCTTATGATTTGTGCTACAAACAAGTTCTAAGTTTCTGTACGAAAATGAAATTCTCGAGGTTTGCGGTAAACTGTTCACTCCCCATGGTTGCTCTGAATTGATGAAATTATCAGACTCAAAAATTAATCAGTCAGAAATATGAAATTTTGAGTCCAAAATGTTTAAATAAAATTGTTAGAGAAAACTGTTTTTTCTAGTGGAAAAGATACATTCACACTTGCAAATGACTCACCGATCTGCGTTCAGGTGGCACTCAGTTGTCATTGCGGCCCTTGTCTCCGCCCTTCGCAGAGCCTCTGGTTGAGCGCCTTCCCAGGTGCCGCCACCATTCCTGTTGAGGAGAGAGGCCTGAGTGTGTTGCTTATTATGGTCGGGGAAGCGCAGCCTTAGTGGGACTTGGCAGTGTCTTGGGAGGAGAAAAACAAAACTCTTTTTTTTTTTTTTGAGAATTTAAAGTTTGGTTCAAAGTGGGTTGTTCACAGCAGACATGTGAGCAGGAATGAGTAAATGTTAAAGTACATTAGTTTAAGTTTGATGAAAACAGCAAGGTGATGATTTTGAGGAGAGAGTTCAGAGTCAGATCATTCTAAGACAATCCATCAGTGAACAGTGTCCATAGGAGAACTGATGGGATTTCTGGAGATTTCCTAAAATGAATGATCCAATTCCTTGGGCAATGTTCTCCTGGGATGAAAGAAAAGGTGTGTTAACATGAAAAGAAAAATATGTTTCAGGGAAGACGATTTCTTTCTCCTAGTCAATAAGGTACCACCCACTGTAAGAATATCAGTTCTGGGATCTTAGAATCTCTATAACTGGCTGTGGAGTGTTGGGTATGTTCCTTAATCTCTCTGTAATTCAATTTTCTTTTTTGTGGGTATCCTACACCAAAGATTTGCTATGAAGATTAAGTACATGACATTACAAAGTCAATGTGAATCGTGTTTTGCGCGTAGTAGGTAGGTTATTACTATTTCCCTTGTTCCTCTCACCATTCATTTGTACAATATGAACAATTCTATACATCTGCTTCTTTTAGTCAAGGGCTCAAGAGATAAAGAAGAATAAAATATGAATTTCATTTGGAAGTTTACTATCTTTAAGGCTTCATATAATTCACTACTTATGTTACTTACATGTATCCAGAAAGTTATTTTTCATCACTCAGTTAACTAGTTAGAAGTATGTAAAATGGTCACAGATAGATTACCAAAAAGGAGGAAATACTGGAAAGTACCTAAGTTTCTGCTTCAAACAATGTCAAAAATTATTCCAATCACATGATATTTTCATTGAATGGTAACTCAGAATTGTTGATATTGTTTCAATTTTCATATGAAAAATAAGAATAAAATTCCACAATTATTAGCAGAACAACAAAGGGTTGAGTTATATAGTAGAACCAGAAAATGTAGCCTATGATATCTAGCTTGTTTATTCTTTTGTACATCCAAAAAATATTAAATGAGTAAGTGCTATGAGTCATGTCATGTTTATATGCTGGAGATAAAATGGTAAGTGAAACCAGACAATGTGTCTGTCTTGATGAAGGCTAGGTCTGCTGTGAGAGGAAAATACGAATCAAATACATAAATAATTTTGTGCTGTGAAGGAATGGGGGATCTGCAAGAATTTCTGGAGGAAATCTAAAGAGAAGGAGGCATGTATTAAGTCAAAAAAGTAGAGGATCTGAAGATGAATTTCCAGGTGTAGAAGCTGCTACGGCACCTGCAGAAAAGGCCTGAGAAAAGGTCTGCGCGATGCTGGTACTAGGAGCTGGGAGATAGTGAGGGAAACCGAGTTGCGCAAATTGCACAGCTGAAGTTCATCTGAATTCTTGGAATTTAAATTAAGGATATTGCCCTTGTTAGACAAGACACTGGAGGAGCTTAAGCATAACTAGGGATAGAAGATGAAAAAAAAAAAAGAGAATCTTTGAGAGAACAAACTCAAAGATTTGAGGAAAGCCATGGAATCATTAACAAATCTATTAAAGGGTAATTATTTCTTCTTTCCCTTTTTTTACTTTAGTAGTTGCCTTATTGATGGTTTTCCATTTATATAGTTGTTACCATATTTATGCTTCAGGCTGTGAGTTTAATGCACTAAAGATCAATGTGGAACTAACATGAAAAATATAAATGAATAAATAGGAGCAAGCAAGGACAGAAAGAAAAATGAAGGACAGAGTGGGATGGAGATAGTGAGGGAAGGCAGGCAGGAGAGAAGAAAAAAACCAACAGAAAAAAATAATGAATTCACCTCTTAAGATAAAAAACAAAAAGAAAATATCACATCAGTATCTACTCAGAAAATTGACTCATAACAGAACATAAACTTAATGAACTCTGAAAATTAAAAAAATAAAGAGCAATGAGAAATAAGTAAAAAAAAACAGTTTCAATACTTTTTTAACAGATGCCTAATATACTTTGACTTATTTGTACATGAAGTTTATTTTTACCTTTCAGTTTATTAGGACCTGTTAATAAGTTTTGAAGGAAATCTTTGACTTTATTTTCCTTGAATTTGAGGTAATTTCTCAAGAACAGGCTATTACAGAAGATTAGGAAAAGAGGAGAAAGCAATTTTCAGTGATTTGTAATGTTGTCATGTCAAAATGGCAATGAGTTCCTTTACTGAATTTCTAAAATATGGACTTAGAGTCCACAAGTAACATTTTTGTACTAGTGACTAAACGCATAATTAGACATTTTTATAAATAATTTTACCAATGTAACAGTGGAACTTTCGATCTCTAGAAATAGTCTTGCAGAAGCTAAATTTAATCTCAAATTTTATAGGGAATTCTAAGTCAACATTCAGATTTTTCTTTCATCAAACAAAGTCTTGCGTTATTGCTTATTACAGCACAGAATATTCTTTTCTCTCGTGTTTTCCTGGACTACTATCCCTGAATTCTGTATCTCCCCTCTTGACTTGTAACACTTTGCCAGCAATGTCTCAGAGTATCTCAACCATTTTCTTTTTAAAAGAATTAAGATGAAATGTTGTGAATCTCAGACATGAAAACATCTTCATATGATATTAAAGTTTATTACAAAATTTAAAATATGCTAATTGGTTTATTCTTATATTTCTTTTTTTTTGTTGTTTTTTTGTTTTGTTTTTTTGTTTTTTGTGGTGCCGGGGATCGAACTCAGGCCCTTGTGCTTGCAAGGCAAGCACTCTAATCACTGAGCTAAATCCCCAACTCTTATATTTCTTTTTATATTTGAAAGAGGTGAGAACACTGTTAATATTCACTTTCTGTGGATTTGAAATGATTGTATTTTAATCACATTGTTTCTTTGTTTCTTTCTATTGAAATATGTAACTAGAAGTAAACAGAGCAGGCTTTGTACCAGAGATTAAATATCATCAAATCAGGCGACTGAACAGTTAATTTTGCAGTACTTAAATCTATCCTAGATTTAGATAAGGACCAACTGTAAAGTTGGTAAACACTCAGTTCAAATCCTGGCTCCCAATACTGTTGGGTAAATGGAAGGCGGTTACATGGCCTTTATAAGTTGGTTTCTGATCTGTAAAAATGAGCATAGTAACAATACTCAATACATGAGGTTTTGGTGAGGATTGAATAAGATAGTTCATATGTAAGCACAATCACTGTTATATGTGGAAACAATACACTTTTCATATTATTATATTTAAGTACGATATTCCACTGCTCTAATTTAGCTAGCGATTAAAATATTATCTTTGCTTAGAGAGGGAATTATTGCAGCACCATTGGATTTCCTAGCTTTCCATTTCCTAGCTTTCTTCAAACAGAACATCTAAAAGAAAGAAAGAAAAAGAAATTAGTACAGAAATGACACATTCCAGATAGACTTAAGGAATGTGGCATATAAAATACACCTAACCAGGCAGAGATTTTTTCCGGCACGATTCTATGAAAACTGTGTTGTTTATTCATTAATTAACATTGTCCTGTGGGAATACCTAGCTCAGGGAATTTTCTTTAATAAAGTTCCTTACCCTTTCCCTGAAAATAATGCAGTGACTATATATGAAAATGATTATTTGATAATTCGTGAACTAATAAAGCAATTTAATAAGTGATACACACAGTGCACAGTGTGTACACACACCGACCTCTGACAGTGTGCTGTAACAATGTGTAGTTTTGGTATTACCCTTTGTCACAAAGGAGTAGTTATTTTTTTTAATGCAGGATCTATTAAATAAGTGGCACTATTCTGGCAGTATCCAGGAATTGCTTCTATCCTCATTCTTATTTTGAAATGTCCCTTTCAGTCAGCAGTAGATTAGACTCCGTCCTGCCAATCTTACTTCTCCAGGTCAAGGCTAAAGTGCCATTAACTTTCACAGCAATCTACTGAATGGCATCCAGACATTTTTATAAAACTCCAAACTTTCAAATAGGCATGTTTCTCTTCTATGGTTGAGGATACCGAGGTTTGAGTAAGTTAAATTATTACTTGAGGTCCTTGGGCAAATAAATGCCAAAGCTGCTTTCAATTCAGTCACTGTGCCAATCTTCTCCTCATCTGCATTACATAAAGATCACTTCCTACCAAAAGGGTTGTTGACCTCTTCTCCATCATTTGCACTATGCTGAATTCACTCACTTAGACACATTTTTCGAACACCTGATGTATGTTAGACACCATAATACTTTCTCAGATATAGCGGTGAAACCATAATCCAGGTTCATATTCTCCTAAGCCTTTACACTCTCTGATGAAGACCAAGAATAAGAAAGCAGATTAAAGAATCAAGAGCAAAATGTCAAATATTTACAAATGTTCTGACAGGAAAATACCTAAGGGCAACAGAAAAGAAAGTGACTAAAAAGGGATATTTTTTAAAATAATATGTTAATGTATAGTGTATAATTTAATGCTTTTTAAATGAGAAAATATTTTGACCAGGAAGTTAAATACTAAGAAAAAAGCAAGTATCCATGATAACAATGAAGTAAGAATGTTCCAGGCAGATGAGACTAGCGAGTAATACATATGAGATGAAAGAAGCATGTAATGCTAGAGTAGACACAGAGGTCAGTTTTTTAGAATGAATGAGGGGGACAAAGACAGGATCTGAAGCCTGGGAGAAAGTGGATATAGTTCAGGTGGGGTCATGACCAAAATGCAGAGTACACAGTGGTTCTAAATGTAACCAGAAATCATTAGAAAATTTCAAATGAGTCAAGTGTGGTGGCCCTTTCTTGTAATTTCAGCCTCTGGGAACCAAGGTAGAAGAATTTAAAGTTCAAGGCCAGCCTGAGCAATTTAGCAAGTTAGTGAAACTCTGTCTCAAAATTAAAAAATAAAAGAAAAAGAATAAAAATAAAAAGGGCTGGAGATATAGCTGAGAATGAAGTCCCTGTATTCAAGTCCCTGTATTGCAAAAAAGAATTTTTTTTTAAACAAAGTTTTAAACAGGAGAGTCACACGGTTCTTGTTTTCTAACAACTTTGCAGGCACATGGAAAGTACAGAAGAACTAAAATGAGTTAAATTGGCTTTTTCAGAAATCTGGGAACTAGTCGTGGCTTGGAAAAGGATGGCATTGGATGACTCTATATTTCTGATCTACTTGGATGGCAAAGTAGTTAGGCTTTGCTGAAGAGATGTGGGTGGTAAGGGAAGATCATAGAAAAGACTGTTTTTGATAAAGAGGGAACACACACACTCACACACACAAATATTGGTCCCTCACAAGTACATGCAAAACTTCAGAGCTGACTTGCTTCTCAAAGACCCTTTGGTAAAATTTAAAATCTGATTACTCCATGGCAGTGTTTCCAAGGGGCGCTCTATAGCAGGAGGACCTTCAAAAGGAATCCTCTGAGACTTGAAACAAAATATTACTAATAAAAGTCATAAACAAATTATTTTGAGAAGAAATGTGTTTAAGATTGTTTCACTTTTCTTGCAACGTATTAATAGCATTTAATGCTTATTTGCAATGTGACTTTTAGAAGTTGTAGAGTATGACTACTATTAAGTACACATAATTAGCCACTGAAAATTTTAAATATATAGTGCCTATTAAGAAACCCCTCTTGGGGAAAAGCTTCAAAAAATTGTAATGTCAGAGGGTAATATTTCTTATCTACACAAAGTAAAGTGTACCCTTAAGTGTCTGACAGATTTCATAACTCTAAAATGAATATACATTCTGCATATGAACTGTGCAATTTTATTGTATATGTGACAATGGAAGATAAACATGGCAGTAATATATACACACCATTTTGGAAAGTATGAAGATTTGTTCATTTATACAGATGGATATGCTAATACTGATTTTGTTTTTAGGGAGACACTATATAATGGTACATATGTTTGTTTGGTCCTTGAATACTACTACCACAAGACAAAACAAATAGCTCTTTGATGCAACTGATTTTCAAGAATTATCTGCCTGGATAATATCTACTAAAATAAGCATCATTAACTTTAGATTCCCCAGGAATAGTCAAACTACTTAAAAATAGTCCACTTCTTAAAAATTTCAATGATATATTTTTGTATGGCAAGAACTTATCAGATGTTTCTAAAATAATTTTAAAAATATATGACCAAAAGGAAAAAAAATACTGACAATTTTTATGTTATTTGAGTGACATTCTTCTGACAATATAAGGTAGAAAATAATAGTTTCATCTGAACTTTGGTTTTTAGATATTAGTGTAGCAACACTGAATGGGGCAGCAACATCTCATTTGTCAGCTCTAAAAATACACTCATGTGACTCCAAAAATTCAGATTTTTGCCAAGGATGAGACACTGAAAAGTAAAATTCTTTCAGATACTTGGATAAATCAGTAGGTGGTAGAGCACAAGTGGGGTGATTTATTTAAATATAGAAAATCTACAATGTGAAGGCAATACATACTTCAGAGAAGAAATAGGGCTTATCCGGGAAGCAGGAAGCTAATAGCATACACTGAGAAGGCTACTTGAGTACTGTCTATATGTGGAGTTGCAAAGAAGAGAGGAGACGCTGTAGTGTTTGTTATAGTTCCTTGTTATAGTAAAGTAAAATTTGAATCATAACTCTTCTAGCTTGAGAAGACCTGTGCTTAGATATTAAGTAGGAATTTCTTTCAACCTTCATAATAATTTAAAGAGAATTGATATTTTTACTAAATTGGTCTAGTAAAAACATATTTTTCAGCATATATATTGTATCTTTTGTTAACTTTGTACTTGAGCATTTCATATTCATTGCAATGATTGATGTTAAGTGGTATTGAGTTTTAAAATTTATTTTTGCTTATTTTTATTTTGAATATCAAAAGGCACACTGATTTTGTGTGTTGATTTTAGAGCAGTGTAATTGATGTTATATGCTGTAAAATTTGTTAAATTCACTTCTTAGTTGTGGGAAATTTTGTTTTAGATTGTTTGCTCTTTTCTTTTAGGAGTCACTATGATTTTCTATATGGTCAACTATGTAATTTTGAAATATGGCCAATCTTATTTTCTTCCTTCTAATTTGTGTTGTTTATTATTTGGATCACCTCATTGCAGTGGCTAGAAATTCCAGGCATGTATTGAATGTGAGTGGTGAATGCTGTTAGTCTATCATCTTTATAATCATCGTCTTGTCATTAAGAATCTGAAGGTTTTATTTGCTAAATTGAGGTAGTACTATTGTATTACTAACTTACTGAAAAAATTTTTGCCTGTTAGAACTAAGTGTTAATTTGCCCATTGTTTTATTCTGCATCAATTAAAATGATTATATGATTTTTTCCAGCCTGTTCATATGATAAATTATACTGATAATTTGCTGATGTTGAGTTAGCCTTTTCTACCGGAATTAATGCCACTTGGACATGGTTTAATTTTTAAGTATCTTTTCATTTAATTTGTTATTATGCTGTTGGGCATTTTTAAAGTCAAAATGTACAGGTTATAAGAGTTGTGTTTAAAAATATGGTAATGTTTAAGTTTTTTACAAGGTTTTACAGTAAAAGACACATTGCCATTAGTCCTCCTCCAAAAACGACCCTTCTTTTGGAACACACACAACATTATTGCCACTTTGCAGAGTGGTTCTGAAACTTTTCTTTCAGGACTGTCTTTACTTTCCCTATCGTGGCTGCCTTAATGTCTGAATCCACGCAAAACGATTACCCTTTATGGTCGGTTTGACTTTCAGGAAGAGACAGAAATCATAAAGATGCAAATTTGGTGAATAAGGCAGATGCAGATACACTGTAATGTTTTTATTTGACAGAAATTTCTGGACCAGAAGCCACGTGTGACAAGCAGCATTTTCAAGATGGAGGATGAAATCACCGGCCCATTTCTCAGGCAGTGTTCTATATATACTGTTTTTTAAGCACTCTAATAAGCCCTTATAATATTCAGAGTTCATCGTAGTGTTCCCGGGTGCAAACAGCTTGCACAGTTCTATCGAGGTCAGAAAATATGATCAGTATTAGCATGCTGTTGGATCTTGAATGATGCTCTTCATTTCCCTCATGAACTAGGTGATTTGCATGGAGAACTCTGAACTTTGGTCTCAGGATCGTAACGATAGAGCCAATTTTCATCTCTTATGATGACATTTCTTAAAAAGATGGAAGCTGAAGCAGCACAATCACACTTCAATGAAACTGACAGTCTGTTATGGTAATGCATTCTTTGTAATCCATGGTTCACGGCACGGTTTAAACACACGCATCTTAACCAAAGCTCTCAGGTGACTGCAAGGAAAAAGTTAAAGCCTATCGAACTATTGCTAAGCTTCGAAGCAAAGTTTATGATATTGAAGATCCCTGCTTTCCTGTTGAATGGCACTGGGAAGCCACATTCACTATCCTTTTTGTTCACATCTCATACAGGTCTGTTTTCCTTTTTGATACTGTCTTTGTCTTCTTTATTAAAGTATTCTTCTTTACTTTCAAGAAACGCTTGGGTAAATTGGTGTTTAAAAATCATTTTTATTTAACAGACAGTGTATACTGGAGACAAGAACTTCATATAGGATGGAGCTTTGGTCACCTTTTCTTTGTAAGTCTCGTGGAAAACCAATCATCTTCTCAAATTTAGGGCCATTATTCACACATCTTCATTCTTTCCCTTTTACATCGTTGGTGTGAATTAGGTTTTCATCACTTTCTGGTAATGAACACCTAACAGCTGCTTATCATAAATACACATGTAATCTAGGAGGTTATGCATTGTATTCCTTGACTCATTTCATCAAGTTACCTATAACATCTTTCTTTGGTGGACTCTGCTTTTAGTGGAAATTCAGTAATTCCCTTTTTTAAACCAAAACTAGCCAAAACAAAACCTTTCTCTTTCTTCTCTCCTTGCTACTTCTTAAACATTCCCATTATTTTAGTGCAATCTGTTTCTCCTCAATGGTCCTGGTTTTACCTTGAATATCAAGGACCTCAAAGTCTAATATGCTCCAGATGCCTTCTAAGTTATGCCTTAAAATTTATCTTTTAAGGTTTTCAGTTTTGTTAGAGGAGATAAAACAGAATAATGTGTCTCCTTGCAATATTGACTATCAATAGTACTGCATGTTTTATTATGAAAAGTAGTTGTGTTAGTCACCTTTCTATTAATGTAACAAATACCTGAATTAAACAGTTTAGAAAGAGAAAAGGATTATTTTATATCACAGCTTTAGAGGACTCGGTCCATGCTTGGCTGGTCCATTGTGTTTGAGTCTGTTTCAAGGCAACACCTTATGGCAGGAAGTGCATGTTGGAACGAAACTGTATTCAAATGGCCAAAGTGTGAAAAAAAAATAAAGAAAAGACTAGGATCCCATTGTCTCCTATAAAGGCATTCACTCAGTGACTAGAAGACCTCCCATTAAGTGCAACCCTTTTAAAATTTGCACCACTCTAAATGTGCTATGGGTTGGGGACCAAGATTTTAACACATGGACCTTTGGGGGACACTTGAGATCCAAACTATAGCAAGAGTCTTCATCTCTGTTTATTATACAAGTATTTCTAATTTTGTAATGGAGTGGTGGGTGGTATATGGATGGAGAGAGGATTATAAAGCTATTTGCGGTGAGCTAAGAAAAAAACAATATTAGAGCAAAATCAGGGAAAGAAATTAGATGACAGCAGAAAATAGAGAGCCAAGACTGAAGCTAAGATAATGCCATCATTCTCTAATGTGGTTTCAGGAAACGAATCTCAGTAAATATTCAATAAATATTTGTTACATGAAATGATGCATATTAAAGAACATAGTGTTAAGGAAAGGCAGGAATATGAGGCTCCGCAAAATAAAACCATAGCCAGTCTGGACGCTGATAGGATCTGGTAAGTAAAATCTTTTTTAAGAGCACAGTGAGGTAGTGAGTCTTGGGATTATAGTGAATATACACTCAAGAATTGTAAAACAGGAGGAAAAGATAATTTGGATCTTCGTTACTCAGAGTATAGTTACAGATGATTGGCAACAACAAACACTCTAACTTATTAAAAATGTTAAATTGTGCTCTTCCTGATGACCCCACCTATGAATGAAAATCTGCAGCTAATGGGATATTCATCTGATTCATACACACATTTAAAGTTGAGAAATATTGGTGTGACTGTTCATCCTGATATGTCAGCTTTATTGAGAAATGAAAGCATGCTCCCGAGTGTGTCGGGGCAAGCCATGCAGGCATGGCCGTGGGTACTCTTGTGTGGTCCCTCGCCCATTCCCCTCTGGCACTGTTTCCCAGCTCTGCTTTCTGGCCACCAGGAAGTAAACAGCTTTGTCCCACTGCACCCTTCCACCGTGAGGGGTCTGCCTTGGAGTGTGCTAATAATGTACCAAACCCCCTGATGCTGTGAGCTAAATTAAACCTTTACTCCTTTAAGTTGTGAGTTGAAACCTTTACTCTTGTAAGTTGAGTATGTCCAGAATTGCATCTCAGTGAAAAGAAAGGCGACTAATACAACCGGTAAGTGATTAGGTGGGAAAAGATAATACATATGGTATCATATTAAAAAAATTTTTTTTAAAAAAGTCAATGACAAACTATTTATGTGTTTTAAATTACTCAGTGACATATTCAACAGCTCTGATGTCCACAGAATACCAAATTTTTAAAATTTAAAACTAAATATTTGTGGAATGAAGGAAAAAACAAACAAAAAGTCTGGTTAAAATGAAAAAGAAAGATAAAGTAGGGAAGAACTGGCTTCCTTGTTTGCCAAGCATGTTTGCCTGTACCTGACCCAGATCCCTGCAGTCAGTCTCTGCACATTCTCTGCTCCATTTCTCTTGTAATACACATTGCAAAGTCTCCCGCTCCCCTAATCAAAGCCTATCTGTGCATCTGAGTCCTGATGGTTTGGCAGGAGAAAACCCCATTTCGGGCTGGGCTCGGCAGAGAGGGAAGGTTAAGCGCTGCTTTCTTGTTGTTCCCTTGATCATTCCTAATTGAAAGTGAACCTCTGCATATATCAAGAGTGACCTCAGATGGAAATGGGAGAACTATCCTAGACAGCAGGGATCTGGAGGCCACGCTGCTCCAGGTAATTTCTTCCCCGCGATTATGCAGAACCAGTCCATGTTACAGTTTTCTGTCACCTTGTTAGATGTTATCTGTTAAGGAGAATGTGGGGCAGACATCCCTTGATAAGCCATACTCACTTTGTCACAGATTATTTCCAATTGTTTAGCTTATACACAGAAATTGTACAGTTTTTGACACAAGGAAAAAATGGAGCAATACCCTTTGGAGCAGATGTCCCAGTGAATGTCAGAAAATGCCAACATTTTCTGGGTTGTGGAATTTGTAATGGAAAAGAGGTGCTTCCATGTTAAATTATGTGCCAATCTGAGATAAGTGGTGTTTTCTGCACTGTAAATACGTGACTTTTCCCTGGTATACCAGTGCATGGTAACGGTAAAAGGATTTATGGTACTGGTAATAAAATAATGTGGTCAGTGGAAGTGATCAAGCGTGTTGCACCCACGAGGCTCTTGGCCAATAACAAAGATTACCGTCATGAGTACTGCTTCACCAGAAAGTAGACTGTAATTTAGTAGATTGGAATTTAGTGCTACTTCAATTGTAGCACTAAATTATCCCAATAACTTTCAAATCCCAAGTAAATCTGCTTTGAACAATCTAATTTTACATTTAAAATCAG
Organism: Hystrix cristata; assembly: GCA_004026905.1. Taxonomy (NCBI): domain Eukaryota; kingdom Metazoa; phylum Chordata; class Mammalia; order Rodentia; family Hystricidae; genus Hystrix; species Hystrix cristata. The sequence continues at coordinate 450,190 of PVJO010000001.1, forward strand.
TTGATACACGAAATCCTGGTATTTATATAGTGGTAAACTCTGGATCAAAGTGAAGACGAAGCTAACAATGACACCAGAGAAGTACCTTGGCACTGTTCCATTACAAAACTTCTAGGGGTTTGACATATTAAAATGCAAATTATCTTAACACTGAAAACTGAGAAATGGATTTGGAGATTTGGAGCCCAATGCAACATCTTTTAAGCAAATGTTGACATAATAATGTACTTAATTCTGATAATCATTTTCTTTTTTTTTTGTATTTGGTGCTGGGAATCGAACTCAGGGCCTTGCGCTTGCAAGACAAGCACTTTACCACTTGAGCTAAATCCCCAGCCCTCTGATAATCATTTTCAAAGTACAAAATTCTGATAATTATTGGTATGGTACAAAGTTTCTGAATCCTTTTCTACACTCTGGATATGAGGATTGAAGTAAAAAAAAAGTGTAAAAAGACAAATTTAGTGTTCAGAAATAAATATCTTCTGTAATTTTGATGCTTCAAGGTAAAAAAATTTAATTAGAAAAGTCATGAATAAGCATATGAATAAAACTGTTTTGCAACAGTTGTAACCAAAACCAGCTAATGTTCACTAAAATGTATAAATACATACCATATTATTTGAGAAAAATTAGTACCTTGGTGAAAATGGTTATGAAACTATTCACTTAATGCATGTTATATATTAAACCTGTAAAAATATTCGGCTATTTTCAGTGACATTCCACATTCTAATTACATCTAGAAACTGAGCTTGAAAGACAAACAGTTTGACCTAATTGCTTTTCCTTTAACTGAGGGGTCAGGCAACTCTTTTTCAAAGGGATCTTGTTTTTTTCTGTGTTCTTATTAACACTCTTGTAGACAACTCACAGACCTGGCCTGAAGTGTCTGCACACTATTACCTGATACTTCATTCACTGGGAAAAGTTTATGGTTGATACAAGCAATATAGTTCAAAATGTACTATTTCTCTGTTTTTTATTAAGCAGATAAGATGTGCAGAGGCAAATAAGCCACTTTATTTTGTGTTGATATCATCAACCATGTAAGAAATAAAAATACTGGGATTCTGCATTCTTCATCTCCACAGAATCATTTTGGAGTAGAATATGTTCCTGGAGGTTTATCTTAATTAAAAAAAAACCTTCATATATATCCCAAAGATGATCAATACAGCATAATAAAAGTTTGTTTGACAAGATTCACAACACTTCTCTTTTGGAGTCTCCGCCAAGGGTCAGCATAAAAACACAAATGGAAAAGAATGCAGGGAGCGAAGTTCAAACAGCTGAACATTTAGGCAAGTAACTATGTCCACAAGTTTTTAAGCAAACAATTTCAAAGACCTGATTCCTCTAGCTCATCATTCTATATGCATGGAAGATCTGAAGTTTAAAATGTGAAAAATGGAATAATCTTAAAAATGCTAAACAATTTGAGACTAGAGATTCTTATATAAATATATATTTTATACACATGCACACATATGCATATTAATCTCTGTAAGTGATGTCCTTCAGTGTAGTTCAAAAGGCATTTATCAAAGCACAAAATGATTCTTCCAGAAACATGGGAGGTCATCTCATCTGAATAAGAAACAAAAGCACATTTACCAATGTATTGTCAAGTTTAATAGAAACACATTGATTAATACTAGATTAAAGGGTACATTTTTCTGGTCAGATCTAGAATTATATTTTACAAAATAAAGAGAAATGCTCAAATGGATTTCTTTTCATAAGAAAAAAAAGCTATTCAATATGGTAACTGTGACTACAGTTTCAACTCCAGGTTAGAGAAAAAATACCAAAACGTTATATATCTCTCAGGGTGCATTGTAATTACGGCATCAATTTTAGAAAAATAGACTCACAAAATGAAGAATGTTGCAATGAGTTCTCATAATAAATCTACTCATGTATTTATCATGTTTCATGTTTTTTTTTCCAGTTGGATATTTCTTCAACTGAAGGAGTTGCCCTCCTATTCCAAAGCCTGAAGAGATAGGATTGGACACACTGTACATGCAACCAATGCGAACCAGGGCCCAAAAGTGCTTAAGTGAAATGCAGATGTATTTAAGCTGCCAAAGCTTGCACTAAGATTCCTGAAGGCTTATTTATTTTTCCAAATGTGGATTTGGTGTTGCTGTTTCTAAAATAAGAGCTGGTTCCAGAACTCACACTTTAAAAATTCTAAGCCATTTGATTGCGAGTCTGTGCCAATACATGAGTTGAATGTGTCCTGAACTGAGCCCCAGAAATAGACAAGGCCCTGTTATCAGACCTGGATGCTGATAGTTGACATGATGGCTATTTCATCTGCATGTTGTTGGAAAGGGTGGATCTCACGGGAACTCTGCCTGCTTTGCCTATTCTTGGCTTCTGACCTGGATCAGCCCCTGGAGCATCTGCAGCAACCCCCAACATATTTCTTTATAGTGAAGCTATTATTCCTTGAGCAACCTTACATTTTACTAACAGACTGAGGTTATGTAGCCAAAGCTCTAGCTACCCATATGTTTTCTTCTAGCCCTTGAAATTTGAGGGATTGTATGCGAACTATTGACTAATGTGGCAAAATGGTTGCTTTCCAGTTTTTCAATCTGCTCCATATACTGATGAAGCTATACTAAAACTGCTCAGTTATGATTGTGCAGTGATTTTTAGAAGCCATCTTTTTATATTTTGAAGGAATGGTAGGAATTTATGGATTCTTAAGGCTAGATCTGCTTTATTTAATTTCTGAGAAATTCCTATGTTCAAACAGTTCATGATGAGTGTATTTTTTTACCCACTGGCAGTGAGTGGCAGAAGCTGCTTTTAATCTTACTATCTTATTATATTTCAAATACTGCTTAAAAAATATCTCCTTATTTCTTTACAAAAAGATTAAGATTTTTCCATATCCTGCTAAATGACTTAAGAAAGATTTTGTCACTTGGTGCTGTTATTCCCTGATTGTGTTTCTATTTTATCAGTCTTTTCATGTTTTGGACTACTGTAATCTCTGCACGGAGGTCTATATTGAAGTAGCAACAGCATATTCTAAAGTCCTGGATTTCCGAAGTCTTGTTCAAGACTTGATATGGTGTTTTCGCAAAAGCCAACTGCCCAACCCAGTTAAACTTCCTCTTAAAGAAAGAGATGGTGATGAGATTGTAGTTGTTATTGTTCTACCCAGATTATTTGGAATAAATCCATGGAAGCTGCTCCAGTTGAGCATGGAGTAGATGGAACAGTGAGATTAGAAGTGATGAGAGAGTATTTGCATAGCATTTGCTGCCAGCCCACCAGCTCCTGAAGTGCAGACTGTTGTAGCTGTAGATGCTGTGAGTGACATTCCCAGAGCTAACACAATGTTACAACCATCATCATTGCTGTATTTGTTCCTTCCAGAGTGCTCCCAGTGGCAGACTAGTGAGATCGAAAAAGTCACAGTTCCCTTCTTCTAAAGGAGCAAGTGTGGATGCTAAAGTCATAGACACAGAATTCAAAGTGAGCTCTTCACATGACGCTCAGATGGAGTCAAGCTGGAACCTACTATGTGGGAATCTGCTGTGTAGCAGAGTTTTGAATGGGATAATGACTTGGAGAAGAGGTGGGGACAACCAGCCCAGTCCTGGTGGCACCTATCTCCCAGTGGCTGTGCTGGTGGAGCCTTGGCTGTTTGTCCTGACAGACGCCTGGGGCATTTGGCTGGGTTCCGGGGCGGAGGCTGCCAGCCAGCTGCAAGGCCTGTGAGACATTCAAACAGCATCGTCTGTTTCCAGACTTAATCTGGCAGGATCTTCCAGCCTCAGCACACAAAATTACAACCTGGAGATCATCCTGATGGTATTTCGCATTATGCTTTGTGAGTAAAACATTAACGTGAGTATTAGCTGAACCTTAGTACTCCCGCCCTCACAATTGTAAATTACCATTAAGTATAAATAATGCATTTGTTTTATATTTGGCTCTTTATATTGTTTTCTTTTTTAGCTCATAGTATATTCTCTGTTGCCACAAAATGTTTTGAGGAAAGATTTCTTGATGTTGAATAATTTTCTCCCTTGTTTCCTCTGTACTTATGGTTTGAGTTAAGATTTTTTTTTTTTTTTGAATTTCAGTCTTCACAGAAATATGTTACCAGGCTTAAAATTAACCTTTCAGTCATTATTAACCATAATATCATTATTGTTTCTTCTGTCTTTATATTCCTCTTGCTATCCTTTGATATGTTGTTTTAACAAGTAGCTGTAACATTCGCTAATGTAGCTTTATAAGCAAGTATCATTCTCTGTTATTCTCTTTATATAAGTTTTTAAATAATTACAGCAGCACTAACAGTAATCCGTAAAATACCTATGAGCTAGTTATTTCAATAAACATTTAAAATTTTATTTTGTAGATTGATAACCACAATAAGCATTTTCATATCTTTTGGGCCCTATTTTTCCAAATGAGGACCATGCAGAATATATTCATAATGTTTGTGTACATACCAACAGCTTTGAAATTTTGGAAAAATTCAATTTTTAATGAGTTTCAATGCTTGCAGATCTAGTTTTAGATGTCAGGTATCAGTTGGGAGACTTCGGGAATTCTTTTTTCTCTTTCTTTTTGAAACTCAGTTTTTCCTTCAGCAAAATAGTATCTAATATTTACCAGAAAAAAAGATTTTGAAAATATGAAATTAGGTATTTTTTTAAATGCTTGACACTTAAGATGAATTTCATTACTGTGCAATTCCCTAGAACCCAGAAACAGAATCTGTCTTAAATTTTAGCGGTGTATCTTGGTTATGAAATATAAAACTATATTACACTATTCACAGAGTAGTGTGGTAGAATTCATTTTTTTTAGTAAAAGTTTTCAAATTTTTAAAAATGAGATGTATTTCACACTTGGCTGCTTCTCTTCTTCTTCCTTTCCTAATACAAATGTTTTACATGAACTGCTCTTTCAATTTTTCTTAGTTGTATAATATGTGCTTCTTATATTGGGAAATATTAATTAAAGAGTTCATCTCAAAGAGCTGTTGCATAACTCTTAATATATTCCTTCCATCTGGAACACGTTATATACCCTCTACTAAATTTTAGTGAAATTCACTTACATTAGCATTCATCTAATTAAAGTTTTCCTACTCACAACAAAACAATAACACAAAAGGAACAACTTTAATTAGCAAGAAGATTCGTTTGATCCAACTTAATATTATTGAGCATCTACTATGTGTTGCTTGCCTGCTTCAGGTTCTAGAGACAAAAATATGGAAAACCAAATCTTTCTGTTCTGATGAATCTTACACTCCAGTGTGGGGAGGGCAGGTTAAAAAAGGTCAAAATAAACAGTATCTTAAAGGCTTGGAAGAAAAATAAAGATGGACAATGAAAAATCTTAACGGCCACAGCAGGGACAGGCTGTTAGTTTATGTAAAAGCCAGATCCTCTCTGTAGGAAGACCAAATGGAGGTGAGGGAACAAGACTTGCTAATACTCTGTGAAGGTGCTTCAGGTATGGGGACAGTTTCTGCAAATGTACTAGGACAGGACTGCATCGTCCAAACCTGAGCTGGAGAAGAGGGACATGTCAGATGGAAATGGGGGCCACGCGTCACAGGAAAACAAGTACAGAGTAGTAAGACATGATGTCACACAAGCATCAGGGCCCCTTATCTGTAGGGCCTGGCGAACCATGGCTCGGGCTTTTAGTTTTACTCCATGTGCCACAGGGAACCTTGAGGAATGGGCCAGCATGTGTGGATGACCGAAGGAACAAGTGTGCGGAAAGATGAATTAGGAACTTCCTGCATTATTTCGGATGACCGCCAGTGTTGCTGTCGATTAGGAAAACAGCAAGAGAGGGGTGAAATAAATTTGAAGGTATTTTTTGAATCTAGATGGAAATTATTTTCTAATGTGAGAGTGTGGGATGTGAGGGAAAGTGAGGAGAGTTTCTGAGCACCTTGATGAAGGTGCACAACAGGAACTTACTGGCTCAGTTCACATCCAAATGCAGAGGTCAGCTCGGATTCAAATGTCGTTTAATCCACATTCTGGCCCTGATATCTTGTGTTCCTCTAGATGCTGTCCTCTCTCATCTGCCTTCTCCCGCGCAGAGGTGAAATAACTGCAGAAATTGCAAATGTCTCATCTGTATCTCATACTATGCATAAGGGACAACTTTCCTTCCATCATCAAATTAAAGTCATAATTTTTTCTCTGTTAGATCCATTTAGATTGTCTGTCTACATCTGAGCCAATCACAAGGGACAGGAGAATGCCAGCTGGTGAGAGGTTTCGAGAGTGGCTCAACTGTAATGGTGCCAACACTCTAAATTTGTATTAAATATTATTTTTTTCACATGAACTATCAATTCAAAAATTTAAATTTCTTGGATCACTATGTGTGATCTACTAATCTAATTGACAGCGTGATTTACAACCTCAAATATTGCATGATTTATCTTATATAAAAACTATATATATATATATATATACACACATAGTACAAAATAAAAGATAATAGGAAAAAAGAGAAAGCAAAAAATGTAATTCAGTGTGGATGTTATATCTAAATGTGTACTTGACTTAATACAATTGTCTTATATGTTTCATATGTTCTTTGGCCTGTTGTTCTGGTTTTTAATCTTTACATATGATAATAGAACTTTATAAGGTCTTATAAGATAAATAAATGAATCTGATGCTGGAAAAAGAAAGAGGAGGGGGGGAAGAAGGGTGTTGAAATGTGTTATGTACATGTACCAATTCCCTCCAGTGAATGTAATAATTATGTTTTGCAAACATGTACTAATAAAAGTAAAAAATAAATAATAAAGCCAGTCATGAGATCTGAAAGTATTATAGCTATCACAATATTGCAATTACGTCTTATCATTGATTAATTGGAATAATGTTAAAACTGTCCCATGAATCTGATCTATTCCTCTTCCATCCTTTTGTTCATGTTTTCATTTTCAGGATCCCTCTCTCCTTACCATGAACTGTCTATAACATAACTATCCTCTGTGATAAGCCCAAACTCTGGCACCTTGATAAAGTCTTCTAAGAAAACTTCAACATTCATTTTCCTCCACATTCTTCAGCCTCAGATTGCACATAGCATCAACATAGTGCCCTGACACTTGATAGTACCCTGTGTATTATAGTTCTATTAATCTAATTGCATTGTATGCCTCTTCTTCAATTTTATTTTGAAAGCCAAAACTGAGAGGAGGGATCTTGATAAATATTGCTTTTACATTCACATAAAGGAATATTTTCTGAGAACATTCTTATCTTTGAATCAGTATTTAATAATTGTCAGAATAACAATCTGTTAATCCATTAATGATTCATCTACAGTATTTGATAAATATGGGTTTTAATTGACTGATAAATTACTATAATGTTCTACTAATTACTTATAAAGACTTCTGCTATTCATCAACTGAAATGGGTATATAGGTGATCTCTAGATTAGAAAAGACATGCTTTTGATATGTGTTTCTGAACAAATTATGTGTTTCTAAACTAATTACATGTTTCTAAATAAACATGTAAAAATGTCCATGAAAATATAGGAGCAGAGGGAAATTCAGTCTATCCACAAAAGGTTTGCTGAGTTGAGAAAATAAACTGAAAATAGACATTTGGACGGATGAAATTACATACAAATTCATTTGTAAGAATGTGCAGGGGAACCACATAATGTATGAGACTAAAAGAAAAAGTATATGGTTGAAACTTAAAGAGTATTCTGAACTGCAGAATGAAATGACAGTTTGGAATTGGGCAAGAAACTTGCAGGGCAAAAACAGTCTCTTAGGTAACAGCTCTCAGAAGAATGGATGGCTATTGGTGTTTGTCATTTTTCCATTGTCAGGACAAGGTAAATGTCATATTCAACTTAAAGGCGCAAGGATTTATTTTGGTACATGGTTTCAGAGATTTCAGTCCATGGATGACTGGTTGCAAGACAGAAATATAATGGAGAGTCTCGTCTCATGCCATCTGGAGCAGAGAGAAAAGTGAAGAGCCAAAGTGAAAAGGGACAGAGTATAATCTCTAAGGTTATACCTTCATGACTCATCGAGACACACACACACAGGTGTGCTTTACAAATCTACACATCACAAGTCAATCAAGTTGACCATCGAGATTAGCCATCACAAGTTCACCCTTTTGCAGCTTGACAGTCAAACATCTACTTCAGTCATTCTTAGTCTTCAAGTAGATACAAGAATAAGGTCATAATTTGGCCTATCATGGTATAACTATCATGTATACAACAACAACAGAACAACGCTGATTTATTTCTCAAAGTCTCAACAGTTCCAGCATTGTTCAAAAGCCCCAGTCCAAAGTCTCCTCTGAGACTTAAAGCATACCCTTAGATGCAAATCCATACACATTTGAAAAAAAAAAAAAGTTACGTTCTCCTAAAATACAATAGCACAGCATAAACATTCCCATTCCAAAAGGAGGAATAAAGGAACAGGAAGCAATAGGAAGAAGGAAAGACCAAAATCGAGCTGAGCAAATATTAAATCATGTCCATATCTCCATATCCAGCATTTTGGATGTATAGTGGCATGATATGACCTCAAAAGGGCTTGGACACTGTGAACCTGTTATGGGTTGTGTCTAGATGTCCCTCCAAAATCTCACACCATCATAGGTGTGGCTTTTCAGAGGTGACTGGAGCTAGAGTGTGTGATGCTGGGATTAAGTCTGTGGTGCTGAGATTAAGAGTGTGTGATCATGAAATTAGTCCACTGATTGGTTTGGCATAGTTCTGGGTGTGGGTAATGGGAAGGCCCATCCTGATTGTGGGTGCTACCTGGCCTAAGAGCATGTAGCCTGTATAGACTACGAGGGACGGAAAGAGGTTTGCTCTTGTCCCTTCTTGCTATGCTGCTTCACTGCTCTGCTGCCTTCTGCCTCTAATGAACTGTTTTTCCTCTGTGCTTCCCCTCTGCCATGCTCCCAGCCTTGGAGCCAGCTGACATGAACTGAAACTTCTATAAACTGTGAACCAAAATAAACCTTTCCCCCTTTAACTTTGGGCGTCAGTTATTTTTGTGTCATCAATGAGAAAAGTAACTAAGACAGACCTTATGTCCACATGGTTTCTCTCCTGCGGTGGCTGAACTTGCTGCTTCAGGCTTTCCTTAGCAGATGCTCCAGTTTCATGGCATCTTCAGTTTCCTGGAGTCTTCACTGCAGCTTTGGCCTCACTCCCACAGCTTCACATGTCATCCTTCCAGGAGGTTCTCAGTAAATACTCTGGTCCCATGACATATTATTGTGAGGTTTTCCAGGCCTTCTTTGAAATCTTCGTGGAAGCCTCCTGATCACACAATTCTTGCCTTCTGCATGCCTGAAAAAACAGCATTTCATTGATGATGCTGAGATCTGCCATCAGCTGTAGCAGAAGCCAGCCCTCTTGGACCATGCCTGGAGTGGCCTCTGAGTGCCTGGATGACTAAGCATAACAAGACAAATCCTGGGGAACCAACTCCCTGTGGGGCCCTTCTTCAGCTGGGTAGGGGGAAGAGCTGTCTTTCCAAAGGAAATGTTTACACTTGTGCATCCTTGAACCTGAGATGCGTGGTGTTTCACTGATTTCTGAGATCCCACAAAGGCATCTTTCCTCTTGATTCAATGTAGTGTACCTGACTTCTTTTTAATGACACTAATCTTTTTGGCAATCACTTCTCTTTTTGGCTCCAAATATACACATGCTTCTTTTCTGGCCAAACTAAGTTTTTCAAGTCTCTGTTTTGTGCTTATGATTCTCATTTTAAAACAGGCTAAAAGCATCCAGCAATACCCATGACACAGCATGAATATTGGGCTACCTTGAAATTTCCTCTGCCAAATAAATTAGTCCATCCCCTTTAAACTCAGACTTATGCAAAGTCTCAGAACATGGGTAAAATGTAGATAATTTGTTTATCAGAATGTAGCATGTATGATCATTAGTCTAATTCCCAATAGTTTCCATTCCCATGTGAAACCTTGTGAGCTATGTCTTTACTGTCTACTTCTGTTCACATTTTGATCCTTTAAACCCTGGCTAGCAGCACCCATTAAGTTCTACTTTCAACATTCAAAGACAAATCTTGTAGTCCTTTCCAAATATTTCCAAACTCTTCCTACAAAACAATTCTGAAACAATTCCAAAGGCTTCTGGCCCATGGTGACAGTAATTACCCCACTTTTCTGGTATCAGTTTTCTGTGTTATCACCTTTTCTTTGGTGGGACAAAATACCCGACATACACAATTTAAAGGACTTTAAAGGAAGACAAATTTATTTTGGCTGGAGGTTTTAGAGATTTCAGTCCATGATCATACTTTCTGTCTCTAATTCCCTTCAGTTAATTCTCTCTGTGTAATGAGATACCTGGACAGGAGGTGATGATAATTATATTACTACTGGAGCAATTTCCTTAGATCTGATAAGAGAGTCCCTGAGAAAAATCTCTTTTATCTTCAGGAGCAAAAGAGGGAAGAGAAATGCAGCAGGTGAAGCCCAGGTAGACCTTGGTTCTCCTTAAAATGCTTAGAACACTAAAGTGCTTTACTGCAGTGTATAGTTTTCTGGCCACCAGCAGAAGAAAATGATTAAATTAAAGAACCATATATTTTCTATCATATTTTAAGGACTTTTTGTGTGTGTGTTACCATACTTACTGCCAAAGAGAAAAGAAAGAACCTAACAATGAGAAACAAAGAGTATACAAAAAGGCATCAGAGAAAAGAAAGAAGAAACGGAGTTTTAAAAGTTACTCTTTAAAAACATCTAGCATTCAAAAATAGGTACATAATTATTAAAAAGTATTTTTCCTGATGAAATTTTAGATAAAAGACCAAAAGGAAGTTGATGAAAGAGATCCAAGTTGTATCCAAGTTGGATCCAAGTTCTCATTGCTGCACTAGTATTTTGCAGCTAAACAGGGAAGGGAACTAGGATGATCCATTTTGTAAGGAATCAGAAATGGAATCATCAGTATAATAGTTTCACATAGACAACGATAATTACATACAGAAATATTTACCAATATGTGTAGATACAGGTGTTATAGTACATACTTATGTTTCCTTGCTCTGTCACTTGGGAGGTCTTAGAACTGACGACATACTAATAACAATGAACTTAAGTGGCATCCAGATCTTGGCTTCTAATACCGTTCTTGAATAAAGGGGAGCAGGGTTTCTTAGAGAAATGACAGATCTGAGACTGGGACAGGAAATATGCAAAATAATCCTGGAATACCTTGTAGTGTCAAAAAGCAAGTAAGTACTACACAAACACAAACACACACACACACACACACACAGAGCTACAGGAGACAATGAAACAGTTCCAAATGACTGAAGGTAGAACAATTTGAGGAGCAAAATAAAGTTGTATTTAATTAAAACCCCATGTGTAAAATGAATGTTAATGAGTCTATACTGATATAAATAACTAAATGGATAGATGAATTAATGAAGAGACAAGTCCCATGTGCAGAATTACAAATAAGTTATATAAATATTCCTCCCTCTATAGCATCACTCCCCACTTCTTAAATTCCATCCAGACTTCCTTTCAAAGAATATAGTAAGAAAAGTGGAGCAAAAGACTATGTTCCTGGTGGAACAACTTGAGAAACACTAAGTACATGATCAAGGTCAATGTCAGCCATGATAAGTCATGGTTATAATGTAACCTTGAAGGGATGATCTGATTAAAATACTTCATCTCGTTGGTCTTCCTCCCCAAACCCCATGAGCACAGACTAATTATGACAAAAAAATGAGACAAATTCTAATCGAGCCACTATCATTTCTGAACAATACTCCTCAAAATGGTCAAAATCATTGAAAGCAAGTGTATTCGTTACTTTTCTAGAGTCAATGGTTTATGAGAGCAGATTTAATACAGGACACTTACAAGTTACAACATTCATCCATAAGCCAAATGCAGGAAGAGGGTCGAATGTCTATTTATGCACTGGAGTCCCAAAAGATCCAACGAAGAGCTGGGAGCCCATGGCACTGTCCTGTGAAGTCTGTGTCTGCACTATATGGCTGTAGAAATCTTTATTGGAACCAGGATATGATGCTTGAAGCAGAGATGAAGACCAGAGCTCCCTTGACACAAACAGCAGCCATTCCCAATGATAGCAAGGCCCTGAGCTTCTTCTGCAATGAGAATAGCCAAGTTCTGTTTGAGAGAACCAGCCACAACAGAGTTTCTTTTCTTCTCTTTTTTGTAATTTTATTTTATTTTATTTTATTTATTTTAATGGTACATTTTAGATGTACACAGTGATAACATTCATCATAGGGGATTTGTACCTGGACATGATATATCTTGTTGCTTCTTTTTTTCCCATTCACCTCCCCTCATCCCCTCCTCCCTCCCTATTTACAAAAGCTTCCTTTCCATTTTTTCCTTCCATTTCTAATTTCTCATGTCCTCTGTTCCATTCCCCCCCCCCTTGTTCCTTTTCCCATTTGGACATTTTCTTCCCTTTCCCAATAATTTTCTGCTCTGGTTCTCCTTTATGTTGTGTCAGCAGGTGGATCCTCTACACCCAGAACCACACCAGCTCAGTCCAGCTGGGCGTTCCTGCTCATGTTGACTGTATCAGTCCACCACAGCAAAGAAAGTCTGAGAAACTCTCGCAACCCTGAGGAGCCTAAATCGGATGTGGTATTCTGGAAAGGGACTTTGAAAATTTTATGGGCTTTAATTAATAAAAACGTACCAATATTGTTTCATCAGTTGTAACAAATATTCTACACTAATATAAGATGTTAAAAATAGGGGAAACTGTTACAGCTCATGGGGACATTTTCTGGACTACACTCACATGGTTTTTTTTTTTTGTTTTTTTTTTTTTTTTTTTTTTTTTTTTTTTTTTTTTTGTAAATCTAGAAACTTCCCTAAATTTTTTTAAAGGTCATTTAAATACAGTTTTAATCCCCATCCCTCAATAAAACTAGCCAAACCAAAACAAAAATTATTTCCCCTTAAAATGTGAGCGAGGAGCTCTAAGTCAATCCATTGTAACAAGAGGATATGCAGTGCATATTAATGCTAAAAGAGAACATTGTACATGCAGTTCATTCTCTAACCCAAACTAATTTTTTAAGAATCCAGAGCAGACTCTGTCTGGATGGCAGGGCAGTGACAACCTTGGAATGTGAAAACATCTGGATAGTCTTTTGTTTTCTTATTATATTCTGCCACTAATGCTATCTGATTTTTAAGGTTTTAAGACAAAATAGCATTAAAAAAAAAAGACAAAATAGCATTAAAGCACTCTGAATAAAAACCCACCCACTCTATTAAAACGGAAGGGTTATAGTTCTGAAAGAAAAAAATAATTTGTTAAAAACTGCAATTGTAATATTTATTAGTGAAACTTAATCTTCAATGGTAATAAAAAACACTTTATACCTCAGTCGTGTAGATATTTCTTCCATTAGTGAAATCCTTTGAATGCCTTAAATAATTGAATGTTCAGAAGCCAGCAACTCAAATTGAAGCTGGACGTGTTGTTTGTACAGGTGGTTGGCCTCCTGGGAGTCTAAATTCTTACTGCTCTTGTCCATATCAATTATTCTGAAACTTTGTCTGTTTAGTGTCTGCCAGTTTTTATAACAGAAGACTCTTTTTAAAAATTGCTTACATGACATTTACCAAATTATTCTAAGAGTGAAATTCTATTTCCAAATAAAAGAATCGAGAGTGAAGGAAAATGCTTAGAAGATTAAATATTAAGTCAGTTGTATGAATCACTCATATTCAAACATTTAAATCGTGTCAGCTAAAATTTTTAGTAGCATGCTATTTACAAAAGTTCTTTCCAAAGCTTTCTTGTAAGATCAGCATTTTAAAACCCTATTCTCCAGATTTAGAGTTTTATTTATTTATTTATGTATATGATCTGGGAAATTTCGATTTATTCGAATCCTGAATTTAAACTAACAAAGATTATATTTAAAAAATATATTTACTAGATAATTTGTATAATTGGAAACATAGGTGACATTTACACAGAATAACAAAAATTTACTAAAAATTATGAGAAATTATTGAATATTCTTTAAGTAGAGACTCCTCAGACTTTGGCTTTGTGGATAAAATGGGCTTAAGTAAATATATAAAACCAACAAGAAAGTGGACAAAAGCCTGTCGTTTGACCATGGCTTCAGATCTGTCCTTGAAAAGGTGCACAGCTCAGGGTCTACCTCAGAATTCTTTCTAATATCTTTGAGCCTGTTTATAATCAATAATGATCATCAGCATTATCATCTTTAATACTGTTAATAGTATTTTTATGTTATTACATTATTTGGCCTTATTGGTATTAAACGAATACGTTATTTTCAAATATTGAAAGTATTCTTAGCACAACAAAGTGAATATTTCATTTTATTTTAAATGTTGAAATCCAATGAGTCATTTCAAGTATAAATGCATAGCATTTTTACAAAAGAAAAAAATATCATGTTTGATGGTCATTTGATGTAAATTTTGTTTAAAATATTAAGAACTTTGACATATGTGGACATGGATTTTAATAATTGATGCAACTATTATTATACGTACTGCTGAAGCAAGCACTTGAAACAACTATTAATTGTGTGTTTGGTAAGAATTAGGGAGACTAGTTTCATAATTTGCAGCAGTAAATATTTTTCTTTTAATATAAAACATGTAATAATATCAACTATATTTTGTTGTAATTCCGATATTTTAATGTAATTTAGTTATAGCATTATGGTTGGAAAATAAGTTTCATATTTTGTTTTGAATATGTTATCATTTAATATCTTTTTATGTGTTGAGTGCTTCAAGAACAAATCCTATTTAAAAATTCCTCAGATATTGTGAGGACGAATTAAAAAGTACCAATATTAATGCCTCAAAAATTAGGAAAAAACTCCAAAATCAAAAATAATAAATACTGATTTTAAAATATTAACCATTTTACATTTAGCCAAAAATGTGGTTTTGAAGTGATTTGATAATAGTGTCAGGTTGTATCCCAAATACTCCGCATTTATTTTTTCAGTAATCTTCAAATAACCCCATTTCACAGTCACAGAGTGCGTGAGGTTTGAGCAAAACAATGTGAAAATATTGTCAGCTTTTTGTTTAGTTATGAGCTCTACACGCAATGGATCAACACACAATGGATCAGTCCTGATATTCAAAGCAATCATTTTAATAAAGGTCAAGAATTCTTCTGCAAGTAAGAGTTTCCTGACTGAAAATATTAACATTGGTAAAGAAGTGGTTGTTCCATTAGTTAGGGGCTAAAACTGAGATGAAGATTGCTTAACCAAGAAAACATAAAAATAGGAGAGGGCAGAGGTGAAAGAAGATAGTGCTCACCACCTCTGTAAATGCTGGGCATAAGAAGTGCCCATGACACTCTACTACTAAAATGCTGAATCACATATCTAATATGGGCACGGGGGGAAATGCAATGACCTTTAGGACTACAGTCAGAAACCCATTCTGCTAAATGGGGCAGGAAGCACTGATCCAGAGGGGTGGCACTGCTGGTGAGCCCAAATAGGATTTGTAAGTAGTTGTTAAATTACGGATTTGGAACGATGTCTATGTCTCCCTCTCATTGACCGCTCTGACAACACTGTGTATGCAGGATTTTCCTGGGTTGAAAGAGTGATCCATTTCTCCAGAATTGGAGGCTTCAGAGTGCTTGTTCATTGGATTGGCTGCTGAACTGGTCTGAAGAGGATTGTCAAGGTTCAGGGCTGTGTCCATACAAAAAAAAGTAGGGAATTAAGACGATCATACAGTGTGGGGAGAGCTTCCTAACACCTAATTTTTCTTTTTCTGAAATGATACTCTCTGGGAAAGCTGATGAATTCTGTGTGGCTTCTCCAAAGGCATATCAGCAGAGAGAATGTGCTGGCCAGAAGCCTCAAGTGCCTGGTCCCTTTACTGTACATTAATAAATTAGGGCTTTGATTTTTAAAACCAGTCACTAGAGCATATTTAATATCAGCAGGCCTCTTAGAAATAGACAACTAGCTTTCAGAGTCTGGAAAGGCTGAAGACCAGACCCAGAGCCAGGCAGATCTACCAAGGTAATGAGACCCTAAGAGGCCTTTTGGAAGGCAGCCTGCTGGCACCCCCAGCAACATTCCCTCTTCTCCACATCCTGAGCCAAGCCTGATCATTTTTCCAAGGTGAACTCTGCAATGGCTACTTTGTAGTGATAGAAGATTAAAATAGTACTGCTCATTCTTGCAGTCTGCTACATTTTAAAACCTATTTTCAGAGAGATTATCACATTTAACAGCAATCTTTAGTATATTTATTTTTCCATTCATTTTTAGATGAAAAATATACCAGTAAAACTCAGATAGGTATTATGTACCCCACATTTCCCCCATGTTGGTTTCTTCTTTCATTTCAGCAATTCTAAACTCTGGATAGAAGCATGATCTGTGGGTGTCCCTGAAGTTGGTGGGGTTCTTTTTATTGATCTGGATGCTTCTCATAAAGAAAGATGTCTCCAGCTTGTGGAAATCAACCAAGCTATACTCTGATGAAAGGTGCACTTTTACATAGACTAAATATACTACAGAAAAGCTAGTCAATGGTTAAACTTGATTTGAAAAGAAAAAGAGTAATGTTTCTGTTGTTTTTTGTTTGAAGTTTACACCACTAAAGATCTCTTTAGCATATTTTCCACATAGAATTGGATCTACTGTGATAACCCGAATCATCTAAGTAAGTTTAAAACTCCCATAAAAAACTGCCACCAAATAACAGGTTCTCGGCTACTTAAAAATTCATAATAAAGATTAGAAGGCATTACTGTGGTATTGTGCTCAGAATAAATTATCTATTTGAACAATCTGATAAACCTTATGAATAAATGAAGGTGATAAATCAAATTAAAATTCTTAGGATTCCCCTGGACTGAATAAATTGTATCTAGAGGTGATAGATGAATTATTCACAGAAATATTTTCAAGAGTTAGATGACCTGGTAGATTAAGGTTTGTGTGTGGAGATGTGTGGGGAGGTGAAGGTTGAGGTAGAGTTAATTGAGTACATATGTTACTGAATTTTACTAGGAAAAAAATAAATAAGAGTACAATGGGAAGATTAAGCCGCATGCGCCCTACCCATGCTTCAGGAACCTCACAGGGGAGAACTATAAGCCCTCATTGTTCCCCCTTCATTTGTAGGCACTAGTATGGAAATACCCTTCTCAAAGAGGTAATCTGGCCTCGGAGACCGGATACTGTGAATGTGACCACTGGGTCTTTTAAAGTTACCAGTGAAGAGAAGTTTGTGGGTAAGGGAGAGAGTATGATTCTATTGGGAGGAAGGGGGCGATTGACAAACATATAAACACACAAAGGTCATGGAAGAGTGTGCTGCTTTTAGATATTTGTTTAGAAATAGATTTATATTGCACTATATTCAGAATCACTTAATTTTTTCCATTCACCTAGTTTTGCTCTTTGATATTCTGAAATTTGGATTAATCATACAATGATTTTGTTATATGTTACAGAAATATTCTATAAAGATGTTCTTTCTAGATTTGTAGTAATATATAATATCTTAGAAGTCAAGATAGATGTTCACGTTAGACTTGAGGAAATGAGTCTGATTTAAGACTTGGCAAGTTTGTGGCACAGGATGAGGACGCGGTTTACTGACTAGAGGTCTCACAGACTGGAGACCTCGGTGCCAAAGACTATCTTGGTTGGCCCCGGTGACTTCCTCTTCTGGCTGCCTTCCTCAAGCTCGCCGCTTCTCTAGGGGCAGGTGTCACGTCGCTCCATCTCCAGGGATATTTGTCAGTGTCTGGAGACATTTTGGGTTATCACAGTGTCGTGGAATGGGTGCTACTCCTGTCTAGTGAGGAGAAGCCAGGGATGTTAGGATGCTATTTAACATCTGTCATTCACAGGGCAGCTATCTGATCTTAAACAAAAAATTCTCAGGCCAAAACTGTTCGCCGTACAGATCCTGAAACACCCAGCTCTAGCCTAAGTACTCCAAATACAGAGATGTTATTAGGATGGGATGATACAAGTTCTTTTTTTTTTTGTGCTGGGGATTGAACTCAGGGCCTTGTGCTTGTGAGGCAAGCACTTTAACCACTGAACTAAATCCCCAGCCCAAGGACATTTATTTATTATGTAGAAATCTTTAAGATTATTTCATGACAGACATTGTACTATGTAAGAATTCGGTAATTCTTACTGTAAGAATTCTTTCTTACACTGGTGAGCAAACAAACATCACCTTTCTCTTCACTAGTGCTCATGAACTCCACAGAGAACAGACCAGTCAGTTGACTGTAGATAGGCAGGCTCTCAAATCTTTATGTAGCAACATGAGGAACTTAATAAAATGTTTATTTTTCTCATGCAATGAGATATCCAAATAAATGTCTCCTTATGTTAGTGAGGATACCCTAAGGTCAAATCACTGTGGTCTTCTTGACCTTGTTTTCATTGTTGGAAGATTGTATTTCAGTTTTTGCTATTGTACTCATAGTCCAAGCTGGAGGAAGGACAAAGTGAAAAGCAAAAAAGCTGTTTGCTACCAGAGAAGACCTTTCTTTAATAAGCTTTCTTGGAAGTGCTACCTACCAATGCCATCTTTCACCTTGTGGGACAGAGATCACATCCACTCAGCGAGAAGAGACTAAGTAAGGTATTTTATCTTTAAAGCAGGGCACATTGTTATCCTCAATAAGCTTGAGGTTTCATTAGAAAGTAGGAGGGGAAAGTGGGTGTTTGGTAAGAAACTGCAAGTCTCTGACACAGGGGTTATGAAGAGAAGTCCTAGCAGCTATGAGTTCAGTTAATAAGGAGTAGGCGGGATTCTCTAAGGAGGATACTATTGGAAACGACCAAGATTTCACAACTGAATGAAGGGCAAAACCTCATCTTACTCCTAACAGAGAAGAAGGATGTAGAGTTACCCTAATAGTAAGTCATTTTTCTAAAGGGGTAGACTCCTTGTTATAGAAAAGCAAGGTTATGAATAAGGTTGTTTATAGAAACGATCCTTTGTAAAATGCCTAATTCTTTGGTTATTTTCTCTTTTGTGGTAGTCATACAGAAGACTTTTTAAAAACAATTTCCATCCTTATTTTATTTTAGAAGGAAAGATTATCTCCTAATTATAAGTGACTTTTCAGTCACACTACAAAGCTTCCAAAAGACTTCAGGAAAGGAAGCAAAAACTTAAAAAATTTGGTGCTTATTCCCTGATTGAAGAAAACAATAACATTAGAAGTTTACATAGTAAATTCTATAGCCATGCAAGAAAACCCAATTAAGATAGCTCAATTGACCCTCCTCTTTGAGACTAAGTCCCTGATTTTGATTTATTTTTCAAACCAAAATGTACTCTAACAGTCTCAACAGGATTTTGGCCTTGGCTTCACAAAAGTGACATTAAAGGTGTATTTATTTGTTGCCTCTTCATTTCTCCTTTACAGTTTATTTGTACAAAAAAGGAGAAAACACATAACAAAGAGACTCATAGACCACCAGTTTCTATGCCTTAAACTTGCACCCAATATGTTTGTCTTTCTGTTCAGATTTTCATCCCTCCTAACATATCAATAACATCAGTACTTGTACATGGAATTGTGGAGAATAAATAGGCAGGAAAACAAAGTTAAATGTAACCTAATATTCATTATTCCAGTGACACCTACTTAACAAAGGGGAATTTGGTAAAGGCATTCGAAGTTACTGACAACAGACTAAGGAGCATCCCACAACCACACTAAGAATAGGAAGGAGGATGCCGACTACAGAAGAACAGCTTTAAGAGTGATCACTTGAAAGGATTAAAAGCTAATACTCCATCACAAATGTATAGTGATACATATGACCTTGAATTTTCTGGACTTATATTTATTTGTCTATTAAATAAATATAAACCATTATTCGCTCAATTCTGATTTTGCAGTATAATCTTCACCAGTACCAATTGCCTTTAAGGAGTATTTCATTATTAATTTGTAACCATTACAATGACAGGACTGGCAAGAATAGAACAATTTCTTTGTGCCTAATGTATTCAGAATTGAGGGCTCTCAGTAAATAGAAATCTGGTTGCATGCTCTGTTGTCTATATACTCTCTACACCAAAAGCTTCTCAAAATGGTACCATATGTTTTATGGTGATCTCATCCAGAGACCGAATTTATTTCTTCACTCATTATGTCCGGGCTATGTTGCTGTCTTTAATACACTGTGGAGGAAATTGTGGAGTGTTAGTTCCAAGTACATGCCTGAAGAAACCTTCCATGAATCACTCTTTCTTTGAAAGCCCATCACCATCACACAGAGAGATTCAGGAGCATCCGCTTAAGGGTAAAATATCCATGGCCCAGCTATTCCTGCTGTCCCAGACGATGGCCAGTCTAATAAGAAATCCACAGAAATTGCAGAAATCTGCAATCTTTAAATGGATTTCAGATACATGAACAAATTTAGACAAAAGCAGCAGTATTGTTTAGTTGGCCCATAGATTCAGGCGCAATAAGAAAAGCTCTTTGTTTTAAGCCTCAGAGTTTTTTGTTTATTTTTTATACCACATATAACTAATATAGAAAACAGTGCATAAAAGTAGAGTAGTAGTAATCTAAAATATGGGACTCCCGTTGAAAAGCAAACCAGCTAGCAAATAATAGAAATATGATGAGAGATATTTAGTAGATGTTGGAGAAAAGGGAAAAAGATTGCTCTTGGAGGCTGGAAGAGTAGTCTTGCATTATAAAATTACAAAATAAAACTATGCCAACAGATAAGCTCCTAATAAAAGTTTGGGATGTTAGCAAAATGATTTTCACACAGAAAACTAACAGTGTTAGTTGACTTCTTTTAGTCACATGTAGGGTAGTATGGGAGCAAAATGAGCCCGACCAGAAGTCAGCAAACTTTATCTATAAAGGGCCATAAACCATAATTAATATAGTTTGTTTTGTGACTATCCAATTTGTGTTTCAACTACTCGACTCTCATGTTCTAAGTACAAAAACAGTCAGAGCTAATATGTAAAGGAATGACTGTAGCTATACTTCAAAATCTATTTGTGGACTCAAAGTTAAATATAACATAATTTGCATTTGTAACAGAATAGTATCCCTTTTTGATTCTTTGTAATCGTTAAAAAATGTAAAAAGGAGTTTACAGTCCATACAAAAATACATGGTAGGCTGGATTTGGCTCACAGCACTTTCTTTGCCAAACTATGAGCTAGAGAAAGAGCTAGACAGTTTTTAAGGATAATGTGAAGGAATAAAAATAAAATATTTTCTCATCTTCTGCCTTCCCACCCAGTAACAGCCTCAACACCAAAAGCTCTGAGGGCAAGATCATATAAGGGTTCTGTTACAACACCCTTTGTTCAAATTTAAGCCAATGCCCATGACCCTTTCACTTAAATAAAGCAATTTCTAAGAAACGTAAGAGTCTTGTCTGAATAGTCTGTCTCAAAGCAGATGTCAGTAAGAGAAATGAATGTCTTCCAAATAATTGTGGATTTGGCTATTAGGATGGGCTTGAATTTGATTCACAGGAAGCAGAGAAAAACTGTACTTTCAAGAGATTTATTCTCTTCAGTCCTGCTTTGTTAGCAGATGAACAAACTTAAAGTAGAACCACCCTCATCAGCTTCTAGCAAACTCCCAGAAACAGAGCTGCCAAGTTGCTTCACAGATAACCACAGTGACGAGGAACTCTGCCCTTAGACTATGTAACTGCCTGACATCTAAACTGGTGAATGAGAATTTTTAGGTCACTAAATGCTAAGATGATTTATTGTGCAGCAAGAACTACCTGATATGGAATGCTTTGTTATTCATTTGTTTATATATGAGTATTCGTTGGGAGGATTGAATTGGAAGAGTAAACTATATTGAAATATGTTAAAATATTCCTTATATCATATGGTATTTAGATCTGAAGAATATTAGCAGATGGTAATAAGAACTGTATATATTATATATAATAGAGTTTTTTCCTTCTTAAGTCATAGACTTGGTTAGTTTTAACTGTATGTAAGCAGTATACTTTTTATTTTTGAAGTCTAATCCAGTGGAATAAATCTCATCGGTAAAATAAGGCTGCAATTTTCCAGGTCACAAGATCTGTGTTCT
The DNA here is from genome assembly GCA_004026905.1 of Hystrix cristata. Classification (NCBI taxonomy): domain Eukaryota; kingdom Metazoa; phylum Chordata; class Mammalia; order Rodentia; family Hystricidae; genus Hystrix; species Hystrix cristata. The sequence goes on from PVJO010000001.1 coordinate 472,375, forward strand.
TATTTGAGAAAAATAATCTACATCTTGCTTTTCCATATTTAGGTATAGGTCCTAGATTGTTATTAAAGCAGAATAAGCAGGAGACCTATACCCTGGGATGGTTTAATTACCCAAAATTCTTTCATAAGCAAATAAGAATTTAACTTGAACACATTTCTTCTAATGTTCTTTAAAAAAAAAAAAAGAGAGACCCTCAGCCAATCAGGAACAACCAAGGAATTTATTGGTTATATAACCAGGTACCTCCCCTCAGACCATATCCAAATAAGGCAAATGCCTCATCACGCCATGCTCAGATCAAACAAATGCCTAGCTGTAATTTCTTTACTTGCCTGTTCGGTCCATAAAATCTAACTGCTCATGCTGAGGACCAGAGCACTCTCTGAACCTCCTCTGGTTCTGAATGAGGTTCATTCATGAATTGTTCTTGGCTAAGGTTACTCTGTTAAATTTAATTTGTCTAAAGGTTTTCTCTTAACAGTGCCTTTAGATGTTAATATCCATACGCTTTGCTTCACTATATTTATTTTCACCCTAAAACACAAAGCCAAAACCCAGCACGCACACACACACACACACACACACACACACACACACACACACACACGGATATATATACACACCTAAAAGAAGATATAAAATGTAGTCATTCTGGTGTTTAGGAGAAAAGTCCTTTCTCTGAAGAGGGTAAAATGAATGCTCCATCTGCATGCTTATAGCAGTTCTAGAAGGTTACAGCTCACACAGTTTGCACACACGCTGTAAAAAGCACCATTTTCAGACACTATAAATTTTGTAACTAAAAATATGTGAGAAGAAAAAAATCGGAATTGGCTCAAAAGCAGGTCAATTAAATAATCTGAACTGAACCTGAATCCATTCTTAGCCTTATTTTCATCGCTGATGAGAGGAATGGTGATGACAGTCATGTTCCAACTTGGTCGTAAAGTACCTGTGCGTGGGTATCACTGTGCCTGCGCGTCCGTTAACATCACTCAGCCCCGGAGGAGGATTGCAACTGTCTTAGGTATTCTGTACAGTTTAAACTCTTTCTCTAAAATAAGCAAAACCAATGAAAAGGAAACGGAATTTATTTAAATGATCAAACTGGAAAAAATGACCAGAAAACCCCGCTGGCCATTTTTTAAAAATTCTGTGTTCTCCTAACCTGCATTTATGGGCCACTTGAGAGAGGAAAGAAAGGATGTGAAAAGCCCTGGAGATATTGTAGCTGCATTAGCGAAGCACCAGAACACATGTACAGGACTTGTAAAGCACTTGGCACCGCAGCGCTGACATATAAACTGCGCTACAATTGTCTTCATTTCCTCTCGTCTCTGACTCATTCATGGTTTCGTGTTCTGATGATACAATACTGACCTGAAGGAAAATTAGAAAACACGGAAATCTCCTGCCCTTCAAGATCATTATATTAGGTGCAATTTCATTTTATTTTATTTTATTTTTCTATTATTTATTATTTTTAATTTTATTTTAATGGTACATTTTAGATGTACATAGTGATAACATTCATCATAGGGGATTCGTACCTGTACATGATATACCTTGTTGCTTCTTTTTTTCCCATTCTCCTCCCCTCCCATCATCCCTCCTTATTTACAAAAGCTTTGTTTTCATTTTTTCCTTCCATTTCTTACTTCTCTTGTCCCTCTGTTCCTTTCCTCCTTCCCCTCCCTTGTTCCCTTTCCCATCTGGACATATGTCTCATGAAAACAGGATTCAAAATGAATATTTTTAGTATCAACTATATTTATATATCTTGTCTTCATCACCATTAAATAGCCATATTAAGAAAATCATAATAAATTTTAAGGAACAATATAGAGGAAAATAGAAGCTATCGTTGGTTGCAAGACTTCTCAAGGGCTAACAAAAGGAATGTAAGAAACTAAGATAATAATTTAAAATAAAATATGAATTTGACTTTAAAAAATGAAAAATGAGAAGGAATGATATCAATATAGATCATATTATATCATAAATGATTAACTTTTCTGCACATAATTCTTTTACACACAACTTTTCCCCCAATTCCCTTGCCCAGGTAATTGAATGTCGCTCAAGTAAATTTGGGGTAAATTAGTTTTTATACAATTTTATATAAATTTATAATTTAAAATGCATGTACATTAAGAAGTAATCAGTTGTTGGGGCGAATAACTGCAGTATTATACCATAGAAAAAGTAATTCCCAATTTATTATATCTTATATGTTGTAAAACAAACCTAATTGTACTTTTCCATGGTTATTCCGGGGGGATTTATTTCTAAGCCTTTATAAATATCTCAGATTCCAGAGTTCCAGAGTACAAAGTACCTTTGTGGAAAGATACACCAACCTAAAAGTTCATCCTGTTGCTACTTTCTAGATGTGTAAATTTGTACAACTATCAAGATTTATATGAGTCTGCATTATAAAACCCAAAGATAAATGTACTTAGATATTTGCAGTTTATCTAAGCATCCACAGAGATCACCTGCAGAAATAATAATGGAATAAAATAATCTTAGTACAGATATAAAATCATTCTCACCTGTTAGATAATGTAAACAAGTCTCTTAACAGCAATCTGGAAAAGCAATGCAGTGAGGAGTCAGTGATGCTTGCAAATATGTATGGCCTTGTTGTGATATTGGTTAAAATGTGCAGTTGTATAGAAATTTAAATTGTCATACCCCAAACATTTTCAAATGAAATTAAAACAAAACCATTTTTAAAATTGGGTTTATTCCAAAAAGAGACTTCAAAGATGCCAACTGCCGTTGGAGTTTGAATAAGTTAACTCATCTAAAATCTGAATAAAAATAAAAGGCATTTTCCAATTCAGTGCAATATCTTATGCAAGATACAATTTTAAAAAATTACCAGATAAATTAATACATCTAAAAATTTCCTCAGGTCTGCTTTTGGGCAATTAATAATGGTTTACCTTGGCCTTGGACTAAACAATATTGCTTAAATGGTTTAGTGATTATGGGAAGAATACTATAAAGTAGAATGCCTTGGAAAATAAAGTTAGAGAACAGTAGTGAAGTGAAAAACAATTTGATATTCTGAGAAGCAGGCAGGCGGTATGGAAAATGTAATTTTTTTTTGTTAATAAAAGTGAATTCCAGAAATAAAGATCAAGGAAACTTGGACTTAGTTGAGAACAGTGTAAAAATGACCTGAGGGACAAAAGGTTAGCAAAACTGTGAGCCAGTGATGTTTTTATCGCTAAAACAGAATTTAAAGGGTTGGCAGTTAGTTTTGCACTATTGCCCTAGATAATTGATACTAATTTTTGGTCATTATTTTTGGGCTCTGGTAAGTGGTATAACATTATTCCTTAAAATGTTCACATAAACATGTTGGTTAGATAGTAAATTCTGGGAGTTTATGGGCCTAAGATAAAAACCTTTGCTTTAATTCACAGTTTTTGCTTTTGAGTACAGTGCAGTTAATGTCCATTGGAGGGCAAGGTGCCTTTTCTGCCAGTCAGGCAGATTAAGGCTCTCATCGCATTGAAAACTGAGAGGCAGTTATGTACATACATTCTTATCTAAACAGGCAAACTAAAATTTCTCTTTAGTTAATTTGCATAAAACTTAATATTCTTGAATATTTAGATAACATATTTAAGGTAAATTTTTAAAAATTTAAACATGATATAAACTTTATTTTGTCTACTTCTTTCTTTTAAAGTTATGCTTTTTTATTATTTTATTTATTTATTTATTTATTTTTGGTGCTGGGAATCAAACTCAGGGCCTTGTGTTTGGAAGGCAAGTACTCTAATCACTGAGCTAAATCTCCAGCCCCAAGTTATGCTTTTTTAAAAAGTATGAAATTCTAGTACAGTCCAATTTCATTGTACCTCTGACTTTGGTCAGAGTATTTGCACTTGTGTCCTCGGAACCCCAGAAATGAGCACAATTAATCTAAAGTAGTGTCTACTATGTGTTTGTTGCCCCCAAGGCCATACATCATTGCAAACACCTCCTGTACCCACCCAGTCTTGGTTCTGACAGTGTCATGGAGTCTCATCAACTTGGACTTTCAAAGCCTTCACTTGACCTGCGTCAAGAGGCTCATTCTCCAGGGGAGAATTTTCCCTTTACTCTTGCTTATTGTGGAGATTGGCTTTCAGTAGTCAATATCACAAAGACAGTAGTATTTCTGCTTTTCAGGTACTATCACCTTTGTAGAGTGATTGCGACTGTCCAGAATAAAGCCTAAATTAGCATCAAGTACATACTCCATTATAGTCTTTGATAAACTCTGGGTTCCTCCACTTGAAGAATTATTAGAGGAAATAGTTCTGGCATTTTGTGTTTCATTAAATATAATTTAAAATAATGGGCATGGAATGAGCTTTATGAAAGAAAACAGTAATATGACCTAAAGGAGAGTCATCTCTGGGTGATACTTCGTGGTTTGTGCACACTACCTGATACAATCCACTGAGACTTTTTTTTATATGAAATAGGTAACTATTGAACCACCTAAGTGACTAATAGAAGAGGGTTCTCTGGGCCATATATGTTTTATTGAGAATCCCTCAATTTTTAATACCTCAATAGACGTCCTGTTTTAGAATTATTATTCTTTAAAGATAAAAATCATAATAGCAGGGGAAATGAGGAAGAAACGTATCACCCTACTTAGTAAGATCACCATTCAAATAAGTTTCTGTCTCAGATTTCCATATTATTTAAATTGAAAATACCTTTTAAAAAGTCAAAATGAAAGCTTTAGATGTACTAAAGTATTTTGGAGGTGTGCTTTCAAAGGTCGGCATATGAGAGCCATTTGGAATTTGGATACCAAACGGTGTTGAGTTTGTTAATAAGTTATTTTGAATGATGCAAGAGTAATGACAGAATACTATTCTTTGTGTATTCAAAGTATCTTTTTATTTCTAAATTGAACCTAATTTTGAGATTTCCAATTTACTAGCATTAATTTATGAGGATTCAGTTAGGCACTGTCAACTGGAAGAGAGATCTCTGAAATGCTCTTAAACATAAGAAAATAAATTCATAATATTTTGTGAGTCTATGTCAGTATGAAATAAAAAACCAGTCTGAAATAATAACCTTAGCTAGATATTTTGTTCAATGTCCCAAGAAGACTCACTTTCACCTCTTCTTCCTACCTTTCTTTCTCTGATCTGACCAAAATCCTCCAGCCTCCATCCCCAGCTGCCCCACCCTCAACTCCAAACACACTGTTAAGTGTGTGGTATCAACATTTCCTTTTTCCCTCTTGCAAAACTGTCCCTTAAAAAATTAAATCATAAGATAGAAACCTAAATTCTTACCCTCAAGAGTTTTTCTAATTTAATGTAGGTCAAAGCAGTAATTAAAAAAATTAAACTCTATAATTTTACTGCCCCAAATCTCCCCCTGTGGATAGTAGAGACATTTGGGAGACAAAAGAGTACCCACTACCACACAATACTCATTTCTTTTCCCGTCCTCAAGAATATCCCTAATTCTTGGTAGTAGATTTCAATTTCTGGAGAATAAGTGTTTTATCTGTATCTTTCATGAACAAGCATCCCAAGTGGCCAACTGGGACTAAATTCTGAATGGGTCTGGTAGCCGTTTGATGGCTCGGGGCGTAGGCACTTGTGCTCCTGGGCAAACTAAAAAACTGAACTTTATGACCCTATGCTGGGCATGTTCTTGTTTAATCTGCCAGGATATACAGCTTCTGAAAGGTCCCAATTCATCCTGTATCTAACCAATAACCTGGCCAATGAACTATGACCGGCAATCAAATTTAATATTGACCAATCAGAACTAAGGATGCCGCATCCCTTATTTCCGTAACGGGAAGGAGTAAGAACCCGGGTGAACACTTTCTCTATATAAGCCACCACTCTGTTCCTTCACAGAGCATCTTTGTTTTGTACCAAAGGCTGCATCTATCTGGTTTGCAAGCTCCCCCTTCTTTTCCTTTCTTTCCTTTCTTTTTTCCATTTTTCTTTCAATAACCCCTCCCTTTTTAAATTCTTAAATTCTTCCCCAGTACATTTCTGTTAAGATTATATTGAGTGGAATAATCATTGAAAATAACCCAAATAATTTTGGCTGATTAAAGATTATACAAAGAATGAATATCTTTCTGAATGCATGGCAAAAGGAAATTAAAATCATACCACATAACATTTAAAGTGTCTCCTATATTTGAAGACATGTGCTGTCAGATTTGGGGAATTGTTTTTTTCATAATTTCAACACATTGTGATAAATCTTTTTTTTTTTACACTGGATCGTTTAGAGCTTTAGAAGATTTGCAACTAAAATATCAGCCTAGTTCAACAAATTAGGTAGAAATCTTGAAATTGATTAAACTGAGTATTTTAGAAAGTTTGATTTTGCGTTTCATATTTGATCTGCATATTTAATTTTGTGCTTTAACACTTAATTTAAAGTCCGAGCAGTTTATAACATATAAGTCACCTTTTCTACACGCTAAACAATATTATCTAGATGTATGGGTTGAAACTTCAACATCATACTTCAGAACGTGACTGTATTTTGAGATAGGGTTTTTAAAGAGATAATTAAGTTAAACTGAGGTTACTGGGGTGGGCACCAACCCAGTATAGTGTTCCTATAAAAATAGGAAATTAGGACACAGAAAACAGACAGAAGGAAGACCATGTGAAGATATAGGGCCAGAGGAGATACTCATTGACAAGGCAAAGAAAGAGGCCTCATAAGAAACCGCACCTGCCTATACCTGGATCTTGGAATTCTGGCCTCCAGAATTCTGTCATTTAATCCACCCAGTTTCCTGTAGTGTGTTATGGCAGTCATAGTAAACTCTTACAACATTTTAGCCTGAAAGCTAAAATATACACTTTTTCTATAGTCTTCATTATAAGTACGTATCACTAAATCTTTATTTTCCAGAAATCTAAATAATTACGGATTGGTTAATAAGTCCAGCTTCAAATCAAAATATCCCATAAGGAACAAATGTAAACAAGCTAAGACATAAGGGATTAAAGATGAATTTACTTATAACTTTGTTCAAAGATCCAAATTCTAGATGCTTGAAACCATTCAACTTCTCATCCATCATTTTCCCAAAAAGCCACTAAACATCTGTGCTTAGTAGAATTTGTTGTAGTTGCAGTTGATACTAGTCTGCACATCCCTTTCACGACGTGGGAGGATGTGTCTGCTCTTGTTTCCCAGATCTGTGAATTCCAGAGAGAAAATAGCGTTGAGAGAAGAGATGGCCAGTGAAGAGTGCCTGAGAAAAGGCTAACCCACCCAGGGAAGGAGAAACATCTGTTCACGTTTAGACAGACTGTTTTGTCTGCTCCTGTAAAACCTGTTGAAGGAATACAAGCTTCCACTGTTGTCTTATTTACTTGCTTTCCCAAATGCCTTTGCATAGTGGGCCCTCTATACTTTCTGGAAGTGTGGATCAGTAAAGAGTAAGAAAAGGAGGGAACTATATGAGAATTCACGTAATTCTTAGTTCAGGAGAAACCATATTGGTTTCAGGTGAAACTTTATTAGTAGAACAGGTACTATACACCTTATATACCTCTCAAAATCTGATCTGAAATACTTATTCACATTAAGCAAACAAATCAGAAAAGAGTAATGTTTTTCTCTAAACTTATGTGATATTGTATATATTGCATTTTATAAATAGTCCCTCAATACTAATTTCTGGTGCTTAATATGCCTAATTAATTTTAAAAAATTTGTCAGAATTACAAGATCTTCATTAAGATCTGGAAAAATGAGAGCAATTATCAATGTTTTATTTTTTAAGAAACATTGATTGTTGTCAGGTTGGGAAATTTCCTCTAGATAGCACAAACCAATCTATAGTGTTGAACTTAGAATGGCTTGATAGGGTACATACATAAATAAATAATATACATACTCCATAACATAAGAAAACTGTTTTTCTCAACTTTCTAAAAATTAAAATTTTGATGTGATGGTGTTGGAACTTAAAGGCTGAATTCAAAGAAATGTAACGCATAAAGGAAATATGAAATATTCAGATCAATGTCTTTACTTTTTCTGTTCTCTTATTCTAGCTATTTTCATACCATATTATTTGCTTAACATAATAGTCAACTGGGACCTGAAAGATTGTGTGTTTGTTAGGATGGACTAAAGTTCCATAAAATACACCCCCAAACCTATTTGTGCTCAAACATAACAGAAGTGTACATCTAGCAACCTCTGCTACATAATATGAAAATGGTATCTCTCTCTTTATTCCTACACACGGCTGAAACGCTTTTCTTTCATCCTGGCCCCAGAAGAGAACTGGACGCCTCCTCAGTTGGAGACCTGCCTGCAGTCATCTCATCTGATAGACCGATTTAAATCCTAATAGTTAATTCACCATACGAGAGTTCAGCAAAAGTGACACACTTTGTCGGGACTGTTCATTGCCTTTCCTGAGGGAAGGAGCAGCGTGAAACACATTCTTGATGCATGGATAAAAGAATCAATCTTTTAAATAATTTTACCAGAAAAAAACTAGTGATAAAATGTATTCCAGATCTCAATATGGTTTTATTCTCCAGAATTATGTGCTGAATTCCTATTAGTTTCATACTTTGGGTGAGTGCTTTCTCAGAATGACAATTGCCTTTTGCGACATGTGATGTGGAAACCAGTAATCAAATATTGGCATCAGTATTAGGTATATAGTGATCTTATGTGAAGAACTTCAACTGCACAAACTTCACTTTGACTTCCAAACATTACATTCTGATTTAACATGCTCAAAGCTTACAATAGCAGGCCATATTTAAGCAAATTTGTTATAAACCATGCATTTTTAGACTAGCATGATGCTTGACATATAGTATCATATATGTCATATAAATAGGGAATTTTTTATTGAATTAACAAAATTCAACCTGAAGCTAGTTAATTACATTACATTAAAAATTCAGTTTTAGAATGTTAAATGAAAATTCCATTTTTTTAACTTTTACAGGCCATTTTTTCAATGTAAAAATATTAAGCTTCCCAGTTCTATGCATTTTCAGTGTTCTATATCATAACACTATTTCAAAATTTCACTTACAGTATTTTTTTATTAACCTCTTTCCTCTTTCCCTTTTAATAGTTTTCACCATGAGCTAATTAGGGCCATATAGAGTAGGAACATTCCAACTTGCTTCTTTTCTTCCTCTCTTCTCAAGTGTGTTAGCTGGTTATGGTTTATTAACCTTATATATAGAATTTTTCTGACTGGTATCTCAAGGATATATATATATATGGATATTTAAATATTTAAACTATAAACAGAGTACATTATCAGTCAAAGAGTGCTGTGTTTGGTATTGTGGTAATTAACTGAATGTGCTAACTTGGCTGACAGGGCCACTAAGCCCAGATACATGGCTAAGTCCAGATGATTCTATGAGAGTGTTTTGGATGAGATTAATATTTAAATAGATGGACACAGAGTAAATGTGAGTGAACCTCATCCAGTCAGTTGGAGACCTCGATAGGACAAACGCCTGGCCAACCATTGAGCAGGAGATTGACTAGAACTGAACTGCCACGTGGGATAGGCCCCGAGGCACCAGGCATCTGCCTCACCCTTCAGATTTTGTACCCTCCAGCCTCCGTAGTCATGAGAGCTACTGATTCTCTTTCTTTTTCTTTTTTTTTTTTTTTGAGAAACAGAAAGAATCATGTTCTTTTTCAGCAAAATGATATATAAAGATAAATTTATGTGACACTGTAATAATAAAAATTCGATTCTAGCAGATACTCCGAGGTGACTCAAGATACATCTCTTTCTTTTCTGTATTTTAATAAAGACCATGACGCTTAACTGGAACAACACTCAGTATAAAGGCAGGAATTCTGGTCTGCATGCAGATTAGTACTTTAGGGTGTGATGATATTCTGATGCCCTCAACTACTTCTTTGTCTCTTCCTATAATGTGACATTTGGGTTAAACATCTGGAGCGGACATTTGTTCTGTCACCTTGGACTATGAGCTAACCTTAGGGAGGGATGAAAGAAATGAAACCATAGTCAGTAAAACAATAATTCAAAGGAGTTTGCATCTCCGAGGATCTTTAGGCCAGAGTCTCTATGCCAATCATGTGACCTTCATTGTTGGAATCATTACATTATGATAAAATTGACTTTAAATGTATTCAAGCTATTGCCATTTTGTATTTCTCTGTTCACAGCTGAAAGTAATCCTGATAGAAGTATAATCAAAATTATTTAAAATGATTGTGAGTAATAGCCTACATAGCATTTAACACTACAAAATTTGGAGTTCATTAAGACACCATCTACTCATTATAATTCTGCATTATCCGTGCCGCATTCTTTGTTCACAGCACCTTGATTTTTCTTTAGAATGCCACAAAATCTTAATGTGAGGCTCGATCAATATGTCCTGCCTATCTTGCCTAATAGTCAGGTGATGTCTTTTAGTCTCTCCTGGGACCTGAAATCTTCACTACAGTGAGAAAAAGAAAAATATGTTTAATTCTGATGCAACAAAATGGGAAAGCAGCCTGAACAGATTTTCCATTAGGTCCTACTCTTCAGATCCCCATCACAGCTCTGCTTTCAGAAATTTCCTCGCCTACTTCATTTCCAATTCTGCTGGCTTCCAGGAGCTGTCGTGTGTGTGTGTGTGTGTGTGTGTGTGTGTGTGTGTGTGTGTGTGTGTGTGTGTGTGTGGTGTCACGGTTGTTCTTATTGCCACGGAAGGAAGGGGACAGAGGGAATGAGAATAAAGTTTATCCAAAACTACACTGGATAGTTTCATGAAATGAATACATGTGTCCCCTCAAAACTTTCATGGTGAAATTCTGACCCTTAAGGTGATCCTATAAAGTGACAGACCTTTGTGAGGTTATTAGGTCATGAGGACAAAGACCTCACGAATAAGCTTATAAGAGAGGTGTGAGAGCGCTGCCTTGCGTCTTTCCTTGCTTGAAAACACAGTGAGGAGATAGTTGTCTATGAGCCAGGAAATGTATCCTCACCAGACACCGAATCTGCTAGCATCTGTGTCTTGGATTCCCCAGCTTTCAGAGAGACAAATAAATTTCTATTGTTTATAAGCTGTCGAGTATAGACTATTTTCTTACAGCAACTCCAATAGACTAAGACAGTTAAGATATTTTAAACATTAAGTGTCAGGGCTTATTAATTCTCAGTTTGCCTATGATTTCCCTCTTTTAGTATATGGGTCACAGACTAGGTGTTCTTTCAATATTGATAGCCCATTTGTATAATTTCTCAGCAAGACTCATCTGTTAGAGTTACTTTGAATTTCAGAAGAAATATATAAAAATATTTTTTAAGATGCAAAATATTCACAATAAAACTGGATTACATTAATCATCCTAGAATGGGAAGATGTCTCTTCCTAAGATATCTTCTTTTTCACTCTTCAGTAGACACTAACTGAAACTTACCTCTGACAATATATTTGAAAATTTCTTATTACTATCTCCATGTGCTGGTCATTAAGGAAGCAGGTCCTGAACTTGTGACCCTGCCTAGAGCCAAGACACAGACTCTGGGCAGCACAGATTTGCCTGTAACTGGCTGAGTGAGGCAGTGGAAGGAAAGCCGCCCCTCAGCTACCTGTCTAAGCTCTGCACTTCCACTTGGGCAAAAGAGCTATGGGCAGCGTCAGAGCTTGGACCCAGTAGATAAAAGGGGTACACAAGTGGTTCTGGCAGAAACATCCTTCCTTAATTTTGCCTTCTAGATTTTTGTAGAAGTGGTAGGATAGCTTTGGATTTCTATATGATTTTAACTCTAATTTTTGATAGAATCATGGCCAAATTCTTAGATAGAAAAAAAATATTTTGAAATAAAAGTTAGTGAAAGAAATTGAAATACAATCAAAAAGAGTGAGAGATACACCATGTTTACATATTGGGGGAATCAATGCTAAAATGTCCATTGTACCCGCATATATCCAATGCAATTCTTATCAAAATTACAGTGATATATGTCACAGAGAGATAAAAACGTCCAAAAATTCATATGGAATTGCAAAAGACCCCAATTAGACAAAACCATCTTGAGCCAAAAGAACAAATCTGGAGGCATCTCAGTGTCCAGTTTCAAAAGATATTACATTTGAAAAGCACAGTTCTGGCCTAACAGTTCCATCGGCAAATGGAATAGGACAAAGCAGCTGAATTATATCCGTGCATCTGTCGTAAATTAATTTTCTATAAGGCTGCCAAGAACATTTAATAGAGAAAAAATAGTCTCTTCAACAAGCAGTATTAGGAAAACTGGCTTTCCACCTATATAAGAATAAACACATACCCTTATCTTATGTCTTATTCAATAATCCGCTCAAAATAAGTTAAAAACTTAAACGTAGGACTTGAAACTATAAAACTACTGAAAGGAAACATAAGAATAAAGCTTTGTATTGCTGGTGTAGAAAGTGATGCCCGTGTGTTTGTATTACTGCGAACACACAGGCATTGAAGGCCGAAGTAGACAAATGAGAATGTGCCACTTTAAAAAGCTTCTGCACAGCGAAGGAAGTAACCAACAGGGTGAGAGATGACCCATCGACTTGGAGAAAATATTGCCAAATCCTAAACAGGATAAGAGGCTAATAACCAAAGCATGTGGGGTGCTTAAGCTACTCAATAACTAGAAAACAACCAATTTTGTAAATGCACAAAACGTTTCAGTGATATTTCTCAAAGAAGACAGATGACATGGCCAAGATACAAGAAAAGGCATTCAACCTCAGTAATCACCAAAAAGAAGACAAATTAAAAGTGCACTGAGACATTACCTCATACCTGTAAGAAAGTCTGTTATTAAAAAGAATAAAGATAACAAGTGTTTGTGAAGGTGTGAAGATATGGAAACTCATGTACACTGTTAGTGGGGATGTAAATAGTACATCCATTGTGAAAAATAATAAAGAAGTTGCTCAAAACATTTAAAATAGAATTTTTATATGATACGGCAATTCTACTTTTGAGTTTATGTCCAAAAAAATTAAAATAATATGTCAAAGAGATATCTGCACCTCTTAGTTTATCATAATTTCATTCACAATAGCTGAGATATGAAATCAACCCAAGTGTCCTTCAATGGATGCATGAATTTTTAAATTACAGACACACAATGGCATAAATCTATCTGTAAAAAAGAAAGAAATTATGTGATTTCTAAAACATTAATGAATGTAGAGGACATCATCCTAAGCGAAATACCCAGGCGCAGATAGACCATAGCACATGATCTTTCTTATACAAAGAGTTTTAAAGAAGTAGACGCCATACACTTGGAGCGTAAGATGGTGGTAACTAGAGGCTTAGTGGGGTTGAGAGGTTAAAAGGGTGATGAAAGGGGACATCTTGGTGAAAGGATATGAAGTTTCAGTTACAAGAAGAATTAATTCTGATGGTCTGATCCACAGCATGGTGACTGCAATGAATAAAAATGGAGTGTATATTCCAAAACTATGAGTGGATTATAAGTGCGCTCATGGCAAACCACTGATGGGTATGTGAAGTGATGGATATGTTCATTTCCGTGATATAATTATTCAATAATGTTGATAAGTTTCAAAATATTTCAGTGAACTCCATAAACACACAATTCTTGTCAATAGAGGTTATTCAAAATGAAAAATTTATGGCTAATTGAACCTTGAGAAAGCATCATTTGTTTATATATACACCTGAGAGAGGCATAGTTCAAAGGACCATAATAGATGAAAATGACATTTTTTCAATTTTTGGTCCCTGTCAATCCATTAAATATATTTGAATAGCTGATGAATAAGTTCTATAAGTGCCTTGAATGCTTAACATTGCTTTCCTCTTTCCTTCTTTCACAACAAGCCTTTGTGTGCTGACAGACCCTTCTCCCCAGATGCTAACAGAGCTGGGTTTAGGTACTTGATTATTGCTGATACTCAATAACTAGGGTCATTGCTTAGTTTCCTAAGGATACTATAACAAATTACCACAAAAATGGGGTAGTATAAAGCAGTAGAAATGTATTATTTCAAATTTTTGGAGGCTAGAAGATCAAAATCAAGGTTTTGCTATGCTACGGTTCATCTAAAGGGAACAATCCTTGCTTGCTTCCTCCTTACCTCTGGTTTATGATTCCTGGCGTCCTTGGCTTGTGGCAACGTAACTCCAATTTCTGCTTTTGTCCCCATATGCTGTCCTTGCTGTGCCTCCATTTCTGAAATTCTCTCTTTGTAAGAACACCATATTGATTTGGGCTCTACTTTAAACAAATACTTTAACTTGTTTACAGATGCAAAAACTCTCTTTCCAAAAAGGTCACATTCACTAGGGATTTAATGCCTAACACATAATAATCACAATTAAAATTTATTTGACTTCCTATGCACCATGTACAATTTTAAATGCTTATATCAATTCATTTAATCATCACAGTTGTTCTGCTAGATGATTATTGCCAAGATCTCCATATCAAAGAATAGAGAAAGATTATGTAACTTTCAGAGCTCCTCATCTTGGATTCAAATCCTAGAGGTCTAGATGACAGGCTAAAAAGAACGATACTTTAAACCACTATGCTCTGCAGCTTCTAAAATAAAATGGGACTCATCCAATAAAGCATTTTTTATTATCTCTTTTATAGTAGAATCTGTACTTACTGCTAATGGTAAAGTGTACATAAATTGTACATATATATATACCTATTATACTTAATATATTTATTTTAATAAGAGATTGGGAAAATGGATTCAGTCTGGAAACATGCTTATCTCTTCGTTGTAACCTTGAATAAATTATTCAATTTTTCTTTGTTTCAGACTTATTGTTAAGTGTTGAATATTAAACAAGTTTATTATTTGTAAGTTGCCAGAAATAATACCTAGTATATGTAGTAATATTATTCCATTAATTATTAACATTATCATTACCACTGACAAAGAATTGTGAAGTATCTGTTTTACACTGGTGAGCTTTTTTAGGTGAAAGTAACCCTATAAGAAAAAACATACTATTTTAAAACATTTTACTTCCTCCACTTACACTTGATGAGAATTACTTATTTGCTTCAAAATTGCCATAACACCTTGACTTGGAAGGAAATTCACTGTCGCCCATGCAGGGCTCCCCACTCCAAAAGTGGAACAGATGAAACCGGATGTTAGATTGGTGTAGGGTGACTAATGAGTGCCTGAGGCTCAGTCTGTGGCCCTCATTTCTCCCACCTTCCTGAGATTCCCTCTTTAGGGGGAGGAGGCGGCAAAGCTGCAGAGACTTGGGGTAAGTGCAAACACAAATTTTTAAACTGAGTTTTTGTGTTATAATTGATCATACAGATGTGTGCAAACAATTTCATCAAGCTCTGCACTTACTTGATTTCCAATCACGGATATTTCCTTGACTTTTGTTATGTGTTGTAATATGTCATGTGATCTTAGAAGATTTATTCTTTCTAGGACAAAATTTCCTCCTCAAATTTGTATGAAAAATTGGTAAAATAGTTGAATTTCATTCTATTTGTCATACCTTTCTTTCTGAGTATAAAAATACATACGAGCTTTTTTTATTTTTATATTGCAAAAATGGATTATTGTCGATAAATTAACGTGATGGTAATTTTCAGTTACTGAAGTGGAAAATTTGAAAATGAGATAGATTTGGGAACATGAGAGTCAGTTTGATTAGAAAGAAATCTTATTTATCAGCTACTATTTGTCACACTGCTGCCCATAGGACAACAAAGATAGTTAACCTAAAATAAATACAAGGAAATCACTATACATTATTATATACTTACTGAGGTATATTTCTAAAGTGATGTTTAAATGTCGAGGTATGTTTTCATGTATTATTTTCCAGGAATAACATAATCAAAGTATATAAAATATTTTAAAATCAGCTATTGTTAAAGTCTTGTGTAGAACTGAATGACTTGTAGTGGAGAATAGAAGCATTGTATGTACAAAAAGAACCATTCACTTGTGTATACCTATTATGGTGAATAAATGTGAATGGTGAAATTCCAACAGCTTGGAAAATATTGAATTTCTTTGTTCTGCTACTACAGACCTTAGCCTAAGTCTAAAGTATGATATTCTGGGGGTGGGGAGGCAAATGAGAGAAGAAAACTTCTGTTGCTGCCTCTAAGTGAGAAAACAGATATCATGCAGTAATTTCTACTAGTGGTATATTCTTCCCTCAGATATATTGTTCTTTGCCTTTGCTTTCAGTTCAAAAACAGTAGCTCGGGAACAAGAGCATATTTGGAGTAGGAAAGGGAAAACGCCCCTGTCCTAATAAATATACCAAGGGATAGGAAGGGATGAGACTTGTGAGGGCAGAATGCCACGGATACATGGTAAAGGGATTCCCAGGGATACCACAAAGAATTCCATAAGTGTAGGTTTCCTCAGGAAGATGACTTTGCTACATATTGAAGCATTTAATGCAATTTAATGAAAATAAGCAGATACTACATACTGAAATGCACATATGTGCTACAGATTGCAGCTTTTCATCAGTAACATAATAACTCCCCTTAGGTTTCATAGTCCTTTTCCAAACAGGCAGACAGACACATGTGACACTGGTGGAAAAGATGGCTTTGCTTTTGTGAGATATGTAGTTGGATTATGCTGATCAAAACAGAGGTTGTCCATTTTGTTTCTACCAGGGGAGCTTTGGTCTTCTGACAAATTTAATTCATTTTTTCTGCTTTTTATACAGAGGAGTATCTTAAGTATATAAACTGCATAATGTGTGAGTCCACCAGGAAAAGTAGACATTTTATCCATGTAGATGGAATTTATTTGGTTTTATAATAAATTGAATATATACTTTCTGAATATTCATCCCACAAAAATAGGATGTGAGTTATGCTTGCATGCATTTTCTAAAATATATTACTATCCCTAATAAGTAAGTATTTTTAACCCCCAAGGACTGTGTTGTAATTAATATTGATGCAGAAACCAGTGTCAAGAATTTATTTAGCAGATGCTATAACATTTCCAGTGTGGGTCTCCAGGACTAACCATAGGCGGCACTATATTCAGACCACACTCACCCACTGAACAGAGCTTGGCAGGTTTATCACAATCACTTAGATCAGAGGTCAGCAGAGTTTTACTGTAATGTGCCAGATAGTAAACATTTTAAGATTTTCAGAATATACACACACTGTCACAATTCTGCCATTTTAGGTCAAAAGCAGCTATAGACAATAGGTAAATTAATGGATCTAGTTGTGTTCCAATAAAACTTTATTGAGATTTGGCCTGCAAAACTGTGATTCAGCCAGCAGAGCATTAAAAAGAAAATAGTTTGCTGTGAACTTGTCCCACAAAGCCATAGTGTCTTTTGGTTTGATATTTCTTTCTGCTTACTTTTTTTTGTTAAGTGTTATATTAAATTGCTGATATAACCGTATTTATTTATTTATGTGGAAGATTGAACACTGGCCTGTCTCACTGAGCTGCACCCTTGGCCCATTTTACTTATTTATTTATCTATTTATTTATTTAGAGAAGGTTTTACTAAGTCACTAACTTACCCAGGCTGGGCTTAAACTTAGGATCCGCCTGCCTCGGCCTTCCAGTGTGCTGGGATAACAGATATTTGCCAGACTAGATCTGGCTGTAATCACATTTCACCATGGTATATCTTGAAATTTTTCTCAGAAGTTCATTTATTGAATCCCTTAACTAAATATTGTATAATTTTTATATTTTCTTATAGTTTAGAAAGTTTTGGTTGACTCTAACCACCATGTTTGTAGGACAAAATCAATTAAAATTGACGAGACAAATGAGACAAATGACCTGCTTAGTGTAGGGCAGAAAATTAAGATGCAGTAGGAGGAGATGTGTAAAGTACAAGTCACGGAATTGCACATACATGTAAGAAGTGGAATATATATTTATCTGAAAGCCTTCTGAACACCCAATGTGAAAACAGAAACACAATGTGAGTGATCATGTTCAGAAGTGAAATTTAATTTGATCTACTGGAAAGGCACAATCTAGGATTCATAATGCTGAGATAGGACACACATTTTTCTTGTGGTCTCCACACAAAAGTGGTAGTCAGGTACTTGCTACACTTTCCAAAATATATTTCCATTAAATGGATTGGTTTCTTTTGGACATTTTAATTGAAGCTTCTGGTTAAAATATTGGTTCTGTAATTACTTAAGTATGACTTTATTTTGCAAAAAAAAGCCTTAGTGTTAATGTAAGGAATCCCTAGTGAGGCAGCAATAAAATGTGTTAAATAAGAGGAAGGGAGAGTTGGGAATTGGAGCAGTAGTTTGAACTGAAACTCATTTTCAGTGCACTCTGCGTAGTGGCTCAGAAAATATTAGAGACTGAAAAGTCATTGGAAAATAATTTAGGAAAAGGCTCCATTTACACAAAAGCATTATTTTATATGGTACATGTAATCTTTCCCCTAAATGACCAAACAGAAGAATTCTTCCTCACAGCCCACTTAGGGAGAAAGAGAAGACCAGTCAGGCTGGGGCAGGCATGCCCTTTATGGTATACCTGGGTTTGTACCCAGAAGCACACAGAAAGGAAGGGAGTCAGCTAAAACCAGAAATTAGCGCAACACTGAAATTGGAAACCTCAAGGGAGGGGCCATGGCATCTCTGAATAGCCAGAGAAATAGCTGCAACTTAGTTTTGCAATGTACCAAGTGAGTATGTGAAGCAAAGAGAAAGGAAAGAAGTATAATGGAAATAGTAAATGCAAAACTCCTTAAGATTAGAAAAAGCTTCAAATCTAAAGAAAAGCCTTAAAAGGTTTCCAGGAAACACTTCTATAGATATTTCTTTTAGAAAATTTGCTCAGTAACAGTATAGGATCCACAAGGAGCACAAATAAAAAGTACTTGGCTGTTTGTCCTAAGTAAAGTGCATTCGTGTATACATGCAGGCATACAAACTAGAAGAAAAATAATCAGAAGCGAGAGTTCCATGAAAATACACCTGGATTCTTAAAAAATCTGTCTGTATGTAACTTATGGAAATGGTCCCAGTTACTTGTGTAGGCAGAGCTAGCACTTAGCTGAAGAAAACCACTTTCTTTCACCTTTAGAGTTAATTTAAACTTTGGAAGAATGTTGACTCTGAATTTGAATAACAGGAGTATTAAGCAGCTTCCCTAAGTACTTGAGTCTAAATAGATATAGATATAGATATAGATATAGATATAGATATAGATATAGATATAGATATAGATATAGATCCACTTTGATCCTCATTTTCCAGGTTGTCTTCCATTCCCTCATTCACTGGCTCCCTCCAGTCCTGACACAGCAGGGTGGGATTAGAGGTAAAACTAAGTCTTTGAATCCTGACTCAGCTACTTTATCTCTCTGGGACCTTGGGCATGCTACTCACCTTCTCTGCATTTCAGTACCCAGACCTATAAAATGGGGATAAAGGAACTTGCCTCACAGTAGAATGAGGGTAAAATGAGACAATAACTGTCATGCAGTTCACAGATTCTCACAAGACTGAAATATCTTACAGCTGCCCATTAATTCTCAGGATTTGTGCAAAATTGAAACATTGAATGACAAGGATACGTTGGCTACAAATAGTATATTTACAGTATTTTCCACTAGAAAAAAATAAAATAGAAAGGAAAGGAGGGAAAAAGATGGAAAAAGAAAGAAAAGAGAAATCTCGCAGTTCCATCAAAAACAGTTAATTATACAATGCTGGGGATCAAACCCAGTGACTTGTGCGTCTTGTACATGCTAGGCAAGTGCTCCACCCCTGAACCATGTCTTCAGCTTGACCATTAGAGTTTTTCAGTCCTTTCAATTTTAATTATATCGAAGACAATGAGAAATTGAGTTTATTTTCTGAAACTATGTCTAGGAAAATCTTAACATACAAATGTTCAGTTTCACTAACAGCCAATATTTCTTTCAATGAGTAACATAATACGTCATCATAATGCTTCTTTGATAAAATGCATACTTGGCCTCCCACAAGTAGTTTCAACTCTTGTTCCATATGGTAGTCAGCTTCTGTTACTGTAACAAATACTTAAGATAAATCAACTTAAAAAGTAGAAGGCTTATATTGGATTGTAGGATTTCAGGTTTGCATCCATGATCAACTGGCCTTGGGCTATGGAGGCACAGAGGATCGCAGAATGGACAAGGTTCGTCCACTGCAGGTTTTGTGAGAGAGAGAAGGAGACCACGGTCCCACTACCTCCTTCGGGGATGTAACCCCACTTGTCAAACTAAAACTGGCCACTTGTCTCCTTCTCTTAAAGGTCCCAATACATCCCAGTATTGCCACTCTAGGAAGCAAATCTTTAATTCATGGAACTTTGGACACATTCCAGATCCAAAATATAGCATTCTACCCCTGAGCCCCAAATGTTCATATCTACCTCACAATGAAAAATGTGTTGAGACCTTTTCCAGGACTCTTCCAAGTCTCAACTGTTCCAGTGTTGCTCAGAAGTCCAAGTGCAAAGTTACCACGACTTACCTTTGAGACTCAAAGAAAACTCAGCTGTGAACCCTTGAAAAAATAAAAACCAGGCATGTACTGTACTTCTAATTCCATAATTAGAAAGCACAGGCCAAACACTATCATTCCAAAAGGAAGGAATAGGAACATCCAAGGAAAGATCAAGCCAAAGCAAGACCAAAACCCAGCAGGGCAATGAATAAACCCAGAAACACTGTGCCTGGCATCCAGTGCACACTGTGGCTGAGGTAGGCTCCTGAGCGCTTTGACAACCACTCCACTTGCCTCCTGGCCCGGAAGGTTGAGATCCACAAGTCCTCTCTCTCGGGCTGCCTCGTACATGACTCCTAGCTTCTCACAGGCAGCAGGCATTCCACACTCCTGGCATCTCTAACTGCCTGAAGTTTCCACCGCAGAGCTAGCTTCACTATCAGAGCTCCACTTGTCACGTTCTTTAGGGTTGCTTGGGGGGATGTTAATTCTGCCATATACTTCTTGGCCTCCCAGGCTTTCCTCTTGGTAGAAGCCTTCGTGACCCGTAACTCTTGTATTCTACGTGACTGCAAAACCAGCAATCCATAGACTCTGCCAAGGTCTGCCACAAATGTGAGCAGGTTGAACTATGGCTACAGTGTTCCTTGAGTGCCTTACTGAAAAACACTTCCCACATGGAAATGAGTGAGCAAGACAACCCAGGGCTTTCATCTCAAAAGACTCTGCTGTGGAAAATCTTAGAAACAAATTTATACTTTCACATCTTTGTCCCTTAAATGACCAAGGGTCTGGCCAAGTCCTGTGAGGCCCTAAGTCATCTTTCCTATTGCCCCAGTGCAAGCCATTTTACTTCTTATGACTGGTGGTAATTTCTGCATCTTCCTTGGAAGCAATTGTAAATATGCTCCTTTGCTGAAAAACTGAATTATTCAAATCATTCTGCTGTGAGTTTTTTTTCCCCTGTTAATTATTACAGTAAATTTGACTGAAAAAGCCAAATAGTAACTATACTGGTCCCTGAATGACATGCTACCTTGAAATTTCTTCCATCATATAAACTACAGTGGTGCTGTGGTTCACGAACTTAATTTGTTCTATGGTTTTGGAAGAGACGGCCACTTTCAGTCATATGTGGGAAAGATGGCTGTGGTCATGTTTGTCGCCTGATGCAGAGTTTGCAAACAAATACAAAATTATGCCAAACGTTTCTGTTTGCAAACCACATTGTTTGCAAACAAAAGCGTCTGTGAATCTAGGTACCATGGTATTTTGTCACCTTTACACTCAATCTCCTGCAAAGGTTGGGACAAGGACAAAATGCATCTAAATCCTTTACCAGGGTGTTATATAAGTGTCCTGTAGTCCAATTCACAAAAGAATCCCTATTTCCATCCAAACTTCATCAACCTAGCTTGGACTATCTGCATTTCTATCAGCATTCTGGCATTCTGAGCCCTACTAGAATCTCCTGCTAAAGTCCACTTATGGCATTCTAGGCTTTCTCTAACCTGCTTCTCCAAATAAATCCTGAAAATATGTTCCCCAGGCTCCTCAACGGCATCTTTGGGTGTAGTCATAGAAATTACGTCATGCTTGCTACCAGTTGGCTGTGTATGTCAGCTTTCTGCTAAGGTAATGAACACCTGCAACAAATCAAATCAAAAGAAGTTTATTTTGATTTGATTGGCTTACAGTATTGGAGGATTCAGTCCATGACCAATTAATTGGCTGTGCTGCTTTCAGCCTGGGATTGCATAGAGCTTGGTGGCAGGAATACACAGTGGAGGAGATCTGTTCACCTCATGACCAGAGAAAGAGAGATAGAGAAAAAGACTGAGGTCTCACAATTCTCATAGAAGAAATATCCCCAGTGACCTAAAAACTCCTGCTAGGCTCCACATTTTAAAGTTCCTGCCACACCCAGTAGCACCACTCAGGGAACAAACCTTTAATGTGTGGATCTTTGGGAGACATTTGGGATCTAAAATGTATCACTCCAGATGCTTTATAATTAATGTAAAGAATTTGTTACAAAACTAAAAACCCAGTCACAGTATGACGTAGCAAGTGATGATTTTACTAACATTTTAAGTCCATCTTAAAATAAACTTTTCTAAAATAAAGTAAAGTAAAATAAAGCAAAACATTTCTTTCATCCCTTCAAGCTCTCTCTGGTATTACCAACCCCTTTCCTCCTTTCCTTATGCTGCTACTGCAAGTCCAGCCCATTCTCCAGATATTCTCTCCCTTGTTTCAAGGGAAAAAAAGACTGTGGAATTAATTGACTTCTTAGAAGTGAACTCAGACAAAAGAAAAAGAAGTTCCCACTCTGAGCAGGGCAACTCTCTCCAGCAAAGTCTTCTTTGTCTGGAACAGTTTGAATGCCACAGAAGACACTGGAGGCTGTCTATTGGTTCTCTTTGAGCACACCGAGGCATTTTCCTTCACTGGAGTGCCCTTCCTGAGTAGAGTGGCACCGGGATTGGAGTGCTGGCTTTCTATGACATCCGTGCCGCTTGCCTGGCCCCCACCAGCAACCAGCACAGAGGCAAGGGGATTCAAAAAGAAGAAAAAGATGTTCAAAGCTTATTTCAATTTTCAGTGTCTTTCTTAATTACGTTGTTTGTTTGTATTGTCAGAAAATAAAAAGCACTGTGATTTATTTTTCTCTTGAAAAGCGCCTAGATGATTTAATGTATATTCATTTGTAATGACATATCGTTTCATATATGTCTATATTGCTTTCCTCCCTGTCTCCTTCCTGGCATATGTGGAAATTGCTTTTTTATGTTGATACAGGCAAAGTGATACTAAGGTCTCTTCCTTACTAATGCTTTGATTATGGCTTGTTACTTATTTTCTAGGTAGAAAAGATAAGTAACTACTTTTCCAAAAATGTATTCACACACAGGCTTTCTGAATCCTTCTTTCCCTGCCTGAGAATAGTAAATCAATACCTTTTCCTAACTGCCTTTATTGCCTGCTCCTAACATATTCTTCTAATATAAAGTTCTTGTCTCTCAACTTTAATTCCTCAAGTACTCTTGTCAAGAGGACTATCTGCCACGTAGAATATTACTCTTATTAATTGACTATATTGAAGCCAATGAGACAGATTACTCGGTTTTTTTTTTTAATGTTAATTTCAGTAAGCAGTTGTTTTGCAATTGGTTTCTAACCAGATGAACAAAAATGTATTTAATGCAGATGGGCAAAAATGAACATTCATGATTGGACTTGTGAAAAATGTCTCCAGAAGCAGTGTTTTCAAAATAAAGGCAAACCAAACAGATTTTTAAAGTTGCTATTATGTTGCTAAAATGAACATCATTTTTTCCCACTGGAATAAAATTTAGTAGTTAATACGTGCAAAGTAGATGAATTTTTGCTGACTTTTCTCAAGACTTGCTTTGTGGACCTCTGTGTATGTGTGTGCATGAGTGAGTATACAGAACAGAATTAATTTTCGCTTCAGTGGTTACATTATAGAAAGTGCACTAAACAACAGCTAGTAGCAATTATGTGTGAGCATGTAAACATAGAAGCCGACCATCTCTTGCAGTAAAACAACTCGACTTTACCTTGATCCATGGAATTCAAGTCTGCACTGTATAATTCTCTTGTTAATCACTATTTCTCAGATATACTGACAGCATGTACTATTTACAATGGAAATTCTTTTTACTAAAACCTCTAAACTACTGCAAAAGTAATCCAGGAATTTACCAACTAACCTTTGCTGCAAATAATAAATAATTTCCTTCCTCTCAGAGGTTTCATTTGTTTTTCTTGCAACTATTTTATTATCAGGCTTTTGTCTTTATAATAAAGTCCTCCAAAAAAGTTACAAACACGTAAAAACAAAACGAAGAAAAAATTTAACAGCTACTAATATGACTGTATCTTTCAAAAGATTTTGGTGTATTCATTTCCCAAAGTGTTAATGGAAGTGAAAATTACTCCCAAGTAAAAATTCTGACACAATGATTCTATTATTTTTATACTACCATAAATGATATTCATAATAATCTTCTTAAATTTCTTCGAATTCATTTTTGTAATATACTTGGCTAATTCATTCTATGAACTAGTGAAGCCGTAGCTTCCAAATTATTCTGCAACATCTCCTTCATAATACTGGCACTGAAATCTGGTTAATAACAGCACAAGAGCATGGTATAAAAATTTTCTACACAGTTACATTTACACCAATGGCAATATGGTAGCCTAGGAATGCGAATAAAATGTACATATTTATCATAAAGAAACTGGAGGTATTTTCTAGATAAATAAGTTGTATTTGGAAATTGCTTCTTTTATTTCTTGAAAACGCTAACATTGACGATTTTGTTACCTTGGTTTGGACAAATTCCTCTTTAACTCAAATGTCCACAATGAATATGTCTCACTCTTAAGACCCACCATCATGACCTAGCTGCGATTTTAGACAATGAGATGAAGGAAATAGGAGACTGCGCACATTTATATATACCATGTCTCCTACATACTATCTTTGTTTAGTTAAAATTAGTGGTTTTAGGATAAAATGAAGAAGCTTATTTCACCAAAGACTTAATTATACAAACATGTTAAGACTCTTCTAAATTCAGGCTTTGTAATCAAGCTAAAGGGAAAAAAATCACTCCTCCTGGGGAGTGAAGTTTTGGCAACACTTTTAGATGGAACCAGTGGCTGTGACACCAGAAAGCCATCGAACATGAAATAGCATCACTTAGGGTGTGCAGCCCAGTGCTAGACTGTGCCAAACTCTTGTCCTCATAAATATTTATAAGTGATCTCTGCCATCTCATTAGAATTTAATTCAAAGATAGCAGGTGCTAGCAGAGATTGCTTGGGCTATGCCAACTAACTTTGTTATCGTGTTCCAAATTTTACGTTTAGAAAAATCTGTAGAGGGCAGTCTCTGAGACTTGTTTGGTTTACTAATTCTATTTTTTAAAATGTTGCTTGCATAGTACTATCTGTGACTTACTTTCGGAGAGCTGTAGTCAGCTTTAAAAACAGACACTAAAGGAGAGATGATACAATAGAGCAAACTGTAACGGTGCAATTTAGAAAGCTCTGCCTTATGCGGAATGTTCACTAAGGCATAGTTGGACTTGAAGGATGGGTAGTTCATCGAGGCACATGCATTTGGAAAGGGATCAGAAAAGAACACTCTGGAGAGCTAGAGAAGCCTATTTTAGAGCCCAGAGAAAGGATGGCACTTGCTTCCTTCTGAAAACAGGGGTACAGCAATTCAGCAGGGAAGCTGTGCACGAGGAGACTAGACAAATCATCAGAAATGAGCTCTGAAAGTGTGGAATGATTGATATTGAGACCATAACGCTAAGTAAAATAAATCAGACACAGAGACTAAATAGTGCATTTTTTTAAAATATGAGAAATCCAAAATATACATAATTTTAAGAGAAAATAAAAGAGAGATGTTAGGAAAGGTGGTAGGGTTTATTTCTTTTTTTGTGGATGTAGGAAGATTTGGAGAATAAGAGGGAAGGGTGCATAGATGGTGGTGGGCGTTTTTAAAATGATCAAGATGTGTTGTATGTACTAATTCATCAAAATGTTACAATTATCATGTATTTCAAATATACACTCAAAATTAAAATGGAACTAAAAATCACTAGTAGGCAAGTTATATAAATGCGTATATATACAGTGGGGCAGTAAGTTCTATGGGGAAAAGAATATGATCAAGATGATATAAAAGAATGAATCCAAGGGTACTCTTTTACTAGAATACTAGGGCAAACCAGATATCTGGAAAAATAATGTTTCATTAGGAGTTACCTGTCTCAACTCCTTCCTAGAATTCAGGTAGATCATGACCTTGAACTGGGAAAAACAAAACAACTAAAATATTCCTCTCAGTAACCTCTGACTTAAATTTACTCTTCCCTGCAATTTTTAATGTTATTAATAATCGACAGGAGTACTAGCAACACCGGTAAATGTGTTACTTAAACAGTTAACAGATATTTTTACTTCGTTAATACTATTCAGGTATCTTGGCATAGCTTTATATCCATTGTTACTTTGACATTCTGGGTATCATTAGATGGGTTGCTAGATCATATTATTTTAATGAATTAATAAAGATGCATATATTGCCATCAAACAAGCTTTGTTTTAAAATATTTTGGTAGTCTTATGTCCATATCATTGGTTACACAGGTAAATTTGTGGATTTTTTAATGGATTATAAAAGATTATTTTGAGAAGGTTCCAGGCACAGTATACAGGACAGGACATTTTAACAGCCTCTAGGATCTCAAGTGAAATTAAAAATCACTAGTAGGGAAGCAACAGAAATGCGTAAATATATAGTGGCTCAATAAGTGCTCTAGAAAAACGAATATGATAAAGATGAATACCTCAGTAGAGGGAGTGAAGACAAGTGCCCCAATGTCAGATTGCATTTGATGTGTTGTAGAGACAACTCAGAGTCTAGTGTGAGGAGAAAGAGAGGGAGAAGGGGAGGAGGAGGAAAAGAGATGGGGGAAGTGCACACCCAGAAGGACCAGTGGCTTCACCACACACATACAGTCAGAAATTACAAAGGGTATTAAGTTAAAGATCTGGATTTAAAAACATGCAGAAAGTTTAATGATAAAAATAATTAAAAACGAATTAATACTGAAAAATTTTCACCAAACTAAGCTAATTGGCTTGCTTCCTAGGACAGCCTTTCAAATGTGTTGCTTTTCTCCAAAGCACTTTGCTTGTGAAATCTAATGCTTCAGGGTCAGAGCTGTGTTATGTTTTATCAGTTGAAAATTAAACCATGTGAATTACAATACTATCTAGAAACAATTTCCTTCTCTGCTTTCAATTATCTACATGCTGAGCTTTCTAAATTTGCGTTTGTGTTTTTTTCCAGTAAATTTGCCTTCTTACCTTTTGTCTTAATTTGTTTTACATCTGCAATATCAAAGTTCCAGAGATAAGATCTGGAGTTAAATAGTCGCATTTATTGTCTTGCTTACAAGGAAAGAAAGCAGATATATTTTATCAGCTCCATTATTGTGTCACTCTTAACCCGGGCTCTGAGTGGCTGGCCCTGCCCGTTCCTCACAGTATTGCTCTGTGAGGCCTCATTCTGCAGCTCAGCATTGCCCTTGAACTACCTACTACCCTCAGTGTGGATTGTAGTGGATATTCCTTGCTTATGATGCATGAAAAATATACACAATAATTATTTTCATTACTATTTACGCAAAACCCACCACATCATTTATTCTTAACATCTTATCTTCTTCTCCTTCCAGTCATAGAGGTGTTAGTCTTACTGTCTCTTTTTAAATTATTAAATCTAATATTAGATTTGCTACTACTTTACTAGAGTGTTTATTCTCGTAGACCTTCCTTAGATTCAAAATTGAGGGGTTGGGGATTTAATTTAGAATACATGCCTAGCAAGGGCAAGCCCCTGAGTTCGATCCCCAGCACCTCCCAACTCTCCAAAGCTGAAAGGCTCTCTTTACATTACAGTTTAGATTTTTCCTTCCTATAATTTGTTTGATTTAATATTTTTTCCTCAGCTGATATGTAGTAGAACTGTTTACTACAAGCCAATGTTTTAAGATAAAGAAATCGTGTTTAAATGCCAAAATAAAAGAAAAGGTAATGATTCATGAAGTGGCATTCTCAAGTTTTTTCTTGGCAGCTAAGACTATTGAATGGACTTTCTAAAACCCACATACCAACTTGGGGAACACAAATTTGGCTGTAGTAAAGAGTGTTTTTGTTCGTTCACTTATGAAATATTTAACCAGTTACAACAATTTATCAGATACTCTTTGATAAAGAAATGGCTGGCCATGATTTGTTGCTTTCATGGAACTCACAGTAGAATGGAAAAGGTGGGAGCCAAAAACAATTGTAAATAAAATGCTCAATCATTATAGAATTTTAAAAATTCTTCACACCACAAGTGTCCTGGAGAAGCATATGTGAGAAGAAAATCGGCACAATTTCTCCAAGAAAATGACACTTATCCTGGCCCCGGAAAAATGCACACTGATAAACTAGTTGGAGACAGGAGAATGTCAGGCAGATGATCTGGCATCTACGTGTATCTAAGCAAGGGCAACGGATGGTGCTAAGAGATGAATTTGAAGAACTCGAAGGCAGAGCATGGAAGGCACTGTAGGAATTATTAAACATTTTGACTCACGCTTCCAGGAAAAATGGGAAACAAAGATTTGTAGCATGAAATTAATGCCTACAACTTGTATTTTACAAAAGAAATATACTGAAACTATTTTGCAAAATAAATTTAAGAAAAAAAAAAAGAAAATGTTGGTATTTTTCCAGGAATTGGTTTCAGTGATGGATTTTAGCAATTTGAAAAGAAAGAATGGGCCTAGTTGAGCATTTAAAGGATACATACATAACAAAACATGATGATTGGTGATGCATGAGACCAGTAAAAGAGGCAGTAGGGATGCTTCAAAACTTTGGCTTCGGCATCTCTAACAGAAGAGTGCTGAGTACTGAGCTAGAGTACACCAGAGAAAAGCAGTTTGGAGGGAAAATGATCTTAGTTTGAGACAAGTTGAGTTTGAGAATTTGATGAGATGTTCAATGGAGATAACAAGTGATTAGTTAGCTGTAGGAACTGAAAGCTGACTGGTCTGGGTTTTGGTCAGCAGGAAACACAGAACAAAGACAGTGAATGAGCAAAACCATGCCTCTGTAGACAATGAGTCTACAGGAAGTGGCCTAGAGAAGAGTGCTGATTATTTAATATTCAGAGTTTGTGAACTCATGCATGTATGAAAAATGTTCATTGTGGTCAAGTTTCTGTTGAATCTGGCTTCTGGTACAGAGACCAGACACAGACATGAGCAAGTGCTTTTGCTCTGGGTCAAGACTAAATCTCCAAGCTCTTGACCTGTGTTTAGTAATCAGTGTCTGAAATGCAATCCTGGGAGGGCTGGAAGCCCTTGTGTGTTACATCACATTGTTGGGTCCTGGAGATTCAGTAAGATCCAGATGTGGAGATTCCCCAAAAAGAAGAAAAGTTTGCCTTATTATTAAAAGTTTTATTCCCACTGGATGGCTGATTTGGATAAGTCCTCTCTAAATTATCTTAATCCATTAAGCAGAAAAAGAAATTTGGCTGAGGAGAATAGAACAGCAACAACGAATTCAGTCTTTCTTGTGCATCACATGGCTGAATATATTACTCTTCCTCACTTTGGTTCACAGAAGGACAGGAGGACCAGAGTCAACCAAACAGCTACCAGTCTTACTAGTTGAAATAAGCAAAATACTCCAAGCAAAATTGCCAGATCTCATTTACTTTCAATCCGTATCTGATTGTTAATTGTGATATACTGACTTGATTTAAGTAAGAAGTGCCTGGCTATTAGAGACGTTCCAGGTGTGTCTGTGGGTGATTGACATGTAGATCAACAGATTTAGGGGAAAAGACCAACCCTGGATATGGCTGGCACCAACCAATAGACAGGTAGCCTAGATGGAATAAAAAGGGAACAAAGAAGGAAGTGTTCCCTTTCTTTGGAGGGGCTCTGTCTTTGCCACTATTTTTGCATCAAGTTTTTTCAGCCTTCCAGAACAAACTCTTCAGCCTTCCGATACAGCTGGCATTGGTGACTGCACAGTGGACTTGCAGGCTTTCAACCTTAGAGTGCTGTCAGATCCTCAGTTCTGCAATGTGCAGATGACCATTTTGATTTCTTCCACCTCCAAGCCTGCAGCTGGCCATTGTGATCCTTATACTTCTGATCCTGCAAAACCTACCTAATAATCTCCTTTGCATAACTGTGCTTATATTTAAGTTGTTCCTCTAGAGAACCCTAAGTAATACAAACTTTGGTACTGAGAGTGCTTCTAAAGAAATAGGATTGCAAGGACAAATTTCTCTAATTGATTTAGTGGTTCTGGAGTTGGTTCTCTAATTTGATGAGACTTAAAGTTTTTAGGATCTCTCCTTTTGGTAATGTAGAGAGTACTGACAGCTCATCGTATGAATTGTTTAAAGTACTATGCAACATAGATCTATTCAGTTATCCTAATTTGTTACTGTGAGATGCAAGGAATTTAGTCACTCTATACACAATACTTTTGAGCATATTTTTGAAGAGTATGAAAAATACTGATGTTGGTTGATTGTTCTTAACATCTCTGGACAAACTACTAAAGAATAATCATGGACTCGATGTACACATAAAGAAGGTACAGACTTGTAAGTATTAAGACAAAATAATAAAGGAAAATAAGAAGCTCTAAGCTTTAAATTCCCACTTTCAGAAACAGATAAGCAACCTAAAACTTTCTAAATGTTTTCTGAGGGAGAATCTTTTCTCCTTCAGCTGTAAGATTGAAGTTACCAAAATACAAACTTTCATTATTCACTTGGCTGAACAGCGGCACAAATTCCAAGTCCTCAGCCTCACAGGGTATTTGAAACTAAAATGAAGGCATCTATCGGAAAAGAATGGAATACTATACATTGGGATAGAAATGTTTCGGAGGAACCTTACAGGGATGCAGACACTGAACTGCTAAATTGTGATGAGATTATTGTGCCAGAGGAAGAAATTTCCTCACCCTTAGTGGCAGAAGCATCTTCACCCCAGACCTGTGTTGTTGGTCTCTCCTCCTAAACATGAGGAAACTAATCCTGTCTTGCCTGTGCAAACAGTAATGCGGAATGAAGACAATGCCGACACTCTGATGCCCATCCTCACTACCCACTTTTACCTCTAGGCCTAAATCCAGGCTTAAGTCTCAGAATGCTCCTAACGGTGCAGTACACGGTATGACTCATGCAGTCTGCTGCATTCCCAAAGAATTTCCTGAATTTTCTAACTCTTGCAAGGAGAAGTCTGAAGAGCAAGTGTGGGAATGGATTTTAAAGGTGCTGGATCATGGCGGAACATACATAAACCTGGATTGTGCTGAGTTTCTTGACATGGGCCCATTGAGTAGAGATTCTAAATTTAACGTCATAGCTCATGGAGTTTTAAAAGGTACAAATAGTTTATTCGGTTGAATGACTGAAATATGGATCAAAAGATGGTCCACTGTGAATGAGCTGGAGTTACATGCTATTCCCTGGTTTACTGTTGATGAGTGTATTCAAAGACCCATGGAAATAGGAATGCTAGAGTAGATTTGCCAGGTAAAACCTAATCTTCCACACTGGGATGGTCCTCAAAATGTGCTCTTCACTAATACCTTAAGAAACGGATTCGTAAGGGGAGAATCAGAATTCTTGAAGGGCCCCATCATTGTTCTTCTCTGCATACCAGATCTTATAGTGGGGACCACAGTCACTCATTTAGGTAACATAAAGTGATAAGTTTAATTGGGTCCCAGAGTGGTGGGGGCTGGGTACTAGTGCTTAATAGCCAAAAGGGCAGGTGGGCATGTTTACCGTAATGGGCACTGGAAGCAAAGGAATGATTGGGATGGTCTGACATGCATAGACCTTTGGCATTGGCTGATTACTTAGAATGTTGTCAAAAGTGAAATAGATAGAAAGTCTACTAAAATTTTACTGTATTCATATAGGCAGAAAATTTTTCCAGTAAATGAACACAAGTCTATCCAAAGTCTTAAAAACAAAGAATCATGGCCCCTTAGTCAATTCCCAGAATCGAGCCACTTTACAGACTCAGAATACCTTAAATAAAAGGAAGGCTGGGTCCTCTTGAGGAAGGACCCTAATGCACTACCAAAAATCATCCTAGTAATACCTTTTACTAGGATAGCTGTGCACTGAGGGTAAAAACTATCAGACATTTCAGGCAATACAGATACTTGTGAAATAATGCTTCTTCCAGGAGGTCCAAAACAAAGGTGGTCCTCCCACAAGAGTGGGGGCCAGTTAATGTCAGGGCATCACTGGAAGTTTAGTTAGGGTCCAACTCACGGTGAGTCCAGTAGGTCCCTAAAGCCATCCTGTGGTTATTTCCCCAGTTACAGAATGCATAATTGAGATAGATACATTTAGTACTTGGCAGAATCCCATATTTATTCTCTAATCTGTATTGTGCAGACTGTTGTGGCCGCAAAAGCCAAATGGAAGTCATTAGAGTTGCCCTTATCTGGGACAATAGTAAATAAAACACAACATCGCAATTCTGGAGGAATTGTGGAGTTCAGTGCCACTATCAAGGATCTGAAAGATGCAGAGACAGTGGCTCCCACCACACTCCCATTTCATTCTCCTATTTGGCCTGTGCAGAAGATAGATGGAGCTTGGAGAATGATAGTGAGTTAGTGTAAGCTTAATTAAGTGGTGACTCAAATTGCAGCTGCTGTACCAGATATAATTTCTTTGCTTGAGCAGATTAATACATCCCCTGGTGCCTGATATACAGCTATTGATTTGGCAAATGGCTTTTTCTCCATACCTATTCATAAAGCCCACTACGAGCAATTTGGTTTCAAAGCGAGCAATACACCTCTACTGTCCTAGCTCAGGGGTTTATTACCTCTCCAGCCCCATGTCATGATTTAGTTTGAAGATATCTTGATTGTCTTTTTCTTTCACAAGGTATCACACTGGTCCATTACATTGATGCCATTATACTGATTGGACCAAGTGAGCAGGGGATAGCAACCATCTCTAATAGTTGGTAAAATATTTGTGTGGCAAGGAATGGAAATAAATACAAGTAAATTTAAGGTCCCTCTACTTTAGTGAACTTCACGGTGTCCAGTGGTGTGGGGCATGTAGAGTTATCCCTTCTAAGGCTATCGATGAGTTGTTCCATCCAGCCCCTCTGACAACCAAAAAAGAGGCAAAACATTTAGTGGGCCTAGCTGAAGTCAACACATGCCTCACTTGGGTGTGTTAATCTGGTGCATCTACTGAGTGACTCAGTTTTGGCTAGTTTTGAGAAGAGCCTAGAACAAGAGCAGGCTCTGCCATAGGTCCAGGCTGCTGTGCAAGCTGCTCTGCCATTCAGCCGTATGATCCTCCGATCTGGTGGTATTTGAAGTTTCAGTGGGAGATAGCAATGCTTTTCAGAGATTTTGCCAGGACCCCATAGGTGAACCAGAGCAGAGGCTGTTAAGATTTTGAAGTAATGCTCTGCCATTATTTGCTTACTATTACTTTTCCTTTGGAAAACCTCCTGGCCTGCTATGGGGCTGCAGTGGAATGCTTGACCGTGAGTACCAGGTTACCATGTGGCCTGAGGCACCCAGCATTAACTAAGTGCTCTCTGACCAGTTCTGCAGGATGCATATGGCCAGTTTGGTCTCTTCCACCTCTGACCCCTCCATGACCACTGTGATTCTTTCACTTATGAACTTGTAAGCTTACCTAATGAATCCCTTTGTATAGTTATCCATGTATTTATAGTGATTCTGTTCCTCTAGGAAACCCTAATATACCATAAAACCAGGATGAATAAAAAATGCAGCCACAAGTGAATACATAAATCTGAGATAGATGCTAGAGGAAGCCTAAATATTGGTCAGATTTGTTGGGTTGAAAAGCTGGCATCTTTCTTTGTTTCTTTCTTCCTTTTTATTTTGGTCCTGGAACTTGAAAACAGTACCAAACCCCTACATCTCCAACCCCACCCTCCTTCTAAAAATCTTTTATTTTGAGACAGAGTCTTACTAAATTGCCCAGGGTGACTTTGAACTTGAAATCCTCTTGCCTCAGCCTCCCTAGTAGTTGAGATGGCAGCCATGAGCCACCATAACTGGAGGCTGTTAGTTTTTGATATAAGCATGCAGATGGCTGTACATCCTACCTAAGGTGATTTAATGTTAATTCATCAGGGAAAACAAAATTGCAAGCAAAGAAGAAGAGCAGTGATAAATTAATTCTACCTCAGCCCCTTTGAAGTGTTTAGTATTTGGTTCCTTTCATGACTGAATGCACATACTGTATAATCATTTCTTCCTAAGACTTTCACGGATTTATAATATCCAGGTGATAACTTTCATAGAAATAAGGTCGTATTACCATAGTAACAACCAGTTACTGGTTATTTGAACCAGTTAGATACCTAAGAAGAATAATAACTGGAATCAGGTGTGTATGGTGACAGTGTAATAAAAATGACCTAGAAATGAACTCATTCAACCATTCTACATTTGCGCATTGAGCATCTACCACCCATGGTGGCCCCACACTCCCCAGCACTTAGGATATCACAATTAACAAAACAGTCACACCATCCACATTTCTATGAGGAGGAAGTTTTAATGAAAAAAGAAAAAAATTAAACATATAGAGTATGTTTAATTTTAATGATTTGTGGGCTATGAAAAATATAAATTAGGGATGGCTTTAGTTACAAGAAAAAAGTGTCTGGTTTAAGAATCATCAAAAGTTTACATCTGAAGAAAGGCCTGATTGGCGGAGGGAGGGGTCTTGCCAGAGTCTGGTGAGAAGAATGGCAAGTGAAAAGGATATTTTGTCTTTAAAACTGAGTATTCCTTTAAAGTAGACTCTCTGAGGAGAGAAAAATAAATTACTTAAGTAAGCGAACTGATTTATTTTTATATATGTGGATGTGATCGATTGCCTCTATGGCACTATTTCCTACCCAGGTATGAAAGAGTGTTTCTTTTTCCAAATTGTGCAATCTGTTTATGGTGGTCAGTAAAATGTTCAACATTCAGTAACCATCATGAAATAAAATGTGTCTCTATTTCTGTGGTTCTTTTTAGCGTGATTTATTTTCAGGGCAGCCCTGCAAAATGAAACACATTCTTTAATCCATGTAAGCATAGAACAATGAAGTTCTATGCACCTTCAGCACAGTTTGTATCTTGCTCTGCAGTAGAAGCCTGGAAAATGTATTGGGCTTTGGAATGGAATTTAACTATTGATCCAAAACTGTTTGGACCTGGAGATTCCCTCACGGCTGCAGCTCAGTACCCAGTAAGAGCTTCTAAGACTTATTAGCCCCAGTTCACAAAATACAGGTCTTTTCCTCAATGTCTTACCTTGTCTGCCGCTGACACGTAAAAAGCAGTAACAACTTTCTTTTCCTGTTAGTCTAGCTGCTTAAAAATAACACATTCCGGCAAGGGGGGAGGGAAATGACAAGCAACAGGACATTTGAGCCTTGCCAAGGGGCCAGCATTTCCTGGCTTACAATTGCAGGAAAGGCTTTGCTCCATTATCAATGGGACCTGGAGGCTTTGATAGGCAATTGTTTCAAAAGCTAAACAACATTTGTGGTTGAAATATTGTGTGTGTTGTAAAAAGACCATGTAAAGGAAATACAGCATCAGATGGGTCAGACAATAGTCTGGTCTGATGCTTTGTTCTTTTACTGGTAGTAAAGTAAAAATTTTAAAAATGGTTATCTACTTGCTTTAATAAAGCCTCTGTTTTAGAAAAGAATAGTGGAACTGTCATGAACAATGCAGATTTCCTTTTCAATAACTGCTGATTTTAAAATGTACTGAGTTAAAATAGACATTGACCAGAAACAATGGAATGGTTGTGAAATCACAACTGCTTTGAGTAGAGATTCTTCTTTTAAAGCTGCTGAATCCATCATGTACAGTGGAGTCAGAAAGTAATTGACTAGTTAGAAATACACACACCTCTTTGGACAGGAGAAATCCAAGAGATTAAAGAGTATCTCGATTAAGAGGGCTTTACACTCTGCTCAGATCCCCATGGGAACTATATAAAAATATATGTATAAAGTATATATGTACATATTTACTGATTATATAGTTTACTATATATTTGTATGTTTTAGAAATGTAAATACTATGTTTATAATATATAAATACTCTGCCTATATTTGTATATTATATACTATTTTAATATATTGTGTGCTACATATATTTAAGTATATGTATATGGTCACTTTTTCAGAAAATTCATTAGTTTCAATTAGCTTTCTGAAGTGTGGATCAGGAGAATGAACAGTCGAACTAGAAATAGTAGTTTCTAAGTAATTACACATGCATTCCCACCCTCTTCATTGTTGCTGAAATACTGAGAATTCTGACAGTGAAAATACTTCATGAATCAGTACATATAATTTACTACATATACATATCATATAGTAGGCTATACTGTACAGTACATACAATATGATTCATATTAGTATAAAATAACATTATTAATTCCTAAAATCATTGTCTATCTTCTGGTATTTATAAAAAAAGAAACTTACTTTCCTTTTATGTTTTTGAAATCTTATCAGGAATACATTTTTTTTGCCCATTTTCAGACCATCCTGAATTCTGAGGTTCCGGCTTAAGTAGCAAGACTTTACATAAAACTTGTACAACACGGTTAGGCAAATTTATGGAAAAGTATTTTGTAGTCCTACCATAATATTTCTTTGAGGTATCTTGGAAATTGGAGCACAGAGGCAGTGGGTGGAGTAGTGAGAGTACTTCAAAAAAATCTAATTCCCAGGGAGAAACATATTATTTGACACACAAAATGTGAAGAAAAAATATTTTATAATCCAGTTGAAGATGTTAAAATTAAAAAGAAAATCAGACAACATATTGTTAAAAATTAGCAAAAATATTTATAAAATAGAATTAGGTTCAGACTTAATATTTACTTTCATTCCAGTACTGACTCCTCATGGAACTTAAAAACAGCTGGCTTTGTTGATCTAAGGGCTCCATGCAAGACTGAGTAGGCACAGTCAGGATAATCGACAATCCATTCTCCTCAGATTTACGCTACAGAAAACTAAGTACGCACTTAGAGTAAGTTATTGTGGACATTTCTTTGTCTTAGATATATCACTGAAATGACAAAAGGGGATGAGATGAAATAATATGGCAATTACACAGTTTAAATCTCCTCAAAAATAGAGGAGCATTCAACTGCATCTTTCTTTACCACCATCTGCGTTGTATATATCGTTTTAAGATTAGTAAGCAGGCAGAGTTTTGCTCGTTTCTTTGTTAATCTGGACTGCATACCAAGATGGGTTTTTCCCATTCCTGCGGATGGGAAGACAGTTAACTTTCTCACATGGCAGGGACATTCTCAAGCTCTTTCCCAGACTATTTTACTCTACAGTAGAGTCTCAGCACTGATGTATTTTTATTCAAAATAAAGAATACATGATATTTTACCTAACCTACTGAAATATCAGTTTAGATAATGAATATTTTCATCTTTTGGAACATCAACTACAACATTGGCTTAACATTCAAAACTAAATGAGACTCAGGAAGGACAAAAGTTGTCATTTATGATTTGCCAGCAAGAATTCAATGTCTGAATTGCATCTCCTCCTAGTGGTCTCATGGAGTAACCACTATCATAGTGTGGGGAGTTCATGTCACTCTTCAATTCAACTCTCTCTGCTCAATTTAAGCTAAAAAGTATTTATTGAATACTAATTGAATGCATGTAGACTGGGAAGTGAAGTGCAAGATACTCTCATCTTTACCTCAATGAATTAATTTAGTGAACCTATTCTTTTTATCACCAATAGTAGTATTTTACTCTGTCCTGGTCCCAAGCTCCTGGGCTCAATGAATCCTCCTGCCTTAGTCTCCACAGTGCCTGGGACTACAGGTCCATGCCACCACGCCCAGATCATACTGCGTTCATTTTTATACTAATTATTACAGAAACTCTTCTGTTCAAAGACGGCAATACTGTTGAAACTGAACTAATACTTGTCGGACAGCGTTATGTATTGTGTTGAGTTATCAAAATCTAAATACTAAGTGCTTGGGGATTCTTGGATGGAGTGGGAAGTGTGATATGAAGAATCACTTGTGCTTTCCTAGGCACAAGGTTGTACTGGAAACACAACAATTTTTTGACTGGGAATTGGAACACTGCTTTCAAGTCCTTATTTTAATGATCATTTCTAGATCTTGGGCGAGTTACCCAAGATCTTGGGCGAGTTACCCACTTCTGTCTGTCTTCTCAGTTATAAAGTGAGGAGACAGACCAAGTAGGTGCTGGAGTCCATTCTTTTATTGAACTTTTACAATGAGTTTTTAAAATTATACAAGATAAAACTCAACTAGTACATTGTCAAATACTGAAAGGCTTCAAATAGTCGTTGAGTGTCCAAATTACTTATCTGGCCAACAATTCCATTCTTTAGTAATTTTTTTTTTCATTTTAGGTATCTCTCTCAACTTTTTTTTAAATGCAAAATGTAGCTTAACAATATATGGAATAAATGTGTTATTTATTAGTATAGATGATTACCTTTCAATTATTATTCATTTAAAACAAGAGTACTTAAAGCAGCCTTTAATTAAGCAATATAAATACTTAAATAGCATGTCAGTAAAATGACTTGTAATCTTCCCTCATACAGACTCCACCCTGGTGTATCCAGGGTCTCAAACTGACCAACACATTTTTTCTTTCAGGAAGTTGAAACCAAAACTCAGAGCTGCATATACATGGCCCTAAAGTAGGTTAATGGTAGATTTCACAGGGCAGAGTCAAGAATGGCTCCCAAGGGGTCTTGTTCAAAATTTTCTAGGGCTTGATAATTAAGTTCTTCCTCTAAATTTACGAGCTATAGCATTACCTTTTCTTAAAATCTTTGATATTTTAGTCTCTACAGCTTCTTAGTAAAAAAAAAGGAACTAATAAAATTAACAAGAGAAACAAATATATCAAACACAGTACAGCATAATGAAAACAAACCATTATAAGTACTTGTCAAAATAATTAAGCCCCGTTTTGCTTTAGAATTTATACCGTAATTTAATATAGAAACGATTTTACATAACTAGCCTCTTAAGCATTTTTTTTCCATTTTAAGTCCAACCTTGAATTTCTCGAGTAAATTGTTTATCATGTAAAGAAAGAAAGGAGGCAGGAAGGTAGGCACCCAGGGAGGGAGGAGGGAGGGAAGGAGAGACAGAAGGAGGAAAAAGAGAGGAGAAGAGAAGAGAAGGAAGAGAAGAGGAGGAAAGGAGAGAGATACATAGTTGGGAAAAGAAAAGAATTATAATAACCCCTTCAGTAACTGTGGATATTGTTCCGAGATATTAGACAAACCTCAACAAGTATAATTTCTTAAAATCACTTATAATTTGGAAACAAAATATATTTATCTTTTGGTACTTTTACATTAAAAGCAAGTT
This sequence comes from Hystrix cristata, assembly GCA_004026905.1. NCBI lineage: Eukaryota > Metazoa > Chordata > Mammalia > Rodentia > Hystricidae > Hystrix > Hystrix cristata. The sequence goes on from PVJO010000001.1 coordinate 511,961, forward strand.
TGCCCAGCTTATGTCTTTGAGTGGATCTCTTTTCCATGCCTGACAGACTAATGCCAAGCATGGAAAATATCAGCTCACTAAATTAAAGAGGTACATTAAATTGTGACACAGTTTACTACACAGTAGCTACAGTTTGTATTCCTTTATATCTCTGCTGACTCATCAGATAAGTCTTGAAATACTGGGAAGCTGTCTAGCTTACGGTGTCGAATAGAAACCTTCCAGACAATGATGTTTCACTCACAGTCTTGAAGTAGTCATTGCAAACAAACATTGTCAGTTCTCCTTGACATTACAAGTGCACTCTGTTGGGTTTTCGATGTCTGACAAGTACACAAGCCTCAACAACCACTTTCTGTCTGCCAGTCACTCTTTTAAGTAAAATGGTGTCATTGTTCCATCCAAAAAAAAGAAAAAGAAAAGAAAGGAAAAAGGAGCTGGGTCAGTTCCCAACTCAATTGTCCAAGTGCTTCTCAGGGACGCATCACACTGCAACTTGCAAGAGCGTTTTTGTGAACCTGCCTTTTCATCACGAGAATGTGACATAGACTCAGGCTCAAGTTACAAGTGTAACAAAATTATTGGTATTTTTCTGCCTTATGGATATGCTAAAGTGAAAGTGAATTTAAAAAAAATTGGTAAGGAAAAATAAACAGACTATTACATGGATTTCACTGCTTTCACTGGTGATAAAGCGCCTGCTGTTTTACCCGCCCTTGCTTCTGTGTCATCAGCGCAATGATAATATAGTGAAATAAGTAAATCATATTTTAGGGCTACTATGAAAATAGTTTATCTCATCAAACCCAATAAAATTTGAGGGGAACTTCTAGTTATCCATGATCTATACAGTACTTTGAGAACAACTGGCGATGAGGAGAAAATCATACTGAATAGGACGAACCATAGGATTACATCCTAAATAACTAAAGAAACAAATAAATAAGATACGATGATTTGCTGGCATTTTTAATAAGAATAATAATCTGCACAGGCATGATTTGATTCTTACTAAAGGAGACATTTTTAGTAAAACAGATTGAAAAATATCTCTATTTCTTTCTCCGCGTCTGGACGTTTTTCTGCCCTTCAAAAGAAAAAGCAAATAGATTTGTTTTATTAGCCTCCCAAATTGGGAGTACTGGCACATGCCTATAATCCCAGCACTTGGAAGGTTGAGGCAGGAGGATCGCCATCAGTTCAAGGCCAGCCTGGGCTACGGAGGGAGACTCCCTCTCAGAAAACAAAACAAACAAAAAAAATAGCTGGCTCTTATTAGTCTCCCCAAAGCTGAATAGTTAGATCAAGCTATATTATGTAGTCCTATTTCGTTCATATTGGCCCTAAGATATGATTTGCTTCAGCTAATGAAATGTGAGAGGACGTGATAGGTGCTACTTCTGAAAAGAAGTTTTAAAGATATTTCCCACTTTCACCTTTGTATTTTTCTTTAGGAGAAATCCTGGTGATACCTGAAATTGAAAAGTATGCAGATCCAAGCACAGTCTAGCCACCCTGTGGCTTGAGTGTAACATTTATTGTTGAAAGCCGCTGGGATTTTAGGATTGACTTTTACTGCTGAATAATGTAAGCGGAACAGAGACAGCATGTATGAACTACCATGCAGCAGTCATAAGGAAATCAGGAAAAGGATGAGATGCAAGAACAAGATGGAGACCTCAAAAGGAGGTTGTAATAGATTCTGAGGTAAGAAAAATGGTGAAGGAATTAGAGTTCCCATTGAAAATAATAAAGGGCAGAATTCATGTTGCCACAATGGAAGAAGTTAGAAAACTAATAATGCAGTTTACTTTTGTGAACTGAAACTGCTTACTGCTATACTCTATGTCTCTGCTCATTCTTAACACGATTATATCAGCAGTCCTCAAATGCCTTTAGACCACTGGTTTTGTTATTATCACTCAACTCCGAAGAAGAGCAGGTTTACAGAGATTGGAACATTTCTTAGTTTAAGCAAGGATTTGGGATTTAATCTCAGTTTGATTTAGTCTTACATCCTAATCCTGCAGCTCCTTAAATGGGATGTTTACCTTTTACTCTCTTCATTTATTTTTTTGGTGATTAGTCACTCAACAAAACTGCATCAATGTTTTCTTTGTAACAATTTTAGGAATTTCCTAATATCCCTGTCTCATTTTCAATCACTTGGCTGGAGTAGAATTGGCCAGAGTCACAGTGGTAGAGATAATTGTGGACACATATAAGTTAAGCTATCTTGCAGTAATGACGATAGAATCCAGATCCAACATTTGAGAAAACAGAGCCAAGAAACAGAATCAAAAAACTCAAGTCCAAGGCCATCACTTAAGCTTTGAATCAAACCATATCTAAAGTCAATCTGTCCTGCGGATACTTTTACTTGGTGAAACTCCATTTTTTGTGCTTACATTAGTTGAGTTCAAGGTTTCTTTCATTTCCATCTGGATCATTCATTTTATTTACGTCATTTGTCTTTTTGTTTATGTGTGTGTCTCTCTCACTTGATGGTGAATTCTTTGATGACAATGGCCACATCCACCTTTCTCTTCTTCCCCAAGGCCTACGAAAGCCTGGGAATCACAGTAAATTCTCAGAATGTGATGGAAGAATGAAATAAATTATTTTGTCTGGCTTGATATTACAGTAAAAACATAAATACAAATATATTGAGTTCTATTATGATTCCTAACTTTTGACAAAACTGGTTCTAAAACAGAAGAAATTTTATTGTGGAAAGCAAAGTTGTATGCATTCATGTATATGAAAAAGGGATAATTTTGGTCTCTGCTCCATTTATACATATGAGTGTGATCCAACACACCTAGAATGTGTCAGGCTGTTGTGTGATGGATTAAGTTAGAGTGCTTTCCCTTTGCTGTTCTTGCTACCCCTGGTGTTGAAATGTGGTGTTGAAATGTGGTTCAATGTGTTTGGTTGGAATTCTGAAAAAAATAAAATGAAAAGATTTTAGAAATTTATTTTTCATATTTTGTTAAAAATTGAATTAATTTTTGTACTGATTTACCATTAACCTATATCTTCCACAATATGCAAATTAAGGGACAATTATTTAAAGATTTCTTTCATAAAATCCTTCATCTTACATACTTGTTTCCCTTATTGCATAAGTCAGCTGACATTTTCTATTTTTTTTTCCAGTAATAGAAATATAATACGTGGAGCACTTTGGATGATGATCTAATTAAACAGATTTGCTAAGTAAGTAAACAAACACTTTTGTTTTGAGGACCTTAGAATAAAAGGGTTTAATCATTTACTCAAAGACACCTTGAGAAAAAACCAGGACTTAAACTCAGTTTCTAGCCTGAACTAAAACATTCTTACATTTGACTTTTTATTTAGAGTTCAATTTACAATATTTTCTTAATCTGTTTCATTTGGATTAAAGTGTCTTTACTTTTTCAAAATAATTGAAAAACAAACATACCTGATATTGGAAAATAATCTTCTTAACTAATCATATGTTATTTTTAGTACAGCTAATATTAATGATCTTTCTAATATCATTTTATTTATTCCACTTACTTTACTAAACACTCCTAAAAAGAGAATATTTTTTATAATATATTTTAACTTGGTTTTCAGATTATTTAACTCTCCCAAGCCCTAAATTCTAGGAACCTCAACATTCTCACATTAACTTTATCTGTTTGTAAGACAAATCTTACATACTATAAATTGAACCTTGGTTTTATGGATTTGAAAGCAATCAACAATAGTAGCCAAATGTATGCAATGGTTGCAACTAAAAGTTGATGAACATCTACAGGAGATGTCTTTTAACTGAAGTTATTTACTTTTCCCAGAAAATAGTTGATTTCCATGTAAATTACACTGAAATTGTATGACCAGTTTAAAATCGGTCGGGGTAGTCAATCTCACTTCCACAAATTTGGTTAAATACTTAGCAAGAATCATTTGTGTCTGTTCCTAAGCCTAGGTATCCCAGCACCATTAGTTTTAATTATTGCAAATGTTATTAGGTGCTTACTATCTTGAAGCCAAGTGTACATGTGTGTACCACCACATGTATATTTTAGATTATGAAGTCATCAACACTATAGCAAATGACTTACACTATCAAATAAGAAATCCCAAAATAATAGATAAGATTGGGATATGCTGGCCTGTGCCACTTAACTAGATCTTTTCATGAGGAAGCAGGATTTGATGAAGGAATAATGTTTCAAGAGCTGTATAATGAGGTTTCAAATCTTCTGTTTGGATACGGAAATGCTGATAAGACATTATCTTAATAGTTCATGCTGGATATTAAACTTGTAGTATTGCAAATTTAGTGTGCTCTTTATTATTTTCTTTATATCATAGAAATTTGAAGACCTTCCAAGTAAATTCATTTCATCATTTTAACTTCCGATGTAGTTATAGTCTAATTCCTTGGGTGAGATAAGTGTTTCTTGCTTTTTATATAGTTTATGGAATTTAGTTTTACAGTTCTGTTAGTTTAAAAATAATTATACTCTCTTTTCTCAAAGGTCACAATCATATTTGTATTCACCTACTTATTTCGAATCAAATAGCAGTGGCCATTGATTCCAGTCATAAACTTTATTAGAAAAAAGCATTTCATAAATAACTAAACCTTATATCCTGTGATATATGATGAGTACAGCTACATAAATCACAGAATATTGTTTTAAATATTTCATCAAATTAAGAAAATAAGTACATTTATTGATATGTCAACACAAAATCTCCTAGAAGAATAGTTTATAAGAAAGCTCTATATTTTTTAAACTTCAGTCCAGGTGTAATACTTAAACTACTTTAGCTTCAGTTATAAATTAATAACTAGCATATTGAAAAAAAGTATATATAAAAATGCTCAGTGTTTTTCTTCATATTGTTCCCCTTTCAAGTTCCCCTGCAGCACTTACTAATCTTTCGCCTTTGCAGTTTTAACATTTATTTATGCTCACTTTTTATTTGTGTCATGGAGCTATAACTGTTTCTCAAGTCAGAAGAGCTAGAAAAAATAATTCGCTTTATTTTATCTGTAATAATTCTGGCTTTCCTTATGATTAGTTGGAAATACATAGATACACTTAGTCCAATTTAGTTTAAATTTAATCAATCCCAACCACTTTAACAATCCTTTAAGGAAATGAACAGTTTTTGAAAATGAACACTAGACTCGTGTTTTCACACTGCCTTCATTCTTGATAGTCTCAAACATGGTGTTAGGTTAAATGCGGAGACTGGGTCAGCCGGGGCACTGTTGTGCACCTACAATGGAAAACGGAAGAATCTTCGGATCTGTCCATTGGGTACTTTCTGCTTGGCAGACCACTGCAGAGTAGGTGTTCTCTCTGCAGTGAGCCTCGGTTGGCGTGGTCCTTTCTCAGGATGTTCTGCTGGCACTCACAGCTGACATCTGGGGCCGATAAACACACTACACAATTTTTCTCAGCTCAGTCAATAGCTCTTTGCTGACTCAATCTTTGTTGTGCTGCAGCCTCTGCCACATCCTCCGTCTGATGCTTGGCCCAGTCACTCAGCCCACTCCAGCAAGTTCTTGCCAGGTAGGAACCAAAAGGAGCCTGGGAGATCATGTCCACCCTGATCTACCTGTGGCTATATACTCCTCAGATGGAGGCACAAGGACCTTGCTTAACAGTTCTTCCAAGTGTCCACATGCAGCCCTGCACTTGCGCATCGAGTCAACAGGCAAATCCAGGGCGGGAATTGGGATGTGTATCTGATCACCATCCTACTTCTTCCATGTCATCTTCCGGCTTCAGAATGTCCACTTTTTCCTTTCTGTCAGCCTACGATTTTCCTCTATTACCTCCTTTATAGAACTTGAATCTTGATTGCTTAAAATGTGGGGTAAAAAATTAAACGAATTTCTTCTTCACGAATTCTAGGTATTTAAACTTTAACTTGTCGAAAAATCATATATGTACTATCAGAACCTGAGTAATGGTGTTTCATTTTCCTTTTGCATTCCTACTTTCACAATTTTAAAATTACTTAGAAGTCGGGTGGTGTCTGGAGCTGCCTAGGGAGAAAGGCCATGTCATGAAATACAGGTACTCAAAGCCATTTACACACAGTTTAAATACAGTTTCTACTAAACATGAACCTACCAGTATCCATTTAAATATGTTACATTTAGGATATCAGCCTTCTAAGAATTCAGTGTTCAGACAAGTTTACATGACTTTAAGAAGTTGTCTTATTTGATTCTTTTTTATCGGTTATGTATTATTCTTCATTAAACAAGGGACAACATATGTTTATTAGTTCTACGAAAATAATAATTCCTTATAGTTTTTAACAATAGAGACTATAATGATGGTCCTTAAATTGCTTTTGAGAAATAAATTTTAGACAAAATTATATAATATTTTGAATTAAAATGATGAAAATATTTGTAATATAGTGAAAGGTTAATAAAAATAGTCACAATTATTAATGCAAATTGTTGATGAACATTCTTTCTTCCTGTATCACTTTCTCATTTCCTGTCTGCTGCTTCCTTTTTTCTTTCTTGCCTCCCTTTTCTTATTTTTCTTCTTTTTTTCTTCTCCTTTTTAAAATTTCTTAATCTGTTTCAGGCAGGTTCTATGGATTCTGGCATCTGTCTCTACGCCAGCTTATACTAATAGACATGGTCAAGGAAAGTGTCCAGGATGTGGTAAGCCAAATGTAAAATGAGGCCTAGAGTCACACTGAGAGTATGTTACACTTTGTCATGCATGATTGAGATCATATTCATTCCTCAATTACTCTCTATTTTTACTACTTGCTATTAACTTTTTCCCAAGGGGCATATTAATTAAATTTATTCACATGTTTCTTTTACACACTTAACCCTATTTCACTTAAGTTTCTGAAATAATACACCAGCTTAATAAATAGAAATATATTTATTGCAAAAAATAATGCATTAGAATAAAAAAGTTATGGGATTCTTGTAACCAGTCAAATAAAAGAAGGATCATTCCTAGATTAAGGGAATCCCTTACTCAGAGATTACTGGCGTGCTCATAACTATTTCACATTGTCTTATGATTATCATATACTTCTTCTTTTGGTATATCACTCATTTTATAATTTTTTTCATATGTTTAAAATTGTGTAGTTACTAATACACTTAATATAATTAATCCACTCTAAACTTACATATTTAATCACTATAGATTATGCCTTTGATGACTGAATTCTTTTTCTATTATTACCTATAAAATTTGGTGAAATTAAACTGGGATAAAAATTGTAGTACTTATCAGCAGGTTCTCAAAAGTCCTTGCATATATGAAGATGAAAAATTTCATGTTTAAAACTGAAGAGCTACAAAATATTTTTAAAAATTACTGTAGTGACCATTATGTTTCTAATCTGTTTCTTATTAAGGTTTAATTTTGATGAGTTGAAGTACTTCATGATAATAAATATTCTACTTGTACCTTGATTGTTCATAATGTGCACGTGCATTTTAAACATTTAATAATTTATTTAAGTTTTTAAAAAATGATTGATTTAACTTTTCTTCGCAACTTAAATAATATCTTTTTTAAAGTAAATGAGGTAAAGAAAAACAACTAATAATTAATGAATTAGAAATGGTAAAACAAATGCAAACATTCAGTGAAATGTGGAATTTAGAGCAGCTGTACAAAACTTAAGAAAAAGAACTATTTGTGAATTTTTTCTTTCTGAGCACATGGAAATACACAAATGATATATTACTTTTCTTGTCATTATTTTCAAAAACCTAAAAACATACAGTAAGTATTTTCCACAGAAAAGAACCATATGTGTTGTTTAAATATTGGCTAAAAAAGCTCCCTTGGATAAAATAAATATTAACGCTTGGCATAAAATATAAATTGTGATGATATTTTGCTCAAACCATTTCAGTATTTTCAAGTTAAAAGGGGGAAAATTATAACTCCTAAATTTAATATTTGTGAAAGTTAAGAGCAAATCTACAAATAAATAGTAAATGATCTCCCATTCTCAGCTCCTCAGTTTAGTCCCTGCTTACTATCACATCAAGAGGTTCTCCTTGATCAATTTGTGGCAGTTGGGTTCTTGCTCCAGGAAGGGGAAGCCCACCTGGGTCTTCTTTTCCACTGGAGAAACAAGGTGCTTCGTCCCCACTCCAAATGTCAGTAAACTTACACGGTACAAGTGGGGATTCATTGAGTTCTGGAATGTTCTGCATTGTAAAATTACATAGATAGATCTCTGCCTTATAATCTTATACCAGTGAAAACTTTCGGTTTCACATGAACATCACCTGCTTATGTAACTCTCTCATATTCCTTCCCTGAATCACTGGAGTAGGAAGTAAATTAGCAAGTAGATACTTTGGCAAGGTTGGTGCTCCTTTGTGGGCATTTTCTAGCAATCCCTCCTACCTTTTTTGGTAAGATTTGGAGAAACTAAATCCTATTCTGATTATATATCTTCAAAAGAAGATCAAATCAAGTTACCAACATTGCAAAATCAGCTCAAACCATCACATAAATGAGAATCAATGAAGGAGATACCTGTATCTTAAAACTTTGAAAAAAATTATGGCTTAACTTTTAATTTGTGGAAAAAAAATATAGTGGCAGAAAGCAGACAGATAAACATTTCTCAACCATGTAGATGATACTCACTTCAAATTGTGGCCGCCAACCACAAAGCCAAAACAAATTTTTCCCTATCCTCACTTTTAGCTGATGATCTTGCCGCATATTTAGTGCAACAATAAAAGCAACCAGAATTGAACTTCACGGGCTGGTGTGAACACATCTCTTCCCTACCAGCATCTGAACCCATAATCTCTGCTTTTTTTTAAATCCACAGTTATAGGTAAATTTTCCATCCTTCGAGGTAAGAGTAGCTCCATCTTCTGTGTACCAGATCCCATCGTCTATGTACTTGAGCATAGTTCTTCATCTATGCTTCACTTTCCCTGCACTTCATCAGGTTTCGCTCCATATAACTATTCTCACGTTCATACAAACATTTGATTGCTTTTAAAATTTTACAAAAAACTCCTCTTTCCATTTTGCCCACAAATTTTTTCAGCGTTTCTCTGTTCCCTTTTACTTATATCCTTGCAGAGTTATTTATGTGTTTCTCCCATTCTTTCCTGCAAGACCAACGGGCAGTTTCCTTCAGATGCTCTAGTCACTCTTCGTCTAAGGCACCGATAAAAACAATTGGCTCTCCTATCAAAGTTTATCCTGTAAATGACCATTTCTTACCCCTTTACTGCCGTGAGCCTGTTCCAAGCCATTATGATTTCTCACCAAAGGTATTTTTACCCTTTTATTTTTTTTCTAACATCCTCCACTTGTCATTCTCAGGTATACATTCATGTTATAAGGAAAAAGTAACAAAATTTTAAGTAATTTCCATGTTGTTTTATTACTATGACCCATTTCTAGTTTCAAAAGGAACTTATAGTCCGGTGGTTATTGCATTTATGTTTCCATTCCACATACATTTCATGAATTCCAGACAATACCCCAAATTTTCCTCAGATCTTCCCTTGGATGTTTCACTGATTCGCCTTTGGATGGTGTGCCTGCCTGTCTGACCTTGCCGTGACCCCACCCTGTGCCCCCTCCCTGGACAGTTTTGCTTCTCTGAGGGTCTCGTCTCAAAAGCGGGAATCTCCTTCAGGCTGTTTGTTCAGAGCTTGGAGTCACTTGTAACTTCTTTGATTCTCTCACACCCCATATCTAACCTTCATTAAAAACAATTGGTTCTACCATCAATATTTACTCTTTCAGTGACCCACTTCTCAACCCTTGCTGCTTACTCGCAGGGCTGAGCCATCATGGGTCGGACCCGCTGACAGCTGGCCTGAAGCACAGAGGCAGGGTCTGAGTGCTCTCCCACCGTTCCTCCTTAGCGTCGCATGCGCAGCGCTTCTTACATCGTGCAAGTTAGATGATGTCGGTCCTCGATACAAAAATTTGCAGAAGCTTTGCATTTCGCGTGGTATAAACTTGAAATAAAAATTATCCGCGAAGTCCTACTTGACCAACATCCCTTCCCCTTCACCAGCACTCATGAAATCAGATATGAGTAATGCCATTATGTACATATATGCTGTTAAGTATTTCTTCCGCCTGACTCCGTTTTTCATATTTTTAATATAAATGTATTTTTAATGATCTACTACTATTTCCTGACCTTTAAACTAACATATGAGATGCATATATCATAAAAAGGTTGCTCTATTTATATGGTGCTATATGTTCAGTGTATCCTTACAGTTGTATTTGCTCCACTGAACCTACATGAACTAATTAATGTCTTTAAAAATAAAGATGCAAGTTCATGGTTAATAACAGGAGAATAAATATAATGTACTATATTCATATAACACAATTCAGTAAAAGTACTTTACATGCTTATTTATTATGGAAAATATTTATGATACAAATTTCAGAGAAAAGGCATTACTGCAAGTAAATGAAAACAACACTGAAGCAACAAAGTCAAAAGACTGACATTGATCAAGTCAAGGACAATGATAAACTTCAGAAAAGAGACTGAAAGAACAGTTTATGAGGGCTGGGGATTTAGCTCAGTGATTAGAATGCTTGTCTTGCAAGCACAAGGCCCTGGGTTCAATCCCGGCACCACAAAAAAAAAAAAAAAAAAAAAAAAAAAAAAAAAAAAAAAAAAAAAAAGAACAGTTTATGATTTTATGAATTATTTTCACTGGGTGGTGAGTTTGTCAATTGACTGACTGACTGAAGTACTGGCATTGGACCCAGGGCCTTTGCACTGAGCTAACATCCCCAGCCCTGCTTTTCATATTTTATTTTGAGATTGGATCTATGTCACTAAATTGACCAGGCTGGCATCAAATTTGTAATCCTCCTTCGTCAGTCTCCTGGAATGCAGATTCCATGACACCCAGATATAATTTTATTTGTTTTAAAATGTTTCTGTTGTACTCTAATTTTCTTGTATGGGCACATGTTACATTAATAATGGGAAAGTAATAATAGTATTAAGTACAGCTTGCACAAATGATTTGATTTAGATTAAAATTCTTCCCATGGTAAGCAACCTGTGTCCCCCAAATTGTTTTTTTCTCCTTTTGAACATATGTGGTTCTTAATACATTATTAAATAACACATGACTTTGGTCTCCTTTGTAGTGACACAAGCCTGTAATCTTAGCTACTCGGGAGGCTGAGGCAGGAGCATCACAATTTTGAGACCTTGGGCAATTTAGCAAGACTCTGTCTCAAAATAAAAATAAAAATGTCCTGGAAGTGTACCTCAGTGTTACAGCACGTTCCTAACATGTGCAAGGCCCCAGGTTTGGTATCCAGTAACACACACACATCCTAATACAAGATTTTAAGTTAATTTACTTACATTCATACATCTTCATATTTTCAGGTAGCTAACACAAAGAATCAGATATGATAATCTCCATATTTAATAAAGAAAATGCACAGGAGACTCAAAGCACGATTCTGATGTTTTCCCTCACTGAAATCTGGCATTCCTGTATAATGGAGTGAAACTGTTCATTTCAGATGATTTCAACTAATCTGTTCCCTTTTATATTTGTTGGAATTTTTCTTCCATGAAATGAAATATTTGGTGTTATGAAAAATTAATTTCAAACACATAGTTATTAAATATTTTGTGCTTTTAGTTTTCAATATTATATATATATTCATTTTAATGTTCTTTGTTTCTTTCTTCATTTAAAGGTCTAACTTGCTTTGCTTCACTTTCTCATTCTGATTCCACCTGACTTCATTTTTCATTGTTTAGCATCCTTTTTTTTTTTTTTTCCTGCAGGTTACGTCTCTGAGTGAATACTTGTCAGATTCTTCTGCAAAGGGACATAACTCTTGTGATACCCAAATCGGTAACATGGACTGTTTCTCTTTTAACACATTTTTTCTCATCTTATTTGTCTTGTGGTTGTTTGTAAAAAGCTTCCTTTCCAAAGTTCTTTAAAACCACATTGTCTTTATAGCAAAACACAAAGGTCGTTTATTGTTTGGAAAAGTACTGAAAAGAAGATAAATAGTGCAAACCATTTGATTTTTGGTGTATATAGAATCTGATTTCTTTTATGTTGCAAAATGTTACCTGCAAAAATACTAGATAAAAATGTTTTTGAAGAAAATGAGGTGCAAAATTGTAACACATCTGAGATCAGAAACAGGAAACATCTTTGGATCTAGAAGTATTTCTCTTTTATGATATTTTTCTCTTGAAGCCTCTCCTTTCCATGCAGACACGTGCATCACCACATTTAGTTTTTAATCTTCCTTTGAAAGGAACCCTTTAAGTACTCACAGAGATCTGCAAAATAAACCCAATTGTTGCTTATTCTCTAATGTGAAGGACAAAATGTGTTTTGGAAACAATATAAAGCCATGTCTAAGAAGATTCCCTAGCAGCTACAAAAAGAGAGATAGGGCATCCTAAAAGGCTTCCTATAAAGAACATAGTCATAGGCTTTAAGCAAAACACTGTATCATTGCTGTGTAGAGCAATCTTGAAATAGTACATAAAATAATGAAATACGAAACAGGTGTGGTGACCCACATTTGCAATCCTAGTACTCTTGGAGGCCGAGGGAGCAGAATCGCATGTTCAGCTCAGCCTGTACAACTTAGCATGACCCTGTCTCAACATAAAAATTGCATCATAAAAGCTAAGTTTGGAGAGTCAGCTCAGTATCTCAGTACAAAGGCCCTGCATTCAACCTGCAGTGCCAAAAAAAAAAAAAAAATCTATCTATAACATCTTTTTCAATTTTCAATTATTAAACCAATGACATAATAGTGAATCTTTTTTGTATTATGTCCAAATACATGTTACTTAATTAAAATTGTTGCATTCTGTGTTGAATTTTAGTGTTAAAGGTACAAATTAAAGCTAAAGGTCTGTTTCTTTTGTGGAAAAGGAAGTGGACTCTGGAGGAAGAGAATGAATCTAGGACACAAAGGCAGTGATTACAGATCCAGCCACTTCACCTCTGACATTCAGTTAGCCTTTCCGAAAACATCATTAAAAATAAGGAAAGTTGCTGTAACTTGTAAATGATTAAAGCAAAAGATTCACATTAACAGTGTTCTTGTTTAAAGTGCTGAGTTGCTGAGAAACCCGAAGTCATCAATATCAACTAACACGACAGCATTTTATTGGATGCAAAGAATCACAGTACAAGAAAAACTGAATGCAGTTGAGAAAGCTGAGTAATTACTATGCTTTCTTTAGTCTCTTCCCACTGATGTTAGCACGAATTTAGGAGCAGTGAGTGAGCTAGGCGAGTATCTTGAGGAACAACACATGTGCAAGTGCTTTTTTTGGTCTTTCCTTTATCCAATTAGTTGTTTGCCCTTCTGCATTATGTGTTAACTTTTAAGTGATAAAATCGAGTCTTGGAGTTGGGGGAAATCAAAATCTAGAAAACTCTAGGAGCTAAGTGCTCTGCATGTGTGGCAGGATGGAGAGTAGGTGGTCCAAAGGGTCATTTGACCTGCCAGCGAGGCCATGAAAGGAAAATAGTGTGTGCTCCCCTCCTCCCGGACGTGTTTACACAACTGTAATTTGGAATTTCTTGTTTACTGCTCTCTGCTGACAGGAATAGTTCTTCTTTGTCTTAGCGGCAGATTTCTGATTGTCTTTCCTAAAAAATATTTCATGGCAACACATTTAGTGATAAAGTTTAATTTAGCTGTTATATAATCTGATACTATTAAGGAAGGAATAAGCTTGAAACTTCCTATTAAAATATTGACAACTGAACTCTACAACATAATGATTATACCTTTAGAGTTCACTTTTCTTTAAAAGTAACAGTTCAAGTTTCAGGAAAACAATGTACTTATAATCTTGCAATAAGTACTTCTGGAGATAGCTTTTTTTAATCACACCAAGTTATTGCCTGGTATTTTATATGCATTTTATTTATTACCAGTGTTATAGATCTTTGAGTATTATATCAAAATGATTTCCATTTGAAAGCAATATCCTGGTGAGGTCTGTGTTAAAGAAGTGGAACGTGATTATGTTGTCCTTCTGGCAAAGTAATGTTAAACAGAATTTCTTCATGACATTATTTTGCGATATAACCCAAGTTCAAAATGAACTGCAAAGGTTTGTTTCGTCCAATAAACATCTTTCATTCACAAATTTCCCCACATTCCTATGATGTGCTAGACTTTGTGCCTTGGACAGAACACAAAACATGCACCATCTCTAGACTATGAAATGATAGTCCATGGTGAAAACCAGTTTTGAATAAATAAAAGCACTCCAAAATGAGAGTAGACCATAGTCTGTTAAGAACAGAATTTAAGATTCTTGCAATGCTAGAAAAGTTAATTTGTTCCAAGATATTTTCTTGAAAATATCCATATTCATGATTTAAAATGAATACAAAGTTTGAATACAGACCATTCTATTGCACAAGGAAATGTGTTGTCAGTAAAGAAATACTTATAAAATAAATACTTATCTTTAAATACTCTATTAATTATTAGTTTAATTCCCCTTCCTGACTTAATTGGTGGTTTTCAAACTTTTGACCATCTCAACACAACTGAGAAATGAAATATATATTTTTAACAGTAAATCATTGAGGCAATAATTTTCAAAGTATGGGTGATTTATATCAGAAGTATATTGTGGGGTTTGGAGGGAACATGAATAGGTTGGAAAAAAATTCCATTTCTCAGTTGACTTTGGCACATCTTACCAATGGGAAGAAAACCATTCTACTTCCTTTCTCCATGCTATCCCTTCCACCAATGAAAGGCTCACACTTTTAGAAAAGTGTATGTACATGTACATGGTAGAGATTTCAGAGAATTTATAGCCGACTAGAAGTGAGGGTAACATGAATGATATGCCAAGAATCTTATAATACTACTACAATGCATGTGAAGAACATAAAAGGTTTAATCACATAGTATTTGTTCTCTGTACATAATTATTACTGTTCGTAAGAAGGAAATTCAATCATTTTTCTTGGAATTAGACATTTTTTCATAGAAAAAAATAATCATGATCTATAGCACTATACTGTTAATCAATTAGTGCATTTTTACATATATACACATGTATATGTATATAAAGGATCTTGATGCAATCTTAAGTAAGTGTTCTTATTATTAGGCAAAACTGTAGGATTCATCAAAAAATATTCAAAATTTCCAAAAACTCTGCCAACATCTTACCAATGCAAAGTATAAAGTTCTTTCAAGAAAAATCAGCTTTAGGATATTGAATCCATGTTACTTTCAAGGCGGAGTTTACTTTTTAGGATTCAGATTCCCAGATCGTGTGGTATCAAAAATTAGATCACCTTTGAAGTAGTTTCAGGGTCCATGCATTGTACCTTACTGCTCTGTCGCTGTGTACACAAGCTAACGTGGAAAGAAAAGAGGCGGAGCGGCTGAGGGAAGAGGAAAGAAATAGAACCCAAAGTCTTCACTCTGTCACTAACAGATTTCCAACACCAACAAATACGTTTGTCTCCTTCACATGGAGGCTGGAAGCCAGACTGACCCCGAAGGGTTCTCACCAACAAAGGCGAGCTGCTCGCAAGAATACTCTTTGAGTTTAAAAGATTAAGTCTCATCTCCAAGCTAGGAAATGATGACACATGCGTGGAGCAGTTGGTGGAAACAGAATAAAGACATCAACAGCTCTGATAACAGAGGGAAGAGGGTGGGCAGAAGGCTTCTCCAGGAGCTAGATGAATGCATGAGGGAATATGTTTCCAAGAGCCCGTCAGCGTTACAGTCATAATCTGCTCATTTCATTTTCTTTTTCTATGTTCCATTTCTATTCTTAGATGTTTTCGGGACTGGGAAAATCTACACAGCTTTCCGTGAAAATCAAAGCTGCTAATTTAACCCCCTCGAGTAAAATAAAACAAAATCGGTTTCTGCCTATAACTTAGCATTTATTGACTTTAAATTACCTTGTATTTCACACAATAATCCATCTGTATATTCATTTCATTGAGGTAAGGAAAGGAAAGTTACTCATAATTGTTAAAGCAGTGTCTGTTTTATGTTTTCCCTGGTAAAAGGACCCTGCATGATTCTATTTATTGTAACTGAAGTGAAATTAAATTTCATCTCCTCAGCCTTGCCTTCCCCACCTGATGGAGTTGTTAATTCTGCAGCCCTATTGTCGACTGGTACAGGATTCTTTTGCTTGGTTTCATGGAAAGGGCAAGTCAGCAAGTGGCCCTCAGGCCTTAGTGTTACTACTTTGAGCACTCAGCCACCCCCGCTGGCTCCTCATCAGCTGAGGCTAAGCCTTGGCTGCTATCCGGAGCTATTCTTAGCTGGTTTCTGCTGGTCTCACCCTCCGGTCTCTGGAACTCTTCAGGGCTAGCACCTCTAGTGTTTACGGTTAATTTTTAAAGTTACTCGCTCTGCCCACAATACCCGAGAAATGAATCATGAGCAGACTACAGGACCACCAGAGCCAGGCTTTATTTGGACCTTCGCTGCCTCACAAGGGTTCAGTACAGGGGAGAGAGCCCTCTACTAGACTGACTGAGAGGAGAGGGTTGTTTGCATCGAGTGATGGGGGCCTGTGAATGTGCAGTCTTGCATATTTCATGGGCCTGTGATTCGTGCAGTTCAGTCCCGCCACGGCATCGTCCATGATCGGTCCATTTTCATTCCTGCTCTGCAGTGTGTCTAGCGCAGCACATCTGTCGTGGTAACATGTCACAGGAATGCTGGGAGAAGCAGCTGCTTGTTTGACACCTCCGCTTTTCAGGAGTCTCCCGGAGGGCTAGCCGAGTTAGTCAAGGCCTTCTGGGATCTGAGATTGGAGGATAACTATAGTCGCCCCCAGTCGCTTCCCAGTCCTGATTGTGTCGAGGGTGGTTTCCTGGCTGCTCCTCAGAGCAGCAGGAGCAAAGGAGGGGCCCATGACTGTCAGCCCAGCGGTGTCTCCTAACAGAGCAGTCTGGATGGACAGCGGCCACACGGGAACCTCAGAGACGCTGGGGCAAATTGCCCAGTCTGCTGCTCAGGGCTGACGGAGAGTGGAGAGAGCGAGGAGCAGCCGCAAGCAGCGGGGTGGGGTGGGGTAGGGTCGCGCCCCCTGCCGTCCCGCGGTGGCATGAGCTCCTGGCTCCCCTTCCCCTGCAGCTCCCCAGGCGGTGTGGGCCCAAGGTTCAGCTTGGGCAGAGTGGTGTGTTCTCTGGGCCACAAGTAAGCACGCGACCCATGCCTAGCCAATCTGTGTTAGTGTTGTTATTTTAAAAATAGTCCATTTAAAAATATTAATTTCCTCAGAAGAGAGACGTTTCCTACACCTCTCTAGCCCTTTAGTAACAGTTTAAATACAAGCCTAAGACAAATCTTAAAAGGAATCAAAATTTAAACTAAATGCAAAATCAGTCTATAGTGAAGAATTCCTTACCTTTGTAAGAATAAAATATAAAATCATTAGAGCTTTTTTCATCAATTGCGTATGAAGAAACTACATGAAAACAGAAAATAGTTTAAGGCCTGTTTCAAGAAAATTGTAACCATACGACAATAAAATTAATTGTGGAAAATTTGTTATCTCTTTTAAAAATTTTTGTATTCCTTAAAACTCTCTGCTGATTATTTCCTGGAATCCCCAAAAGTTATATGTGTTAAAGAACTACTCATTTCTACCAAATTAAAGACACAGTGCAAATCACTTTCAACACCCCAGACCATACTAGAAGCACTTTTTTCTGCTCAGCAGAAATACAGTAGTTCTCTAGTGTGGTGCCTCAAGCTATGAGAGGTCACGGAAGTAAAGCAGTCCATGGCAGACTGAAGGTGGGAGAGTGACCACCATCCTCTGTGACTAGGGACATTAAATTTTTTGATCAGTCATCTGTGTGTTTAGGGTTGTACATCCAACCGGCTAAGACAAAAATAAATTTGAATAATATGATTCTCTGGAATTAGTGTTTCTATTTTTTCTAATTATAAAGATTGATTTATTGACTAAAAGTCAACATATCTAGTTTATGCTTCTCTTAGAATGTGATAGCTTTCATGAAACTTCTTGGCCACTGCTCCTGTTTTGTTTAATCTGTACACACAAAGATTTTCAAAAGAAAAACGTCAACTTATTTTACAAAATGATTTAATCTCAATTCAAATAGTTTTTGCAATCATCCGAGCATTTAGATTACATCTTAATTGAAAATATAAAACATAATCATGATAAAGGAAATTCAAATAGTAAATTAATGTATGCAATGAAAATTAACTTTCTCATGCAAAGAATAAGCATCTCCCATGTTTAATGAAAGAAAATGAAACAATGTGTCAGTAAATTCTTGCACGCTTTTTCAGATATTGTCCATGTTGGGACAGATACAAGAAGCTGCCGGCAGTGGCAGTGTGTGGAACAGTGGCCTTCACAAAAGATATCTTCACATCTAGATCCACTTGGCCTATGCATTCTACATTATTTGGAAAAAGGGTTTTTGCAAATGTAATTAAATTAAGGATTTTGAGATGAGTAGATCCTGGTGTTTAAATCTCAAATTCAATGTCAAGTGTCGTTAGATAGGACACACACAGAAAAAGGCAGGCCAAGAACAAAAGACACTGCAAGAATAGAGGCAGAGATCAAAATGATTTTAACCAAAAGCCAAAGAGGTGGGAAACTCCAGAATGTGAAAGAGGCATGGGAAAGATCCTTCCCTGGAGCCTACGAGGAAGCATAGCCTGCCGGAATCTGGATTTAGGATTCTGTGTCCTAGATCTGTGAGAGAATGCGTTTCTCTCGTTGTACGCCACCAACTTCATGGTATCTTGTTACATCATCCCAAGAATCAAGCATACTGTCTTTCAGTTGAGACAGTAAAACACTACTCGCACTATGGTGCAAATTTTCACTTTGATTCTCTTGGATTCTTTTCATATCGACATAGTAAATGCATTAGATTTTACTAATATCTGAAAAGTGCTTCATCCCTAGGCTATATCATAATTAATTTAACAGTCTTCTACCGATGCACATTCCTGCCATTCCTCATCAATTGGTACTGCTAGCACAATGAACAATGTTTCTACATGTGCACGTGTTCACACTTGACATCTTTAGAACATATCCCTAAAAATAAAGTTATATTGTGCAAGATTTGTACATTTTAACCTCTCCAATCCATTCTACTAATATTTCTTTTCTCTCCTTTCTTCCATTTCTCCTATTTCTGTTCCAGGCAAACTAAGTGGCCAGGGAAAAAAAAACAAAGAAATGAGAAATGTTAAGAAAGCAAGGAATCGATTTATCATTTTGGAAATATATTTCTATTTTACTTGGTGTATTTCAAGGAAATTAGAACTTAGTATGTTCAAAACTGAGATTTTCTTTCTGTCTAGTACTCGTATTGCATCCTAACCTCAGGTAAGAGAATCCCAAATCTTTCAGGCAAGCAGGTGGAACCTAAATGATTCCTCTGGTACTCTCATATTTGTCATCAAATACTAAACAATCTGTCCCATCAATATCTTAAACTTCTGGCTGCTCCTCTGTGCCCTTATTCCTACTGACTTCAGTTTGGACCTATATCATCTTTTGTAGACCTGCCTCAAACACCTCTCCTCTGGCCAGTCCTTTGTCCTCTTTTCACCGCCTATATTTCATTTTCTACATTAAAAAAATCTTGCCTGTCTACAACGTAAATCTGACTGTGTCATTTTCCAACTTCAGACCTCCCTTGGCTTTCTGCTGCCCTCAGGTTGAGTGTGTGGAGTCCAACTCCACAGTCTGAGAGTCTGCCACACTCACCTCTTTAGAACCTGATTTTGCCATTTCTCAAATTTAGCATAAATTCACTGTCATTCCCCAAGCACAGTAGGGTTTGTGAATAACTTCATGCCATTTTCTGATTTGTTCCTCAGCCCGACAAAACTTTTTCTTTCTTTACCTGAAAACTCAATTTTTCTTAAAAGGCAGAAATCATTGCTTCCTCTTGGGAATCATTCTTGGGATTCTTGGGAATCATTTCACAGTCTATGGTGGAGCAGATGGATGCATTTTCAGTGTGCTATCATCACTTTTTTCCTTATTTGTGTGATGACACTTTCTTTGCTGTGCTGCAATTTTTGCTTGTGTTTTCAGCAGCATTGGGGATTGATCCCAGGGCCTTCGTGCTGAGCTATATCCCCAGCATTTTTTTTTATTTTGAGACACGGTCTCACTAAGTCGGTAAATTGCTCAGGCTAGACTTGAACTTGCCATCTTCTTAGTTTAGCATCCCAGAGTGTCAGTATTACAGGTGTGCACCACCATGCCTAACTCAGCTCTGATTTTATAAATCTTTAATAAATAATTTCCTATGATATGGCTCTGCTCTGGGGAATATGGTTGCTATTAGTGAGACACATTTATTCTTCAGCTAAGATTCACAAAGAACATTATATTTTCCATGGACAACTAAAGAAATGGCAAGAAATTTGTTTTAAAAACAGATGTAATTATGAAAATTGAAGAAGTGTCCACTTTTATTGTATTTGCCCTTAATTTACTCTGAATGTCAGAAGATTAACTACTACTCTTTATGTAACACACATAACTTATTTCAGAAGAGATTTAAATTCACATAGTGTTTGAATGAATTCCTAATCTAACATATTTATGAATTTGTTGGTCTTATGTTAGTAAAATTAAGCTGCATGGGATTTTTTAAAAGCCTAATTTTAGGTTGTTCTACTTTCAAGTTCAATTTAAGGGCTCAATTTAAGAAAAAATGTATGTACTGGAGTGAATTTAGATTTCAAAGAGCTACAGAAGCATCTAGCTACCTAATGAAAAAAAAATCCTCTTTAACTTTGAAGTAGCAGCTAAATCTGGGTGGCATTTTATGTCTTCTCACAGCTTGATTAAGAAGGGTCATTAGGCTTTCAAAACACAATGTGGCATTGAAATATGAATAATAACTTTTCTTTTTTGTTTAAATGATGTTAGTTTACCAAATGTTTCCTGTCTCTATGCCCATTATGCTATATCCCCAAAGACCTCTAGTAAATTTAGACAGCACCATCCAAAAAAGATAACCGAACAGCAATGTAAATATAGTCAAAGCACACTCAAAAGTTCAGTGCACATTCCGGTCAGTTACTGCTGTTTTGGAAACCAGATTCTTGTACTTTCCTGAAAGCCTATATGTGTTGAGTACAGAGCACAGTGTGTGTGTGATACATCTGGCTCCCTGCTATTTACATTCTTATATTTCTGACTCTCTTTTGTATAGGAATATAAACTGGATGCCACTTCTGTAGCGTGTTTCTCACAAATGGTTTTCTATCAGCTCATACAAGGCCAATGTTCAGTAGATCTCATTTGAATGAATGCATGAATGAATGAATTACTGATTATACAACATGCTTAAAAATAAATTCAGTTAGGAGAAAATGAAATATATTTTACACATACATTCTTTGTGGGGCTTGAAACGTACCCAATTTGGGGGGGCATTATTTAAAATAGATAGACACAATAATTGGTAGGAAATTCTGCGGGGTCTCCTTAGTGTTGTGCAGGGACCGATCCGTACCTGTGACAGACCCTGCACCTCAACAGTGTTTCCTAATTCTGCCCCTAAATTTAGTACTGTGACAATGAAACAGCCCCACAGTCTCCTATGTGCCTGGATTTGGAATCTGTTTTAGGGTACATTATCTGAAGCAACTCTCCTGGAACTGGACAGACTCCAGGGAGATGAAGTCACAGGATTTCACTGAGGAGACAGGCCCCAAAGGAATCCTGTTTCCTTTAGTGGTAGTAGAATATTTTTTTTTTAGACTAATTTTAAAATTTTACAGAAACTATTATATTTTTAAATAAATTTCTTCAGTTTTCTTTCATAGAACTAAAATTCACCCAGATACTTAATAAGGCTGTACAGATTATTGAAGGTAGACTGAAAGAAAACATTATGAGTGGAAGTAGAAATCGAAGGAGAATGAAATAAATGAATAAATGTAGATATAGTCAGAGGGAGTCTGGGAGAGTTCACAGTACATGTATGTATGCTGTGTGCTCAGTGGTAGAGAATTTTTTCCCCACCATACCTACTCAACCTCATACAAAATGGATTTTCCTCCATTTATTTCAGGCATGATTGTCGAGTTGAACTCTGAGGCCTAAATTTACATCTGGGAAATCTGGGTTTTCTCCAGATAGTTTCATAGGAGGTCCGGACAGCCCATTCCCCATTCTTAATTCCTGTCTTGTTTATATCCAATTTAATGACTGTCTGGCCTCTGTTGCTGGCAAAGGGTGTTACAAATCCCATTGGTCATTGGCATAGGTTTTAGCCACTGCTAAACAGAGAAGAAGGGAAGACTGGAAAGACTGGATTTGGCTGCTACTCCTGCTGTTTATATCTAAACTGTCTCATAAAGTCTGACAAGTATATAATGGTTACTTCTGTTCACGGCAGGCCTGGCTGCCGATCCAGTGTCGCGCTGGTCTCAGGCCTCATATTTGCAGCGCCCTCAGATTTCAGTTCTCATGGATTTCCACACCATTCTGTAAACGTGTTCCCTTCAGAGATTAGCATATTGAATGTATTTCAGATTTGGCTTGCCAATTTTGGGGAAGTATGTTCTGACACAGCAATAATAAACTAAATAAAAGGCTTAATGGCCACTTGGGCCTAGTAATTTTAGTGTAAACTAAGATGTTTGCAAAAGTTTCTACCTTCATTATATCTTTGGTGAATTTATCCTCCAAATTTGTCTAACTTGTGTGAGACAATG
Organism: Hystrix cristata; assembly: GCA_004026905.1. Lineage (NCBI taxonomy): Eukaryota > Metazoa > Chordata > Mammalia > Rodentia > Hystricidae > Hystrix > Hystrix cristata. The sequence continues at coordinate 534,736 of PVJO010000001.1, forward strand.
GTAGCTTGTGAATCAGTGACTCTGAATTATCAAAGCTTTGTAATTAAAAAATAATCCTTGAAATGAACTCCATATTCAGATTGTGGTATCACTATAAAAACTGTAGAATTAAACATGCATTCACATCTTTAATCTTTTATTCACTGCCCTTAAAATGAGTTTTCATAAATCCTTTGGCATTTAGAACTCAATTTGACCTGAACCAGAGAAAGGTTGAATGTGGTTGCTTTATTGGGTTTTTGTTTGTATGTTTGTTTTATCCACTGTTAATTTTAGGAAGATAGGGATGGTACCTTATTCAACTTTACATACCATGATTTATGGAGTAAAAATGAATTATATTAAAAGTAAAAATCCATTTGAATGTTTGACTTCTCAGTGGAAAACATTTTTTATTACTTTAATAAATCATGTACCAATAGAAAGTGTAGTGCAAAGCATCCTGGGTTTAAATTAGATTTTAGCACAGAAAGTACAAAATGAGTCTGGGTTATTTGCGATGGCAAAAAGGCTCAAAGAACTTTGGGAAAAACCTAGAAGATACCATGAATGGGATCCCATTGACCAAATAAGGAATAATTTGATAATTAGAGTATAAAATAACAATGGATATAATCCATCGAACAGCATAGCAAATATTAAGTCAAAAATATAAAACAATGAGTAAAATAAAAGTTGGATGAGGACTAGACTATTTTGTTTCAAATTACTTCCTCACCAAATAGGTATAAATTGCAAATGGATATAACATAATTTATGAAAAATCTTGGTTCTGAATGTTTTAATAAAGCAATGAAAGCAAATAAGTGTATCATCAGTAATGGAATAGAACGAAATTGGGTAGCACTTGATAAAACTCAGTGAGAAAATCACCAAATCACTTCTGTGCTATTACTGCCAGCATACAGAATCCATATCTAATAAAATAAAAATTAGAGTTCATTGTACAAGATAATTAGTTCAAGGAATTATGAAAATAAAGGAAGGTTATGAAAAGAAAGGAAAGACTAAGGAAATTTCCAAACTGAAGACATGTAAAGATTCATGAAAATTAAATGCAATGTGTGATTGTTAAATTCTTATTTTGCTAAACAAATTGTTCTTGGGACAAGTGAATAAATTTGACTGAATTTTGAGCATTTAATGGTAGAAATGCACAAATGTTCTTCTCTTGGTTTTCATGACACACTGTGGAAATGCAGCATAATTCCCTTGTTTGTATAAGACATACACTAAAATGTTTGAGAATGTTGGGGTATCAGACAGAACACTTTCAAAAATATTCTTTGAACTTTTCCTCCAAGCTTAGCATAAATAATTCATCAAAACAAAAAAAATTAAAAATAATTTAGTCATGATTAATTTGTGAAAATTATACTATCTTCTATTTAAAATCTTAACCTGAAAAGCATTACACACAAAAGGCTAAGACCAATCTTCTAAATAATGCTAAAAAATCAATAGTTGCTTCTAAAAAATGTATGAAAGAAAAGATTTTTAGAAAGAGTACATAAATTATGGAACCTACTGATTCGATTAGAATGCTTAAAGAATAACTTAGTACAGAGATATATAATTCCATGTGACATTATTTCTTGTGTATGACTGCTGCTTTTTATTCTCATAAATTTTTATTTCTGCCACACATTTTATATACTGGAATGCACCTTGTGGCTTTTAAAGTACATATACTTATTTGAAAAACAACACTATGGAAGGTCTATGGTATTTATGTTTATAGACTTCTGTAAAAATCTGGACTATAATTGGAAAATAGAAAATCCATCAGTCTCACTGGCTGTAATAGATTTTGGCTCCCAGACAGGGTAACTGAGTTATGTTTGGTATCGATATACATTAGTACCCACTTATTCTTTCCCCATTTTTATTAAGTGATCTTTTCAAAATGGGTTCCCTAGCTCACATGAGTTGTAGGCATTTTACAAAAATAACATGATCAATCTCTTAGCTGTGACTACCACATTTTTCTTTGGGGTAAGACAATGCAAATGTTTTACCCTTTAAATGTTAATATCTTCTTAAACTATATCATGTAAATTGAACTAAAAAATTTTGTATGGGTTCTAATTATTTAGTTTAAGAGGTTACAAAGATTAAAATATTGACTCAATAAACTATTACTTCATAATTTTTGCTCTTGATTAACTATTTTTGCCTGATTTTCAGCCTCCTTTGGAAAGTCATATTTCATGTTTTGAGATACAGTAATTGCTTACAGAACTACTCCTGGTTTCTCAGTGTGATCTAAGCTTAGAACACGGTTTTCAGAATAGATCATAAACTGAATCAGCCAGGAAAAGAGAGAAGACCTCAATGCTGCTATTACAAGTGATGATTTAAATGGCCAAAGCAAAGAAAGCTACAAAGAGTATCAATAAAGGCACAGTCAGAATATCAAACTGTTTCCAAAATTCATCATGCCTAGAGAAACTAGGGAGAGAAACTTCTCTGTGTGGAGGTCACAGATTACACACCAGGGAACAGCTGCCAGTAATGACAGAGGTGGGAGAAGGCCCGTATCAGACTGCGTTCTCCTTGCATGTCACACAGGTTGCTTGCCAGTAGACTGCTGAGTACAAATGGAGTCAATTATTCTGGGCTGAACTGCTGGAAATGTTGTCTGCTAACAATGCACATGGATTCTGATTTAAATAGACTCAAATGTACATGCTGGCACCTATAACACTTGAAGTAATCAGGTATGTTTTCTTGTATATTAATGATAATATAGCTTATAATACAGTTCTTCATTCAAAAGCTCCAAATTAAGACAAATATTTATGTTCCATTTACAAAGGTCTAGCGATAAGTGCTTATTTTTCCATAGATGACATGCCAATTAAAGTAGTGTTAACATAAACTAAGTAAGCTGTTTTACCTCTCATTATTTCTACCAATTCCAGAGTCTTTTTCCTGGGTTATAAATAATGCACTCTATTATTAGTATTAGTAGTATTACCTTTAAACATCTTTTCTTATGCTCCTTTGTCTGAATTCTATGTTCAAGAGAAGCTCACATTAACCCTCTGTTTCCCTTTATTAAGTTTGACCTTTAACTCTTTCTTTCTAGTACCAATGATAGAGGAATAACTCAAAATTCTGACTGAGGCTCCCAGAGTCCTGGGATTATAGACATGTTCCACTACACCCTGGAAAATAACTGATCTTTATTTACATAATGTTCATTTAACAGAGAACTTGATCCTGGATTTTCAACTAGAAATGTGATAACACATTACACCATCCATTTATTGCTAAAACTGTTAATCTGGAAACTGGTAGAAGAGCAGAGAGAGGACAAGAAACAGAGTATGAGCAGGGCAAAAATCAGGGTGCAGGACAATTTCAAAATGATGTAAGCACTCTGACATGATATAGCAAGTATAGATGTTCCCATTGCAGGTAAACACAGTCACCTGGTCAGCTTGGTGGTAATATTTCAAACAAAAATGAAACTCATCAAGAAGTTACAATGAGTGCCTTGGCATTAGGACTCAGGTCCTTGAAAAGACCTTCAGTTATTAGAACTAGTATTTAAAGTATGGATGGGGCTACAGTAAGTTTTTTCACAGCAGGGTTTCCCTGTGCAGTCCGGGCTAGTCTTGAATTCCCTATGTAACCTACGCTGCCTTTGAACTCTGTTTCCTTTCCCAAGACTCCCAGAGTGTTGGGATTACAGACATGTGCCACCACAAGCAGCTGGTTATAGAACATACTCTATAGACCTATATTAATCAACTTTTTGGTCACTGGGACAAAATACCTGACAAGTTACAGATGAGAGATTTAATTTGACTCATAGTTTCAGGGATTTCATCTATGGTTTGCTGGCTCCAAAGTAGACACAGCATAGTCAAAGTGAGTGGCAGAGCAAAGATCCTTAGTACCTGGTGGTGGGGAAGCAGTTTAGAGGAACAGTTCCAGAGGAAAGGGCGAGGGACCAGATGTGGACCCCAAAGTCATACCTCCATGATCTATTCAGACATACTCAGAAGTACGGTTTATTAATCTCTTGGGCAGCTCTTAAGCCACTCAGTTTGACAGTCCGTCTTAATTGTCACAAAACATAAACTCCATGTAGGGCAAATAACAGGGTTAATTAGAACGAGTCTTTCAAACTGCTTAATTGTATATTTTTTCTTTCTTTTCTGGGGGGGTGCATTGGGGATCGAACTCAGGACCTTGTGCTTGTGAGGCAAGCACTGTACCATTGGGCTAAATCCCCAACCCCTGAACATTTTTTCTTGAACCTGAGATAGGCTAAATTCTAACACTATGAAACAAAATCTTCAGATTAAGAATATGTATACAGAGGAACAAGGGTAAACTATAGAAACAAGTGGAAATGTTAAATATTAAAGAATAAATGTACTATTTCATGCTGTTTTTCATTCTCTAAAAAGTGATGAAGTAGATTTACTTCTTGTAACAACCAGCAACACCATGGAATTTCTTTCCTAAATCTTATATTTTCTCTATTCTACCTAGCTAGGGGAAACTTTTAGCTTCTGTCTGCAAAAATAATACCATCTCTTCTTTTTTTTCCCTCCATATCACATTACCTAGCAAAATAACTCATAGTAATTTAATCACTATCAAAATCCAGCAGAAACTTTCCCATTTAACATCTCCTCTCTGCTTTTTCTATTTGCAATATGCAATCCTCCTACTTCTAAACACACACTCCTCTTGGGCGTCCAGTTTCCAGTTCCCTCTCTGACTTTTACTTGTCTGCTGTATCTCTGAACAATCCTTCTCGGGCTCTTTCCTTAAATGTACCTTTTTGAATGTATATGCAATTACAGTTGCTTCCTGGATTTTCTTTTTAATTATATTTTACATGCTTTTCTTTTAGTAGTATCATTTACTTTGTAGGTTAATAACCCATTTGTTTGCTAATGATATTGTTATCTTTCTTTTTCACCTAATTTTCCACTGTATTGAGTTTAATGAAGGTTTTAACTGCTAATTTGTATCTCTGGTAGGGCACCCAGGCAAGAAACCCAAATGCATATTATGGAATTTATTTTCTTTCCTAGAAAAATTTTTCCTTCTCTGCATCTTACTGCACTTTTTGTATTAGTTAGTGGTATGTATCCAAGAGTTAAACTTTGAGCAGTCACCTTCAATTTCTTTCTCTTCTTGATGTTCCATGTGTAATAAGTAGCATTTCATAATAGTCTCTATATCATCTTCTTTATTTTCACAACTACTGTTCAAGGCAAGGTCTTCATCATTTTATATATTTTTCTATTACTTTGGAAACAGAAACTTTCTTATTGGGAGCTCTTGTGGGATGCTTTATTTTCTAGAAAAGATTACTTGTAGAATATTATTACCTGTATAACACAAAAAGCAACAATCTAATCAAAGTCATTTTCATTTCAAACTCCACACTATGATCTTCTATCTAATTCCAGAAATGAACCATTGTTACAAGGTTGCCCTCTTTCATTCCACTTCCGTTACGCCTGAGCATATTCCTAATGTGTCTTCTACAGAACCGGAAACAAACCCGCACTGGTCTTCCCTTTGTCCCGCAGTGTGTACGTTCTCTGTGAAAAGGCTCCTGTTTGCCAGAACCAGCTGGGTTTTTGTCTGTCTATATATATATTTTTAGCCAATGAATGGAATGCTAGAAAAATTCCAGTTTCATCATGAAAGTATATAAGTATCTTCCTTCCCCAACTTCATGAGGTGCTTTGATGTATTATGTTGGAGTGATGATGCTTGTGTTCTGAGTATCACACATTTTTGAACATCAGCCTCTTTTCCTTCATTAATCCATGTTCAAGAAAGGTACTTATCCACATGTTCCCCTAAAATGAGTGAGGCTGAAATTTGCTTTCAAAATTAATTTATGATTTTCTATCTTATTTTTGTTTTGTTTTGTTTTACTTGCTTCCTATTTAACAAGATCACAGGTCTTGAGTTTAGTTTCTGCATATTAGGTTTTTGGAATGCTGGGATTGTTATTATTTGAAATGTTAAACCCACTGATGAAGTTAAGTGAAGTACTTCAAAAATAAATATCAAAAGAAGAGTTATGTGGACATGGGAAAGATATCTGGAACAACTCACTAGTGAAGGTCAAGACTATAACAGTTCTCTACACAGAGTGAGGGAAATGCCCTTGGACTGTGTCAAAACAATGAAAAAGGTGCCTGTTGTTTGGCTGAGACTCTAGTCCAGCATCTTAGTGTGTGGCAGCGTGTGTGACAGGGAGGTGGAGAAATATTGGAGGGAAATACCTTATAGTATGTCTGAGCTCTATAAAGCTCTACTTTGGCATTACCTTAGCCAAATGTGGATGAATATTTGAATCTAGGCAGTATAAACGGGAAGGATTAAGCACACAGACATGATGAACATCTTGGTGGACACGCTAACCCATTGTGACTAAGGATTGGGGCAGGAACTCTCAGTAGCATGCTGTGGATCACAGTCCCAGCCATTTGTTTCGGGAGAATGCACACTATGCTTCCCAGCATCCTCCCAGGAGTGACTTAACAATTTTTGTTGTGCCTTTTAAATGAGCACAATTTCTGAACCAGGAATGGATTAAAACACTCACAGACTTATAGAAAATGTAATTAAAGCTCTTGGAGAATTATTCTTGGTCATCATTGCTGATTTCAAGTATATGAGAAGCAAGATGAGGCTGAGCTCAAGAGAACTCTGAAGAGGAATTTTTAACTCAAGGCACAGAAATTGCAGAAGGAAGTGAGGGCAAAAAATGTCAGATTTTCAGAGTTCACAGACAAAATTAAATTTTCTGATTCTCTATAGAATACTTAGAGAGAAATGCATCAAAGCTGACTTTTACTGCCTCTTTTTCTACTCAAGGTTTTATTAGTATTGACCTCTTCTTGGGTGAGAAAATAAAATTTCTGTAGAACTGGATCATTTGCTCCCAACTAACATGATGGAAAGTGTTAATCCATATGATAAGGTCATTTTGTAAATTATATGGTCACTCTTGTCTTGCACACCCACGTATAGGGATGACACTACTCTGAGAAACGGTTTCATTTACCAAGTAACTTCCTGAGAGGAGAAAAGATAGCACAAGTTGGCTGCAGAGAATGCTGCCTACCTGAGAAGGGAAACTTTTTAGCTGAGACATAATAATTGCAAAGAATTTAGGAGAGGAAAACTGGTCCTATTTTTTCTTTCATTCATGGAGTTCTTGGTTTTGTACATCTCTGTACCCAGTTAGAGTCTTTTTCTTTCTCCAGCATACAGCTGAGATTAAGCTGAGTAGAAAAGAAAGTTGGCAACCCCACGTGGTGAGTGTAAGAGCTCAGCAACAGTGGGGACCTCTGGTCTACCTCCCAGGAGTGACGAGCACGTTCAGGAGGCCAGCACCCTGCCTGAGCACGCAGAGTCTGAGCGATGCAGTGTGACTCTGCGGAGCACTAGACACACTCAGAAATTTTCACTGGGGAATAAACTCGTGCTTTCTGCCAATGAAATCTTCACAAAGTAAGCTTACGACTAAGTCTTATCAAAACTCAGGAAATTCTACCAATTCTGCTGCTCTATCCCCAAATGCCTGTAAAGCCAGGTAGCATGATGTACACAGAGGTCAAGAGCATGGGGCTGCTCCTCTACTTTCTCCTCTACTTCCTGTACTAGACCTTGAAAATCACTTAATCTCTAAGTGTCTCGGTTTTATGATCTGTTACCCAAAGAAAACAATATATTGAAGGAAATACACAGAGAAACACTTACTATGGTAGTATTATTGTTCTCCCACTCCCCATCCCAATCAAGTTGAATAGTTGTGAATAGTCTCAACTTTACAACCCATGTGATCTGTGCATTTAACAATACCCATTTCGTTTAGGACTATGTCAATTATTTTACTTAAGAATTGGTGGTGGGAGAAAACACATCTATTTTTGCTTTACAGAATCATGGATTTCACTAGGGAATGAGTTGCCAAAGTAGTATTTTAAAATTTTAATTCACATTTTCATCTTCTAGAGAATTTCTTCCTATTTCCCTCATTCAAAAAAGAGCAGAGACGCTCTTTCCTTGTCCAGGGGGGAGTGTATGGTGTGATGCAATTTCTAATGTAAATGATTTAAGTAGTAAATCGTTATTGAATGTTCCTGAAAGAAAAGACAAAAGAAAAAGGTTTAAAGGTACAGAATGTTCTGGAAAAAGTGAGTTGTTGTGGCACATCCCAACCAAACAAGAAAAGAGATTTATCCTGAATGAGATGTACAATAGACAAAAGTACCTCTGGAGCCATAAAAGTCCAAGTTTGGTTCCGATAAACTCACCGAAGAGGAAGCAAGACCCTAGAGGGAAATGGTTTTATGATGTAGCTGGAAAAAAAGTTGCTTGTGACATAAAATGTGCCAGTCAACTCACCAATGAGAGAGTAAGAACTTAGAAGTAAGAACAAGTGAGAACAAGATTGTGAAAGAAATGTTTTTATGATCTGGCTATATTGAAGGTAGTAAAAGAACAATAGAAAGACAATTTAAGAAGAATCAGGGAGCCACTGTACCTGAAGTTTTATAGACAAGGGTAAAAGGCATCTCTAAAACTTGCATTAACAATAGCCAAAGACTGGAGAGCCTATTCATTCTGCACCTCCCAAATAACCAGATGCCCCACCTCCCTTCCGCCACAGATGTAGACTACAGGACTTACCATTGATCAAAACCCAGAAAAGAAGTAAAATGTTGTTAGGAGGAACCTCACCAAGAGTACTCAAATTTGACTTTCTAGCAACTCTGTGGAATGGGAGGTGAGTCTTAAATTACTTCACAGTATACAAATCAGAGAAAGTTTCAGAATGAGACTTTTTAAAGTGTCACAAGTTTTTGCTTTAACCTATACTTAGAAAAATTATCTTGAAGAATAATCTCTGTCTTCCGATAAACAGATTACCCTTTATATTTTGCAATAAAACGCCCTTTTGATCAGCATGTGTTCAAACAATCACATTTTAATTTGTGGTCTTTACTTTTCATTTGCAGAACTAATGGACTGAGTAATTGATTTTACCACAGAGGAACATTTTGCTCTAACGGTAAGGAGACGTTTTCTCTTTCAATAAATCATACCAAAATCTCCTCACAACTCTGACATAAATATTTTTATTTCTATTTTCCCACTAAAATTTCAGACATTTTAGGGTCAAGATTCCATAAATATTCAAGCCCCAAAAGTAGTAATTTTTGCAAGAAGAAAGATTTCCTTAAGAATGAGGCTTAAGCATGAAATCCAGATCCTAAAATGATGGCACCAGAATGTCTTCTTCCTTCTTTCACATCTCCTTTTATAGCCTGTGATTTCTGGTACTTTGGTAGTCTCTGCCAAGTCTTTAAGTAGAATGCTTGGGTCTCACCAAAGCCATCTCAGCGAGGCATCTTTACATCCCAGGCATGCTGGCCACATTCAGATATAACTTCAGAAGCCTGATCTGCTTTACCAACACCTGTCTACCTCTCTGTCTTTTACTGCCTTCTCCTTTTCCCACATCTACTACGCTTGCTGTCCATCTGAAAGATTTGTTTTCGTTCTTAAGGAAACTTCACAAGACTTTACTTTCTCAGGCAAAATACACTGCTTTGTCTTTTGGACTTCTATAAAACCTCCTAATGTTTGCATTACAGCAGTTACTACAGCCTCTATAATTATTTATATGTCTGTCACTCTCAATAAATCATACACTTCTTAATGAAAAGGGCAAGGTTTACTTTTCTTTGACTGTTCAATGCTTGTACAATGCCTGGCATGAGATCGGTGCTCAGTGTTGAGTGGATGGCTGCATGAACTCTACACACTTTAGAACCTATTGCCCATTTATTATTCTGAAACAATTTTATTAGTCTAGATCTTCGTATATTTTAAGGATCCATTACAAAAGAGTCAGTGATATATTTTTCATTATATGAAAAAGCCTACATTTTCTGTAGTAACAGTAAAAATCCTTTTTATAATTAGACACTACATTTTTTTATTCCACAGAGGTGCATAAACTTCATATCATCTGCATTTTGACTAAAATACAATGTAAAGATGGCACGAAAATTTTTGTAAACAATTACAAGGTAAGACTAATGCTTGTGTTGTTTTGGTGTTCTCTTAGGCAATCTGACAATCTTAGTACAGAAAGAAGAAGTGTTGGGAGAGATCTGTCACTACTAGAAATTACCTTCAGGATTGGTTTTATTGGTTTTATTGGTACTATTGGTTTTTATTGATACTATCTAGTGTCTATCAGTAGAAAACTGCATTTAAAGACTTTTCCCTCTACACACGTCTTGAAATTCAGTTTACAACTGCTCTTCACTCCCTGAAAGATATCTGGTATAATAATAAGGAACAGATGTGAAGAGAATATTTTATGTCATTATTGTTTTGTTTCTTGTTTCATTTTTAGGTTATCAGTGTAAGATTGATTATCTCATGACTAGCAGCGAACATGATTTATATAGTTTAGTTTACACTTAAATTACTAACCTTAATGGGCTAGAAAATATGTAACATGTGAAACGGCAAAGAAAAGAGTGACATTTAATTTCTATCCCTAAAAGCTAGAGTGAAAAAGAGTGTTCTGACTAAAGACAATGGAAAAGAGACAGGAAAATTCCTCATGTCATGGAGTGGATGGATGCCCTAACAGTCAGATTTGGTTCCTGAGTGTTAAGGGAAAAATGTTTATAGAGCTTGGACTTCCTAGTTTTAATGAGGGATGATTTAGGAGGGGAAGCCAACGCCAGCCATCTCCCAACTTCACACTTTAAGGACTGCCAATGTCTACAGTTAATGAGGTAGAGTTGGAGCCATGCCCTTAATTAGCCTGACCCTGTGAAACTGTGTTTCTCGAATGTTTTAAACCCATGACCCTCTGAAGCTTCCATTTTTTTTTTTTGTATATTTACACTAGTCAAGAAGATTCTCTTTTTTTCATGCTCTTTGAATTATAAAAACATAATAATTATGTTATAGATACTTTTTCAATATCTTCACCTGATTGATAGCTTTAATATGTGTTTGTATCACGGAATTTCTACCATGTGCCACCTCTTCTCTATTGAAAGATGCAGTGAAAATACGAGAACTTCTTACCTTGGAGGTCAGGGTAGTCAGTACAATCTTCTATATGTTGCTTTATATCCTTCAGATTTCCACCACGACCATTATTGGAGGAATTTAATAACACCTAGTACAGGAAAGGCAAAAGAAAGATTTTAAACTACCTTCATATTTAATTTCTTCTATTATGAATATATTTATTACACATATTTTCAAGTGTCAGTCATTAAAACTTTCATAAGTAAAACTTGTTATTTTTGTAGGCTTTATTGTAGTGACAGAATACCTCCCCTACTGTGCAACACATCTTAGTTTTAATTTTTTAATTAATTTTATTGGTACACTTTTGATATATATAAGGATCACATTTATCACAGAATTTGTCCCTGTACATAATATGTCTTGATTCTTCTTTGTTTTTCCATTCCCCTCCTCTCCCTTCCATTCTTCTTCCCATCTTTATTTACAAAAGCTTTGTTTCCATTTTTTTCTTGTATTCTATTTTTTAGATTAATTTTATTGATATACTTTTGATATACAGAATGATCACATTCATCATAGGGAATTTGTACCTGTACATAATATATCTTATTTTTTTTTTTTTTAATGCTGGGGATCAAACTCAGGGCCTGTGCTTGCTAGGCTAGCACTGTAACCACTGAACTAAATCCCCAGCCTCTAGTTTTAATGTTATAGTTCAGTGGATTTAGGGAAATCCTTTTAACCACAGGATGTGGAAATATAAAAAATAAGTCTGTGTTATAAATTAGGTACTGTCTTTATTAGAAAAGTATATGAGATTGAAAAGAAGAAAATTTAATTTACACATTTGGGTAAAACAGAATACACTTTATTTTCCTAAAATACACTAATATTTGGCTAATATGTTCTTAGAAGTGTCATTGGGATATATATTTTTCTTAAAAATACTGTATAACCAATTTACATGAGACATACCTACTTAGTCAAGCATCTAGTTACAAACTTTAAAATTGAATTAGATTTACTGAATGCATCACAAGACTTCTGAATGTGACTGGCCCAATTTTGAGGAGACTTGTGTTGGTTGATTATTTGGGCTGGGAACCTGATGTAAATTTATGATTTCAAACAGATCCAAATGGAAAAAAGACACAGAATAGTAATTTTACAAATGTTTGGTGTTGAAATTGAGAATAAGAACCATGAATTTACATAATTCATATGCGGAACAAACAAACAAAAAACCAACGGAAAGTAAAGAACAGAAGAAAAGTTATTTAAAATGTGAACTCATTTCAAAATTTGGAGATTTGTAAGATAGGGAGGGACCACAGTTCATTCAAATATTTCTACGTGGCATTAGATAGAATTACATGATACAGCTCTGTAGGTATTAGGATCACATATTTTTTGAAGGTCTACATTTTTCTATCATCTAATATACATCAGATTTATGCAATTCCTTGATACATCATCATACTTTGGATAATATTAAAGTACTTGATACAGAAATTCTCCTTGTATTGCATACTTGGCCTCTCACATATCAGGAACCAGGAAATATTCTGATCTTTGCGGGGAACAATATTTCAATGTGTGTAAGATTTGTCTTAGGGAAATATTAAAAGGAGTATCTCTCCATTGCACTCTCATACATTCTAACTTAATACTTCTGTGGTAGGACAGAAAAATCTGCATTTTTAACTATTAATGCAAGACATTCTGGTGCAGGCGATCCTAACATGTTTGGAGAAGCCCAGCCTTTGGGGGACTTTAAGTAACATGCTTACAGCTTATTTCAGAAGCATATGCCATACAGCTTGCTAGGTACGGGTGGCACTGGAATAATGAAATGGTACTTCAAAAATTCAAATATCTATCAAACATATAGTCTCAGGTTTTAGTTTAAAGACATCTCAGGTGTCTTTAAAAAGACAGTTTTGTTTTTGCATTGAACAACCATTTGTAGGATCGAGGGCAAGACTGGAAATACAGAGCTTTATGATAGTCCGAGACTAACTTCAAGGATGTTGTATAGAAACAAATTTGCCTCGATGCTTCTAAATATTTTTTTTTTCAGTACCACTCACCATACTCTTCCTCATTTGGTCCTCAACGCTTAGTTCCCTTGGCTGTCAATTCATGTCTTTGTGGTGACATTTTAACTAAAAACGAATGAGGCATTGACAACAACCAATTCATACAAGCTCTAGAGCAGGTAGAAAGTATACAATCGATTAAGACTGAGTTGGCAAAAGATGACCTGTCCTGGTGTCTGCCAGTTAAAAATAAACTCGTTAGTATCCCAGCTATGCTGGTTCACCAGAGCCTGAGAAATTTTTCTATTTTATTTTATTTTATTTTTTTGTTGTTATTGTTTAGTTTCTCATGAATCAGTAGTTTTATTTGTCAAAATAAGTGTCACTCATGCATTATATTCTTCCGGGAATATATATGCATTCTGATAGATGTGTCCTTAGAAAAAACAAAATTACTTTACAACGGTGCTGTGCTCATCAACATTTTCAATATTAAGAACTGTTAATGGAAAGATAGGTTTATAAGTGATATTGTTAGTTTTTCCCTAGAAATTTATTCATTTATTTTAAAAAGTCATGTGCCAATTTTATGCCAGAACTGATGGAAGATGTGAATGTGATTACCGACAATTTTATATAAATGAACTTTTGTAGAAGCAAAACCTGTCTTTACTTGGTGGACCTGTTATTTGATTAGGGATCAATGGGAGAATAGAGGAAGGAGTGAGGGAAAAGTATTCTCGGTGTTGTCCCAGCTGCTGTAGAGACAAGAGAAGTTAAAGCAGATTTTTTTCTTGTTTTGTTTTATTTTGTGCTGGGGATTGAACTCAGGGCCTTGCGCTTGCTAGGCATCAAAGCAGTTTGTTATTGCAAGTAAGAGTATCTGTTGAGTACAAGGTGTCCCCAGGTCACCCTCCTCCTCCCATCTGTGACTCTACTCATTACCACTCCAACAGCACAGCATGGAAAGCTTTAGGAGCAAGTTTCTTATTCTGTAGCACAACATGCCAAACTTCTTTCCACTAAAGAATCCAGTATGAAATCCTAATGTCCCAGAGGAGAAAATATAACCACACAAAATATAACTTGATAGTATGTGAAATAGGATATTTATTTGTGAAACAGAAGTCATCATTCTTCTTACTGCTCTACATGGTAAATACCTTCTATATTTTCTCAAGAACCAAACAAAACATCCTGATCGTCTCATTTCACCTTCCCCTGGAGAATCTATTATGACACAATATACTTCTAACATGCAGATATCATATGCAGAGAAAAGTGAGTGAATTTAAGTGTCTACCAACCAGAGGAAAGTATGGTGATTATGAAAGTATGTAAATTAATTCATATCTAAAAATTCTCTTTATTTCTTCCTCGCATTATAAATCAATGAATCATTTATAACATTTTAAAAAAGACAGATAGTGTATAGTGTTATGCAATAGCATATTTTCATTGTTTATCATTAATGAATTGTGATGGTTAATGAATTGTGATGTTAGCTAGACTACATTAAGAAGCTCCTATAGAGGTGATCAGCTCATGGGGGTGATACACTTATCAATGATTTTCCAAACCGAATGTGCTATGAGGAGGTGGGCCAGTTGGAGGTGGGTCCCAGGGGAGCATGCCTTTGCCATGTGTCTCTCACCTATGCTGTTCCTCTGTTCTCCACTTCCTGCCCACCATCAAGTGGGTGGCTTTGATCCACGATGCCCTGTGCCATGATAATTCTGACTTGGAGCCAGTGAATCATGGACTATACTGAAATCTCTGAAACCATAAGCCAAAACCAACCCCTCTTCCTTTACTTTGTTGGATTCAGGTATTTTGTCCCAGCAATCAGAAAGTCAATCTATGAGATACAATAAAAAGAAGAGAGACAGATAAAGTATAGTAAGTAAATTATAGTAGAATTTACGTAGGCTCACAACTGCTTATGTGCATATTTCTGGATATAACTATACAAATAGAGATTGATGGTCAAGGTAAAATTATTTAAAAATACTTAATTAAAATGTAAGAGTAGAATAGGGCCATGTTTTCTCAAACTTCAAAAGGCCCTTGATGTAGTGTTTGTATCGCTAAACACAGTTCAACTATTTTTTTAAATGTTGGAGTTTATAATGACAAATGAGGAAATCTCATAGCCACTGTAAAGTAAGTTATGACTGATTGATATTTCTAGTCATACATGGGCTTTTTTGGTTAAATTTTTTTCACTACAGTGTTGTCTCTTTTTAATGTATGTGAAAAGAACAATCGTCATCTTAATTTTTGTAATTATAAATAATGCCACTATTTGCCTGGATACTGGAACCAGGTTATGGATTTAAAGTCCAGCTGTATTAGCATTAGCTGTTGGGAAAATCGTGTAAGTTTTCTGTCCCTCGGATTCCACATCTTCAAAGACAAGGACAATGATAATTTACCACAGTAGATAGTAAAAACATTTTGAGAGATTAATTAGTTAGACAGTATGATGCTTTTAGGTGGGTGCATGACCTATACTTAGTATTTTAGAGAATAGTGACATTATTCATTTCTGTTCGAAAGTAAATCTTTGAAATCCCTATGCTGTCATTGAATTTTCAAGAGTTTTCTTCCTTCTCCTAGTATGTAGAAAAAGAGAAAAAAATATTTATTCTTTGTCATATAATTTTTTTTTTAATTTTTGGTTTTAAATTTAATACGAGGTTAGTAGATTTGACTTAGAATGACATACAATCGTAAATATAAATTCACATACTTCACAAATATTTATATTCTCTTATGGCAGTAAAACACTGATACATGAAAAAATAGCTCTCGTTCATTGCCCTTGTGAATGAAAAGGCCAAGTTTCAGTTTACAAGAGGGAATGAAAACAAGCTATCGAGTCATTGTTCAACTTGCTGTCCATTAGTTTGAATACTGTTGTGTGATTACAAGATTTCTTGACAAGAATTTATCCTTTAGGTGTTGGCTAAATTTAAGATATGTAGTCTAAAATTTTTCTACAGCTTTGTATAGCCAGTCAGCTGCTTATCAAATCCTGGAAACTCAGCAGGCTTATAGTACAGTCCTATGGAAATCTCTCTGAAAAATAAATAAGAGACCCATAAGAAGAAACTAGAGGTCATTCAATCTAGCTTTTTGGCTGCCTATAGAAGTGCATTTCAATTATGGCCAATGTGAAAGATGTATTGCCTAACATGGCTTATAAAAGATATTAAAATATTCCTTCAAATTTGATTAGAATATTCATTTCAGTTGCCTCTGTTTACAGAGAATGTGTATGCTACTAAATAAACAGTGCAGAAAAAAGTGTGTCATTTAGGCTCCGTGGAATTCATTCTGATGTGATGAATTTCTTAATATTTATTAGTGAAAATGTTTCACACTAATAATACAGTATTATGTAGATTATGTAGATTTGATTCAAGCAACATGATTGCAGCTTTGTAAGCTCTGCTTGTAATTCTTATAATTACCATGAGATAAGTGTTTGAATTCTTTTAAATAGATGGTATTATTGAGAATCCAGCGGTAGGTAATTTGACCACATGTACATTCACGTACATTCACAAACAAAGGAACATGTTAATGAACAAAAATTTGTCTAGTTCTCAAATTCCAATCTTATGAGCTATCACTTGAAAATTACATTCCAAGTGCACACTCAAGATGTGTTCCAAAATTTACACTTGAGGATTTTGTAAGATTCATGCTTCATGAATTTTTGTCTTCACTAAATTTCCAAATTTGACTATTTTATTTTAGAAATAAAAGAAAGCATTCCCTTCTTTTTCTCTGTCTTATAGATTAAACATAGTGATAATACTCACTTATTGAATGATTGTGACGAACCAAACATTGTGATCAAACATTATTATACTAATCTTTCCAATGGCACTGTCAAGTTTTATTATGTCATTTTAATGGATGAAGAAATGTGACTTGGAGTGATTAAGTAAATTGCAGAATCAGTGAATTGCAAGACATTTGACCCCAGTAATCAACTTAAAATTGTAAGTACTCAAACACTCTGTTAAACATCTGAAAAAATAGAAATAAAGATATGTGAAGAAAAACAACAACAACAACAAACCAAGGTATGGTAAAGATAAGTGACTGAAACAAGATGTACAAAAATACATTTTAAAATATATTTGAAATTATTAAAAAAAATTAGTTCCAAAAGACTTAAACAAGATAGCAAAAGAAATCCCCAAAAATGATATAAAAATGAAAAAGAAAAATTCAAATCTTCCTAAGCAAAAGGAGAAAAACAAGTGAAAAGTAGTTGAAATACTGTAATATTTTAATGGTCACAGTAATAGTTTGGAGATTTGAGGACAAAATGGGACTGTCTATAAGTAACAAGAACACAGTTTAATGGGAATACACCAACTTTCTACATAGAAGTAACAGATGCTGGAAGACCTCCAGGCCACTATGAAGAGAGCCTGCTGTGACACAAAGAAAGGAATGAAAGAAGGGAAGCAAAAAAACATGTCAGTGATTTCATGTTTCTTTTGGCAACAAAGAACTTCAGAAATACATCTGTTCTTTCTTTCCCCTTTACTTCTCATGCTGCTGGATTAGAAACTCCAAACTTCCAGTAAATTCTATCCTATGACTTGGTAATCCTGCATAAAACATGGAAAAGTGGAGGTATGATCATTTGAAGCAACGTCATCCTATCTTGCTCTCCACAATGGAGAAAACTGTGGTGTTAGAATTTCATCATTTGAGTGGTATTATTTGTCATCTCCTTCTCATTCACAGTAGATGAAGGAGAGATGGAGATTTAGGAGCCGAAGGCAACAACATTGACTTAAATATTAGAAACATTTAAGCTTCCACTGATTATTTTCAATGTGTGTATATATTTTTACCTGAGATCTTAGGTGATAAATATGGCTAGTAGAACTACGACTTTTAAAGAAACCCAGGGCCCAACATTACAGCACAAAATGGGCACAGAGACAATAACATCTGCATTTCACTCTTTCTGTGAATATATCTAGGTCAGAACAGCAGTTTTGCCATTGTCATTCGGACACTGTCTTAAAGAGCTGTGGAAACACTAGTGTAGAGCCTACACTCCACGCCAGAAGGCAAAGTAAAGCAAAAAACACTTACTTGTGAATTACTTTTATTAAAAGCTATTAGACTCTGAACCATTAGCCAAATTGTTTCTCATGATCCTTTTTATTTTCACTCTATAAATGTAATATTTAATGCAAGATAATTTATAAATTCCATTTAAGTTCTGGTCATTATATTTACTAGCAACAATGCAACTGAAAATAAAAGTGAGGTAATAGGCATTAAGTACAGTTTTAATAAATATTATTTCACAGGTTAAATTTACTTCAACTATTTAATAATTAAACTCATATTAGTTGTGTTAACAATTGATTGTGTTAAATTTCTTTTCGTTGTTTTTATTTGGAAACAGGTTCTCACTGCTTAGCTCAGGACGGCTTTAAACGGGCTATGCAGTCCAGGCTGGCCTGAAATGCTTGATCTTCCTGCCTCAGCCTTCTGAGTGTTACAACTCTCAACATACAAACGTTGTACAATTTAGTCATTCTGCTACTGAATCTAGGATGCAGCCGATATTAGTTTCGCACTTCAGTGAAGAGAATGGAGGTACAAGTGTCGCTTCCCTTTTCCCTTTCTTGATAACTGCTGCCCCAGAGGACAAAGGGGCAAGATGCTTCCCATATTAAATGTTTAATGGCACTCTGGAGTTTCTTCGCAATTTACACCTTAGAAAATGCAGCACACTTGTAAATCTTAGAATTTACAAGTGATCCTTTCCCCACAGGAGCCACTAATCAAACAGGAAGGGGAGGCGGCTACAATCTCACACAGTTTAGGGATTTACAAGTCTGTGGTGAAGTTGGGGGTGTAAATTGCTGGGAAACCCGAGGGGGTACTTCAATATTTAAAGGTAAGGGGCACTGAGGTGCCCCCTGTTTGAAATCTAATTAGACTGGGAGTTATGCAGGGGAGTAAACTTGCCTGGCTTGAACAAAGATATAAGCCCTCTGCCTAAACGAAGGGGGGGAGTTGGTAAACCTCCTCATGCCCATTCTCTAGCAAGTATTTACCTTAAAGAACTAGAATATTCTCAGAGCAGGGAGAAGTTCTAAATTATGCAGATGATTAGTAAAGCAGGTGCCTGCTTCTAGAATTTAAGATTTAGATGCCATGATTTTTGCACCAATAAATTGTAGTCATACCTTCCTTGCCCATGAGTTACCCTCTTAATATTTTTGTTATTTTTCTTGAGTATAAATTCTAAATAATGGCTGGTAATTAATTCTTACTTCCTGATTTGTCAACTTAGGCATTTTCCATTATTTATTTTCAATCTTACTACTTACTCTTTAGTTTCTAATTTCTCTAATCCCATATTTTCTGGGATTTTTTGTGACACGGATCATCTCATCTCTTATAAATAGTTTTTTTTTCTGACTACGCTTAGTATATGGCATTCTTACTGCTACTAACTCTTTTTCTATCTGATTATTAAGAAAATGTTATATTGATACTCTTATTCTTTTTCTTTTTAAAATTCATATATCTGTTTTATTTGTACTCTTTTTTTATTGGGGCCATAAGGAACAGAAACAATATATATGTTAAGTCTACTACATCTAATTGAGTAGATTTTCATGATTATTATTCATCCTTAATACTGTTTATTTCCATTGATAATTGTTCGTAATTATGTATCAAAACATCATAAAAAGTGACATTTTGTTCTTCTGTATCAGTGAAACTTATATTTTAAATTATTATCTGTGCCACACTTTTAAATAAGTTTTTAATCTTTATTGTTATATTCTCTATAATGAATTGAATAGTATATCCCCCTTCTCCAAATCACATCCACCAGAATCCCAGAATCGACTTTAGGATCTTGCAATTAAAGACAGGAAAAGACACAAAATAATACTGGATTTTTGTGTGACCTAAATTCACAGAGTAGCCCCTATAAGAGACAGAAGAGGACTCACAGAGGACACAGGGACTAAGCTAGGAGGAGACAGAGGCAGAGATGGAAGTCCGGAGGCTACTCATTAGGGAAGCTGATAGGACAAGATTCTCCCCAGAAAATGCCAGATGGAGCATGGCCTGGCCAACATATGGTTTCCAGCCTCTGCCCTGCAGAAGTGTGAGAAAATAAGTTTCTATTGGTAAAGCCACCAAGTGAGTGGTACATAATTTCCTACAGCAGCCCAGAAAACTAGTATGCTGTGTACAATATCCACTTAATTTCAATACTACTCTCATTTGAACTTTGTCAACATTTTCTACACTAAATTTTCTACACGGAGAATTCCCTGGTAAACTCTTCACACAGTTTCCAATGACACTTGTGTTCTTTTGCTATTTATCTTTTCTGTCTTTAACTTTGGTCAGTCAACCACATTGATAGTGACCTCCCCTTGCTTAAGTCATTTAATGCTATTTTACTACTGAGAAATTTTCCTAAAATGACTGTCTGGACTTTCTGTCTGAATTAATTGTGTTCTATCTACCAATTTAACATCCCTTGAAATTCTTTTATGCTTTAGAAGCTGAGTCAAATTACACAGGAGAGAAGATGGTATATATTGAGTCTAAAAATGAGCTACGCTTATAATAGTAACAAATTTTCATTTAGTTTACTTTCACATATAACAGCGATAGTATATTTGCCATTCTTACATCTGTGATTTCTTTAAATTTCAGATTACTGGTGTTAAAATATCCATACTGTTAAAATCCCTTCTAATAAGCTAATAGATGACTAGTTTTACATATGCTAAGAAGGAATATGTTAGAAAAGTGAATGCAATTTTCAGATAGATCTGTTTTGTTTTTGCTCATGGCAGGTAGCTAATGGTTCTAGTGTACCGGCAGTGAGCAATTACAAATCACTTTTATGATAAAAGTGCCATCCATTGCTCAGAAATAGCACATCTTTCTGTATACAAACAGGATCATGTGTATTTCAAAACTTTAGTACAGCAAAAATATGTTACTAATGAGGTTAATACTAGATTTGTGTACAGGTAGAGCTAGAAGTACTAGAATCACATTCTTTCATTTCTTTTTTGCTTCATTCAGTGGAAAAGTAAAAATAGCTCCTATGTGTCATGCTATGAAAGAATAAAACATAGTGGGTTTTTTAATAAAGTTAAATTAATTATATTAAAATATTTATAATTCTCATGATTGTTTTATTATACTAGCTTTTAATTTCTTTTGTTGAAAAATTATTCTGTGTTCTTGAAATAGAATTCATAATTAGTTGGTAAGATTTATGACACCCAATGACACCCAATTTATGACACCCAATTAATATAAATCAGAAGACATATGTTGATCCATATTTTGTTGGTCAATGAAATCCAAAACTCTAGAAACTATCGAGGCAATTTTGAAAAATATCATTTAACAATGAGGGAAGTTGGCACATGAAAAAGTAGCAAAGTATAAAAACTTTACTGACAAGTTTTAAAAAGTATATGGTTTTGATGTGATTCTGTATTATACCAGTTTATTAGATATGCCAATATCCTGAACATGTATATTTTTAAAGTGGGTTTTTGTTCATTTGTGGTACTGAGAATTGAATTCAGGTTCTTTGCACTGAGCTACATCCCAGCTTTTATTTTATTTTATTTTATTTTTAACTGTGAGAGATAGTCTCACCAAATTTTTATGTTTCCCGGGCTAGGCTCATAATTGTAAACCATCTGCTTCAGCCTTCCAGAGTGCTAGGAGTGAGTACCGTAAGCACCGCCATGCTGGGCTTTTAAAGTGTTTTAAGAGCATAGTAGTACATTCTAGAAATAATATTCTAGGTGAAAGAAAATCCTTCATTGCTTAAATTTATTTAGAGAAATATACTGATCTACCTGGTGAACTATGTCTATTATGTAATGAGTCAAATATTCCTGTCAAAGTTATCATGATTAGATGAATTTTGCCATACATTCCTACATAGTATTTTCAGTACCTCTCTTAATACTTTACTTCCTAATGCTCAAAGCAATTTTAACCCAGCCACAAAAAAGAGCTCTTGACTAATTTACCTCCTTCCTGCTTTCTCTGTTAGTAGCAGAAAAACGACCATGAGATAGAAATTGTATTTGACCCAGGTATTCTGCTTCTAGGTATCTTCCCAAAAGAGATAAAGACAACATACCACAGTGATGTATGCACACCCAGGTTTATAGCAGCACAGCTCACAGTAGCTAAATTTTGGTAACAGCCTATGTGCTCACCGGCAGATGAATGGATAAAGGAAATGTGGTATTTATGTACAATAGAGTACTACTCTAGTCATATGTGGGAAAATAGATGCACCTTGAGACCATAATGTTAAGTGAAGTAGATCAGACACAGAAGTTTAAATATCACATGGTTTCTCTTATGTAAAAAAACTTAATATATAAATGAAGTGCAAAATAAAAGACAGATAATAGGAAAAAGGAGAGAAAAAATTATCATAAGCCAATGCAGAAAATTTATCTAAAAATGTACCTTGATTTAGTACAGTTGTCTTACATGTTTTACATGTTTTTTTTTTGCCTATTAGTCTTCTTAATCTGTATATATAATGAATAACTTTATATGGTCTTATAAATAAATGAATCTGATGCTGGTGAAATAAAAGGTGGGTGTAGAGATGGGGAAAAAAATTGAAATTTGTTAAGTATGTGTACCAATTCCCTACAATAAATGTAATCATTATGTACTGCAAACATGTACTAATAAAAACCAAAAAACCAAACAAAATATTGTTATTTGAAAACATATCTGGAAGAAGGAAAAAACTGTCAGAAATGAAAATGCCAAACCTAAATTTCTATACATACTAACCCATTTTATTTCTTTCCTTCTGCTTTATTTTTCTTTCATGTAATAAAAATTTGCCAAAAAAGCTTAAAATTCTATCACTTGGATAATAATAGAGGCAAAGTAGCTGTTCTTTGAAAAATACAAATAGCCTTAGGAAGAGTGAGTTGTTGAAAATCTTTCCCAGATTAGTGTGGTTTAATTTAGCCAATCCCTACATTATTCACTCAGTACACATGGGTTAATGCTTTGCTATGCTCCAAGTATTTTAAGGGAATAAAAAGGGACAGAGAATACCTTGTGCAGTGTAGGACTGGGCCATTGCAACGAACACCTGTGGTGGCTAGTTAATATTTTTCAAATGCATACCAGTATTTTTATTTTTCTATTGCATTTTCCCAATTTTATTTCAGAATTGTGACCATGGTCATGTGATAACTAAGATACATACACACATGCACATATGCACTTTAAAATGTATTTTCCCATTTGCTTCCTTTTAATCTGCTTTAAAAATAACTATGTTATAATTGGCAATCTAAGCCTCAGGAAGTTTATATAGGTGAAAAACCTTGGCTTGTTGAGGCAATTACTTTAATTTTTCTAATTTATGCCCACAGATTCTAAGACTAGACCTGTCCCTGGCTATAGGAGTAATGAACCTCTAGAAACAGTATCTCAATAAATGCATTAAGGTAATCTTGGCATTTTTATGAATATTATTTTCTTTTTCTGATCAAAATTGCTATTATGCAGTTTGATTCTAAAAGTCAATGGCTAATAAGTTGATTACTTATTGAGCTATTTATAGAAATAATAGCCTAAATGAACTCTAATAGGAATAAAGGATGCAAATCTTTTGAGGGAAATTAGATAATGTTCTCCTCATAGATTTGAATGAGGTCCAGGAATGAAAATGTGATACTTGGGTCATCTGTTGAAATCCTGAAGACACCTTATTAATTGTTTTATTATGATACTAGAGGGACAAAACTACTTACATTAAGCCAAATATACTGGGTTCTAGAAGAAGAATAAGTTTTGGTTGGTTTTAATTTTTGTGTTTGTGCGAATTTTCGTAATGATGACAGTGGTAATTTCTATTTTAATTTTTGAATCATCAAGGCCAACCACAGTATTCTCACATGAAGTTTTCAGAATTTGGAATGCTTACTTATAGCGTATTAACAGAAGAATTATGTTTGATTACTTTTCATGTGCATACACTGTTTTATAAGGTGTATCAGTTTTTAAAATGTATTATGTATTTTGTATACTAACACAGTCAACTGTGGCTAGTATGTTTAAGGCTATACATCATTAAAATAGCAGATGTGAAAGCAGACATTTTCATAAGTGAAGTGCATAAATCAATTATAGAGCTAAGCAACTGATAACGAAGAAGTGTTATTTGGAGAAAACAATGTAAAAAGAAAACAGTTCATTCTGTACCCATAAAAAGACATGAAGAGTTAATCATTGTCTAAAGATTACTGTTTTGAAAGTAAAAGGAGGGGAAAACTGGAAAATATCTTTCTCTGGAGTCAGACTACCATGGTCAGTTCTGACTTTTACATTTCTATGCAGCTAGTAACTGTACATTGGCTTTTCCGAAAATCAGTGACGAGTAAACAGCTTACTTAAATCCTAAGGACTAGTCAATTTAATATTTTTCTAATATTAGAACGATACCTGGAACAAAATAATTCCTCAATAAGTTAGTAGTTATTAATTAGGTAGCATTTTTAGAATCCGATATGTTACAAAAATTACAAAATAATTCTAATCCATTACTTAAAGACTATGAAAATAGAAGTCATCTCTACTTACAGATTAACACCCTGAAGCATACTGGTTTAAAAACCAGAATTTTTCAAAACTTCTGCAAAGCATAACTCACTCTGTACTAAAAAAAGAATCACTAGGAAAACTCACCTCACTATTTAAAATCAGTTTCTTTTGAAGCAAGAGAATCAGACAAGATATATGTAATGGAAAATGTGCCCCTGGGTACAAAAAGCGAAACGAACATTATCCATCAAGAAAATATAAGAATTATAAATTTGTTGGTATACAACACAGCCTCCAATATGTATATAGGCATTTATGGTGTGTGGGTCAGGGCGAGGTTGTGGGTGAGGGTGCGTGTGCGCGCATGCGCGCTAACAAGCAGTGAGATCAAAAAATAAGGTAATGGCTTAAATTAAAAAAAAAAAAAATTGTCGCAGTAAAAAACACAAAGACTTCCCCTTCTCTTGCAACACCCTTAACCCACTGTTATCGCCACTTGCTGAAGCAGCTCTTTCGTATCTTTAGTTGCGCTGACTTGGCTGCCTTGTCGTCCTGAATTGATTCCAAACTTTTACCTTTCGGGGTCGTTTTGACCGTGGGGAAGAGCCAGAGTCGTGAAGTGCACAGTGCCAGGTCTGGCGGATGAGGACACGCCATGGTGTTTCCCTGAGTCTGGTTTTCCGTTGAAGGGCATTCGGCAGCAGGATAATGCTTTCTGAAAACACTCACCAAAGAGGACTTTCAGAATTGCTTCAGAAAGGGGCGAGAATAACGGGGTAAGTGTGATTTAAGAGAGAGGGGCATTTTGAGGGGCTGATGATAATGTGTCTTTACTGTAAATAATTTTATAAATGTAAACATTCATTGTATATTTTGATCTCCCAGTGTGTGCCTACAACACAGGACATTTATATGTGTGTTTGTGTGTGTGAAAATAAAAGAAGTTGAAGCCAGGTGTGGTGCCACATGCCTGTAACTGGGAAGGTTGAGGCAGGCGGATCGTTACTTATATTTTACATCTCTAATTTCTTTCAGAAGATCATGCATTTAAACATATTGAAGTGAGGTCTGTTGGCTATGCACTCTCTCTCTCTCTCTCTCTCTCTCTCTCTCTCTCTCTCTCTCTCTCTCTCTTTCGCTCGCTCGCTTGCTCGCTCCCGTTTTATTATCCTGGGCATCAAACCCAGTGCCTGGTGCATGTAGGTGAAGTACTCTACAGTGAGCAACATCCAATCTCTCTGTGATGATTTTATTTTTGAAAGTGACCTTTTCTTTCTCTCTCACTCTTTAATAACAGTATACTTGAATAATATTAAACATTAAAAATTACCCCTTAACAAGGTAATTTTCAAAATAGGTATGAGCAATCAAAACTCAATTATACACGGCAGTGAACAAATTATTTGGTCAAAGAAAATTTTAACAAATTCTGAGGAATATATTTTGTATTGAACATATCTAAGTATAAAGCTTAGGTTAGAAGAGAAAAACAATATATATGTGCGTGAGTGTGCATGTGTTTTATGCTTTCATTTATGTATATATATACACTATATATACACACTATATGTTTACCATATATATACAACACACACACTATATATATATGTATATATATATATATACATAAAAGCTTTAAAACATATCACCAATAACTCATGAATTAAAGAGAATATCTGAATGAAAATTGCCATGTATCTAGACATAACAATGGGAAGACAATATATCTGTCATTTTTTCTTCAGATTTTTATAAATCTACCGTATTAAGTCTATATCTTAAATTAAACTTCACTCACTAGAGAATTAAGGCCTCTTTCAGGGATACCTGACAACTAGAGTGACTATCTATTGTCTACTGTGGGGTGCTTTTCAAAGGGACTAAAGTAACTATATTAGTATTTTCCTGAAGAAAGCAGGAGTAATCTGATATTCACGGCTGTCTTGTGTTTAACTTTTATAGCTGAAATTTAAAATATTTTAGATACGTTCAGGAATCCTCATTTCTTGTTTACTCTTGTCTCAAATTATGCCATTTATTTTAAGAATCATCTTTGCTTGAAATTTTATTTTGGAACAAAAGTATTGTCACTGTTTTAGTGAATGTCATGATGTTTCCATAAATGCTAATGTACTTGAAATATTAGAAATCAACTTCTTCCCAAGCCATTGTACACATACTTCATAAATTAACTTCTTAAATTATTTTAGTTTTTCATCTACAATTTAAAATTGTCAAATACTGTAATATATAAAGTAACACGAGTTCATTCATTTTTAAATTCTACTATAATGTATGTGTTTAAAATTACAGATACCTCAGGAGTGATTTTGAAAACCTTAAAATGAACAATAATAAGCCAAATTCAGACATGTTCTTAATACTGTGAAACTCACAGCAGCAAATAATTCGTATAAATTTGCAGTGGAGAAGTAGAAGCAAAACTGTCATCACAAAGTCAAGTATTTTTTCACCTTGTAAAACTTCCAGGTGGCCTAACTCAATCCTCAGCTTACATAAATGTTTAAAAATTAAATGTGACTTTGGAGATGTATTATCTTTAAAATAGTATTTCATATTTTATAGTCGCTATTGTGTTGAATGCAAAATCATAAGGTAAAGCTGATTTTGTGAATTTAGTATACTTGGTGGGCACGCACTCTCATCAGAGCAGTCTTCACAGGATGTGCTCCATTAAAAGTGCAAAATCCCACAGCTCCACGGAGATTTATGTGTTCACACGAAATGCTCTTGGGAGATTGCATGAATCTCTGGAATACTACCATGTGTCCCCGAAAATAAGACCTAACTGGAAAACAAACTTTGGCTGTAATTAGCAGCTGGTCATTACCATAGTGACAGCCATTCAGAACGTTGTAGCTCACTACTCTCTTGCTCCGTGGTTACTATGTAATGGTAAACAAGGCAAGGATGGGTTGAAATTCTGGATCTCTATTTAAGTCTTATTCTGGAGAATCCTGGGGGAAACATGGTGTAAGTTGGTATATTCTAAAATTTTAGATCAGAGCTTTAAAAATCTTCTGTTTTCCTTTGTTTGTCTAACCCCTTCTTCAAATGATATCGACATCACTTTTTTAGGGTTTCCTTATTTTCAGTCCCACTGAGTGAGTTTATCAAGCTGGGCTTCCTTCACAATCTACAATGCTGCTTACAAATATGACTGACCCATTTTCATTAAATGTTACTGATATTTTACTCTACCTTGGAAAACGTTTATGCTTCTGAAATGTAGTTTATTCATTTCTTTTCTTGTTTATTTTATTGGTACATTTCACATACACTTAATGATCACGATCATCAGGGAGAATTTGTACCTGTACATAAAATATCTTGATTCTTCTTTTCTCCCCAATTCTTTCCCCTCCCTTCAACCTCTCCTTATTTACAAAAGCTTCATTTCCATTTTTTTCTTCTTGTCTCTTTTTTTCTTTTCCCTTCCTTCTTCCCCCTTCCCCTGTTCCTCTTCCCATTTGAACATTTTCTTCCCATTTCCCAATATCTGTTGTACATTTTGGCCCTAATTCACACTTTCAATTTCTCAAGCCAGAAAAACAATGCAATATTTAAAATGTGTGTCCGATTTAGGTCACTTAAGAGTGGGGTCTGTAGGTATATTCATTTACCTGCAAATGCCTCAAGTTTATTCTTCTTCATGGCAGAGTAGTCCCCCATCACTTCATGCAAGGTCCTGGTTTGCGTTGGTTATTGTTATATAACTATAGATGTTGCTCCTATGGTTAAAGCTACCAAATTACTAATTACCACAGTTTGTCAGTTTCCAGGCTGTGTTTGATGCTCTTGTTATTGCTAATTGTCCTACTTTAACCAGAGTGTCATACCTGTTGCAATCAGTTGTACTTCCTTCTATGCCAACACCGTGATTGTCTGGGGTCATAAGCATTACCATAGTCCAGTACTGAAATGTACTTTAGATCATGTCATTTCTCCTCTGCAAAATTGTTCTGAATTCCCAGAAAACAAGAAAAAATTATAAGAAGATATCCTGTAATCTGGTAGCTGTTTACCATTTTTCTTATGTTTTCTTTCTGCCATATCATTCCACCACATCATCTATTTCTCACTAAACATATTTTATATCATTGAAAAAATTACCCCATTTTGTTATACTTATGAAACATCTATCAGAAAGTAGTTTGGATATTCTCTCATTCTATCCTCTATAGTTGCCAGTATTTTGGAATCTCCCATTTGATAAAATATTTGTGTTAAGTTGTAAATAATTTTTGATTAGAAGTGATAGTAATTTTCTTGATTGATTCCCATTGATTCTGGGAAATTATCAAGTTTATCTATTTTAGTCAAAAATAACTCACATTATTTTAATAATCCTTCAATCAGAACTCAATCCCCGATTAAATTAAGGGATAAAAGATGTGCTTTCCAATTGTGAAGCCATTACAAACATGTGAAGACTCAACAGGAAGCAGCCTGTCAGAGCTGTCTCCATGCAGCCAGAGTCAGGCCATTTTCTCCTGCTTGGGCCTTTTCACAACCAGTGTTGGTTGCTGAATCTCAATCAGCCATGCAAATGTCGGTGTCATGTATGATTATGTTGTGGCTTCATCATTTTCCCTCTATATGCCTTGGCTCAGAGGCAGAATTCAGATAATCTCAGCAGAGGCATGCAGACTTTCATGAATTTAGACTGGCCAAGAGAGTGGTTTTAATGGAGCACGTTTTCAAAAGGAAACCAGAACACATTTTGCAGTTGAATGTCACAGGAATTCTAGCTTAAACAGTAGCAGCCACCTGTGCTATAGTCCCTTAGTTGCAACAAAATGGTGGCACCAAAGGAAGAAAAATTTAACCTTTCACGACTTTTTTCATTTTTAATATAAATATATAACCTTTTGGAAAAAATAAGTTGAGGAAATTATAATTCCCTAACACCATTGTAAAAGGGGAAAAAAGTAAAGTAATAAAATTATAGCTTCTATTTAATTTTCTGACATAGTGCACTTCCATGTTAAGTGTGTGAATTTTCATGAACTAACACACATTTAAGCACAGGTTCCTAATATGCATGTTTAATGTTACTTCAGAAGCACTTATAAAATAATGTCCTTCCTTGCAGACAAATTTGGGTCGTGTCTCGTCTGGCTGCTCTGAGAGCAGGTTACATGTTTTTCTCCGAGTCACTCTTTCATAGTTCTTTTCTGTTGGGAAATTTTGCAGTTCTTTTCTGTCAGTCTTTTCCCTAAAGTCTGTTTATAAGATTGTAGACTGATTAATATAAACCTGTAACTGTCAAAATGGCCAAGTACTTTAAAGAAACTAAACAATTTTACTTTCTTTTCCAAAAATGTCATGATTTGTCAATTAAAAATAAAAGAAAGAAAGAAAACCAGTTAGGTCAATGTGAACACTGCTACTGGTATCAATTTTGTTGATCTGAGGACAAGTGGGGAATGAATCAGGGTGAGTATTTTGATTTTCTATTAGTTTTAGAGGACAGCCCTTACGGATAATTGGGCCTTCCAACCTGTGTTACCGGTTGCTCACTGCCATGGGACCCACATATAACCCCAAACAATTTATAAATTATAATTAATTAAATGTGTTTTCCATAAAAATATTTCCTTAGAACTGCATCTCCATTCCCTTCCAATCTTTTGTATCATACTTCACAGCAAAAATAAAGAATAATATAGAGACTAAAAGACAACCACACATACCATATTGCACTAATAAAAAGCCAAATTTTTGTTTTGTTTTGCTTTCACTTGGATAGTATATAAATTATATCTAAATACAAGTGCTAAAAAATGAAGCCTTCCATTATCTCTTTTTTAATAGATTTTTATTAAAATTTATCCGAAATTACACAAACTTACAGGCTATTACACAAACTTACAGACCACAATGCATTGTGCCTTTTGCTTCTGGCAGTGAGCAATGTAAACAACCACATAAATATGGCATTAAGTCACAACTACATAAAGTTACTGTAGTACCTAGCATACGTATCACTGTTTTAAATTTGGGTTATTAGGTTCTTATTTTTAAGACATCATTATTCCTCTGGATTCCCATTCCCCTCACCCCCTTTGCCCTCTTCTTGTTCCCTTGAACACTTTGTCCATTAGCTTATATCTAACACTTTTGCTTTTTTGTATCCATTGTTTACTCTTTTCTTTTGTTTGTATTTTGTCTCACTCAAATAAGGGATACCATATGGTATTCCAGCTTGTGAGTCTGGTTATTTCACTCAACATTATATTTTCCAGGTCTATCCATTTTCCTACAAATGACTCTAGTTTGTCATTCTTTATAGCTGAAAAGTATTCCACATTTTGTTTATCCAGCTATCTACTGATGGGGGTACAGGTTGCTTACAGAATTTAGCTATTACAAATTGTGCTGCTATAAACATTGTTATGCAGGTATCTCTGGAGAATGATATCTTTAGTTCTTCAGGAAAGATACCTGGTAGGGGAATGGCTGGGTCACATGGGATTTCTACTTTCAGACTCTTGAGAAATCTCCGTACTGATTTCCATAATGGTTGTACTAGTTTTCATTTCCACCGACAGTGTAGGAGGGTTCCCTTTTCACCACAGCCCCACCAACATTTGTTATTGTTTGACTTCCTAATGATTGCCATTCTTTCTGGGGTAAGGTAGAATCTTAAAGTTGTTTTAATTTGCATTTCTTTAAAGTCATAGATGTTGAACATTTTTTCATATATTTTTGGGGCATTTGTATTTTTCTGCTGTGGAGTATCTGTTCATTTCTCTGGCTCATTTCTTGAGTGGGTCATTGATTTTAGGTAGTTTAATTTTTTTGAGTTCTTTGTAAATTCTAGATATTAGTCTTCTGTCTGAGGAGTAGCTAGCAAAGATATTTTCCTACTCTGTGGGTTTTCCTTTTGCCCTACTAATTGACTCTTTTGCTGTACAGAAACTCTTTAGTCTAATGTAGTCCCATTTGTTGATTCTTGCTGTTATTTCCTGTGTGATTGAGGTTCTGTTTAGGAAGTCCTTTCCTACTCCTATGTCTTCAAGTGTTTTACTATTTTGTCCTCCAGAAGGTTTAATGTTTCTGTTTTAATGTTTAGATCTTTGATCCACTTTGATTTTAATTTAGTATATGGTGAGAGATATGGGTCCAGTTTCATTCTTCTACAAACTGACAACCAGTTTTTCCCAACACCATTTTTTAAATAGGTTATCTTTCCTCCAATGTAGGTATTTGGATCCTTTGTCAAAGGTCATGCATTTGAATATATCTGGAGAAGTTTCTGCGTCCTCAATTCTATTCAATTGGTCTATGTCTCTATCTTTATTCCAGTACCATGCCATTTTTATTACTATTGCTTTGTAGTACGGCTTAATGAAATTGAAACCAAAAAACTATACAACAAATAAATCAAGCAGAGTGGGTTCTTTGAAAGAATAAATAAAATAGACAAGCCACTAGCCAGCCTTACTAAGAAAAAGAGAGAAAAGACCCATGTAAATGCAATTAGAAATGACAAAGGTGAAATCACAACAGATATTGTCAAAATCTGGAAGACAGTTCAAATATATTTTGAAAAATTATATTCCAACAAACTAGAAAATACAGAAGAAGTAGACAGATTTCTAGACACAAATGAACTACAAAAACTGACTGAAGAAGACATTAATGTACTCAACATCCCAATCACAAGCAAAGAAATTGACTTAGCAATAAAGACTCTAACAACTAAAAAAACCCCAGGACCTGACGGATTCACAGCCGAATTCTGTAGAACTTCTAGAGAAATTATATCACCAATATTCCTCAGGTTGTTCAAGGAAATTGAAAGGGATGGAGTGCTTCCAAACTCATTCATGCAACCCAGTATCACCCTGATCCCAAAACCAGACAAAGACCCAACTAAAAAAGAGAACTATAGACCAAACTTTTTAATGAACATAGATGCAAAAATCCTCAACAAGATATTAGCAAATGGAATGCAACATATCATCAAAAAGCTAATACATCATGACCAAATAGGTTTCATCCCAGAGATACAAGGATGGTTCAACACACGAAAGATTATAAATGTAATACACCACATAAATAGGAGCAAAGTCAAAAAACACATGATCATATCCATAGATGCAGAAAAGGCCTTCAACAAAATCCAACAAACCTTCCTGATTAAAAACTCTGAAAAAATAGGCATAGAAGGACAATACCTGAATATGATAAAGGCTATCTATGACAAACCAACAGCCAGCATCATACTAAATGGGGAAAAACTGAAAGCATTCCCTCTAAAATCAGGAACTAGTCAAGGATGCCCACTATCACCTCTGTTATTTAACATAGTACTTGAAACTTTAGCCAGAGCAATTAGGCAAGAAGAAGAAATAAAAGGAGTATGTATAGGAAAGGAAGAACTCAAATTATCACTATTTGCAGATGACATGATACTCCACATGGAAGACCCAAAGAACTCCACCAAAAAGCTCCTAGAATTAATAACCAACTTCAGCAAAGTACCTGGCTATAAGATCAACATGCAAAAATCATTAGCATTTGGGTATACCAACAAAGAACAGGATGAGAAGGAAATTATCAAAACAATACCATTCACAGTTGCTTCAAGAGAAATGAAATACTTAAGAATTAACCTAACTAAAGAAGTGAAAGACTTCTACAAAGAAAACTATAGCACTCTGAAAAAAGAGATTGAAGAGGACACCAGAAAATGGAAAGATGTCCCTTGCTCCTGGTTAGGTAGAATTAATATTGTTAAAATAGCCATACTTCCAAAACTGTTACACAGATTCAACGCAGTTCCAATCAAAATACCAATAGCATACTTCACAGATCTAGAGAAAATAATCCCAGAATTTGTATGAAAACAGAAGAAGCCTTGAATAGAAAAAGCAATACTGAGCAATAAGACCAAAGCAGGTAGCATAAATCCCATTATTTTTTGAAATTCTTGAATACACTCCTCTGGTCTCTGATATAAATCTACTGAGTCTGGTATGTTTACATTGTTCTAATTAGTACATTAAAAGTGTGAATAGTTTTTATTTAAGTGATATGGTCATCTTTATAGTCTTATGGGCATAGGAAAGGAGAATCATAACAGATTTTCATGGCTTGTGTATTTATGTAATTAACCATCAATTTGATCTCCATATTATATAAATTATGGGATAATGAGCTATATATTCATAGGGTTTAGTATTACTGGCTAAATCAAGATACATTTAGTATTGTTAAGATTAATTTTGAGATTTCAGGATTACCAAATTGGCAGAATGCTGATATTGCCATCTAAAATAAAAAAGAATAGTTATTGGTAATTCTAAAGGAAAAGCGTTGTACGTTAAAATTTGTTATATACAGGGAAATATCTCGCTCCTTTTCTTCTTTCTTCCTTATTGTTTATCCTTTCTCTATGAAACTCCTCACTCTTGTAGTCTTGTCTTAAATCCTCTTTGACCCCTAATCAGCGTTTACAGAGCCAAGCTTATAGTAGCTAAGCTATAATCACCAGAACCGGTTGTAAAAACAAGTATTTCGAGATTAAAAGGGAAGTACAGATTTCAGAGATTTAATTAACTATGTGATTGAAAAAAAAAGTCTATTGCTTTGACTATACTCTAAACCACTCTAAACCTGATATAATAGGAACATAATTTTTGTAGACCCAAAGTTAGACCAACAGAACAGAAAGGTGGTATGTATGTATACAACTTTCCTTACTGAAGAAAAGACTACAGGACTGTAGTACTTCCAAGAAATCAATTACCAGAGAAAAAAGTAGGTGCAAAATAACTTCTAAATTTATATACTACATAAGTTCTTACTACATATAATAGAACTGGTATTACTTTATATGTGAGGATTGACTTTTACGTACTACTTTCCTCCAAATACAGTCACAGATGATTGTTTAATGATATCATTGCTGATGTTTGGTGGATTTTAGGAAAATAAAGTCTGACCTTGGCAAAATAAAGCAGATTTTTATCAAGAAGGAACACACCTCTATTTCTAGAACTCTAAGGTTTGTCTTTGCAAAGGTACCACTCTGCAGTGAGAAACAGCTTCCCACAATCTATTTATAGGCAGTGTGATTTTTGTGTCGAGATGCATATTTTGGCTTTGCAGAGTGTGCTCGATAATGAGAAACTTGTAACTTCTTTGCAGACAAGTCTCTTCGTTTCAGCCAGCCCACTCCCTTTCCTGTCTGGGCTTTTCTTGTTTTTGTTTATATTTTTAATCCTTGTGAAATCTTAGGCAATATTTGTCTTTTAAGTATGATTTCTGTCTACTGGTATTTCTCTCTAATTCCATAAAACCAAAAAGAATATATGCACTTTCATTTAGCTTAAACCTTCCTTTTCACACTTTGGAGTTCTGTCTATCTTTAATGAAGCTTTCCAGAGTTTCCTTTTTGTGACACTAGACTATCGCTTCCTTATCGTAAAATTACAGGCTAATGAACCTATAAAATTTAGGTTTGCTTAAAATCTATTTCTTATAAAGCAAAAAGTATATTCTGTGTAACATTTAAAATACATCTACCCGGGGCTGGGGATTTAGCTCGGCGGTTAGAGTGCTTGCTTTGTAAGCACAAGGCCCTGAGTTCGATCCCCAGCAGCAAAAAAAAAAAAAAAAAAAAAAAAAAAAATCTACCCACTTTGATCGTGCATTCACCAATATTGCCTATTAAGTTTTTGAAAAACAAAATTATTTGCAGTAATATGCTCAGTATCATGAGACCTCCAAAAAATGTTAGTTATTAAATATCTGCCTTCTTTAATATTATTATCACAGATGAATCCATTAAACATTGCTTATCCCAGCCTAAAGTTATAATACCTATATACATTAGCGTGATCAGTAAGCTTTGGGAATTGTAACTCAATTGTAATTGCCACTCTGCTTCTGTGTAGAAATATTTTTTGTGGATCTATTTGTTTTGGCCAATTTTTTGACCTATATTTTTTGTGTGATTCCTTTGTCTTACCAGCAATACCAAGTTTAATGAAATTCACAATCATAGATAAAGAAAGGATTTTTCTTTGCTTTTCTAAAATATATTTTTTACAATTTTTTAGTTCTTCTATAAATAAGCGTAAATGTTGCATCACAAATTTCATTTCTAAAAGACATTTTGGTGTATGATGTACAATATATCTTACTTAAAACAAAAATGGTTTTTAAAGCAAAAAACAAAGTCATATACACTTAATGTATCTTTTTAAAAATTGCTTTATTTTTGCTAAATTTTAGAAATGCTTAAGGCAAATAATACATTTTGGTTCAGTAAATAGCTCAATTCAAAATGGGATTTAATTTTAAAAGAGATACAGGAGACTTAAATAAAAACTGTATATTGATTTTAATGAACTCTATAATATATCTTTTATCATACTATCAGAAATATTAAAACAAAAATTATCCAAATTGAATTAAAACATGCATTTAATATATTCATATTAAATGTTTTGGCAAGCAAAGAGCAATGTAGTAGTTATAAAATTATTATACAAACAGTGGTAGGGTGGGTGCTTAGCATACTCAAGGCCCTGGATTTGTTCCATAGCACCAAAAGAAAAATATACATGTGTAGCTTTTCATAGGCCTATATGTGAAATAAAGTGTCATTTTTAAAATAAAAATAAAAATAAAACATATCTATGATGTACAATTCGTGCTTCCACCTTCTCTATTAAACATAAATTGAGATCAAATTTGTGCTAACCACAAAGACTTCATTGTCAAGTGAGTTATCTTTCTGTCCTTTTATATGATGCTTGTGAAACAAAACAAATAAAATAGGTGCTTGCACAACTGTATGAGATGGAAAAAACACAGCAAAGCATTCACTGCTTTTGTACTAATAGCCAGATAGTCTTTTTCAAAGAAATCCAGACCTATGTCAAGGAAAACAGTAAATCTTGTTTGAGACAAAGGATCGATTTTTACACAAAGATCTTCCCCGTTGCTGAAGTCAAATTTTCAGGCTACAAAGAAGATCTAAATAAATAATCCTTAACCTAGTCATCAAATTATTCTGAAAAAGGGAAATATTCTAATTTTTTTCGGAATTTCTTTCAGATGGTTTTCAACAAGTTTCAAGATATTTTGATATCCCTCCCTCATTTCTGGCTTAAAAAACTACAGAAACACTTCAACATTTTCTTCTGCAACATGATTTTTCCAAAAGTTTTTCTAAAGAACTTTCCTTTAGAACCACATCTTTTAACACACAAAGGCAAAAGAAATACTCTACAGGTGACTGTGAATTTTTGTCCACAGGCTCATATGATGAAAAATGTCTGATAGGTAGGTTAGTTGCTCTAGCCATGCCTCATTTTCAAAGCATTAAAAAAAAAAAAAAAACTACTCAGCTAAATTCTGTAAAATGGCTTCTTTGATTCACCTGTTAGCTCAGATGACCTATTGAGAACTATCCTTTGCCTAAGCAATCAAATTTCTGCATGCTGTACAAGATTTATTTTCAGATTTTTACATAGTTCTTTATATGGCCTGATTTTTGTTGCAATTTTTATGTACTCAAAGTCTTCACTTAATGTACAAGAATTTAGATAGCCCCTCTCTGAGACAAGTAAAACACCATCAGTATTTTCTTTTTGGAAAAGAAAGAAATGAAAATCTTATGAAGCCATTTTTGATAGCATGCACTGTGTATTATGTAGATACACTTTATTTCTAGATATGAAGAACATATTTTAAATATTGTATATTTTCATTAATATTTTCACTGATATTTTACAATGTAAAACTCAGAAATTCCTCATTTAAGGATCCAGTTCTGTTTCTGCAACTACATTGTTAAGTGAATTGGTGGCTAATTGAGGCACTGTGTATAGTATGTACATTACAATACTCAGAACAAAGAAATGATCAAAGGAAACTCCAACTTGATGACTTTCCTTTTATTTGCATAACTCTTACATGCAAGACTGTAATGTATCAGAGACCATAAAACTACAGTGCTATGCTGTATAGTACGATTAGCTACAGTACTGTATAAACAAGGTGTACTGTACACAAACAAGACACTGAGGTTCTATAAACGAGTTGTACAGAAATATACAAAAAAAAAAAAAAAAAAAAAAAGATGGGTCGTAGTCCAAGCAGCAGATGATAAGTCCAAACATCACCCCTGGGTCCTAAATCTGAACAGTTGTTAAACAGGTAAATCATTAAACATAAGATTTCCTGAGGAAATCTCTTTGCTCCTCACCCTCAATGTAGAAGTTTTTTTCATAAACCTATTTAGTATATGCTACATCCTAGCAATACATCTTCACCTTATTTTACTATTAGAAGATGGAATCCTTTCAGTTTACTGTACTACTATTAGCTTCCAGTTTATTGTACTACTATCTGCAATCTAAGTGACTTTCTCTTGGGTTTTTGTAGTGTTTTCATTTTCATGAATGAATCTATGTATTTATGCATTCCTGTATTCATTTATTTTAAAATTTGATACAGTTTGATATGAGATTCCTATAATTGCTTACAATAATCAGTATCTTCAGTTGTCAAATGTTCTGAATGGTATTTATATCTTTCAATCTTTTGGGAACATTTATTTGTATGTTGTTTGTCAAAGGCACCTTTTAATGGAATAGCACAGTATAGTTCACTAGTCCATGGGAAAACTATTGTGAATCAATTAATTTGTTTTTAACCCTTAATCTTATCAAAGTGGTCCATAAGCCAGCATTTAGAATTTTCTCTCTTTCTTCACATCCCTTCTCCAAAAATTACCACTATTAGACAAGTCTACAAAATATAAATGCTAATAAAATACAGACTATGAAAGTGTGTATCTGTGCAGAGTAACATATTTGAAAATCTCTGGCATATAATTATAGATTTTATATTTTACAACATTTGAAACAAAATCAAGATCGTACGGAGGAAGTTGAGTCATGATGCATAATTCTTTTTTTTTAGAATGAAAATGTTTTCTCTTATGCTGTGATCCCTAAAATTCTCAATAATTCTTGTGGAGAAATCTTAATTTATACAAACACACTCCTTTACTGAGAAAGGAACCAAGAACTGAGGAACATAACCTCAAGCACAGAGGATATATAAGCCCAAATTACCAATAACGAAAAGAGTATTTTTTTTTTAAATTTGGTCTTCACCCACATTTTAGTGACTCTCCTTCCTTCCTTTTATTCTTCATTATGGGAGTCTCGGTTTGTTAGTCTGTATGTAGTAAAAAGCAAGTCATTTCACCCTCCACTAATTGATATGTTATCTGTTGAAGGAAATCATATAATTACACCTCACATCTGCCTCTACCATTAACAAGTAGGAAAAAGATACTGTGGTTGGCTGCACCGCAGAGCACCTCTAAATTTGATGGTTCCCAGCACAGTGTTTTAAGCTGACTGAGAATTTCTGTGCTTTGGGGGTACTTGTGCAATGGCCCACTGCTGTGTGTACTGATGTTGACACCGCTCTTTGCCCTCCGACTTGTGTGGACAGTTGTTGCTCTGCCCAGAAGCATGAACATGTCTTTACTCTGCACCTTTATGGGGGTCTCTGAACGGTGGGGCACAGTCATGCTCTTTTGTGTTTCCAGAGTCCCACAGGAGTTTCTGTGCGGGGGAGAATGTCATGGAGGATGCTGTGGCTTGGCTCACCGCATCCTGTAAATTCCTCTTAATGTCTTCAGAATTTCAGACTTCAAAGTTAAAAGTAGTTTCTCAGAAATACTCATACATGATGTTCCAGATGTGACTTAAATTGGTCATATCATGTGAGCCATTGACTAAGACATAAACAGTATTCTGCGGGGAGGCAGAATATGAGACCACAAGTTTCTTGGCATGGAGACCCAAGAACTAGCATGGTGGCGTAGTCCTCGAGGCTCAAACTGCATCGACGAATCCCAGATTGGGGGACATCGAAGCCACCCAGTTCAGTGATACAGCAGTTGAAATCATTTTTAGACCTTGTGTCTAGAGTTAGTTTCTTTAGATTTCTCAACAATTCTTAGATCTACAAAAAGCCCTTTGTGTTTATTTTGTATAAAATAAAAGTATTGATTTTTATATCATTAGATGACATTCAGTTCTCTGAAACAAATAATTCTAACCAATGGTCTATTTTATTTTACATTATCTCCTTCACTTAAACTCATTCAGATTTTTGTAGGAAAGTGAAGGGCAAATTTAATGACATAAAATGTACTCTATTTTTTGGTTTTGATTTCTCTTTTTCCTGTAATATCTATCTATCTATTGATCTATCTATCTATCTATCTATCTATCTATCTATCTGTCTATCTTCATCTATCTATCCTATTTTTGTTTCTCTTACAGAAAATAGGATACTTACAAACGGATATAGAGAGAGTAGATACAGATACACAGAAAGACATTTATTATGCAGGATTGGCTGAGAAATCCCATGATCCACCGGCTGCAAAGCGGAGGCAGAGAAAAGCCAGTAAGGAACTTCCAGTCCACTAACACCAAAAGCATGAAAATCAGGAAAACCAATCTTGGAACTTCTTAACCTCTCTGTGTGTCTCTCTGTCAGAGAGAGAGAGAGAGAGAGAGAGAGAGAGAGGGAGAGAGAGAGAAAGAGAGATTTCCTAGAGAACTCTTACTACTATCCATAAACTACAGTTTGTATTTCAAGAGAGAATGTGCCAATAATGTACTACTTCCTTTTTCTTTCTTGGTTTTCTTTCTATTTTCTTTATTCAAATGTAAGTCACAAATACTTCTCTATTCTTTCTAATGTAATGTTCCCATAAACCATGCTGTTATACAGAAGACTAGACAATACATTCTAGACGCTGAAACTGCCCCCCAGCACAGGAGCAGGGGAGAGCCTGTTCTTTCAGTATATAGATCACTACCAGCTGCTGAGTGATCAAAGAGGCCAGCATTGTAGTTCCAGTTCACTACACTGAAGGGCTGAAAATAAGAAGAGCCGATGGTGTGAGTCGCGATCTGAGTGCAGAAGGCCTGTGAATCAGCTTGAAAACAGTCAAAGGGAGCAAATTTTTCCTTGCTCTGGCTTTTGTTCTGTTTGTGCCTCAACAGACTGAGGGGGTCTACCTATAATTGGGAGGGCAATAGCTTTACTCAGTCTCTCTTCAAATGTTAATCTCATAAAAAACCCCACAAATATACAATGAGAATAATATTTAAGCAAATATTTAGGCATACCCAAAGTCAAGTTGACACACAAAATTTACCATCAAAAATGGAGGCATGATCTGACCAAATTTAAAATGATTTATTTTAACTGTTATGTAAAGAACACACTGGAAGTGGTTAGGAATAGAAGTGAGAAAACCAGTTGGGAAATGTTATAATTTCCTTACACATGTAGCCACGCTACTAGCTACAACAGGATAGGTAGGTAGATAGATAGATAGATAGATAGATAGACAGATAGATAGATAGATAGACAAATTTATAGAAAGACATTTGTTACAAGAAGAAAAAAAGTGAAAACCAGAAGATAGTGTGTACTTTTGTGTCATTAAAATTAACCTCCACTTCCTAAAGAAATCTGGGTTTAAGCAAGCTAATCAAGTAATTTAGTTACCTAGTAACCACAGATATGGCTTGATTGAATTGGAAGAATGGAAGATTTTTGTAGTTTAAATTAATGTGAAGACTCTAAAAAAATTGTATACACCACCTTTTACCAATGCTTGTTGGTAACCTCTATAGTTGTTTCATTTTTCCCAATGTGTTTTTTAAAACTATATTTTGAAAATAGAAGATCTCGAGTTCATAATTCCATTTTTGCTTTCAATGAAATTTTAATTTCATGGGTGTTCTAATCTCATGCATTTTGATTTTGTTATATTTAAACATTTCTTTAGATTATTTTGGTATATATGGACTAATACTAACCTTCAGACTCCCTTGAAAATACAATATTTCTGATTTGACACATATTATTAATGCTAAATCATAGCTGTTTTGAAAGCTAATACTAATACCAATCAGAGGTAAACCCTAAATGCAACTAATAATCTACGTAACTTAATATTGTGACTTATTCATTTATTTATCAGATGATAGGTAGTTATTGGGCATTATCTTTATGTCAGACACTTTCTACTCACTAATGTGAAATAATTAATAAACAAACTTTTGGTTTTCCTCATAAAACAGCACCTAGATCAGGTAAGAAAAGGAGCAAAAACAAATCAACAATATGACCAATACACACTTATTGCATGTATGCAAATGTCACATTGAATCTGATTTACTTATATATTAATATACATTAATAAAACCTAAAACCATTAGAACTTATACGAAAAAGTAAATAAATAAATACAAATTTGTGAAAAGATGTGAAAGGAAATAAAAGGCTATTAATACAGAAATAACAGATCAATTTTAGTTCAAATGATAAAAGAAGAACTTTCTAGAGAAATTAATATTTTAAACTGAGACATAAGAGTAAGACCAAGGCTTCAAGGAATAGAAAGAAATATGTTATAGATAGCAGGAACCACATAAACGAAGCCCCTGAGATAATGCCTTTAGTATACTGAAGGAATTTAAATGTCAGTATTATGTGAGCATACTCAGCAGGGGATAGAATAGAACATATGACTGCAATCACAATGAACAAATATCATCTAAGATTCTTAATTCAAGGATGCATATTTTCCACAATTCAAGTAAATTTTGTGCAAAAGACAGATATTTTAGTGATATTTTAAGAGAAGATTTAAAACAAGCACTTTGCCTGGTTTAATAAAATTTTGAATTACTTGATTGTATGGGTCGAATCAAATGTTTAAGTTTTTTTCTTTTTCTGTAGGCACTGTATAAGGAATCTCGGGAATAAAGCTTTTCATTAGCTACATCATTCCAATTTACATGCTACACTGAAGAAAATTTCTTTCTCTGTGTGCATGTGCTTTGATCTTGCCATTTTATTTTATCTTACTAAATTCTTTATAAAGGCTTATCAAAATAAGCCTTAGGAAATATATGTAAAATCCATTTCCATTCTTATCTTATTACAGGAGTCTTTTGCATTGATAAAAAATCCCTAAGGTTGGATTCATTTTGTGTGCAGTTTGAAGATGTGGTTTAATGCCTATAGAGATGCAGTTATTTATTTTAACTTTGATCATAGCTGAAAACATAATAATGTCTTTTAAATATATTTTCCATTGATGATGAAATATTTTATTTTCACCAAAGAGTAATCTAATGTGGGTGCTATAGAAAGTTTGAATTTTTTATCACATAAAATATGTATTTTGTTGATATGTACTACTGTTTCAGAATACAAATTGACCATCCTATCAGAAAGAATTTGAAATACAAAGCACTGATTTATTAAAAAAAGATAGTTCTCTGATTTTTTTGTAGCAATGCCATTTTCTGTATCTTAATATAAAAACATAGATAAAACTGACCTTTTATGTTGAAATGTCACACTTTAAATATAACATGCATTATAAATTCAAGTTCAGTTCTACGGTTTGAGTATAGTTTGTTGTGTTCGCTAAAATTCAATCCCCATTATGAGATATTAAGAAGTGAGACCACGTGAGACTTTTAAAAGAATTTCAGGGCTCTGCCCTCTTGAGTGGATGTATTAATTCATGGACCAATCGTGGATTTATGGCCTCATAGTTTATCTAAAGAGTGAGTATGATTAGAAAGACAATTGGCCAGTTCTCCTACAAGCTTCCATCTCTCCTCACGTGATTTCTTGTGTTGTCTTGAGATTCTCAACAACAGGACCATCATCATGCACAGCTCCTTTGTCTTGGACCAGAACCATGGGCCCAAACAAACCTTTTTACTTTATAGCTTATTCACTCCGTGTTATAATGTCATCACCCCAGAAAATGAACTAAAATTTTCAGACTTGGCTCATTCAAATTAGCCTTTTCTCACTATATTACTATTGGTGAAACAAAACAAAACAAAACACACTTCTTATTTTTACTGGGAAAACCATTAGAAAATTCATAAATTAACATAAATACATTTAGCAGCTCTTTCGTTGTAAACTAATTAAGATAACTTGGGAATATATTATCAGGTTTATATTATTAGATTTTTTTTTGAACTGCACTTTTTTGTTAACAAATATGTAACACCATGTATCAAATTCTACTAGAACCAATCTCAGCTCTCACAAAGCCAACACAAAGTGTAAGGAATTCAGACAGGTCAGAATAATAGCCCTAACACTGTCTATGGTTCTGGAGGA
Organism: Hystrix cristata; assembly: GCA_004026905.1. NCBI lineage: Eukaryota > Metazoa > Chordata > Mammalia > Rodentia > Hystricidae > Hystrix > Hystrix cristata. The sequence continues at coordinate 578,730 of PVJO010000001.1, forward strand.
AAAAGTAATATTTAACTCTTGCAATTTAGTAAATAATATACATCAAAACTACATACAGAGCATCTAAAAACTTCCTGAGCATTGCCTCTATCTCATAATTAAAAACAAAACAAAACAAAACAAAACAAAACAAAACAAAACAAAAACTAGGGGTAGGGAGGCAGGCTCTGCTATTAACCAGAGCATAGTAATCAAATGCACAATTCAGAAAGTTCACTTGGGCATCAGGATATAAAATGGATGAGATGATCTGGGAAGAGAGTGTTCCCTGGAAAAGTACTACACTAATCCATGTGAGGATGACTACATGTAACTGAGGCGTAGCTGAAAGGCAAAACCAGAAATAATGGAAATAATTGCATAGATAGAGTAGAAAAAGAAGAGAGCAAGTTCACTGCTTCGAATAAAAAGTTATTTAATAATCTGAAATAAGCTTGTTCTAAAATAAAATAGCTATTTGCTGTTCAATACAGTAGCTGTCGAACACATTGAGCACTTGAAATGTAGCTCTCCTGAATGGAGATGTGTATTGTGTGTAAAATACATATCAGATTTTGAAGACTAAGAGAAAATATAAAATATCATACTAGTATTTTGGCATTAATTATATGTTTACATGATGTTTTAGACATATTGAGGAAGTTTAATTAAAATATTAAATTAATTTCATGTATTCCTTTTTATTCTCTCAAATATGTCTGCTAGAAAATTTCAAATTGCCTGTTATTCATCCTTTGGCTTGGATTATATAATTACTGAACAGCAACACCTGAGAGAGCCATCTAGAGTTTATAATGTTCAGTGATTCTTAACCTTTTCATAACTGTTCCACCATACTGGAAGGCAACTACTATTTCCTGAGAAGTACTCAAGGCTATTTGGAAATCAGTTGAAATCGTACAAAAGAACTGTGCAAGTAGTACAACACTTTATACATTAATTCAAAAGGCATTAAGTGAATAAAACACATGTTTGAACTTGGGTTACTTTGGAAATATTCTGTGCATAAACATAACTCCATTATAGACAAAGGGGAAGACAAACATTTTTTATCCTAAATAGTCATTTCAGAAGGATCCCATTGTAACACATGACTGCTGTCTAATAACTGTAAAAACCAAAATGTTCCCACAGTATACAGCGATTTATTTTATTTGCCTAAAACTATTGCTCCCAAGTCCATTCTTCAGTATTCTGTGTCACTGAATAAACAAATAGTTGTCTCATATATTAATTACAGAAATTTATTGTTTTCATTAGAGTTTTTCTACTTCATTTTCTTTATGTCTTAGTTTTAAGTTGATATACAGACAAATGTATTCCTTACAAAATTCTTCTTTTGGATATTGTGAAAGAGCATTTTTACAGATGAATCTTACAAATGAGTTATTTTTTACAAATGAGCCATTAGTAATTTTTAAAACCATCTTTACTTGAAAGTAACTGTTTGCACCTCTCCTAATTGGCAGTCTTTTTGTTATTACATGCAACACCAATAACTTGCTTGAATCACCAAAGTGACTTCTCACAAAAATAAATGAACGTTTTCTTTTGGCTTTGCTTTCAGTCTTAGCCACAGTGGGAATTAATTTCACTTTAAGTTACACTAAAACATCAAAGACTTCAAACTTTGCAAACAGTGTCCATGACATAAAAAGAACATTAAATACTTAGTCTAATGTAAAGTAGCATTAAATCAGCTGGAGAATGAAAACACCACATACTGTTTCTCTTTCATGTATTTACATTGTTAATGCGGATAAGAGGACTAAGATCACTTAATAACTTTTTCATAATATATGATATATTTAGCATTTCATTATAAATAGGATTATATTATGCTTGTTTCTTGTAGGGAGTAGTTTAAGCAAAAAGCATGGTTTTATATGTAATAATGATAAACAAATAACTGAAGCAAATGCATTTCCTGCTGAATTCACAATCTTTATAAGAAAGATCAACAATTAACTATGTTTTCTTAAAATATGCTATAAATTATTTGTAAATACTTCTTACCTATAGCCTAGAAATACCAGAAATCCTACTTCCCAAACCATCCCCTTGCCTCTTCCCTCTCAAATATTCTCTTTTCAACACCAACAAATTCTGCACTATGCAGAGGAAAATTTAATGCACTCCTTAACATTCCCTGAAAGTCATTATGCAGGTGGGCTCTGTTCCCTTCATAAGGAAGGTGAGGAGGATGTAAAGGAATGGACACCGGTCAGCAGCGGAGCTGACTTACTTTTTGACATGTGACACTTTCCATATATTTTCTTCTTTTCCCACTGGAAATTTCCCTTTCAGAGGTGTGTGCCTGGTGTTTTTCATCAACAGAAAAATATCATATTTACTGTCTGTAGAAGATTTGTTATGTAAAAAAATGGGGGTAAATTTATGGGCCCCAAGAAGTTTAGAAAAATTAGAATATGGAATTGATGAAACACAATATTTAAGAAGAAAATAAAGGGAATGCTTTTATTAGTACATGCAAACATGTAGTAATAAGAGTGAAATTTTAAAAAGTGAACCAGAAACTACACTTTTATTTTAGGAGGTCATAGATTTTACCAGAGAAGTGTGCTACAGTATGTAAAACATATCTTGACAATACATTCAGATATTCTCTTGTTCTTGCATTTAGCTCTTCACCAATTACACACTGAGAGTTTATATATGTAAGTCTTTGTGCCAGACAGTGAGGAACACAGCAGTGAATAAGACAGTTCTTACATTTGCAGACTTAGAAGACATTCTGGAGACACATGTGCAGCATTTTAAAGTCTCATAAAGGGTAATCTTACAACTGCAGTATGTGCGTGGAAGGCAAAGCTCAAATGACTAGGAGACTGTGTGTCACAAATGGTGGTAGTTAGTATGACGTTTATTACATATATAAGTGGGACAGCGGATGGAATCAACAGGATACAACTAATGACTGTTGTTTAGACATTGTCTTGAGTTCTAAGCAGTGTTTCAAAGAAGAAAAAGGAAGGGTAACATTTTTAGCAAACCTTTGGGGAAGCTACTGGGATGTTTTCTATATTTTGATCACTAATTTAAAAAAACAGAGTACTTCTCACTATCATCAAAAACAAGAAAACAAGTTGTAAGTACATGTTATAATTGAGTTTTGTCCTACCTGCGCTGAAATTACAATTTAGGATGTTTTATTAATGAAGAAAAAAACATAGACAATATTAGAAAATATTTCAACTCAGATTGATAGCAGAGAAGAGCTTGTTCCCAAATAAAACGAAGAGATGAAATCAACATAGAATCATCATACAAAGATTTGCACATAAAATGCTCATAGTTGCATTATGCCCTAAACTGGAACTAGCCGAATAAAAATCTATGAACAATAATATAATCAATGTAATAAGATTCAGCAATAAAAAGGAATTAATTGTTGATGCATAGAACAAAGAAATGTTAATATCATTTTTCTGAGTGAAAGAAAAAACATGTAAAAGACTATCTACCGGATGATTTCATCTCTACAAAATGCTGGATTGTATAAAGTCATCGCTATTACAGACTGAAGAAGAGTGACTGCATGTAGTTGAGTCAGAAGAGTGCAGTTAAAGATGAAAGGCGTGTTCCTGGAAAATCCTTGTACTGAAATCCTGCCCCGCTGTCCTGACACCAGGAAGTGGAACTTGTAGGAGACAAAGAACATGAGGGGTGTCCTTTTCGGTGGGTTTAGTTTCTTTATACAAGAAAGTGCAGAATCTGTCTGAAGTTCTTCAGAGGAGGGCCCCAACTGTGCTCACTCCTTGATCTCAAATGTCCAGTCTCCAGAAACATTACAAATAAATCTCTATTATTTAAAAGCCACCAACTTTATGCTACTTTCTTGTGTCAGCTGGAGTGATGAAGAGAAGCGGCTAAATAAGGGTAATGAGAGGACTTTTGTGAGCAATGGAAATGTTTTGTGTGATGATTTTGCTGTGCCCATGGTGCCCATGTATGTACACATTTGTCAAAATTAATTAAACTTCTGGGCACTGTGGTGCATGCCTGTAATCCGGATATGTGAGAGGCTGAAGCAGGAAGATCGTGAGTTCAAAACCTCAGCAAGATCTTTTCTCAAAAAAAAAAAAAAAAAGAAAGAAAATTATAAAATCTGGGGATATAGCTCAATGCAAAGGTCCCATGTTCAACTCCCAGTAGAATGATAAAGAATTCATTAAACTGTAAATGTAAAATGTTTTTGTTATTTGGTCATGTTTTCCTCAATAATACTAACTTTAAAAAGAAGAAAAATAATTATAGAAAAGGATACACTTCCATTCCAAATCAAGTAGAAAGAGTACACATAGTCTCCTGCCTAAAACTACCACAAAATTTACAAAACTTATATAAAATATAATTCCCATGTTGTTGGGCATCTGACTAGGAAAGAGAATGATCCCTGTGAAGTAAAAAAGGGAAAAGAAAAGTTCCAAGCCACAGTAGGGGAGAGCGACAGCTCAGGCAAAGGTCTTCTAGCTGTGTAAACACATGGCACAAATTGAGAGGGAGAGAGAGCAAGAGGGGCCTCAACTTGCCATTTTGTTATGACATTAATCAACTTAAAGGTCCCACAAATTTTTTTTGGCAGAGCTGGGCTGGGGGTTGAACTCAGGGTCTTGCGCTTGCTAGGCAAGCGCTCTACCACTTAAGCTAAATTTTAATACTGTCCAAATGGCCATTACATTCCAACATGAGTTTTAGAAGGGATGAACATTCAAGTTATAGCAGAAACTGATCCAGAAATTACACAGCTGACATAATTAATAGACAAATTCATTAAAATAATTACAATGGCATTTTATGTATTACATAAGATAGAAGTAAATTTGAAGATTTTAAGCAAAAACTTCTACTTTCTAAGGGGCAGAACTGTAATATCCGAGATAACGAAGAATATATTGTTTCATGGTTAAACATGATGGATAAGTAATAGGCATTTCAAAAAAAAATACGAACCTAACACAATTCTTAATTCCTCTGCTCTCTTTTACCACCCATCCCACTAAGTTGATGACAGCCCCACTCCTTCAGTTGCTCAGGTTTAAAATTTTTGAAGACATCCTTTACTCTTTCTTTTGTTCTCACTCCTTCTCTAATCCATCAGTTCCTTTCTTGAATGTTTTCAAATTATCCAGAATCCAATTGTCACTCCCTCGATTTATTGTAGCACAGTCATCGCGGATCTTTTTTCCCCCATTCTTGTCCCATTACAATTTTTTTTTCTCACACAGCAGCCTGTGTGATACTACACAGCCTAAATCTAATTATGTTACCTTTCACATAAATGTTACCACTGCATCCTTATTATGGCCTGCAAACCACTCCATGATTGTCCCTTACCTACTTGTCTGATACCATAACTTACTATGTTTCCATCATTTATTATGGTCAATTATTAATTGTTAATTCTGCAACTTGTTAATTTGGAAATATCACATATGAACTGTTGTACCTGTTTCCCCTGCATGTATTCATCCTCCTTCATAGATCAAATAGCTCCCCAGTCACTATTCAGGCTTCAGATGATCAGTAAGACTCTCCCTTACTTTTGCGATATAAAGTAGGAGGTTCTCTGCTTATTATTTCCCTAGCCCAACTTGAGTTTTCTTTATGTAATATCTAACCTAATATATGCTTATTTGTTAACCTTCTCACTAGAATCCTAACATATTTAAAGAACAGGAAAGAACCCTTTATTTTTAACCCCCTAGTACCTGCAAAAGTGACTAATTTATAGTAGATACTCAGATGTTAAATGAATGAAAAAAAATTACTGGAACTGAAAAAAAAGGAAGAAGCCATCATTCCTGTATGTAAAACACCAGATTACAGTTACGGTGATAGAAATAGAGGAAAAAGCAAAGTGGTATTCCTTTGAAAGGTTAAGAGTGATCATTTGGAGGAATTAGAGAAAATGCTTGCATAGGCCTTTGCTGTGATTTCTGAACTCCTTTATTCCTCTTGGATATTCTCTTCCAAACTCTTTGTGAAATTTTACCACAGTGATTCTAAAGCATCAGCCTGATGTTTTAGGTTCAGGTCTTCTGATGCTTCCCGAACGGCCACATCCAGGCATGGGAGCTGCTGTCACTCATGACTAGGCTGATGGACACCTCCGTGCAAGCGCTGGGCAGTTCCTTGGAGTCACTCATTTATTCAAATGAGCTCCTTTTGCAAGAACTACTTTTATTTTAGGTTCCCAACTTCACACTCCTCATCTGAGAACTATTCTGGACCTTTTGATTTTTATATTTTATTTAGACTCTGACACTTTTGACAAGAAATAAGCACATATTATTTTATGTTATTCAGTGATATCTGATAGATATACACACAGGCATAGATGGGTGGGGAGGCAGCTCAGCAGCGCAGTGGTTGCAGGCAAAGGTAGTCCCTGCGTTTGATTCCTGCTACCAAGAAGGGGAGGGAAATAGGAAAATGAAAAGAACCATAAAAAAACCAAAAAGATACAGAATATAGAATGATTTAATCAAACCAATTAATATAACAATTACCTCAAATGCTTATTCCTGATAGACTCCCATATTTTAGTGTGTGTGTGTGTGTGTGTGTGTGTGTGTGTGTGTGCGTGCGCACGCGCGCATCCGTGTATCCTTTTCCTGCATAGCTCAACTCCACTGGAGTAGTCAGAATATGCATTGTACTTTTGGGTTTGCTATTTCCAGTCAGAGTTCGGTTTGGAGGTTCTCTATATGTTACAGAACAAATTTGAAAATCTATGTGTTGCTTTTAATTATCCTCCACTTTCCAACCTCTTTAGATACATGTATCTGTGACCCTTTAGCAGATTCCACCTGTCCAAACAGGGTATGATGTTTCCACTACACCGTAGAAGATGCTGTTGCTTGACCTAACCTATCCAAGCCCATAATTTTTACACCTTTCCTGCTTCTACATCAAATTTATGGGAACTACATACTCTCATCCTTAACATTTATTTTCTCACAAAGCATCAAGTGGTTTATGATCTTGTTAGAGGTGATTAGATGTAAATAAAAGTTCAGTGGAGCTGCCCATTTCTTACAGAGGAGAAGGTCAAGATGGGCAGAGGTTTTATCATTTCAAAAAATACACGTGAAATTGCACCAAGTAGTATGAAACTAGGGAACTACTAAATCAACACTATCAACTGTTAATTTCTGGATTCGATAATAAGTGAGGGTAGGGAAGACATTTAGCTGTTCATTTACTTAATTTAAATGAAGTTTAATGACTTTTATTTTTCCCAACTTTATTGAGGTACAAATGAAAGATAAAATTGAAGCAAATCAAGACTTACAGTATATGATTCATTATTGTGGAATGATTATCAGTTGTCAGTTAACACATCCATTGCCCCAAATTAGGTGCCAATTTTATTTTTGGTATTAGAACATTTAAACTCAATTATTTTGGCAAATTTTAAACATAAAATAGAGTATTATTAAACATTGTCACCATGCTGTATATTGGACACACTTGTATGTAGTATTTAAAAAGTGCACCATTACCTTTGTTCAAAAACCTTGCTAAGTGTGACAGGTATATTTGATTTTATGTCCCTCTCTAGGTCTTGAATATATCACACATTATGTGTTTGAAGAACTTCACTCTGACCTTTAAAATTCAGTGTATGTGTCATTTTCCCTGTGACATTGTGCCCGTGCTCCTCCTCTACATTACTCCCTGGACTGCCATTTAATTGTACATAATTCTGTGGTCTTGCTGAACAAACTAGTGCCATTTTCCCCATGTGTTTCCCTTAGGAAACTGTAATCTTGTCTGTGTAGTATAGCGCCTAGAATGTTTTAGGTTCTCAGTACTTGGTAATTTGAATGAGTGTTTTGGAATGAATTAAATTGTGTGGAATCCAATTAACTGCACTTATACTTGAACAGAACAAGTCAAAATGAACAGAATTTCAGAAATGTAGATCGAGACTTGACTGAACACAGGAAGTGCAGCATTTGACAAAACAAGCATTTGGTACTCATAAGATAGTGACCATAAGGAATTGAACTCTAATGATTTACTGAACACAATTTTTAACTGGACTGAGAAAATCAGAAAGAAGAGCTAGATGTGGGTAAGCGATGAATTTTGATTGGAATGTTTCTCTTTGAATGGCAAGCCCAGTAACTAATTTTGGGAAGAAGGCACATTTCCTATTCCACGCTAGCTATGAAATGGCATTTGATAATCCATTTTTCTTAACAGCACAATGATTAAGGCAAAGATTAAGAAATAAATGAAAGACTTAAAAATCAGACAAATAAAATTTGAAAATATACAAACTTATACAAAATGACATTTGTTTCCATCTGTTCTCTTTTGGGAAACTTCAATCTGCTGAACCAATGCTCTGGGTATGTGCACATGCATGTATGTGTACTTATTAAGGCGGCAACAGGGCAGTATAATGCTTTTCATTATGAATTTGCTTTTTAAAATTTTCTTTTATGCTTATTTAATGCATTTTTATTCTATAAATTATCAAAAATCTTTTAAAGTAATTAAGATCACAACAGATTTCAGGCAACACAAACACGAAGAAAGCTCTCGAAGTATGTTTGACATTTGCTAAAAGGAGATTTTTCCTTTTTCTGTGTTGTGTCATGCAATACAACAAACAGGCATTACATGGGTGTGATCATATGTATGGGCAAACAGGACCGGGCATGAGAAGATTTGGAAGTAAAAATTAAATAGTAACTCCTATCTGTCCTTGATTGTACACATGTACACACACATACACACATGCATGCATGCAGAGGACACTGAAGAGTTTGATGTGTAATTAATACTTCTGGAAAGAATATCTTTGTCCAGAAAATGAATTGAAAGAAAGAGAAGTGGAAAGAAGGTAGAAAAGATGAAATGGAGGGATAGAGAGAAGGAGAGAGGAAGGGAGAAAGGAGAAAAGAAAAGGGTAGTATTATGGTTTAAATTTAGATGTCCCCACAAAGCCTCATGTGTTCATAGGTGAGGCTTTCGGGAGGTGGCTGGATCATGGGTGTGATACTGGATTAAGGATGCTATAACTAGATCAGCCTGCTTATTGGCTTAACAGTTCTGAATGTAGCTGAATGGATCTACTGAAGGCAGAAGTCCCACCCTGGGTGTGGGTGGCACCAAACAAGAGGCTTGTAGTCTGGCTGGAATATAAAGGGAAAGAGGGAAAGGAAGGCTCACTGGTTGCAGCTTCCTCCTGCCTACTATGGCTTGAACTGTCCCTTCTCTGCCATGCCTACCTTCCTTGGAGCTAGCTGGTGATGGACTGAAACCTCTATAAATTTATTTGAAATAAACCACTCCTTTAAATTATGAGTGTCGGCTATTCTGCCTCAAGGATGAGAAAAGGAACTAAGACAGGTAGGATGGCAAGAAAGACACGAACACAGGGAGAAAGGATGAAAAGTGCCTGGTGTACAGATTTCTGATGCATACCATCATTTACTTAGAAGTTTCTCTCTGCTTCCCTGTGTGGGGATCTAAACCTTACTTCCATTAAAATTTTCAAGCAGCCTGTGTGACACATGTAGGTGATCCTACTAGAGTAGTAAGAGAGCTAGGTGGTTATGTCCCCAGTCCCATCGGTCATTGTGCAGAGAATGCCTACTCCTATCCCAGGGTCTGTGGACGTAAAGATCCTAGCACTGCCAGACTGCTGTGACCACGAGCAGAATGGACAATGATCACCACACAAAACGTTTGGGAAGGAGACACACAGGGTGGGAGGAGTTAGGCTTGCGTGCACCCATTTGGTAAGGATGATCTGTGTGTTTCCCAGATGATCTTGGAAAACCAAGCTACTTCTCTCCTTTCTTGCAATTCTCATGTAGAATATACCTTGGGTGCTGCATCTTGAAATATTTCCACAACTATGTGGGATGTGCCATCCCTTCTCCCTTCTTCTTGGTAGAACAAGTTATTCTACCAAGCTCGAACTCTGAGCCAGGTGGTGCACGAGATCAATAAGCCCATGCGGAGTGCTTTTGGGGGAGGTCTCTCAGCTGTGGTGTTATGTGGGGCACCAACAGGAGCTTCCCTTTGTCCTGTGCAGCCTTGGTGAGCTGTGGGGCACCAGCGTGGGTCCTTCTGAAGCTTGGGTTCATCCTTGCTGCTTGTTCTAGGTAAGATACCTGCTTTACCCGACTCAGTGAGACAGTATTCTGTTTCACTGCGCTCACACAGTAGAATGATAAGCTTTGTAATACACACAAATGGAAGTTTTAAAAATACGAAAATTTTTACAAAGCGTAAATAACAGATTTATTAGCCACTCTTTCTAAGAAAAATAATTCCTGGTAGTTGAAATGGTAAAAAACAAAAAACAAAAAACAAACGAACAAACCAGTTTAAACTTGCTAAATTCTCTAGTGTTCAGGTTACTAAGTTACCTAAGTGATACCATTAAAATGAAAAGAATATAAGATAATAAAAAAGACAGTTTCCAATGCTGATGAAGATCCAATAAAGTATGTGTTTAAAATTGTTCATTTACTTGTGCCAACATATTGTGTGATATGAGGTATAATCAAATATACAGTAAATGTTTAAATAAAATAACTTATTAAAGTAAAAGACACGGCTATTAGTCCCTCTTGAAATACTTCCCGCCCACCTTAATTGCACTTATCTCGTCATTCTTGCCACTTTCTGCAGCAGCTCCGGAAGTCCTCTTTCATAAGTGTTTTTACAAGCTGTGATAAAAAATACACCAAATGCTCCTGCCATGTGTCATCCAACTAAGAGGCAGGCTCTTAAAAATCTTACAGTGTGTCCTCATCCATCCTGTTCGCCAGATCTGGCACCATGTGACTTTTGGCTCTTCCCCAAGTCAAAATTACTATGAAAGTTCAACATTTTGAGTAGATTCAAGACAGTGAAGTAGGCAGGACATCACAACTAAAGACACTCACAAAAGAGGACTTCCAGAACTGCTTAAGAACACATTTATCCCATAACAATTCATGCTCAAAGGGACAGAGAGGATTGCAAGGGGTAATAATGGCAATTGTTTTTATTACAATACATTTTTAAGATTTAAATATTCACCCTATTTGTTGATCACGCTGCATCTGTAAACCATAAATATGTCTTCATCTTTTCCATAAGTTTGGGGGAAAGAACAGAGGAATTTCTCTCTTTAGTTATCAACTTCATCATTTGCAAAAAGTTGGAATATGCTGGAGAAGAGGGGTGAGGACAGGGGAGGTGAAGAGAAGCTGTAGCGGAAGTAGGAGGAAGATGTAGAATTAGAAAGGGAAAAGCAAGGAAGAGGACAAAACGGGGAACAGAAAAGATGGGGGCTCTCAACAAAGGGCAACAAGAAACAGAAAGGGCACAATGCCAGGGCAGGAGGGAAGAAAAAAGAGTTGTAAGTATCAAAGGATAGAGATGGGAAGAAGGGAAACAGACTGGAGTAAAAAGAGTAAAAGGAAAAGACAGAAATCCAAGCAAAGATCGGAAAAGACAATCTTTTAGAGAAAGTGAACTAGAGTAGAGCTCTGAAGAAGAATGATCCCAACTGTTTGATACAAAATGAAAAACCCATTTTGGTGGGAGGCTAGTGGACATGGTAATAGTTGAAGTAGGAAGAGTAGAGAGGGACCAAATCATACGAGTCTTTTACCTTTGAGTACTAGAAAGTAGGTAGTATTAAGTCTTAAATATAAACAGTCATTTTTAAATCAATTTCTTTGATCACATTCTGACATTTTATATGCTATCCTGGTCATTCTGATGTTAGCAGGTTTATGAAGTTCGGCCCTAAGAGATGTTAAAAATGGAATGATCCACAACCTGATGCTGATAATTTAGGCCTAGTTTCAGCATTTGTCTAACCATTCTTCTCTTACACATACACACACATGCACATGCACACGCACACACTCACACATCATCTGGCATTTTTTTGTAGTTGTAGTTCCTATTCAGCTTAATCGTTAAAAGATTTTAATTGACTGATTATAAATAATGAAACAAGCCTAATGGTTAAGGATGTTAGAATTTAAGTCATGTCCTATTTCCAGCATCTCTGGTTGACTGACTAATCTAATCTCTCTAAACTCCAGTAATCTCTGAAAAATTGAAGAATTTACAGGGCAAATATGAAGATGATTGAAGTTACAATATTATAAAGATAATGCAACATCAGTTCTTATCATATTAGGGACATATTAACCACCCTGGTAATTATATATTAATAAATTAAGTTCAAAAATCTTGTTATGGTGCTTTTAGTGCCAATACATTTCAATAAATATAAATGTTTATCAGCCCTCCAAGTTTAAAAGAAGATTATCAGTTGAAAGAAAAAGCTAACACTGAAAATAAATGAATAATATATGTTAATATTTGCGTTAGCTCATGTTTATTTTTTTATGATTGCTTTTAAAAAATAATCATAGGGAAAATAGCATTCATTAAAGTCTTCATAACTTACTTTAAGGAATGTATAAAGAAATGAGTCTTTCAAGGCTTAATTAAGAAAATATAAGTAGAAAGCAGATATTCAGAATTCAATGTAATTCCACCTATGTTGAGTCCTATTTACTTTTAACTGATTAAGAATAAAGAAAATGTACGCACTGAGCAATTTAGTTTTAGTTTACTTGATGTATAAAAAAATTTTTTTTTAACATGGAGACGTCTCATACCATGTTCCCATGAAAATTATTAAGAAAGTTCTGTATTTACCAATGAAATTGAAAAGGTTGTTAATTAGTCAATGTTGATAGTTTATTTACATAAATCATGACCCCATTAACTATTCTCGTCCTAAATAATAGCAATTTTATCGAAATAATTGACTCAATTTTTCATCTTAGCTTGCCATTATACACACAACCTTTGACTTAAAGACGAATATGAGCTTTTGTGTGTTTAGTTGACATTACCAAATTACTTATTTTCTTAGTGATTTTTATCTAATTAGAGTCTTAATTTGAAACAACTTATTTTCCTTAACCCCACAGCAAGCCATTGCTGACTTCATGCTTCAAATTCCAAAATATACACTGCATATCAGTGAGATGTTGGCTGGCTCACTGGAACTCAGTTGAGAAATGTAACAGGGACTTTTTCAAAAAGTAAAATAAGGTGGAAAAGAATCATGCATTTTTTGAATGGACTGGAATTTGAGCGAAGAGTTTGTTTTCAATGGCATTTGTGACTGTGAGTTGCTTTATTACTTTGACATCATTAGTACTTTAGTAAATACCTTAAGAGAAAATAGAAAAAAAAAGTTTTCTTATTGGTATATTTGCCAAGAGAGAAAAGACATTTGGATCTTCTAATTGATCCAAATATTTTCTGTTGATTTCTAAATTGTTTTCCTATTTTTTTAACTTCACTGAAATAGGTGAGGGATGTTCTTTCCTGCTGCTTTATGGCTAGCATTCCCACTGACATAGCAGTAATTAGTCAGTACGACAATAGTTACATGACAACACGAACCTTCCCTGCCAACCACAATGATTTGGAATTTTTAGTAATCTGGAGCTTGAGCTTGAAATTCTAAATTTTCTCTTTGAAATTCTTCCAACGTTCCATTGTGTATAAATCCCTAGAGAATAAATGTCATACTTGATTAATTGTACCATTTTTGCATTCATGGTATATGCAGTCAATTTCGCTTAAATTTGTAAATTACATGTTTTGGGCTGCCTGGAAGGCCTCCACCTCTAGTGTCTAGTAAGTGGATCACCAACTAGGAGCACAAACTTCCTAGGACATAAAAAAAAAATCAGTTTTCTATTCCGTTACCCTCAAACTGTGAATTATATATAATCATACCTGGGTAAGCCTCAGCTTTAGAACCCATCAAACCTGGAAACCTGGTACTTGTTGCATTTTGAGACAAATGTTTGAGCACTCAACGCTTGATCACAGTCAAGGTAGCTCCGAGGCACAGAAATCCTTCATATCTGTCATTACTGTCTTGTACTTCGGTGCAGTTTAAGTGCTAATCATGGGTGGCAAAATTTGAGTGATACCACAGAGACTAAATGGCTCACACTAACACAGTAAAAGGCTAATGTAAAATGCGAATATTCCAGGGAACTTTCACGAATTATTTCCAACTGCATTACTTTGTATGTGGAAAATAGTGTTAGGTTCTCATCGGTCTCGACACTCATCCCAAGTAGGTTCTCATCGGTCTCGACACTCATCCCAAGTTCCAGAATGACTTAATGATGAGTACTAAGGCGTAAGCATACGTAGCTGGTAGTTGTAGTATTACTTTGCATTTGAATTATATTTTGCGTGGGAATTTCTGAATGTCAGTTAGTTTTACACTGATTGAGAGAAGAGAGAGGCTTTCTTAATCCACCAACCCATTAGCAGGAGAGCATGTATCTGTATTAATTTCCCAGGTCTGCTATATCAAAGTACTGCAGGTATGGTTAAACAACAGAAGTTTATTGGCCTATCATTCTAGGAGACTGAAGTCCAAAAACGAGGTATGAGCAGGGCCATGCTCTCTCTAGAAGACTCTATGGAAAAATCTTGCCTTTCCTCTTCTTGATTCTGGCGTTTGCTTATAATTTTTGACATTCACTCATTTATAGTGCATCATTGCAATCCCCACCTATGTCATCCCATTGTATTCTATGAGGCTTTGTGTTTAATTGTCCTCTTATAAATCTAACCCTAATCTAATCTCATCTTAACTTGCTTACATCTACAAAAACTCTATTTCCAAATAAGTTTTCTTCATAGGTACTGGGAGTTAAAACTTGAATATGTATTTCAAAGAGACATACGATAGTGTTCATAGTTGTTGTAATAAATTAAAGAGCTTTGGTGTTTTAAATGTTTTCTATTATCTGCCTAGTGTTAAAGTAGGTTAACTTTCCCCCCCTAGATGAAGAATATGGTTTTGAAGGTTTTCCTCTCTTTTTAAGATGTCTACAATAATTGATATTATCTGTATTGATAGAACATTGACACCTAAGAAAATGCAAAAAAAAAAAGTACACAAGTAATATCCTCTGCAGATCTGACATGGAGGGTACCATGTTATTATCAATAAAACCAAACAGAAGTGGGGAGAATGTAAGCCAATAGAGGCGGCAGTGGTCCATGGAGAAGAGATAGGGAAGAAATGAGTTGAAGTTTGAAGCTAATAAGGAATATAATTTATTGATGATAGTCACCCTTTCTGGAGCCTGTAGAATCTCAGCTTTTTTTAAATTTGGATTTCTCTAATGGCCAAAAGTACTGAATATTTTTTTCAGGTAATTATTGACCATCTGTACATATTTTCTTCTGAGAAGTATCTATTCATGTCAATTATCCATTTTTAATTGGGTCTTTTATTTTGTGTGTTCTAATTTTTAAATCTTTTTAATATATTCTAGCTATTAGTCTTCTGTCTGAGGAGTAGCTGCCAAAATGTCTTTCTCACTCTGTAGGACGTCTCTTTACACTGTTGGTAGTTTTGTACACTGTGCAGAAGCTTCTTAATTTGCTGTCATCCCATTTGTTGATTTTTAGTGTTACTTCTTGCACAACTGGGGTTACATACCTTCAAGAGTTTTACCAATTTTTATCTTCCAGAAATTCAAGCATTTCTGTTTTATTAAGTCATCCTTCGATCAGTTTTGATTTTTGGTATAGAATGATGGAGATGGGTTTAGATTCAGTCTTCCACATGTGTACAAATTTTAAAAATTTAAAAGAAAAGATACAATGTATTTTAGTAACAATAAAGTGATTATGTTGCTGGAATTCTTTCACTACACTTTGGACTATGGTTCAGAGCACACCGTTAGGGAGATTTCTCAGAACCAATTACTGAAAACTTTCTGTGCCAAGTTAATGAGTTCAGATTTTGTCTTACAGCTAATGAGAAAGCTAATTCTCTTCCTACCCAATTGAGGCCCCTAACTTTTCTTCTTGTTTCTCAAAGCTGGGTCATTATTTTTAATTTTCTTAAGCATTATTAATATTAATTGCATTAATATTCGTTTCACTCTCTTTTAGGAAGTTACAGTCTTGCCAGTCTCTTTGCTAAGAAATTTAGCTTTGACTTGAAGCCCTAAGGACTAAAGCTGTCCTCATTAAATTTGGATGCCAAATTGACCTATCACCCAAATATCAATTCTTATCATTCATCACTCATTTCTGTGTCCTGACTCTCTCCTGGGACAGAATGTTACATTATCTCAGTTACAGATATCAACACATCACCAATCTGCCCTGTAAAATAGGCTTAGTATTCTTTTAGGAACCAGTATGAGGAACTTCCTAAAATGTCTTTCCACTGTACTTTTCTAGGTCCTGTGTGCCTTTGCTATGTGATAAGCCAGAAAGTGTCTTGCTTTTTTACACATTTTCCCCACTAATTGTGTAACTTACCATCAATCAGTACTTGCCTACCCACAATTTTAATGGGATTGATTCAATTGTCAGAAAGCATTTAGGAATGAAAAGAAGTCTGTTAACATAAAGATCACAGTCTTTTAGCAAAAGGAACCACTGAGGAACCATCCACACTCTTAATGTTCTCACGCTTGAGACAGGCATGGTTGGTAACAGAGGTCACATTAATTTATTTCTTGGTTGTGGCTTAGCTGTCCTGACTAGTTTCTGTTACTTGGCTTGTATAGATAGGCAGAGATGATGTTGTCCTGGGTTTTCAAGCCTTTCCTAGACCAGCAATCTGTGTTCCAGAGCACCTTATACCTGGGGTAGGATGCAGCACCCTCAGAGATGGCTCAGTATTTTCTAATCCATACGACAAAAGACTGCCTTTGACTGTCCCATATTAACAGGCTATTGAATATAAAAGAATGATTTTTATTGGCTCATTTTCCATTCATTTCTTGTCCGAAGAAGCTGGGCATGGTAGCGTATCCCTGTAATCCCAGCAATCTGGGAGGCTGAGGCAGGAGGAGTCCAAGTTCAAGTCTACTATGGACAATATAGGAACTTAGTGAGAGTTTGCCTCAAAATAAAAATAAATAAATAAATAAATAAACAAAAATAAAAATAGTGGAAGAGCCTCCGCATGTAGCTTAATGTGAAGGCCCTAGATTTAATTCCCAGTATTTGAAAAAAAGAAGAAGTAAAAGGAAGCTAGAAGCATGAGAGGGGTAAAAATTATTGAATCAAATGCTTTTGTTCAGCTAGTGGAAAACGTCAAAACTCATGAATACTCTTATACCTTAGTCAATTTGGTTAAGTCAAAGTAACTCCTAATTTTTCACAGATTTTATGTAAACCCACACAAACAACTTAAATACAATACAACTTTGTGGCTTTCATCCAAAGGGATAAATTCATCCTATTATTTGTTATGGGCTTAATTTTAGCATCACTTCAAAAACATTTGTTGAAATACTAAATCTTGGTACCTGTGAATGCTTGTTAATAGAATTCTTGCAGATGCAATCAAGTTAAAATGAGGTCATTAGGGTGAGCGGTAACACAACAGGATTGATTTCCTTACGAGAAGAGAGGTACAGCTACAAAGACACATGCAGAGTGGAATCCATGCGAGGAAAGAGACATAGAAAGAAGATGGCATATTAATAACAGTGACAGAGATTTGAATGCTATGTCTGCAAAGGTATGACAAAGATGGCAGGAAGCCATGAGAAGCTAAGAGTGAAGGAAGGTTTCAGATAGAGTATGGCCCTGTGCACACCTCAATGTCAGTCTCTCAGCTGCCAGAACAGTAAGACAATAAATATTTTTATTTTAGTTATCACGTCCCTGCTACTTTGTCATACCATTTCTAGGAAACAAAGTCTACGTAGTTTGAAAAGAAAATTCTTAAAGTACAGATTCTCATCTAGATTTTCTTTCCTTTTTCCAAAATACATACATTTTGAACAGAAGTGTAAGATAGTGATATGTTAACTCCTAATACAGGCTGCATGGCAGAATGCACAGAGGATATTTGAGTAGAGAATTGAGAAAGTTTGCATTTTTCAGTTGATTAAGATTTTTTAAATGCATTCATTAAATGAGATTAGGTATGTACGAAGAAAGGAATGAGGGAAAAGAAGCGAAGAATGAGTAAAAGAAAATAAAGCATATTTCCCAATACACAGTATTGAGATACAAAGATAGAGCACTGATGAAATTGGACATGAAAAGACAATATAGATTAAAAATATACTTTACAAAGTGAATCGAAAAATTATTCAGAAATTACATAAATTTGCATAAATCCCAGAAGCAGTTAAAACATACTTAACATTGATACTCTAAATTTGAGTGAGAAATATAAAAATCTTCAATTGATAATGCATTATAATGGCATTTGGAAGAAGAAATTTATTTAGATGATATACAACAGAGCAAATAAAGAGTCATATTTTGACATATGGGCCTTACAAAAAACTAAATAGTGAATTCAAAAAGGAAGAAAAAGACCTATGAATGAGACAGAGACTGACAGTGATAGGCAGCCTTGGAACATTCAAATAACAGTCACCCCAACATACCAACATACAGTACTTGCCCTGTTAGGCTTACATTTGAGGTTTCATCTCGGTGCTTTTAAAGTGGCTTCTAAATATTCAGTTTTCACATTCAAATTCCAGACAGTATGAGGGAAAGGAAGAAATAAGAGAAGGAGGCATATCAACCCTGACAGTCATTAAAATGCTTTTTCTAGGAACTATATCTAAGCATTTCCATTTATGTTATCCAATTCTCTGTAAAGCAGGGTAGGAAACATACAGCTGGACAGAAAACAGGAAGTGGATATTAGGTTAATTACTAGTAGTCTCTGCTGTTGGGATCGCCCTACTCATTCACTCACTTTATTTGATTGTTCAAATATGATCTAATTTAGTCTTTGACAGTGGCTTACATCCAGTCTTTTGAGCACTTTCCTTTTCATAGAGATTTGGGGAAAGTCTGTAAAATAAAGCTGGTGAATCACATGTACAGTAATTATCTGTCTGATGTGTATTTCTCTGCTTTCTAAAGAGTGATATAAATCATGTTTTCAGTTGTATATATTTTTCTTATACTTTACATTAACATGGATAATTAAGAGTTAACTTTATCTTACAGCTATGATTATACACATTCAATTTACCTTTGATGGTAAGATAATCTGTTCATTTTTTCTACAGTACTTATCAACACACGGTTAGTGAGGCAAATTGTTACTTTTTCGAAATTAACATCTTCTGGTCATTTTGTTGAGTATTGTGAGAAAGCATAATGTCTCAAATTGTAACTCTATAATTGCCCATTTTACAGGAAAAAAACTTTTCTTCTTAAAACATTTTCAAATACAAGGAAATAAAATAGTTTATTCTCCATTCACTCAACAAATACTGAATTCTTTCTTAGTACACAGCATTATGCACCACTGTGAAAAATATTCAGTGTTAAATTTAGAATCCACATTGTTCAAGCAATTTATATCAAGACAAATTGTTCTATCCCAAACTTATAAACACTGTGCTCATAATATTCTTGGTGCAATGTAAATGTAACATGGACATGGGGATTGTAGGTAAAAAGGTGCCAGCCTGTATTTGCACAGGTTAGTTCTTGTCTGGACCACCCACCTCGCCAGTGATTTCACAGTGGGCAGTGGTAGCTCGGGTGACTGACCCTCCTGCAGAGAGTGACTAACAGAAAAAAAAAGAAAGAAGGAACTTTTTGAACTATTTTCTAATGTAGAGGTCAGTGGTTTGCCCTTAAACTCATAATTCTTGATGTGTTTAGATAATGTCTTGTCTGTTATTCATCATGTCGCTTCCCTGGAGCACTTTGAACTTTCCTCTAAATTTTCTTGATGTATTGTTGATTCAATTGGCAGGTTAGAAAATGTTCAGAAACATTACAATTTCGGTTGGAGTTTACTGAATTGGCACAGAGAGTAAGATAACGAGGCAAATGCAGATTTATGACCTTCCATACAATCCTTGTGTTCGTTTGAAACAAAATTTAACAGGATAGTCTTTAAACAAGGATATATAAAAATCTCTTTCCTGTGTCATATACATAAAGTATTTTTCATACATTAAAATTCTGGCTATTGCCTTATCCATGGAGGTAAATTTGAACGTACGTCTTAGAGTATATAAATAAAAACACCCAAGCAATGCTAGGATTAAAAGTTGCTCTTAGTTCTAAAAAATAATTGGCAATACATGCTGTGACTGAAATGTTAAAGTTTCCAAATACAAGAAACAGTGTCTTATCAGTTTTCTACTGAATAGTATGCATTTACAAGAACACAGATTCAATGGGATTAAATACACATAGCAAAACACGTTGTCATTCACAGCCCTGGAAATTGAATTTCTAATTTAGCCACAAACTGCAATTTGGTGGCTTGCAGTAAATTAAATGTTTGGATTAACAACAGGCAGAAACATCTCTGTCACCACATGCAACAAGGTCAGCCACTTAAGGTATTCCCAGAACAGCCAGAGGCTCTGATGATACTGAATTTTATCATCATCTGTCAGTGAACAGAAGAGACGTTGTGAGCTAATAAAAACAAACAAATAAAAAATCTCAAACATTCACAAAGAAAAATAATAGTGTTTTGTATAAGTTATAATGCAGAGAATTCTAAATCAAATCAAAGATTGGCCTGATTAATCAATTTATACTTTTGATATAGTCATAGCCAGTATAAGATTAGGTAAAGTGAAAAAAAAATAAGTAAATTTAGAAGTCTTCATGAAGAGGCATTTTGCCTTCAGAGAAGTGCAAGGATTTCTCTCAATCTCAAGCTGATTTTCATCTGCAAGGTGTAACATTTTACTTCATGACCTGACCTGAACCAGCTGATATGGAAACTCATACTAACTGGGCAATTGCCCTTTCCAAGGACCTTAGGCAGAAAAAGTTAAACGTCTTCAGTCATAACATGAGCAAAGGCACACATGCAGAAGACTGTGTCACTTAATTGATAGAATGCTGTCTGAGTTCCAATTTCTTTTTTGTATTCTGAAAGCTTACAGAATAACAGCAGTTACTGCATCTAACTAGGTTAAGAGCCCCGGTTAAAGCCCAAGGTTGCCATGTGACTTCTCAGAGTATCAATTTTCTTTCTAGGCTTCTAATCTTGTATGGAACAGAGTAACTATTATAGTTTTGGTCATTTATAATATTCTTAATGGTTTTTTACTATTATTTAATTTAGGAGAGATTAAGTATAATTAAGAACTTAGATTTAAATTCACTTATTTTTAAAACTAATTTAATTAAAGTGAGTAAAAATACGTTGGTAAATTATAGACAACATCATCTCATTCCTCTCGGCAAAGAAAAAAAGATGGTTTTGCTTTACATATATAATGTGTGTATATATATATATGTGTGTATATATATATATATATATATATATATAATTTCTTCTCATTTACCTAAAATTGCCAGTCTACTCATAAGCTGAATGACCGTTAAGGGTTATGAGGGAGAAAAGATAGTTTGAGGCACACGGTTATAGTTATTGCTCTCAAATAAAAAGGAGAAGCAACCATTAATATGACAATTATTAAACACACAGTTAACTTGTAGAACATTACGTATAAGTTCTAAAATATGTTAGTTTATCTTGCAGCCTCCAAGTGAAAATTATATGTACCAGTGGTCATCACATGCCTTTGGTCTGTGAGCAATTTCAGTGAATCAAGAGATACCAGGAATCATGTTTTTGCTATAGATGAGAAAAAGTAGTACCTTTCTTTCCCCACCAGAAGGTCCATGGCTGACATCCCTTATAATAAAAGACAGGATATAAAGAGAAAAACATATTAAATTGATTTGATGTAAGTTTTACTTGACACAGGAGCCTTCAATAGTGAAGAACTAAATGAAGATTACATCCCAGGAAAACTATGTAGTTTTATGGACCAGTCATGCAGATATGTGATTGGAGGAAAATGAATGTGATTTAAGGGCAATAAAATGGACATAACTTAGCAAGGCCTGTTTTGTGCAGATTCTTCTTGGCTTTCAGGCATAGGACCTTTCTGGAATAACAGTCTCATATTATCTGCATTCCAGTGAGGTGGGACACCAAATGATTTTATACAACCTGCTTGTTAGGAGAAATATGAGGATGGGTCAGAAAGCAACCTTCCTGTTTTCTGTGATTTTCTCAGTATCCTTCAGCCTAAACTATTCAATATACAACAGAGTACGATGTTTTAAGGTATTGCATTCCGCATTCTGACTTTGCCCACTAGAAAATAAAAAATGTACACTGATTAATTTGTTTAATTCATAAAATAAAATCTAAATTTAACAATACAACTTAACAATTACTGCTTTTTTCTGACTTTCTGCATAATTAAGCTACTGGTCCAAAAATCATGTATATTATAAGATTGGGAAAGATCAATTTTATTTGCTTGGTCAAAGTCCATCTCAATTCAAGGTCAGTATTTTCTCCCACTATGTACTGTGTTCATTAAGACAATTATAATTTCTTAGTCAACAATTAAAATTAAAGAAAAACATATACATGTAATCAATATATGTAATTTATGTGAGGATAGTTTTTTTAAATGCATTTGTGCTTGTTTTTTGTATGCTAAGTAAAATAGAATTTGAAATATTATGGGTAGTGAAAAGATATTATAATCATAAAGGAATCACAAGCATAATATTTTGGAAAATGAACACAAGTTATGGAAGAATGGAAAAGACAGAAGAAACAGCACAACTTGAAAAAAACACAAAGAAACATATTGTAGACAAATACGAAATAAAAGGTGCTACAAAAAATGTGAGATGCACAGATAAAATTGAATTTTAGATACAAATGTCCCATGTAATACTTGTGATCATCTTAGTCACTCTCTTCATTGCTGCACAATATCCAACACTCACAAATTAAAGGGGAGAATTATTTTGGCTCTTAGTTTTTTAAAGACTTAAATCCATGGTCAACAGGCTCTGAGACAGAAATAGCATGGTGGAAGGGCCTTGGCAGAAGAAAAACTGCTCACATCGTGGTGGTGGGAAGCACAGTAAGAAGGGAGGAGCTGGGAGGGTGCATCCTTCCAGGTCATGGCCCCAGTGATGGATCTCTAACCAGAACCCACCACCTACTGGCACACTTAGCTAATGAACTCATTAGTGGATGAATCCGATCACCTTCCTGAAGCCCTACCTCTGAGTGCGTGAGAGTTATGGAGGATATTCCAGAACTAAAGTATAACATGTCAGCCCAGACCTCTGAAATATACATGTACATCTTTCTATGCAAAATGGGTTTAGTCCATCTCTAAGAGTTACCACAGTTTTAACACTTCCATCATTGCTCCAAAGTTCAAGCCAAAGTCTCCTCTGAGACTCCAAGCAAACTGAGCAGTGAACCCCTGTTAACCTCCAGTGGCCCGGGGTAAATTATTCCCATTCCAAAAAAGAGAAATAGAGAATAGAAAGGGATAGGACCAAAGCAAGTTCAAAACCCAATAGGACAAACATTAAATCCTGTGGCTCCGTGCCCAACATGCAGAGTAGTCCCTACAAGGTTCTTGAGCAGGTTTTCTCCAGTAGGTGCCCTGGTGCTCCCTTCTTAAAGCAAAGTCTCTCAACTGAATTTACCATCTTATACACTTGAACCTGCAAAGTGTGGATTCTCAGTTTCCTCAGATGTCCTAAAGCCATTCTTTACTACTGTCCAGATACAAAGCAGTTGGCTTCATTTTAATGCTAATCTTTTTAGTAACCTTGCTGTCCTTTGCTGAACTTTGCAGGCACTTCCTTTCTGGTAAAACTGAAAACTTTTTAAGTGGACATTTTGTTCCTGGTTCTCAATAAAGCCTGAACACTGAGTTTCCTTAACATTTTTGTAGCAGATTAATTAGTTTACTATTCTTAATCTCCATATTCTGTAAAGTCTCAGGACATGGGTTTCTGCCAGAACATAACAAACATGCTCAAGTCCAAGTTCCCACATAGCCCTGTTCCCAACTGAAGCCCTCATTAACCTGGCCATTATTGTCCACATTTCTATTACCATTCTAGTCTTCTGAGCTCTGACCAGAATCTCCCCCCAAGCTTGGCTTATATCATTCTAACCAGAATTCTTTAGCCAGAATCTCCAAAATTTTCCAGCCTTCTCCTATGAACCAATTCCAAAAATTTCTCTTTCAAACGATCAGGTATATTTACAGTAATGATTCCACTGCTGGTATCAATATCTGCCTTTGTCACTGTGACACTTTGTTGTTATGACACAATACCAGACACCCACACCTTAAAGGACAAGAGATTTATTTTCGTTCGTATCTAAATTATTTTAGATAATTCAATCCATGCTTGGCAGAATTCCAAATAGAAAAAGGATAGTGGGAGGGACCAGGCAGACAAAAAGCTGCTCGTAGAATGGCATTCAGGAAGCAGAGCAAGAAAGGAACAGCCTGGGAGGGAGAAGGAAAAAGAGACTCATCTTCTTTTACCTTTTAACTAAAAATAATGAGTAGTTTTGAGTATCCTCCCATATAGCAGCCTTTTTGTTGACAAATGAGTTAACAAATGAGATGTATTCCATATCTAAATGTAACATATTATTCAAAACATAATGAATTGCATAAAAAGCAGAGTGGGCATAAAAGAATTAAATATAATGATGAATTCAATTATAAAATATAAGAACAAAAAGAATAACAATTAAGGAATGTTGCTAAGAGCTTCAATTTATAATCTTGGGATGTTTTACCTAGGCAATCTTGTGTGTGCAAGTAAAGGTCACAGTTTTCTTTCTCTCTGTATATGTAGGCCTTCGATCTTTTTCTCTTAATATGAAGAAAGGCAAGGACTTCTTGTACTGTACCAAGTAAATGGAGAAAACAGACAGATATCTTTGCATCGTTCCTAACCTTAAGAAGAAAGTATTCAACCTCTCACCATTAATAAGATGTTAATTATAGCTTGATTTAGTTGTTGTTAATAGATGTTGATTATTAAGCTGACATAATTACACTTCCATGTTCCTCTTGTTAAGTGTTAAATCATGAGTGTCTGATTTTCTTTCTGATCAAATAATACATAATGATTTTTCTTCTTTAGTGTGTTCATGCAATAACATACATTAAAATTTGCATGTTGAAATATTCCATTTGCTTGTGATTCATGATCCTTATACAAAGTTGGAGTCCATTTTGTAATATTTCACTGAGGATTTGGGGATCTAAATTCATGACAATTATTGGGTTATGGTTTTCTTTTTCTTTTAGGTACTTGTTTTGGTTTTGGATTAAGTAGTTCTGACCGCTCTTCTGGGAGAGTTTATGTAAAATTGCTGTTGATTCTATTCTATTGTTATGTTTTAGTTTTTCTTACTTGTGTTATTCAATTCGGATGAATTCTATTTGTCTGTTTTCCAGTTACCATATTCTATCATATGTCATCTCCACTATTCTCCTAAATCCATTCACTGAGATTTTAATCTACAGTAGTGTACTTTTCAGAATTATTATTAACCTTTGGTTTTTTATATAACCTCAGTTTTTTATTTCTCCTAAGAAAATTTATAATTGATGACATCTGCTTTAATATCCCTTCCAGATAATTTCAACATCTGATTTGTCTCTTTTGTTAATGGACTTTTCTCAAGCATATTCTGATTTTTCTGGATCTTGGTATGGTAGATGATTTTTTATTGTTTCCTAAATATTTTGTCTATTATGAGTGGTGACTCAGATTACTTTTAAATCTTCTATTTTATTAGGCAGTTATCTTGTTTAAATTTAGCATGCAGATCCTGGCCTATATTTGTGGGCTGATGTTCCAGTTCCAGATTGTATGGTTTTAGTCTTTGCCTTATCTGATGATACTGGGTCTCCCATGGTTTTCTGCCAGCCTTGCCTGAAGGGACATTTCTATAAGCCAGTATTCTCTTTAGTCAACATTTGCAGTAAAGCGTTCACATGTGATATGCCAATAGGAGATAAATGACAAAATCTGGGATTGTAGAGGGAAAACAAAGAGTGGTTAAGGGAAAAATATGTGTTTAAATATCTATATAATTAAAAATCATTATAATAAAATGATTATTTTCAAAAAGGAAATATGTTACTGTTTTTTTTTAGTATTAGTGTACACTGATGCTTAAGGGAAACTAGTTAAACTACAAATTTGCCTACAAGAAGAAATTCACCCACCATTAATGTATCGACTGTATTAAACCTATTACACAAATTTCTGAGATTTTAAGAGTTGCAGTTAGTCCATTAAATTACTATTACCCAATTAAATTATGTGACTTTTTATTGCTTGGTCAAGAAACTCAATCTAAATACTATAAATGAATAAATAAAGACAGAATCATAATGAAATTAAACAGAAAGCACTACAACTCTAAAGATCTTTAAATTTAAAACAGGAAAATTTCTTGATTCATTTATTCACCCCTCTTAAATTGATATAAATGTTATTTGAAAAATGAAGACAGAGTCAATAATGTCATTTGTTAAGTAGAATTTGTCCTCAACTTAATTGTGCACTATAAAAATAAAAAAGAGAAGCTTCATTTTTCACAAGTTTTCAGAAACATATTAACTAATAGTTTTTATGTTAAGTGTAACCACAATAAGCTAAAAAACACCATTTCTAAATAGAACATACTCAGTTAAAATAATTTGATACATAGTTTCTCATGATCAAATTAAATGCAATTGGAAGTTTTAAAATATAAACTCAAGAAAAGCAGAAGATACTTTACATAGAATTATGTTAGAATATAAAATACTATTCTTTAGTAATTGCCTGATTTATAGAGTCTTGTAAATCATCTTCATATTAAGTTCCAGGTTAATTTTAACTTGTCAATTTTAACTGTAAATTTAAATATGTAAATTACAGGCCAAATTACAAGTCTGGGAAATATAAGATGGCTTTATTCACATATTTGATGTTTCATCTTGGATGTATGGAATATCTCTGAGCTCTTCCTTCTAGATTACACAAACTCCCACATGTTTCGCTCTCCATGTAGCCATTTTGTATCACAAAAAAGCTGGCATTCCTAATCTGGCAATTGCCTTCCAAGAATAAAATTGGAAACTACAAAATCTCTTAAGGTATGGGTTCAGAAGCCCCACATAATCACTTTCATTTTATTACATTGGTCAGAAAAGTCACATGGCCTTAGAAAATAAATAGCAGAGAAAATCACCTTCAATTTCACCATTAATGGAGGTAAAACATGCTTGCAACAGTGGAAATTTTAACAGTGGTACTACTACCATACAGTACTGCTGTACTAAATGTTAAAAAAAAATTTAAAAAAGCTTTCCACATTTGAAGTGATAAGACTATTAGGTTTAAGCATGCAATTATGTGAACAAATCTGTGGGACAAGAGAGAATGCCAAGAACACTCTTGAATATATGTAAAGATTACCTTTAAGCTTTTGCTTTTTTCCTTTTTTATTGACATATAAAATTATACTGAGGGGTACAGGATGATAATTTTATACATGTACATAATGTACAATAACAAAATCAAGGAAAAGCATTTCTATATCTTTAAACATTTATGATTTTTTTTGTTGGAAACATTTGAACTTCACTTTTCTAGTTCTGTATAAAATATGTAACTAGCAAGGCATGAAGTATGGCCCACACTTGGAATCCCTTGTTGTCTGAGAGGTTGAGGCAGAAGGATGGCTAGTTCAATCCTAGCCTGGGCAACTTAGAGAGACCCTATCTGAAAATTGAAAGTAAGAAAAGGTCAGGGATATAGCTCACTGCAAAGGCCTTTGGAGCAGTCACTTGTGCAGAAAAAATAACAGTAATAAAAAATAAATAAAATATGTAATTAAAGAAGAAATATGTCAACACTGGTACAATTTATTATATATGTTAAAATAAATTTAGAGCTGTAATTCAGATCATGATAAATGTAAATAATTATTTGCAAGTAATTTTAAATTAATAAAACAATATAATTTAGTATGGTATATTGTTCCATTACCATCTTCTAGCAGAGAATACATATTTATAAAAAGAATCCAAAGTCCAAAAAAATGAAAAAGGAAAAACAGTTAATGTGGGTCCTTAAAAATGTATGAAGCTCTTAGTTGCAAATGACCAAAGTTAAATAATGTTAAGATATTTTTATGAAATATGTAACAGAATGGGACCAAAATACTCTATGATGGATTACCCTCCCAATCCATCAGTACATGGAACAGAATACATTAAAAATAGAGAGGAGGGACATGAAAAAATTTATGAGCAGGCATACTTCAGTGATGAGCTAACTAAACTATTAACAATGAGGTGAAATAATGGATTGTTTTTGCACATAAACAAGAACAAACTTTTAAAATTTTTGAGAATATTCACTTTATAAAAAGAAAATGTGTAGAAAATAGAATTGTTATACACTTCCAATGTCACCGTGAGTTAATACAAATTTTAGAATGATTGCATGATACCTACCAATAATGATGATAATTTTCATGAAGAATTTCCATTTCTTGATATTTCTTACAAATATTCCCATGCAATATGTGTATGTATAATTAGTAATATTAATATTTTGTATTAGAAATATTAATATTTGCAATTCATATGGAAATGGCTAAACTATATAATTTAACATGAGAAACAATACTAATTAATAAGGTAATGGAATAATAAAGTATTTTTCAGAATAATAAAGTATTTTTCAGAACAGCATATATGCCCTTAATCTATTTAAATTACATTAATATGTATACATATTTGTACAAATACATTTATACTCATATACATATATTTGTGTGTAGATATATGTAAAACATAAGCTATTAAAAAGGATTCATTGCTTACTTTGTATACTTTTCCATTGGTTCAATATTATATTACAGGCTGGGGATTTAGCTCAGTGGTTAGAGTGGCTGCCTTACAAGCACAAGGCTCTGAGTTCGATCCCTGGCACCAAAAAAAAAAAAAAAAAAAAAATTATACTACAAGTTTTTACTTTTGTGTTGTAACAAAGTTTACAATGGTATTGTGGTATTGTGCTTCTCTTTAGCTAAGTGATTATAGCCAATGTATTCAATATTATTGTGCTAGTTGTATAATCCATAAAATGAAGATGTAAATATGAAATATCTATGTAAACAATGAAATAAATTGACTTGAATGATTTTTGTGACAATTAAATAAATTAATATGGTTGGAAAGAACTGTGGCTATTAGTCAAGTTGGTTCTCTAAGCCCTAATGACTAAATAATTAGAGGGATACTTGCTCTTGTGATTGTAATAAAGACATTTTACTGTGTGTATCACAAAAAGCACTAATAGCTGCCCTAGTGATAGTCAAGGTACTCACGGGCAAATTACAGTTGTGATATGCCTAAATGGCTTTGTGTGTAAAATAACAATGTTTCTGTTATTTTAATCTATGAAGAGTTCTTGTTTTATTACCTGTAAAGTTTCACTCAATTAAAGAAAAAATGTCCATCAGGCAAAATAGTGCGATCTGTCAAAATCATTTCTCAAAAGGTATCTATCATTGCCCTGGCCTTATTTTTTTGAATTGCGTATAATTAATTAATGAAAATGAGGATGCTGGCTAATTGCACTGTGACCGTAAGTCACATTCAGGGGTTCTGCTGAAAACTCGCAGGTTCTGTCCGTGTGAGCACGTGTCCGGTGGATAAGTTCCCCGGCTAACTTAGGCGCCTGGGTAAGTTAGCAAATGCCGCGGTGCACTAATGCCAAGCGCATTTAAGGTTCCAAAGGGCAGAGGTCTCCGAGCCCCTTTTGTGAAGCAGTCACAGAAATCGTTGAAGTTTAAAGTGAAAACAAAACAAAACAAAACAAGATTAAGCAAGAGAGGAGCTTGTAAAAAGAAAAGAAAACTTTAAAATTTTATTTTTATAACAAGGACAGGATAACAAAGACAAGTTTTTCTTGCTTACTTGGAGCCTAAAATAGTTTTACTTTTTTTTAATTAGTGCATGTTTGCAGTAAATCATATTTACATTTCTTGTGTGGAGTTGGTACATGAACGTAACACAACTTAATTCATTTTTTCAATTCCCTTCTCCTTCCCTTCTTCCCCCTCTCTCCATCTCTTGATTCCCATTTAATTAAGAAAGATCTGTCTCTGATAGTGCTGCAGTACTCTAGAGAATCAAATAAAAGGCTAATGTAAAGATGAGAACAAATGGATTGGGAGATAAAATAGTTTAGTCTCAGTGAAAATTACTGTTCTTAATTTTGCTTGTCGTCTGAATCATAAGACTGTTTTTATTAGCCTTACTTTTTATGTCCTGGACCATGTGGAATTCCTCTTTGCTTTGGGGTCTCCCTGTAATGGGGTTCCCCATGATCTTAAATGAACAGATATACCATTTCCTGTCCTTATCTGAGTAGCCATGTAAACATCGCATATTAGTACATAGTACAAGATTGTAAAGAAATAAAATGAAATGAAAAAGCCCCAGATGTTGAACTTGTGCTTCAATATAACTGTACCACTTCAGTACTGCTGAACTTACACAAAGGACTGAAACATATCAACAAGAGTATTTGGAACAAACACAGAGATGATGAATATATAAGTTGAAATATTTGAATTTCATGAGTGAGTAGATATGGAGATCAAGAAAATGAGAATTATGTTTTAATAGAAGTAGGAGTGTAGGGGAGTGAATAGACATAAATAAAGTGGAAAATTCATACCTCATCCATCTCGGTGTCTGTGACAAGTTTTAGTGATGATTCCTTTGCTCTCTAATCTCCTTTAAATAGAAAACCCATTTCATCCTTATAGCTTACTTGGAGGGACTCTTGCTACGAATGACATGAAGGCAGTGAAGGAGAACCATAGTTTACACATTAGCACACTGAAGCAATACAAGAATGTTATGAAGAATTAAGTTTGAAGGATCTGACTTACTTAATACCAAATAAAGAGAATAGTTAACAACTTCTGGAAGTAGAGATAGAGAGTTACACCTATCACTGATCTATTTTACAAATAGAGTATAATTTAAAATTTTCAGGATACACTGATATCTATAGAAAATTATGTATGGATTATAGCTATTTTAAAACATTTTTATTCAGTTCTCACATAACACATTAAGTTAAAAGGTGAAGCTGAGATTTAGTAATAATAGCTAATATCTATAAAGCACCTGCTGTATACTAGCTTTGGATCTAGATGTTTTACATAATCATCTAATTCTCATATCAATCATACATACATTTTAGGTTAAGAAAGGCAGAGAGATCAAAGCAAAAACCTTTGCCTGATAGTCACAAAGACCTCATGTTACAAATTAAACAGATAAAATGTCCTTAGATGAAACAACAAATGATGTCTATAAATTAGCTATTTGATTAATCTGATTGTTTAAGATAACACATTCATATTCTACTCCATTTTTATCTTCTAAAAATATCTGGTTTTCCATTGTGTTTTATTCTGTTGAAGATACATTTGAACTTAATATAACAATCTTATTACTAGAAGCTCTGTAATAAATTGTTCTCTAATTCTGCTCATTCCAATGCTACCACTTTTGTGCCATGTGGTCATTATCACAAAACTTCTTATATCTTTTGTCTTCTCTATCCAGTCAACACTCACAAATACACTATTGCAAAATATATTTTCCTAGTTATGACATTACATGCATGTGTAGTTAAAAAATATTTCCTCAGCTAATTCTAGTATTCTCCTATTTACGCTTTGAGAATCATTAAAATCAGCAGTCCACATCTTCTGCTTTACACCCTGTACCCATGATATTATGGGTGCACACACATACATACACACAAATAAAAATAAAGAAATTATCTGAAGGGTTAATATCACAGAAAATTTATGATATCCAAATTTAAGAAATAATCACAAATTCTTGGCAATCCTACTACATTTTTCTCATCTAGCTTATTTCTAATTCCCCTCAGCAATTACTCCCTCATTTCTTCATTTTCTTTAAATCCACAGCCATGATAGAATCCCTCTTACTACATCAATTACCATTTTCCTATGTTCTATATTTAGATTTCTCTATTACTACATACCACTCCTACAGTCATATAAATTCACAAATGTAAAACATTAAATACACAAATACATACACAAATGCATAAAAGTATGTATAAATGTATAAGAACAAATACATATGTACATATATATATATGTGCGTTCTACTTTTGAGATAATTAAATGCAGCCACCTTCTTTAAAAATCTCTCCTTTTGTTTCCAAATCACCACATTCTTTCTATTGTCTTTCTTTTGCAGCCACGTCTCTGTTTCTTTTGTAATCACTTCCTTTGTTAAAATACGAAGCTCATCAGGATTGTATTTAAATTTCATATCTTCTTCAGAAATCTGTACTAAACCTTCAAAGTCTGTTGTGCTCTAAATCAGATGAGCCTAAGAGGCAATAAAATTCCTGACACTATTTATTGATTTATATGTATATATAATATATATTTATGGCATGTGGCTATATATGAGATCAGTAGTTTTAAATCAGAATATGACTCAATAAAGACCGCAATTAGTGTTCCGAAACACCTACATATTTGAATCCTGGCTTATACTTATTATCTTTACACATATGTAGATGAGTTCCACGTTGACTTTCCAAATCTGGCTTACGGGACCTGAGCTACAGGTCTGTGCTCAAGGACAAGTAGACATCTTTACATCTACCTCTTCTAGGTACCTAAAACTGACCATACTAACCTGAATGCACTAACTTTATTAACCAATTACCATTCCAATTATTTAAATACGGGATAACCCAAACTGCATTTTCACTAATTTTGTAACAGGAAATATAAACATGACAACTTTGTCAAATTTATTAAATACAACAATTGACTGTTTGAAATGACACCCGACTGAGCGACTCTCAGGATACTCAGTTTCGTAAACAACTCTCTGCCCTAGTGATGCTGGGGTAAACTGTTTAGTGGTTAAGACTCTATATTCTTTTTTCTATTTTTAACCTCAGTGAATACCATGATTATTAAATATTTGTCCAAGTGATAGAAATAGACACCATCCTAGACCTCTCCTTTTGTCTCAGTCTGATGTGTTATTTCATCACATCAAGTGGGATCATCTCTTTAATGTTTTCAGAATGCTATCCTGGCTCTGAGTCGTTTCAGTCACTGACAGAGCTCAAGCCCTCACTACTTTCCATACAGAATCCTTCGTGTAAAAGCGCTGAAGAAAACAGGTATAAAGGGACTATATGAATGTGAGAAAAGCTGTATATGACAAACCAATAGCCAGTGTCATACTAAATGGTGAAACATGTAAAACATTCTCCTTAAAATCAGGATCAAGACAAGGATGTCCAATATCATCTCTTCATTCAACATAGTATTTGAAACATTAGCCAGAGAAACTAGGCAAGAGAAATAATAAAAGAGATATATAAAGGAAAAGAAGAACTCAGGTTATCATTAATTACAGATGACCTGATACTCTACATAGAAGAGCCAAGAACTCCACCAAAAAACTCTTAGAATTAATGTGTAGCAGAATACAAGATCAATTTAAAAAATCCTTAGCACTTGTGTATACCAACAACGAATGGTATGCGAAGGAAATTATGAAGATAATACCATTCACAGTAGCTTCAAGAAAAATGAAATAACTAGGAATTAACCAAGGAAGTGAAAGATCTCTACAAAGAAAACTACAGTACTCTGAAAAAGGAGATTGAAGAGGACATCAGAAAATGGAAAGCTATCTCCTGCTCCTGGATCATCAAAACCAATACAGTCAAAATAGCCATACTCCCAAAATGGTTAGATGGATTCAATGCAGGGCCAATCAAAATACTACCAACAGCACACTTTATAGATCTAGAAAAAACAATCCTAAAATTCATATGGAACCAGAAGAGACCCAGAATTGCAAAAGCAATTTTGGGCAACAGGAACAAACCAGGAGGCACCTAACTTTAAGCTACACTACAAAGCAATAGTGAATACAAAACAGGATGGTACTTGAATAAAAACAGATACATGGATCAGGGGAGCAGAACTGATGATACAGAAACTTCCCCAGACACATTCAGCTATTTGTTCTTCAACAAAGCATAAATTGGAGGAAAGATAGTCTATTCAACAAGTGATGCTGGGAAAAATGGTTATCTGTGTGAAGACTGAAACCAGATGCTTATCTCTCACCATGTACTAAATTAAAACCGAAATGGATCAAAGATCTAAACATTAAAACAGAAACATTAAATCTACTGCAAGATAAAGTACATAAAACACTTGAAGACATAAGTGTGGAAAAGGATTTTCTCAACAGAACTGCAATTGCACAAGAAATAGCAGCAAGAATCAACACGTGGGAGGTATCAGACGAAAAAGCTCCTATACAGTGAAAGAATAGATCAATAGGGTGAAAAAGCAACCTATACAACGGGAAAAAATTTTGCCGGCTACTCCTCAGACAGAGGACTAATATCTAGAATAAACAACTCAAAAAATTAAACCAACTAAAATTAAAGATCCAGTCAAGAAATGGGCAAGATAAATGAGCAAAGGCGAAACACTTAACAGGGAAAGAAATACAAATGGTAAATATATATATATATATATTTACACACACACATATATATACACATATATATATATATGGAAAATGGAAATTAAAACAATGCCAAGATTCCATCTTACCCCAGAAAGAATGGCAATCATTGAGAAATCAAGCAGTAACAAATGCTGGCATGGCTATGGTGAAAAACGAACCAGCCTTCATTGTTGGTGGGAATGCAAACTAGTACAACCATTATGGAGGTCAGTGTGGAGCTTTCTCAAAGAACTGAAATTAGAAATTCCATATGACCCAGTGATCCCCTTGCTAGGTATCTTCCCCAAACAGCTTAAGACATCATATTACAGGGATACATGCATACCCATATTCAGAGCAGCACAATTCGTAATAGCTAAATCCTGCAAACAGCCTACGTAGCCATCAACAGATTATTGGATAAAGAAAATGTGGTATCTATATATAATGGAATACTACTCTGCTATAAAGAATGACAGATTGTAGACATTTGTAGAAAAATAGATGCACCTGGAAAATATAATGTTTACTGAAATAAACTAGACACATAAGCTTAAATACTGTATGGTATCTCTCATTTGAGTGAAGCAAAGTACAAAGAGAATAATAAAGGGTGGACAGAAGGGGTGAAGGAGATGGATCTCTTGCAATAGGGAAGTGATCCAAAGGAAAAAGCATGAGGATTGAGAGGAAAGGAAGAGGAAATAAGTAGAATAAAGACATGCCATGCACAGGAAGCTAATAATTTCAATTAATGAAAACATTATATGCCATAGCATGAGGTAAGATTACTAATTTCAACAAAATTTAAAAATGGGACAGGGAAACTGGAGTAGGAAGGAGGGAGGGGCAGGAAAGGGGAAGGGGATTTAAAAAAATAAACTGTTGTATGTACAGGTAACCACTCCCCAAGAAGACTATAAATGGCATGAATTGGAAAAATATTTTAAAAATTTAAAAAAAATAGTCTCTTTCTCCAGTATAAGAATTCTGCATAATATAATCAGAAACATCTTCCTGAAAAAAGAGTTTGATTATGACTTTCTCTACTGAACGTTTGATACATACTCACATTATTGCATTAGATTTTGAAAAACCATTATAAAAATATTAATACAAAATATTAATGATATCTCATGAGTAATATCCAAGACCTAGATTAACAGAACCTTACTTTGTTACTTCTTTCATTTGGCTGATAGCCAAATATCATCAGATAAATTAGAGCAGCTACACTAAGGTAAGAAAAAGAATGCCACAAAATCAAATCAAACGATCATCAGCTATTTCTTTAATTTCAGTTCATTTTGTTGTATTATGCATTACTTTAAAAAGGTTAATTTATTTGCTGATAATATTTTATAGTTTTAAGTGAAACATCATGACAAAAGAGAAAAGAGTGATTCAACATGTTGCAAAAACAAAAAAAAATACAAAGCACAACTGGACAAATAATGTAAGAACTACTGAACACTACTGTAATTAGGAAAGAGAGGGAGAGTGGAAGGGAGGGGTGGGAAAGAAGGGGGAACCGAGATGTATCACGTACAGGTACAAATTAACTATGATGAATGTGATCATTATGTATACAATGTACCAATACATTTTCTTGATAAATAAAAAAAACAAACAGAACTACTGAAAAATAAAAAACTGTCGTAATTATATTTCCCCTTTGTGTGCTAGGTCTCTGTTTAATCCATAAAAATAAATAAAATCAGTAACAGTTCAATCTGTTTATCAATATTTTGGACAGAAAAATAGAAAATTATTAAGAGTGGTACATGAAATATGAATTTATACCCTTTACTGTTAATATTGGACTTCAAGTATATATTGTGCCTTGACGTGGCTAATGATAACATGTAACTACTATGATTAGCAAGACTTTTAGAAACATCGTTAGTAAAAATACTTATGTAGTAAAATTTATTATTGAAGTTTTAATTCATTTTACTAGTTTTCTATTTGTGGATTTTATTATATTTAAATATATATGGCATATTAATAAAATAACAAACATTTCATTTGCAAATAACAAATACATTTTGGTGATTTTGTTGAAATATTTTACATACCAAGATAAATGATCAAAATATTTTGAAGCTAATGACTTATAGTAGAAAACAGATATCATTAATGAAGGGATAATGTCCTTCATAAGATGTCACATCTTCAATTCCAGTTAAAGTTCATACCATGTTCAACTTAAATCTAGCATCTGCAAGCTTCTTATATTTCTCAGGATATGTGACACATATAATATTATATTTTTCCTTATAAATCCAGTCCCTCTTACTGACCCTTTTCTATCCATTGCCAGCTTAATTTAGACTTGCCCATTAGAACTTGTTTAGTCATTTGAATTCCTCCTCTTCCAAGGCAAATTTCCATAGGTACTTTCCACATAGGCATGTAAGTTATATTTCTGTAATGTGTGTTTACTTTCTTACCTGTTCAGCTCACAGCACCTTAATAGACAAATCATTTTCCCTACCTTTCAGAAACCCGTAACGCTCCCTTCTAGACTTGAGGTTGGGATAGAGCCTAAAGTCTTATTTTGAGTAACTGTAACCACAAGTTGCTGAACTTGTCAAGATTTGATCTTCCTAACCAAGATGAGGCTTGTATATTATATTGAATATTTGGTAAGAAAGTAGGTGTTAGGTACTTTTAGCAAAACAAAATAGGTAGCAATGTGAAATGGTGGATATGTTACTTTGCTTGACTATAGTAATCATTTCACTATATATAGATATATAAATAAACATCACACTGTGTATCTTAATAATATAAAATTTAAAATTACATTAGAACTGTGACTAGAACTATTTAACCTCAGATTCAGTGGTTATTTGACCAATACAGAGTAAAAAAGATACCTTCATTGACTTAGAAATGAGATTAGAAGATTGTTCCCTTGCAAACCTAAAATACTATCAAGTGTTTCATACAAATTTAAAATTATTTTTGTTGGTGGAAAATTCATGATTCAATTGACATGCATATTTAATAAAATAGGAGGGAATATATTCTTCGATCAACACAATAAAGACCGAGAGACTTTAGAAGGTATTTTTGTCATGTTTTTCTCATCGTTATTGGTTTTTCCTCTACTTGCATCTACTATAGAATGTTCCACTGAAATATTCACTAGGTAAGCTGAAGATGATTTACTACTAGTATGAGAGCCAGTTCCATCTAGAACTTGAAATCAATTTAAATGGATTTTCATCATCTAATTTTATCTTTCTCTGGTGGATTTTCAAACTGTTGCTTAACAGTTTCTTAAGTTTCACTAGTTTGTTTTAAAGTCTGAGGTAATGTGGAAGAGTAAAATTTTAGAAGGGTTATTTGGAATGTTTCTTTTATTATAAAATGTTTTAATACATTATCAGGTTTCATGTGAGATTTTTCTCTGTTAAAAATACTGACAATCAGTATGAAGAAAGAAAATTAATTTTCCCATCTATTTTATGTAGATACAGGATAAACAGAAGCATAATATACACAAGATAGATAAACAAAAAGATCAATTATAGACTGCTAGGCTTAACTTTTTTCAGGTTACGTTAGTAATAACTTTCCAATGTTTACTATATTTTTGACAAAACATTTTTATTATGTGTGTGATCAGCTAAATCAATGATGAGAAATTTAATGATAAAATGCGTATTTCTTTGGAAAGAGGCTATTTTGCACTTGCCTGAGATGTGTATGTGGCTGGTGTGTAACAGACTAGGAGCAGGGAGAAAGAGGCTAGATGAAAGGAAAAAGAGAGTGTGTATTTCAGAGAATGGAGACAACATAGTATATGAGAAGAAACAGGCAAACTGACAGGCTACTTAGCTTCTATGCATCTTGGAGTTCAGTCTCCATTAGGTCTTTTGATAAAAAAAAAATTAGAGTAGTGTTTAGAAGCAAAGACTTTGTAATAATAAAGATTTAAGGTATAAACTACCTATTCGCTCTTCTGATCACTCCTACAGACTTTGTAGAGAAGGGTGAGTTAAGCGACAGGACACATGTTTCTCAGGCCCGGGGCCCCTGATGGTCAGCCTTTTTGATATCAGTTTTGAAAATTCGCTGTGCTCTCCAACACAATACTAAATTTCCACACTTTCACTCAGGTCACATAGAGATACTATGCGTGCTCAGGCGTCCTACAACATCTTTCCGTTAGCTACCTTGTCAGCTTTTATTATCAGAAAAGACCAAAAGAGATTGAACTCAAGAATAAATACAAGCACAAAGGGCATGCTGGGCATGGAGCTTTCTGTTTTCAAAAGCTAAATTTGTGTTTCCAGGAGACATTTGGGAATGTCTAGAAATATTTTTGTTTGTCACAGCACACAGCAGGGTTCTACTACCTTCTCGCATATAGAATTCAAGGCTGATGCTTACCCTCTAACAAGGCAAAGGAAAACCCCTCTCCACAATGAATTATCTGCCTCACAATGTCGATATTGGCAACAGCAACAAACTCTGTTCTGTGTGATAGTTTGCATAATAAACTGGTTTTCCTCTCTTTTTAAAGCCCAGTACTGAAAAGAATTTAGGCTCAAACTTGTGAACACTTTACATTCTTACTCATCCCCAATATAATGAAGTACATCTACTCATCCTTATGCACATAAAAATCAAACACAAATACACAAAGTAAACCACTTGATGCAGATACAGTTACTAAAACTTTTAGGAACAAATACGTGACTCAAAATAAATCGACCATTCTTGT
Source organism: Hystrix cristata (assembly GCA_004026905.1). Classification (NCBI taxonomy): domain Eukaryota; kingdom Metazoa; phylum Chordata; class Mammalia; order Rodentia; family Hystricidae; genus Hystrix; species Hystrix cristata. The sequence continues at coordinate 617,994 of PVJO010000001.1, forward strand.
TCTGAAGTACAAGACTGAAAAGTTGCTTCCTACAAAAAAAAAAAAAAAGAAAAAGAAAATAACTCAATCTTGAGCTGTTTGCACACTTCTACAGTGGCTCCTTTCAAATTTGATTTTCCTATTTTTTTGGTATGTTTGTGATTTTCACAGGAAACAGCTTCTGACTTGGAAGTAAAGACTTTAGTGACATTCTTTAAAATTTTAAAAATTAAAATCCTATAGAGTCCACAGTATATTCAATCATATCTGAATATATATTAAGCATTATTAAAATGAGACAGTTTTTCATTATTGGTAAAAGTTACTAAAATATCCTACTTATCTAAAACACTTTTACAGCAAATGTTAAACCATAGTCAATTTTCGTAACTTCTAGTAAGGATTTCAGTGAAAAGTATAGAAATCTCATAAATAAATTTACTGAGCATGTCCCACTAATACTAACTTATTAACCTTGTACACTCAATCATCAAGACATGAAATAGTTATAACTGAGAGTTACAATATAATTTAAAATTTGAAGACATTTGTCCAATACAACTAAGGGGAATTAGTAAGTACTAATCCCCAAAATGAATTCAATATTTTAATTTATTTATAAGGAGTGTTTGATCTATTCTCGAAGATTAATATTGTCTGAGAGATCATATAATATGAAATGATTGTAGAAGAATATGTATTTGCCTCAGTAAACTCATGCCACATTTTTAGAACTGTTAATGCTAAAATGCCTGAGTGGTCTGTTTTAATAGTTTCAGCAAACACATAAATACTTATAAAATATCCAAAGAAATGTACCATCATATTCGCTAAGGTATAAATTTTCACCTGAAACAATAAAAACATTTAAAAAGGAAAAGTCTAATGCTTCACAATAGACTAATAGGTAAGTACCTTATGTAATTTATATATAATAGATCATTAATCCGCTGTTAGCATTGGACCATAATTGCCAAATTCCATCTTCACTTTCATTTGCAATAATACAGGGAAATGAAATGGGAATGTGAATTCAAAAGCCTCTATGTATAATTTTTTAAAATTTTGTTTAAAAACATGTAACATAAAATTTACCACTTAATATCTTAGTGGTTTCAAATATATTCACATTGTCGTGAAATGGATTTCCTGAAATTCTTAATTTTGCGCATCTGAAATTCTGTACTGATTAAACACGGCTTCCCTCTCTTTCAAACCACTAGTAACCATTAGTCTATTTTCTGTTTCAATGGATTTAATTGTTTTTCATATTCTTCTAGGTGCACTCATACTTGTCTTTTGGCGACTGACTTATCTCATTTAGTTTATTGTCTTCAAGTTTTTCTTCTATTTAAAGGATGTCCACTTACAGACATGTAAATGGCTTCTACTTTCTGACTATAGTACTGATATGAACACGGGTATGCAGATATCCGAGAATGCACTTTTATTGGGAGGGGCAGCATATATGCCCGGAAGCAGGACTGCTACATCACTGAGGAAACTCTGCACTGTTTTCCTCAATGGTTGTGCCATTTTATAGTCTCATCAACAATCCACAAGGATTTGAGTTTCCACATTTTCTAGTCAGTACATGTTACTTTAGATTTTTGAAATAGCAGCCATCCTCATGGGTGTGAAGGGATGTCATTGTGGGTTTGAGTGCATTTCTCTGATGACAATGACGCTGTGCATATTGTATGATTATTGTTCATTTCTTTGTCATTTTGCTGAAATGTTTGAGTCCACGGTCTATTTTTCAGTCATGTTATCTGACTTTTTATTGATGAGTTGGAGTATTTCTGTATATTCAAGTTATTAACACTTTTATAAGATACAGTATTTATACTTTTTCATTTTGTATGTTGTCTTTTCATTCAGTTCTCATTCTGGTGCACCAAAATTTTGATAGTTGATGAAGTCCTATTTTACTTTGGTTATTTGAACTTCTATTGTTATATCCAGATCATTGTCAAATGCAGTGTTATGAATATTTCCCCTACGTTTTCTTCTAGGTGTTTCAGTTTTATTATATTATGTTTAGTTCTTCTCTACTTCAGCTTAATCTGTGTGCATTGTATAATTCTTATTTTGTGTGAACATATCCAGTTTTCTGAACATTATTTTCTGAAAAGATTATTTGAGTAATCAAATGAGTAATCAAAGAACAATTAACTGTATATGCAAGAGTTCATTTCTGATTTCACTCTGCTATCCCATTTATCTTTCTTTCTTCACACCAGCCCCACACTCTTTTGATTGCTATAGGTTAGTAACATAGATTTTGAAATCTGCAGGTGTGAATCATCCAATTTTGTTTTTCTTTTTCGAAATCATTTTAACCATTCAGGATCCATTGAAATTTTAGGAAATTTATTGTAGATTTTTATATTTCTGCAAAAAGTGCCATTGAGATTTTAACAGAGATTATAATAGATGTGTAGATAGCTTTGAGTAAATGAATCTATGTATGATTTTAATGTATATTCATATAGGCATTGTTGAGGCAGAGTATTTATTATTATAAAAAAATTATAATTTGGTATTAGCTGAAAAGTAATGACAGGTTAAAAGGTCGTACATGTTTATTTGGAATACACTATTTATTTTATATTAGTTTTAGAGTCACAGAAAAGTGGTGGAGGTAATATAGAATTTCTGTGTGTTCTCTAATTCCTTATATTATTGTCTCATGATAAGATGGAGAGCTTCTCAAAATTAAACTAATATTGATGCATTACTATTACCTGAAGTCTATACTCTATTTGGATTTCCTTACTTGTATGCAGTATCGTTTTACTGTTACCTTGACCGTCTGTGACGCCAGAGTCCACTGTCACATTCCTTGCAGCCATGTTACCTATCAGTTTCTCAGACTTACCTTATTTTTGGTGACTTTTACACTTTCGAAGAGTAGCACCTGGATATTTTGTAAAATATCTGGCTGACATTTTGCACAGTGTTATTTATTTATCTAGTGTTTTCCTTATTATTTGACAATGGTATAGGATTTCTGGAAGAATAATTCAGGAATAAAATGTTTTATCTCAAAATTTCAATAGTATTTACTTGTGAACATGACTTGTCACTCTTGGCTTTAACCTCTATTACTAAGTGACATAGTGTTTGTGAGATTTCTCCAGTGTAAAGTCAGGCATCACATACCCTACACTGTACACTTACCATTCTGCATTTACAAGGAATTTTATATAAAGCTCACATTTAAGGAATAAGAAGTTCTTGTTCCTTAAAGGACCATGTTCTGAGGGCAAAGGATTTACATACATATATGAAAAATTTGAAAATTCTCTGCATGCAGATTTATTTAACATTCTTCATTTACTTACTTATTCAATTATTTATTCCTATATTTAAAATTCCTGGATATTCATTTTATAGATTGGGTCATAACATAATATCATTTTATTAATTTTGTTGTTAAATTCTTCCATTTTTTGTTATCAGAAACTCAATTCATTCCCATGTCTCTTTGACGTGTCCTTATCAATGTGTGCACACACACGTGTGTGTGTATGTGTCTGTGTGTGCAGTTGTATGTATGTTTGATTGGTTCCTTATTTATGATACTACAATATACTTTAGAATTATTTATACTTCTTGCCTCAGTATCAGAATCATCTATTCTTCAAGAAGCTCTAGTTCATTTATTAGGTAACTGTATTAGGAAACATAAATTGCGCACTAGGTGTGCTCTTTTTTTCTGGGTTTAGCTAACAGCAAGAAAACATGTGTATATATATTATCCCATATACAAACATATATATTTCTGTACATAAGCATCTGGAGCTATACAAAGCTAATTGCATATTCATATTGATATTTTCAGTTGTAATAAAAAACCACAAGGATTGCTCTGTCTCCCCTTGCTCATCTGTAACCTCTTATTTCATCAGTGGGAAATCCAGATTCCAAATGTTAAAATAAAAATATTCGTATGTTTAGTATAGTTTATTTTGAGATTAGTCTTATGATTTCCATTCATTTCAAAATTATTTCAATTAGCAATATGCTCTTTAATGAATCTGCTTCACTAAATAGCAAGATAATTTTGTCACTCTTACTGTAACACTATGTTTATTTCTCCACTGGTAAGATTAGAACCCTCATGATCCAATCACTCTCCAGAAATTCTCACCTCTGAACACTGCTGCACTGGGGACCAAGCCTTCAACACACGTGCTTTTGGGGGACATTTCAGAGTCAAACCCTAACAATACTGACGATACACATATCATAAAACTGGCAAATTATTCTACTATATTAATAATCTATATATTTCAATTATTAAAATGTAACAATATAGTGTAAAATTCTCAAAAGATATAATCAGACATTGCAGAAAAAAGAAGTTTAAATGATTCTTAATGATGTTAAAATTCACTCAAAATAAGAGAGAGGATAATATCAATTACAATGAACTATTTTCTTCTACCAAATTAGCAAAGAGCTAGACATTTGGTAATATGCTCCACTGGCAAAGAAATCAAATTAAAAAAAAAACTAGTAAGCTCACACATTGCTGTTATACAATCTGCCAATAATGCACATCTATGTATTTATTATTTTCGGTTTTAGAAATGAATGCTGGAGTTATCCTACATAACTGATAACTGAGGTAGCAACTATATGCATCTAAAAAGAAAAATCAAATTGATTCTTAATGACAAGTAACAAATTCAGTAACATTTATTTTGGGAGTAAAATGTAAATTTAGAACAGTGTGAATAGTTTAAAAAGAGGAAAATAATAAATACCTATATGCATGGACTACTAATAAAAATGCACACCACTGTCTCTTGAGAAAAGAAATAAATGGTTGGTAAAATGAACAGGTATATTTTATAATACACTATCTAGTAACTTTAGAATATTGTACATGTGATATTATTAAAACTCAAATCAAATAAAAATATTTAAATTGATCAATTACTTCAATTATTGGACTATAATTACCAATAAGATAAAATATTAACATTGGAATTGCTCACAGTTTGTAGATATCTACATGAACAAAAATAATGCCCTGTTGATATAACAATTGCTACAGTGGACTTATAGAAAATTCTATAAAAACGTACTACTGTCTAGCTTTATATCAACAATAAGTGAAGATTTCTAAGAAAAAATAACTAACTTATCATCGTGAATGACTTTTTCCCTCATTCTTCTCTTATCCAAATCTTGCCTGCTCGCTGGGGATTTAGCTCAGTGGTTAGAGTGCTTGCTCTGCAAGCACAAGGCCCTGAGTTCGATCCCTGGCGCAAAAAAAAAAAAAAAAAAATTTGCCTGCTGCCAATTTAATACTTATATGGTGGTAAGTACAGTCTATGTTGAACTTCTATCACACAAGTTATACTATTTTTACTGTCATCTCATCAGTACGAACACTTCATGTTCATTCATAGTAAACTGCTTCATGGTCTACATCTTATATCCTGGGTAGATTTTAATGTCTTAAATTTCAGGAGAACTGAAGATAGGTACAGTATTTTGAAAGGTCAACCAGTGCCTCTCAAAATATTTTTCCAAAATTAAAACCTAAATGAATAATTTTTTAGAAAGAATAAGTAAAATAATGCCTCTTTCATATGCTTTTTAGGCATATTTGGTGGTAGATCAAGAAAAATTTCTGCTAAAATAAATACAGAAGAACTGGATTTATATAAGGCAATCAGAAGAAGTAAAATTAATGAGAAAATACTTGTGGTGGACTGTTCTTCATTTAGTGTCCTCCTGGGTGTACTATGCTACAATTTAAAAGTACAGTTCTGAAAACCAGGAGGATGATGTATTACTGACAAAAACCCATTTCGGTAGTCATTAGCTACAAAATCCAAATAGCAATTCCAACCATCAAGTTGTTTTTTGTTAACCTTTTATAGAAAACATTGGTCTATCCCTATATGAGAACTATTTTTGGAAAGGCAAAATAATCCTATAAGTAATATATCCATGTTGATTTATAAGCCATCAATCTCTCTCCCCACCACATGTATCAAAATTGCACACAAATCTAATTAAGGAAAGGAAAGGGAATAGATGACTCATTTTTTTATATAGTCGATGTCCATAAATTTCATCAGATCACTTGCCCAAACAAAGGCATTAGGGAGTTTTGTTCCAAATATTAAGGAATTATGTACATGTTATATATATATATATATATATATATATATATATATGTACACACACTCACTATCGCTAGTACCTAATGTGAAATAAAATACTTATGTCTACCCTTAATAAGTCACATGGGATTCTTACAGTGTAAACCCTTACCTAGAAATCTATTCTTAAAGCCTAATTGTAAAGAAAGGAATTTCCTTAAGTCAAGGATTGATGGAATCGATCTAGGGTTGTTTCCATATATTACCCACCAGTAGCACATGTCTCCCAGGCTGTGTTCATAATACGCTGCATAGGTCCCTTTATACCCTAACTCTCAGCCTTTGCGTTCCAGAAACCTTCCACCAGGTTCATTAGAAACTCACTGCCCCTCATCAGCAATATCTCTCAGGTCCTTGATCTTTTATTTGCACACTCCCTTCTACTTGTTATACTGGCACCATTTTAATGGCATTATTTTAATGGCATTATTTCCAAGTAGTTTTTATACAGCGTCTGGTTTCTACTCCAAACTCCTTCCTTTTTATTGTTGTTTTCAGAATATTATCCTTTGTCTCTTTCTAAACTTCCCCAACCCTTATTATTGAATCTCTTCTGATGAGAGAAACTCTTCTTCAACCGACTTCACACAGTTGATTATCACTCACAGAACCACTCTCCCTCACAGCACAGACTATAGTTTACTCTTATTTCACTCCATCCTCTTCACTTTCTTTTGCTGGATCTTTCTCATATCATTGGTCATTTAAGGTTCAAAAGCCTTACAGGTAAAATTTTCACCTCTTCCCTTTTCTATGTGTATTTTTGCACTTGATAAACTTATTTAGCATCATGACTTTTAAATATAGATTACAGACTAACAAAAGTAAAATACATACATCTAGTTTAGACTACTCATCTAAATTGTAATTCCCATATTCATGTCCACTTGGATATATAATAGATATATCAAAATGAAGACATTATAAATCAGCTCTTGAATTTTCCCCTTGCTAAACTACCTTATTCCAAGATTTCTCCATCTAAGGTAATAGGAACATTATCCTTTCAATAAAAATTAAAGAATGCAAACTAATAAAAATAGCACACAATGATGTGATATAATAAGAAAAATGGCTGGCTCTTTGAAAAAAAATATAAACATAAACACCTAACAAAAATGCATAATGAATATCCAATAACGCATATAGAGTATTCTTGAATGTAGAGGCGGGATCATAACTTGGTGATAGAACACTTGCTTAGGTCCCGTTTTCAATCTTCAATACTACCAAAGATAAAAGAATCTTCATGTTTGGTAAAGAGAGTATGTAATTTATGATATTTACTTATGGTATTTACTTGTATTTTGCCACAACTATCTGAATGGTTACTGTATATATATCAAAATAAGGTAAGTTTTTTAGCCAAGAAAAAAATACTGTATAGCTTTCTATTATGCTGACCTAGCCTTAAGATAACCTCAATATGAATATGTGGTCAAAACTTGAAGTGGTGTTGATATGACAAAGAGTCAGAAGTAATATATGTGTCAGGATGGCCTGTCGTACTTTTATTCCACCTCCAGAACTGAAACATGATCAGACCTGGTTCACTCTATTGTCGAATTCCAGATGTCCACAGAGAAAGTTTGCCTTCACTCTCTTAATCACCTTCTGCTAGGGAAAAAAGTCAGAGACTAGCCACTTCAGGTGATGGCTGTCACCAAGAGTTAGTTTCTCATCTCAGAAATTGGGTGTTTTCGTATGGTCGTAAGTTTTTCACTGTTTATATGGCACTAAAATCTTATGCAGTGTCATTCATTCAAAGATCTGATACTTCGGGCAGCTTATACCACTCTGTTGGATCGTTTTTCACTTTCGAATTGGCAGCAAAAATCTAGTATTTTTATCCAGATTACAAGATAAAATTGTAAGGGCTAAAAATTTATATTCCAACTGCTACGAACTATCCGCTGTTCCTGGAACATGGCCGAGAATCAACTTACTGTTATCTAGTTAATAGACTGTCAAATGAATTTATCCACTGAAATAGCTTCATGCATGTGTGTGTTCACACATCTTGTGTGTTTTTAAATGGAAACTTATTTTATTTTTTTAACTCAAGTGTACATGAATGTTTAAATGAATGTATCAGTATTCAAAATTTTGAATTGTATTCTATTTGTATACTTCAGTTCATGCTTAGAGTCTAAATATGTGAAAAAAATATATTGTAAGGCTTATATTTCTTCAAATACAAAGGTTAAAATAGAGGCTGAATTTGAGAGGATACAAACTATTGTAGTTTAGAAAGTAAAATTTTATTCTCACTGATGCTTGCATTAGAAAGCAACAGAAAATAAGGAAATACTGAATTGTATGACACCAAGCATTCTGGCCCAAAAAGAAATAGACTGATTGCGGGTCAGAGGTGTGGGGGGAGGACTTACATAGATGTTGAGGCTGAGTGGCAATGAGGGGGGTGTCAAAAATTAGTAGAAGTTAAATAACAACTGAGTAAGATAAAAGTGTTCGCATTCAGGAGTAATGAATTTGACCCAGGGGTAAATTTTACCATGGTAAGGTTTCAGAGAAGATGCTATATGATGAAAATTGTCATTTGTGAAAAATATATTTGGGAGTGGTGGGCAGTGTGGATTCCCCAAGGTGAGAAGGCCATTAGTGGAAGAGTTTATACTTGAGGTTGTATAATCCTAACAACCAGAATCTGAATTAGCTGAATTCTTTTTATAAGAAAGCTATTTCATTTGGAAAAATACTTTGAAAACCCTTGACACTGTTAGTGAGAATCTGGGGACACTGACTCAACAAACAAACAAACAAACAAACAAACCCAAAGGCAACAAAAGATACCTACCTCAGAGAGGCATTTTAAAATTATTGGTCTAAATGCTAGCCTTATTGCAACATTAGTTTGTAACTCCACATTTCATTTCCTAGATGATGGTAAAGAGTGATGAATTTCAAATAATTTTTTGTTTACGTCTTTGGCTACCCGATGTATAAGGATATCATTTTGTGCCATCACCAACTGAAATAAATGGAGTAAGTGCTGTGAGAAGCAGTTTTCATGTGTTATTAAAACTGACCCGTTATAAATTCAAATTTGTGTTATAACTTTATGATGATAACTATAAACCCCATTTCATGAAACCTACAAAGAAAATAAATATAGGATATATACATAAGAAAATGTGAAAATATTTTACACTTTTCACTATAAAATATATCAACTAAATCCAATCAAACTCAGCAACACACAAGATGAGGTTAAAGATATATAATGTATATATACAACAAATAGTAAAATGACTCCTTATCAATCACTAGTTGCAATTACTTTAAATATATATGAATTAAACTCCCCAATCTGAAGACAGAAGGTGGCAGAATGAGTAGGAACAGATGATTTAATTACATGCTTCTGCAAAAGAATTACTTTGGATCCAGATACAGGTAGTTTGAAAGGGAAACGATGGAAAAACATAGTTCATGCAAATATTAAGCATAGGAACAGAGATATTACTATAATGATATTGAGCAAAATTGCTTTTAAATTAAAAAAATGTTATAAGAGATAAAGAAGCATATATGTACTCAATTGACCTCCACACTGTCATGCCCAAGTAAGTAAATGAACTATCTGAAGTTTTCAACCTTTAAACAATAGCGATCTTCAGAGGTTGTAGACAGGCCGTGTAGACCCTGGTTCATGCTTCCCACCTGCATGCTAGACCTCCTTAGGAAGTGATCAGAACTTCCAAGAGAAGATCTCATATTTTATACTTGTTTTTTTAATATCTTCCAAGGGCCTTGTACAGTTTGCATAACTTTTGGCACTAATGGAATTGTTGTTGCATTAGATTTCTAAACAAACTAATTTAATATATGTTAGCCTTGCTGCACAAAACAAACTCTGTGCAAAGCTGTCATTGAAGTTCACAGCTGACAAGAAACAGCTGAAGAAATGAAAAACATGAAAGAAAATAACATGTTTTCTCTTTCTAGATTTTCTTTATGTCTTTCATATAGCCCCTCCTATTACACTCCCTTTCATTTTTAAAGGTGGTTTAGACCAAAGTTATACGTGACCTTTTGTCATATTAAGATTGTAATTGGGATTCATGGGTGGAAAATATTGCTATGAACCAGAAATACAGTGCTTGAAGAAGTGGGAAAAAGTGTGATTTAATTTTGAATCTATTTTCTCACTAATTTCAAAGACATAAGTAGGTTGAATTGAAATATATAGTTTTAAAGTAGCTATATAGAAGAGGGAAAATGTGTGAAAGTGATGGCACTAATTGACAATTTACTTGAGAAAGGAATGACTTGAACTATTCAGAGTCTTAGAGTTGTAAAGATCACAATGTACTCATAAAGTACCCATAAAGATTTATTGCGTTTGCCCTACAATCCTTACATAAAAGAGTTTAATTTCATATGTCCTCAAATCCTCAAGCCAGTATTCTTCATTCTGTTTCCCATTACTCTATTTCTATACGAAACATATGCAACATTTCTTACTAGCTTGAATTATCAGTTTTTCATCAGATTACTAGCCTTCTCAACTTAAAAGAGTATTGCATATTTATTATTTCAGTTGAGGTTGTACAATTAAAATTAAATATAATTAAAAATAAGATAAGTACTGAAGATACTGAGTTTAAAAAAATAAATAGAGAATTTTAGAAATTTTCTGCTTAAATTCTTAGGGCTTTCAGTTACATACTGGCTGTAAACTGAGCAGACGTTAATGTCAAGCAGTCATATGCTACATTCAGACAGACTGACGTTGCTATAAAGAATTGGTCCAGGTCTGTAAACTGTGTATTTTGTGTCGGTAAGAGTAATCTTATTGTTAATGGTGAATAGGTTTTAAAATTCTAGCGATTCTGAACTGTTCATAGGTTTCATTATGTCACTTTATATGGATTATAATTAGCAGACAACCCTAAATTAATAGAAAAAAATCCTACATAAGCGCCTATTTTTAGATTGTAAACCATTCAGCGGTTACACTAAAGTCCATTTAAAGCAATTTTAAATGATTCATGGCTGGTTTCCAAAGTAAATAAACTAAAATTTGGCTGTTAGAGAACGTTAAGAGTTAAAAACTATTTTAATGAAAAGTAGTGGCAAACTTGGTGCTACCAAGGATTTTGTTTTGCTTTTTAAATTTATTCAGTAAGTTTAAATGTGACTGTACATTGATAACCGCCGAACACTGGAAACTAACAATTAATGTTCATCCATCTCTTACACTGTTTGGATTTGAAAAAAAAATCATATAATGTTAGTAATGCAAGTAGAAACACAGAATGGCAACAAAGAACCAGGAGTATCTCAAGTATTCCTTTTTTATTCCCTGAGGACCAACCTAGCTTTGTTTTTCTCCTTTGGCTTGACAGTCCCTTTTCTGACCTCTAAATAATGACAAAGTTTGGTTATCGTAATATATAAGAAATTGCTGAAGGAAGTATAGAAATTGTAGTATCTAATGAGTTAGTATTAAAATCAAGGCAGTAGAAACTTGGATAGATCACCTTCTTTTTCCTTACTATAAAAAAGAATATATTTGAGTCTAAAAATCTTGTTCACTATGCACAATTTGTGCCAGCTAAAATATTGCATATTACTTTAATCCAGCATTTTCAGTTCTTCCTACGTTTCATTGGGCTGCTGGCCAGTCTTCCATTGTATGGAAAACCAAACAGCAGTCTCCTTTATTACCCTAAGCATTGAAGTTCCATAAAGAAACATGTCTCTAAGAAACTATGAAACACTCATATTTACATTTGTCAGCTCTTTGTAGGATATGTTATTATTTAAGTTTGCTACCTTATAATTGCTAATTTTACTCTTAAAACCAATATTAATAACATTTTACACTGTGATTATGGCTTAAATTACAGCTTTTGAAAGTACATGTTACTCGCCTGTCATTGTTCTGAAATTGTGTATATTTAAATGTTTTCAATTCTAAATATTATCTTGAAATAATATACAAAGATGCCATCTTTAATGGGAAGAAACAATTTACATTGCAAACTAAAACACTAGATTTAGGAACTACTATATTAACTGCTGAAGATTCAGTCTTGTCCTTCACTCACTTATTTAGCGGGTCATGGAAAATTAAGGTGGTTTAACTGACACAGTTTTAAAGTAATGTCTTTATCAAACACTACTTACTTTTGCGTTTGGGACTGGGAGTGGGATATTTCTGTTCAAAAACAGATGAATGACCTCATTTAAACTCTCACCAAATGTTTTTGGCTCTAAATTTCTTCATTTCATCCAGATGTTACAGTATTAACTGCCTGTGGCCATTTACACTACTAATCCATGAATTGACATTTTTGCTAATAATATAGAGCAAACTAAGGTTTTTCTTTGTCACTTTTATTTAAAATGGTGAGAAAAATTGGGAATGAAGGTAATTCTCCATCCCTGTAGCAGCCCGTTTCCAAACTTCTTTCTTTAAATGATACTAGCCATTTGGAAGGTAATCGACGAGATGTTCTATCAAAGTTGCATCGACTATATAAATCAGACTAGCTAAAAGAAATGGTTTTAAAAGTCTCATAACAAAGAAGTGATAATTGTTTGAGATGATGGTAACATAAATATCCTGAGTTGATCCTTACCCAATGTACACATGCACCCAAATACCACATTGTATGAAATAAATATGTACAATAATTATCTTTCATTTACAATGAAACTAAACAAAAAAAGAAAGGAAAAACCTTAGAAGTAGTGGTTATTTTTAATAGCCATGAATGGTATTTTAACTATGTATGCAGTTGATCAATATGATAGCAAATGCTCAGTAATTTATTAGTTGCAAGAATAAAAAATATTTTATGATAGAGAAAGTTAAGCATTAAATGTATTTGTTTACATTTTCCTAAACATGTTCCTATGAGGAATATGTGATACAGTTCCTTACAGAACATTGAAATTACTTTATTTCTCATATGAATATAGCTATTCCCATGTCAATGTAGTTACTTAGGTATTAGGTGGAAACTATACTCATTTGTCAAAATCAGAGGTGTTTTATATTTTAAATATGTGATTTTACAAACGACAGCCACCTGTAGTCTTGACCAATAATCTTTCCAAATCAAAACCTACAATTTTCCTGAGATCTGCTGTCTCCATGGAGACGTTAGTTTGCTAAGACATTTTCCGATTTCGTCTTAGTCTTGGTAGTATTTATTTTGCTCCATTTTTGTTCCATTTTAATGACCGACATTCTTTATTTTCTGGCTTTTTTTTCTTTTTTTTTTTTTTTTTAGTTTGGCACCAACTATTCCCTTCTTATTTTTTTATCCTAGCCAGAATGGCACCAGTAATTAAGAATGCTTTGTGGAATTTTTGCCTTAAATGAAAGTGTTTCATTCTCATGCTTATTTCCAGTTAGTGACACCTTTCTTCTTTAATTTCATAATGTTTATCTCAAATGTACATCTATACTACAGTTAAAAATACCTATATATTTGATATTCATATCTGGTTAGCATTTATAGCATACCAGTTATATTTATTAAAACAGCAAGCCTGAGTTACTAAGAAAGCTAAAATTTTACAGAGACCATTAGACAGTAATAATATGTTATATGTAGATTAATTTTGCCACAAAGTGGATGTACTTTGCTGTTCACCTAATTGTTTAAAAAAAAAAAGGAGCCAGACATGAAGGAAAGATAGAAATACAAGATATGACATTGTTTGCAAGAGGTTTGAAATAATGTCAGTGAAAAAATCAGCAATTTAAGAGAATAGGAAAAGTATAAAGTTTACTGACATTTGTACCTGGAAAGATTATAATATACTAGAGTATACTTAGAGTACTAAGAATGTCTGAAATCTCGATTTGTGTATTTTGGAAATCAAAACGAAAACAACTCAAAGATGATAAATTGCTTTAGAAAAGTATAAGAGAAGATATGACAGAAAATACAAACACATATATCCCAAACTTTCCTCACTGTATTGTCTGTAAACAACTGAGGAAAATGGAACGGTAAGATTATAAATTGGCAATGAATATAAAATGACTCCTCCTACAACATCACTACTAAAAGGCTAGTGCTTATCAAGGATTTATTATATGCTAGGTACTCTTCTAGATAAATTAACTCATGAATTATGAGTTAATATAATTATGAATAATAATCCTACAAATCAGGCAAAATTTGTGTATTTTACACAGATAATGAAACTGAATCACAAAACATTTTAAATCACTTGACATAAACTATCCAATCATCTTGACTCGATCAGGGTTAATTGTCAAATTCATCCCTCGTGTCACTTGATTGGCTTGGGAACCACCAAGAAATTTGGTGGGACACATTTTTGGATGTGTCAGGGTGGATCCTGCAGTTCTTATTTCAGATATTATATCGGTTCTTTCCTCCACTGTAGTTTTGCTTCCTGGACAAATATCCTTTACTGGCAAAGTAAGCTTGTGGAGCTCTATACTTCATTTTGTGAGTATAATTTTATATTGTATTTCATTTAAACATTTCTAAAATGGATATTTTGTGGTTAATGTCGATTGTGAACTTGATTGGCTTGAGTGATTAATTGCTTGGTTAGAAGACTATGTCAGAGAAAAATAACCACTTAAATAGGGTGAAGGATCTGTGCAGGTTCCCCAGATTAAGTATGAGGAAGATAAAAAATCTGCCCTCTAGGTCCTCTTAGTGTGAAACAGTTCAATTTATGATTCTCAATGAATGCTGGCTGCCAAACTTATAAAAATAACAAGGGGGATATTTTGTGATCACAGACAAGATGTATTATTCATGAGATCAAACATAAGGAGGAATTTTATTTGTATCCTTAATTAGCACCAATTAGCTAACTGAGGGCAATAGAGAAACTGGTAAAAATTGTCTCTTTAAGGTAAAGATACCCACATGTCTGCATATATTTTCCAACTTGGAAATTTTTTGGAAGTTTTAATTACTGAATTTTGTACTGAAATTTCCAAATTACAAAGGATTTGAAAGTAGAATTTTGACCATACACAAATTTTTTTTCATCAGGCAATCAATGCTGACTGTGGACTTCGATGAGAAGTTCCTGGTTTCTAGGATTTTATTTCATTTCCAGACAAATATCCTACTCTTCCCAAACAGATGAGTACACTCCTGTCAGTTTTGTGAGAACACTACCCAAATTTGATACTCAAAATATGATCAAATAATTTTCATGTATTTGATGCTCAATTTCCAAAAGGGACTAGCTGACTGAAGATCCAAGAATCTTAACAGAAAGGTGATTTAATACTCCTGAAATCACTGCTGTGACTAGATGTCTTAGTTTCTTCCTTCAAGACAGGAAATGTCCCTGTAATGATGTCTTTCCTGATTTAAAAGGGTAGTATAAAACACATGTGCAAACAATCCCTAACCATCTAATCAGGTAATTCCCAAATACCTGCCAAGAAGTACATTTTGCATTCACTCTCTTTGTATGTTTGTCAATTGAGAATATCCTAGCTACAGAAACATAGTCAACACATGGTGTCACCTTGTACACATAACCCCGAGGGAAAGTACTAGTCATCACATACAATCTCTCTGGCCCATTAGCTAGAACGGGAGTTGTTTCCATTGTACTCATTTCATGATCAAGACTGTAGTTTGCTTAATTCCCACTTTATTTGGTGGTTTTCAATTCCAAAGAAAGATTGTTAATTGAAGAATTTTTATTGCTAAGTCGCAAATTCCATTTGTGGTAAACTAAGTGGACCTCAAAATGTCCACATCCTAATTTCCAGAAGCTGTGATCCCCACCTTATAAGGCGACAGGGACTCTGCAGATGTGATTGTGGAGAGGAGATTATCCTGAATTATCTGGGTGGTGCCACCATAATCACAGGGCCCCTGTCAGAAGTGCCCTGGCAGGGTCAGAATCAGAGGAAAAGATGAGGCAATGAAGGAAACAGAAACTCAGGTGAAGTTCTTTGAAGATGGACAAAAGAACCACATTTAAAGGAATAAAGGAGGCCAGTAGAAGCTGTCAGGAAAAGGAAACCAATTTTCTCCTCAGGTCCTCCACAGGAATTACCTCTGATGACACCTTGAAATTTCACTGAAACTGATTTTGAAATTCTGAAATTTCATAGTAAGAGGAAATCTCTGCCCATATTAAAATTCATGGTATGGAGGAATTCTCTTAGGAAGACATTCTCGATAGAGTTTGACCAAAAGGAATGTCAATTGTTAGGTATTATGATCATTACTATTCTGAAAAACCTTCTGAAAAGTTGTGTCATTCTTCAAATAATGTACTCTCGTGAAACTAAATTCAAAATACCTAGCAAAAACAGAAATTCTAACCGTATCACTACACTTGCTTGGGGCTACTTTGTCTCCATAAAAGTCAATAACTCTAACTTTATATGGCAGAACTGGGGGTCCTGTTATGATTTCAACTAATGTCTCTTGAATGTATGATGTCACTCCAAGAAAAACATCCAGAGGGAAGTGTACTAGATCCGCTTCATCCCCCCCCGCACATACATAAACTGCAATTATCTGACCATTAATTTGACTGCTGTCTGTTGGTTAATATACCAATCGTGAGTTTGTTAAAAAGCAGAAATATTTAGAGTCCTCAACAGTTTCTATTGCATGTGCACTCAGAAGGATCATGCTTTTAGAGACCACAGAGCTTGATGGATTTTTGCCAGGGGCACAGTCTCAAAAGACTGTAATTAAGAAAGCTTGGGAATAGCCTGGGAGTAGCAGTTTCTAACATAAATGTAATCCTCCAGACTAAACTGGTGCCATGTAAAATTCTGATTTACATTCCAGAGCAATCTTTATGGAGGACACAACTACTTTCTTGGTTGGTAATTTCCTTCTTCTTCAGCTTGATTTCTGGAAACTGTCTAGAAGCCAACTATAATCCACCTCATTTTTCTTCCAAATTTGAGGGTTTTTTTTTTTATTTGGAGCATAATCCAGTATTAATTACTCACAGAGCTTCATAAATGAACAAAAAATCCTTGTATCTGATTATTTCTCATTATTTTCTTATCTGTGTTAGAAAAAAGCATCAAAAATCAAATATCAGAATTATGCTATTTAATACAATCTGATAATTCTCCTGGGGAGTTTTATCTGTCTTTGCTTTCTGTATAATTCTGTCTCCAAGTACTCATGGTCACTTTTACATCTTTTTACTTATTTCCAATTCTAATACGTTCCCCAACAATGTATTAGGGGATTTGTCGTAGCACTTTCCCCTTGTAATTTCTTCTACCTGCTTTGGCAATGTACAAATGTATCCCAGTGCTTTCCTAATTTCCAAAACTTTATTTAATTAGTAGATGAACACAAACAAGTGTAATGTTTTAAAAATAATTTTTATTTATTTTCTACTGAATTACAGACAGGTCTGGCAGTGTCAGCTGGGCAGCATACGCTTTCGGTCAGCCAAATTGGCTTCTCTCCTGCCTGCTGGAAAACCTGAAGAGATTCTAGTCTAATTTGTAATTTTATACGGCCTATTTCACAGATTCACCTCCACTGAAAGGCTCAAGTGGAGCAGGCTATGAAATCTAGCAGATACAACCTCTGGGCACAGCTTTGCTGCTAGATGGCTGAATATCAGCAAAAATTGCTTTTTCAGAATGGGCTTGGTGATGCAAGTGTGTCATCCCAGCACTCTGGGAGGCTGAGGCAGGAGGGCTGAAATTTGGAACCCACTCTGGACACCTTAAGGAAACCCTGTCTCGGGTCAGGGGTGTGAATATGAAGCTCAGTGGGAAGGCCTTGGGTTCCAGCCCCAGAACCATCAAAAAACCAATGCTTCTTTGCTTCTTAATTTTTGATGATCCGTTTTGTAGAAAAGGAAAGGCCTTTTCAATAGCAGCTTACAATCACTTCATTTCGCTGAGTGAGCGCTGATTGATAAGTTAGGTTAAAGGATAGCTCCTCTCGTTCCTAAGAAGTTACCACGCATCTTTTGATTTCAAATTCCATATTTCTCTAAATCCCTGGAGAGTTGTCACAGTCTTGTATCCTAACCTCTCTTCTCAGGCGCAAAGTTCCTTTCACCCTTCCTCCTGCTGGTTACTTGGCCCTCCTCTCTCAGAGAGCACCCACATATCATTCAAAAATTAAACAAGATTTCCCCTGTCTCATTCCTTCATAAAGATCCAGGGAAGGGAAAAAGTCAGTCTTGGAATGAGGATGGGTGAAGATTTTTGTGCGTATGCTCTTATCACCACTATATAGCAGGTAACTGGGGTTCACTAAAGATTGGCAAACTCTGTTCACCATAAAAACATATTAGAAGAAATCGCTTTTGCTTGGAGATCTTCTTTAAAGTTGTAATTTCAGTTGTAGTGAAGAGATAAATCAGACAGTGCAGGTCTCCCTCAGCTTTCCAAATCAGACAAATTAAATGCCTTTAAAAATTTGGTACATATGCTGGTTTTACTCTACCAACAGCACTGGTGTCCACAGCAACAAATTAACAGAAAACCACTATAAAATTATCTTTCGGCTTACCTAACTAACTGCATCTCTTGTTTTTACTCAAAAAAAATCTGTTCCGAAAAACAAAATATTCATAACATTCATAGTAATTGTTTCTTCTTACTACATTAACCCTCAAAATACAATGAGAGGCATGTTTGTGTGTTCACTCTTTTATCTTATCATATTAACTGAAGAATCCTGGGGCATTAAGCATAATTATGCATAAGATTTTGGTGTTGGCACTTAAGTAGAAATTCAGCGGCATTGATTTTTTTCTTCTGAATTTTGGCCAGACTGCATTAGAAAGATTAATCACTTCTTGCTATTCTGTGAACATATGTCATGTGTCCTGTCTTTATAAATTTCTTCGTGCTGCTTCCTTTACCTATTATTCCTACTACTTTCTGTATTTATGCTGTGGTGTTTCCTGATCCACTGTTCAAATCGTTCTCAAGTCTTTGGAGCTCCAAGATGTGTCACTTTGTTCTCTTGTCCACAGCAATCTCTCTGTTTGTCAACACCATAATACTTCATGGACTCAGCACACTGTGCGTCCTTCACTGTTGTCTAACTCTAGCCTCGTCCCTGATCTGCGGCTACGTGAACCTGGTTTCTCGTACTTGGCTGAGCAGCATGTGAAGACTGGAGCCACACGTTCGAAAGGTATTTGCTGAATTGTTTTGAACAGTTAGAATTCTGAACCAGATTGCTTGAAATAATAATTACACACCTAAAAAAGAGCTTTTTACTTTTTACAAGATTGCATGGAAGAGTGAGATAAAATGTGGACTACCTTGGAGTGAGGCATGTGAAGATTCAAATTTTGACTTGAACATTAACCACCAGTGTGTAAAAACTCACTTTCTAAACTGCAAAAAGTTTCAGTGTCCTAAAATAGAGATGATAATACATATTTATCAAGGTTCTTTTCCAGCAAGTAATGAGATAATATGTGCCAATCATCTGATCTGGTATAAACAGCTTGGAAATTGTAACTACTATTACTTAGAATTCAAATGAAATCCAGTGCTTACTTGTGTGATTCCAGTTGCCCTTTCCTCTACACAATTTTAAGAAATGGAAATGTTATAAATAAATTCAATTATTAAATCTATCAACATGCACTATACAAACTTCTTTGAAAATTATATAAGAATAAATGCATGCTTAAATATTACGACCAATAGCAAGACACAACTGGATCATTAACTATTAAGTGATTGAGGTATAGTTGAAAAGCAGATAATTATGTCTTATTGTTCTTTAGGGTAAATGAAGAGTCATTAAAATACGTACACATTTTTATTTTGAAGGCTGAGGACTATAGATGAAAGAAGAAATGGAAGAGACAAAATTTCAGCATGAGAGTCCCAGAAATATGTATTTCTTTACCTGCTTATTCCTTTGTTTGGGGAGGGAGAATATTTGACTACTACATTTCCTTCAAATAGGTAAATAACTGTCATTACACATGAAGAAAGTCAGACTGAAGTAGCCTAATATTTGTGCAGGAAAATTAAAACTTTAAGTAGATTCTGACCTTCAAGATTCTGCTGCTGTAATTAGAGAAAGAAATAAAAGGAATAAGGATAGGAAAAGAAGTTAAATTATCATTATTTGCAGATGGCATGCTACTCTACATAGAAGACCCCAAAAATTCCACCAAAAGACTTCCAGATTTAGTAACCAAGTTCAGTTGTGTAGCTGGATACAAAGTCAACACTCAAAAATGAGTAGCATTTCTGTATCTATATAACAAACTAACTGAGAGAAAAATTAGGGAAGGTACACCATTCACAGTAGCATGAAAAAAAAAAAGAAATACTTAGGAATCGATCTAAAAAGCAAGTAAAAGATCTTTATGTTGAAAACTACAGTACTCTGAAAAAGGAGATTAAAGAAGATATCAGAAAAATGAAAAGATAACTCTTGTTCTTGGGTAGGAAGAACCAATATAGTGAAAATGGCCATACTCCCAAAACTGTTATATGTATTTAATGCAATCCCAATTAAAATAGCACACCTCACAGAATTTTAGAAAACAATCCTAAAATTCATTTGGAACCAGAAGAAACCTAGAATAGCAAAAGCAATTCTGGGCAACAAAGGCAGAGCAGGGGCCATCAGGCCATCACCTGAAATTACATTACAAAGCTACTGTAATAAAAATAGCATGGTACCGGCAAAAAAAACAAAACAAAACAAAAAAAAAAAACAGACTAGTGGATCAATGGAACAGATTAGAAGATGCAGTAAAATCCAAACACTCTCGATCACCGTACCTTTGACAAACGGGTCAAACACTCCAGCAGAAGAAAGACAGCCTCTTTAATAAATTATGTTGGAAAAATTGGCTTTCTACATGCTGAAGATTAAATCTGGACCCGTATCTTCCCCCATGAAGTAAGCTAAAATCAAAGTGAATCAAAGATCTAAATATTAAAACAGAAACATTAAATCTGCTGGAGGATAGAATACATACAACTTTTGAAGATATAGGTGTAGACAAAGACTTTATGAACAAAACTTCAATTGCCCAGGAACAATCACAAAGAATCAACAACTGGGATCTAGGCTTTAATAAGCTTTTTTACAGCAAAAGAAACCACCAACAGAGCAAAGAGACAATCCACAGAGAAGGAAAAATTTTCGTCAGCTGTTCCTCTGAAAAAGGACTAATATTTTGAATATATAAAGAACTAAAAAAAAAAAAATCAGACCCCCCTCCAAATTTAAAGACCCAATCCAAAAATGGGCAGCTGAAATGAATAGACACTTCTTAGATGAAGAAGTTGAAATAGGAAATAAACATATGAAAAAATGTTCAGCATCACTGGTCATTCAAGAGATGCAAATTAAAACAACACTGAGATTTCATCTCATTCCAGAAAAAATGGCTATTATCAATAAATCAGCCAATAACAAATGCTGGAGGGGCTGTGGAGAAAAAGGAACCCTTCTCCACTGTTGATGGGAGTGTAGACTGGTTGAACCACTATGAAAATCAGTGTGGAGATTCCTCAAAAAACTAGAACTAGAAGTTCCATTTGACTCAGCTCTTCCTATTCTTGGGATCTTTCCAAAAGAATGAAAAGCATCATACCAGAGCGATATATGCACTTGAGAGAGGGTGAAAACGAGCAAGACCAGCCACTTCCTAGTCTGTGGCTTCTTATCTTGACATCGTGCTCTTGCCAGCATAGCATCCGCCACTGTGTGATTAAACAAAGGTGGCCCTCGACTCAGCCAGCATCAAACTACTCGATTTCCAGCTAAACAAACCTCTTTTCTTTCTTGACAAAGTACCCAGCTTCAGGTATTTTTGTTACAGCATAGAAAATAGACTAATAAAAGCTCTAAGATTTTTTTCATCCATAGCTCCCTTCCCCTTCATAGGTGCTGTGCTCTGTGGGATTATTTGTTGGGATTATTTGTAGGCATTTCACAAATAGTAACTACATTAATTTGGTTTGGGTTACTACACAAATCAGCTTATATTAGTCTCCGTTTGCAAATCAATATTTACAGTATAATAAGCTATTTTCTAAAATTTAGCAAAGTTTTCAAGAGAGCTTATAATAGTACAATCTACATAAGGCTCTTATATTTAAAAATTCTCCAGTGATGAAGGGTGTGCTCACATCTGATTCATGATAGTTACTTCTGCTATTGCTACTTTCTTTGACTTTTACTGCATTATATGCATAAAAGTTATTATCACATTAGTTTGCTCATTATTCTCATCTGCATTTTAACTGGACACAGAAGCAGGTAGGTCAAGGACATCCGGTTTTAATAAAACAGTGATAGTCATATAATAGAATGTCATCTTCAATCAGAGCATATTTCCTTCTATTCTACATTTTGGAATAGTCACACCAGATATACCAAATAGAAGGAATGATAAAAGAAAATCAGTCAAAGAATTAGAAATCCCACTACCCTGTCATCTTCATCCCAGTTACATTTTGGCTGAATGAAAATTTAAATATAAATTGGTGATTGTTTGATACCATTTTTTTCCTTTTTGAAAACACTGTAGAATATGACAAAACATCATTTGCATGGTAAAAAAAGGCTAAAACTAAAAAGTTTCTTCTAATATAATCTCTTTAATCCTTCTAATATAATCTCTTTCAGAAATTCCTGCCAAAGTTTCTAGTTTTCTTGAGTTTATTTGTAAAGATTTTGTGTTATAAATATATCTTTACTTATTGATACATCATCTTTTGGTGTACCAATTCTTTCTCTGCCGTGAAGAATGATGAAATTAATTACTACTTCTCCCTCTCTATCCTGCTCTTGAAAGATTTAGTCCTTCCTATGCATGTGATATTTCCACTTGAGATATTTGGGAAATGCTGAGTTCTACTCTTCAATGAAATCTAGAAGAAAAATCTGTAGACAATGTTCATTAAAGTCTACTGGATATACATTGGTAAAATAAAAATAAGCACAGAAATATATGTCATATGCATTTGGTTTTTTCACTTACATAGTTTTCATTAGAGATTATAGAAGTTGTAAATAAAGAATTACAGTCTACAAATATATTCTCTAAAAACTCGCAGAGTAAATCACTGTAGTTTATCAGGTGTATTGTATCTGTTGAAACTGCTGAATTCTACCATAATACTGCAAGAACCTTCATAGAGAATAGATAAGTGAGGTTATGGCTCTCTTCCAATGTTTTTTGCAAACTGACCCATGACCCATGTATGTAAATCCTAAAAAAATTAGCAAAATATATTTTACAAAAGACAGAACTAAAAACTAATGAATACATTGGGATAATCCTAAGACTACTATGTGCTTGTTATTCAAAATTAAGCAATACAATTTATTGCATTCGTTACAGGAGAAAAATCATATGGCTGTATCTATAAATTTAGGAAAAGTGTTGAACAGACCAAACACTCACTGATAAGAACTATCATCTTTCTAGCAAGAAGAATATTTCTCAAATTGATAAATTTGCAACTACGAAAATCAAAATAAAACTATTACTAGATTCAATGTAAATGCTAAAGTTGAAAATGTTCCTCTGATGCTATAAGTCTGGTGCACATGTCTATTATGTTTCACCTCAAATACTGAACTTCTTGTGCCAGCCAGCACAATAAGGCAAGAGAATTGGGGAAAAAAGAAAAGGAAAAAAAGTCAGACTAGTTAGATGGAAAGAAATAAAGTTATCTGTATTTGTAGGTGAAATGACTGTGTATTAAAGAATATCTAAGGAACCAAAAAAGCAAAAGAAAAACAATAAAAAACTCACCAGTGTTAACAAAGGAATTTAGCCAAGTTTCAGAACACCAGGCTAACGTGTGTCTATGTCTGTGTGTGTGTGTAAACAAAAGTAAAAATCTGACACGGGAAAGGATTTAACAAAATATATGCAAAACTATGCAAGGAAACTTATAAATCAGAAATCAACACTAAAAGAGTAGCTTGAAAATACCCAAGCATTTATAAGTCAGGCAACTTACTTGTAAATGGTCCATAGGTTGAAAGAAATTAAAAATAATTAAAAATGAAAAAAAAATTTAAACTAAATGATATTAAATATACATCCTATCAAATTTATGTAATTAGCTCAAGAGACCACATAAAGAGAAATTTTAAAAGACTTAAAAGTGATAGAATGGGGAGAATATTACTTTTAAGGTAACAATTCTTCTGAGTTGGTTTATAAATCTATAATCTTGAACAAAATTTCAGCATATCTTTTTTTTGTAGAAACCACAAAAGCTAACGAGAAAATTTGTGTGTCACTTCAAAAGACCTGAAGTAGACAAAATAACATAAAAAGAGAACAGTGTTAGAGGAATTAGGCCATTTAATGTTTAAACTTCTACAGATTTCAAGTTATTTAGTATTTTATTGGCATAAGCTAGACAAATAGGTTAATGGAACAGAGTCTAGACAATGGCTCAAAATTATGTGACTGGTTTATTTTCAAGAATGGCACCAAAGTAATGGAATGGTACTATGAGAAGTTTTTTTTTAATAAATAATGCTGGAAGAGTTTGCTCTGAAGATGGTTAACAAAATTTGAACACCACTATATAGCTCATACAATATGTAAAAATTTTTTGAGGTAGCTTATGTAATAAAAATATAAAATTCTACAAGAAAACATGAGTATCTTTTTAGCTTAGGAATAAAGAAAATTTCATCCATTCATTAATTCTTTGTTTATTTTTTATTTATATGGGTGCAAATTAGGAGCATATGATTAAATTCTTCTTGGGTAGTTGGTACTCCTGCATGATACATTTTAATTATTTAATTCATTTAATTGTTCATTAGAGAATCCAAGAAACCAATTACAGTGTGAAAGAATATACCTAAAATTCACTTGATAAGGAAGTTGAATCTATAGCATATGAGCACCTTCTACAGTTCAGTAATAAAAGCACAATGAAATTAAAATTATTCAAAAGACACGAGGAAGAAATCACAAGATAGGATACATAAATGCTGAATAAGCTCGTGAGCAACTCCTTAGAGTTATTAGTCATATTAACTCAGAATGCAGAATGTAGCTGCAATGATATCACTGCAGAACGAATTGGATTTTAAAAGACTGACAATGCTCAGCGAATGTGGACATCTGTAGTGGGAAGACAAAATGGTAGAAATCTGTTTGTGAATTAGCCTCTCCATTTTTCTTAAAGTTAAAAATGAATATATTTTTTGAAATCACCAAGTCATTTCATCCTGAGTTTTTTAAAGAAGAAAACGTACGGACACAAACAAAACACACAGGCATGTCCGTAACTGCTCTGTGCATGGTCACCCAACATCAGAGACTAAGTGTTCATCCCCTGGAGGATTCAAACACAAAATGTTCTACAGCCACATAGTGGGAGAATTCAGAGCACATTACAACAAACAAGAATAAGATACTAATACACACAAATAACGTTCGACCTTAAAACAGTAAACTATTTGATTTTTGAAAAGGCACCAGACACTAGTTAAATTTGAAGTTCCATTCCCATCAAACAATAATGAAATAGAGCAGAGACTATTTTCAGAGAAGTTGAGGAGGGATAAGTGTGCAGTTTGGGAAGAAGTACAGGGCTCTTTTGCAAATGAAGGAAATAGTTTATATTTTGAGAGGAGTTTGAACTACCCAAGTGAAGGAGTTTTTCAAAACATGTTAAATTGTACATTTTCTTCATCAAATTGAATGTAAAATATGTCTCAGTTAAAGACTCCCGTGCTCAAATGTGTATGTTAAATGTCCACTGCAATTTGAGACACTTCTGTGAGATATTTCACTGGTTAGTTAATAAGAATATTAAAGTCCTTTATGTGTCGAATTAAACAACCTCAACTTTTTCATGGTATATTTGTATTTTTGATAAATCAATAAAAGAACCATGTAAAGGAATGGTAAGACATGGACAATATTTGAAACAGGAAGGCAGTTAAAATGAGGAAAATGGTCTCTTTGTCTTTCTTTTTTAATGAAAAAAATATGTGATTTTCCTCGGACAAATTACAAACCTCAGATATTTGCTACCTATCTTGAAGAAAGACCTAACTTCAGAGAAATAATGATCAATTAATAACTCATTCATCTTCCTTTGAAGAAGTGAATAAAGAAATATTTAGCATTACCATGTAGTCAAACAAACCATACTTCTACACATTTCAGCTCTTGCCCTAAAATCATATTTCCTAAACCTTTTTGATACATGGACACTTTCTGATATACAAGTAGACAACTCTCAAGACTTTGTAATAATTTTCATCATATATGATAAAATCATACTTCAAAGAAACAGAAAAAATACAGTATTTTTATCCCTATGTTACCAAATTATATTAGTGAACTACTCAATATATTGAATAATATCAATGCTATTATTCAAACACAAATATAAATTTAAAGATTCTTCTTTATTCATAAGCAATACTTGACTTTTAATGTGCTTTATTAAAATATTTATGGAAAGATTTGATTTCATTTTAAATAAAAATTTTCATTGTTCTATGATTTTGTGTGTGTGTGTGTGTGATTGGTCTGTTATTAGGTCATATGCAATCCCCTTAGACTTTGCTGACTGTTATGCCTTCTTCTTGCCCACTACAAAGACATGGACTTTCTTCTATTATTCAATTTTATTTGCACTAATTATCCTTATTTGAAATATTTTTTTTTGCTTACACATTCTTTTTCTGATTCTACTCAATATTATAAACATTTTTAAATTGTAGAGATTTTTCCAGTTTATATAATACCCCCAATTCCTACAAGATTGTTAGTTATCTATTAGGCACTCTATAAATATTTCAGTAAGTGAATGATCCAATGAGTACATATACTTTCTAATGTATCTAAAATAGATGGTTGGTATTCCATTTACTCAATTATGTTTTTATAATTGTTTCCACTTCTAAAATGTAAAGGAGAAGAAATTATGTGCTGTATTCATTTTTCTTGTTATTTTACAACTAATATTTGAGAAAAGTGGAAAAATCAGAATTATGGGATAGTAAGATATAATCGTGCAGTTTGGTATATTTAGATGATTATAAGCACACTCTGATTTGTGTCACAGTGGGAATAATTCTAGTCTTGAGAAATGGATTGGAAAAATCTCAGTCTCAGTTCTAGCAATTTCATATATAAGTAGATAAGTAGGTTTAAGAAAAGGTCATTGAAATGTGATTATAAACATTTACTAAAGATAAAAGAATGATCTGTAGCCAAAAGTCTTAAAGCTTTTTATATCTGGAAAAGCAGAATAAGAACAGCTAAATCTGATCCAAATAGGCCTTAGATAAATGTTTATTAGATTCTATCGGCCAGGGATTTTGCCTTCTCTCATTCTGTGCAAAGAAGAAAAAACAAATATGTGAAACCAGAATAATTACCAAAAGACCACTTGGAAAATGATTCAAATCTGGACAGATGTGGCGGAAAGAGCATGAATGTGGCCTTCTAATTACTTCAAGGCAAAGCATGTGAAGCAGTCCTGGATCAATTTGTGAAATTCTGTGTACATCTTCATAACTGGGCTCTATGTTCCCTCTTCGTCTACTTCTCCACCATGATCTAAAGTACCAATTTAAATTATTAATTTAGTATTGAAACAATTGAGGTATTTAAAGTACTTTCTTTTGCCATTTTAGAAAGACATCAATTCAGGAATGTTTTCTAATTCCAAAAGGAAAGTCATTAACCATATTTTATCATCATCATCATCATCATCATCATCATCGCCCCAGGAAAGAGTTTATGCATAGATAGTGCAGACACAAAGGAGCCGTTTTGGAATTCTGTTAATATTCACTTCAGGAGCAGCCATAACCCTGCCTATTCCTGCTCTGCATGACATTTATGATTTGTATAAAACTAAGAATTAGAAAATGACATCAAAGATTTACAAAAGATAGTTTGTGAAAAATACAACATAAGCACTCAACTGATTACTTTCTATTACTGTTATTTTTATAATTGCTGATCTCCAAAAATGATTCTGGTCATTATTCTTTCCATGCATTCAGATAAAATTGTTCAAAGTTACATTAATGTGCTAGTGAAAATTTTAAACATCAGAAACTCATTCCTTTCACCTTTACTCATTTATTTATATAACAATGGTTGGATAAATTGTCTATTTGACACTTGCCTATATATAATTTTACATTCCATTTCATTATGGAAAATAATGACAGAAAGTCATAATAACTCATAGATATAGAATAAGAATATAACTCAAGGGTTTAACGAAGTCATGGGCAGAAAGGCAGCATTAAAAAGGAAAAAATGGATTAAAAGGTAGTAGAGTCAAAGATATGGAGGGAAAAATAAATTTTAAAAGATTGCATTAATGTGTGATCCTCAAGTATACAGTATCTGATACAATATTTCTTTATATTATTTTTTTTATTTTGAGCTGACTACTTTGTTGTTTTTATTATTATTATTATTATTATTATTATTATTATTATTATTATTATTATTATTATTATTACTTGGTGCTGGAAATCAAACTCAGGGCCTTGGACTTGCTAGGCAAGCACTCTATCACTTGCGCTAAATCCCCAGCCCTGAGCTGACTACTTTTAAATCTTCATTTTGCAGTTAATTAAACCAGTAGAATCTCTAGACAAGATTACCGTTAAATTACATATAAATGGAAAGATATTATTTTTCAAAGATTGAGCCACTATAAAATTTCTCTTGGAGTATGTTCACAACTATAGTGTAAAAATGTTCTATATCGACAGTGTTACCTTGTTATATGGAATGTGAGTGCAACTCATTGCTCCTTATTTGGTCTAATATGTTAGATCATGAAATTATTGTTTGTTATGTTTATAAAATATTTTAAGATTGATATTTTGGAGATTGTTGATATCTTTTTCCTAATATATTTTACGGCTGATGAATAACTGTTTTATGAAAAGAATATTTAAGTAAAACTTCCTTCTGTGTACTTCATATAACCCGTACGCATATATTCATTTTCATGTGGTGATTTTAATCAGCAAACGTTGAAAATGTATTATCCAAAGGATCTTGAATATATTCTCACAAAATTTTACACATTATAAAATATTAAGAGATAATAATCAGGCAATTTTAACTTACAGGAATAGTTTCCTACATAGTAGTAGGTAGGCCTTTTATTTAGTGGGCATTTTCCATATTTTGATAAATGACTTAGAATTTCATATGAGAATTTCATGAATCCTATAGTAGGTTGGCCTGTTAATTTATCTGTACGAAAACATTTGCTATATGGAATGAAATGAAATATTTTTAGAGATATAATTCTAAACATTGAATAGTATGCTTAATAGTTTCCTTGCACTGATATATGTTATAGTAAAAGTTGCCCAGTGAAAACTTCCGAAGACCATTTCTGATGGCCAGTAATGCATTTCTGAGTGTGCAGAATAAATACAGAATTTCCTAAAAATAAATTGATATTTATTAAATAACAGCTACTTGTAAAATATTATATCTCGGTCTGAGAAAGAAAAGTGACAAATTTTAATCAAGTATCAATAAATTAATTTGCCTTATTCTAACTGAAACCAAATGAATTCGTCTTTCAGTGTCATTTTTTTATGGAAACTACAAACATTTATCACATACGGCTGAGTGAATGTATCACTAGAAAGGAACTTGCCAACAATACTGTACTTGTTTTATGGAATAACTAATACAATCACCTTTGAATCCACAGTGTATCTAATTTCATATGACAGCATGATATATCCTGATGTGTAAGAGTTTTCTTTATGTATAAACCTCGAATGGAATTATGTGTTAAGGTAGGAGTTACTGAGCAATGTCCTTTTAACACGATTTGAAATAAACAACACTTAGTTTAGTCTATATTCATCAGAGTATATCAGTCAAGATTCAGCAAGAGAAACATAACCAGTAAGAGATGTAATGTAAGAGATTTATTAAAAGAAACAAGCTTTCTCCTAATTGTTTCACACCTGCCTAATGTAGTCCAAAGATGATTCCTGTTTTAAGCCAGTTATGGTTGCCTTGGCAGTCATTTACTTAGACTCTATCTTCTGGTACAATTCCACCCAATGAGTGCCAGAAAGTCAGCTGTAAAGTTTCTTTAAAAATATGCACAAGGATGGTTTTTGAAGTTAAAAATGATACTACATTGCAACAATTTTGTAAAACACACAAAGGTGAGACTAGAAGAGAAAATGTGGAAGGACTTTGGCCCCTTATAATGTTATTGGCCTAATGAATTAATAACACTTTAAGTTACCCATTTTCTCTCTCCTCTCTTTTACATATAATACTTTTTCCATGCTTATTCTGTTTTCGTTGGAAAGTATTTGTTAAATCAGTTGTGGCTCTTAACTGATACAGAAGCCAAATGGAAGCAAAAGTTGCTTTGTGAAAAATAAAACCAGAGAAAGGGAATTTGAATGACTCAAATATTTACTGGAGTAAGAAAAATGTTTATTAGCACTATAAGAACATCTCTTGCCTTGAGATATTAGTTAGAGGAACCAAGTACGTAAACCTGGGAGTCACAGTCACCTTTCCTGTATGCTTCTCTGGCTTCTGTGTGCATCAGAATCCCTCAGGGACTCCCTGAGGACCTGGCTTTCAGACTTCTGCTGTGGCACGCAGCTCCTAAGGTGCTCTGAGGACTTATTTTAGCAGCTACCCTCACTTGGCTTGAGGTAAAGGAAAGCAGGATCTCCTTTCCTCATGAGTTTGTTTCTTGAATTTTCTCAATAAATTCTCTCAATAGACCTCTAGTCTTGTTGCTAAGATGCAGTGTAGGACTCTGCCCTAGGCATAGACATAGAGTGTGGAAGAAGAACCTGAACTTTGTGGTGTCTTTCCTAATATAATCTGTCAGTCTCTGTTGCCTGCCACCAAATGAAGCTAATATGCCATATGGACAGGGGACTGCAAGCCTAGCTCTAGCCCCTTGTGAGTTCTAGTCCCTGACATTTTCTATCTCAAGACTTTCTATCTCCCCCCTGGTGCTGACATACTGATTTTTAAGTGACACTGAGTCACATCAGACATAGAAAGGATTCAGGAATTTGGCTTCCTGTGGTCCATTGATGACCTTCCATCTTGGGCCAGGTGAGGCCTAAGCAGTGCCTCTCATGCCGCTCCATTCTGACCACGATGCTGCCTCTATCCAATCTGCAGCACCCACGGATAGATGGGTGGTAGCAATTGTTTTCTACCTTGTGTACTCCCAGCCTTTGCCCCTCAGAGGAGTCAGTATCTCTTCCCACAGTCCTCTGGGGGTGGCCGTGCCACTCTCTGAATTCTTTTCAAGGCTACTGCTTGCAACATCAACAGACACTGCAGAATTCTAATCCTCATGCTTCTTCTGGAAGTTCGCATTCTTTACACTAATGGGACTCCTGCCCATGGGACCCTGGACTGTCCACCCCATTGCTCCAGTGTAGAAGTGGGTTTGTGGTCAACATACAAAGAAATCACACTGTTAAGAATATAGCAATTACAGCCTACAGAATTCACAAGAAGTCATAATTTGAAAATATGTTTTTTAGCATTTATCCTACAGCACTCCAAACAATAAATTTAACAAAACATGAAAGCATTCTTTATTCATTTTTTCCTAACATACTCTAGCACACTGGTTAATACCTGCTTTTGTGGAAATCATCAACAAATTCCAACAGCAGTCGCTGAGTGTTACTACTGATAGTCATCAGAACCTGCTATTCACTGACTCTTTGAAGCATGGTACAGGGTCACAAGTGAGGATGCAAACAGTATGAAATGGAAGTTACTGAGGAATTACCACAGCAACAAGTGCTGAATCATTTTCACACAATCGAGCCCCAAAGAGCCATGACATTGTGGGTCATATAGCCTTTTTATTCATAGCAGAATATATGAGATTAGTTAACGACGACACATTCAATAAACTAATTGCACAGAGAGATGGTTCTTGGGCCAAAGAGGGAGAGCTGATGCCTACACATTAGAAGATTCTACTTATGTGGTCAAAGGACATAAGAAGCAAAAGTTCGAAGTACCTGTAGTTCTCCTGTTATTTTAAATTGTCATTAATAAATTTACATATTTCACATAATCTCATACATTTGGGGAAACATTTGAAATTGATTTTTAATATGAAGAAGAACCTTATGTATTTGACAAAAGAGATGAAAATCATAGGGGCAGACATGCTGGACAACACTGAGAAATGTTCAGAGTGTCTATTTATCATGCATTAGCCTCAATTTTGAGCCTTTATCCAATTTGGATACAAGAGAAATAAACTTATTTTGTGTGTGTGTGTGTGTGTGTGTGTGTGTGTGTGTGTGTTTCAATGCTGCACATTGTTTCAATGCTCACTGTGTCAAGTCTTGTGGTTTAAAGAACAAAAATACTTGAAAATCTGTGAAAATACACATATATTTCACTTCAGCTTACACATATTTATATGTGTACTGAGTATTTACTACATGCCATGAATTATTTTGCCTTTTTACATCTGTCATTACATTTATTTCCTATAACATTCACATGTTATTATTCTCCAGATTTTGTAAATGAGAAAACTGACCAAAGGGAGATTAAGTAACTGCCAATATCACACAGCTCGTAAATGTCAAATGGGGTTTTAACCCAGAGAGTCAAATTCTTAGCCATTTTTAAACTGTTTATCTATTATATTATCTGTGTTTTATTTTGATTTTATACCAATATACATTTTTTTCTTGGAATGAATTTTGAAAGACTTGACTCTTTGCACTAATTGTTTCACCCAAGAAATTTCATTATTGGTGTTTAAATGGGACAGATTGTGATTGGATAGCATTTTTTAAAGCAATGTGTAAAAGTTAATTTGGTAGAGATTATATCCACAGAAAAAATTATTAGTGCAAACTTTACATCAGGTAGGTTTGGATAGAAATTCACGTATGTTAAATGATGTCATGAGAAAGATACATACGAGCTTTGCACATGCAGTAATTAATTAGAGAACAAGGGGAAATGTGTGTACATTTTGTCAACCTGCACAGCCATAATTTTTTAGCTGGTCTGCAAGACAAAAGGGTCACAATTGAACACCCACAAATTTTCTCAGTCCAACAACCACCTTCAAACTTTCCCCAGAGTCTGTAACTCCCCTACTCGTTGGGAAACCCTAATCATAATTTATAGTCTACAAAGATAATCATTTTCATGTGATAGAACACTCATAAACAATAAAAAAGTCATCACAGTCCACTGGTTTTAAAGTGGGTTTTAGTTGTGCTCTAAAACTAGAAAAACTGTTGTTTATTAAAACCATATTTTCTGATTAAGTCCTACGAGGGTTCAGATTGCATGCAGGACTGTGGTGCAGGGCTATTTAGGGAGCTGCCATAACTCTGAAGAGGTGGCGCCTGTTCAGGTCCAGACGTGGGGTTCTACAACACATTCACATTTTCATTGGGTCATGCCATAAATAATCACATAAAATGCCTCGCAAATGGGCAGAATTAAACTTCTGTTTTCCTCAGGTTACTCTTAACTTGCAGAAGGTGTGTTACAACCATTTTAGAGATTGGATATACTGCAGTATTTTGGAATGTCATATTAAAGTATTTGGGATAAACTTTAGATATTGTATACAATTTTGATGATACAATAAAATTTTACTTGGTTTTATCTCATATTTACTTTTTGCATTTTAAAAAAATATAAAAGCATCCTTTGTTCTAAGGATTCATTTTGAATTTGGAAATTCCAGAACTTAATCAAACTGAATAATTATTTCTAAATCTTCATCTACTCTTCAAGGTATTCTAATATTCCATATTATTGCACTCAGACATCTACTAATGCAATCAATGTACACATATACATATAATGAGATTTTAAGTCTTTTTTTTTAATTTATCCTCCCAGTAACATGAACCGGTGTGATCACAATCTGCCCAAAACTTATTTCTGGAGTACAATTGTTTGGATTTTTTTTTTTTTTTTTTTTTTTTTTTTTTTTTTTTTTTTTTTTTTTTTTTTTTTTTTTTTTTTTTTGTGGTGCCGGGGATCGAACTCAGGCCCTTGTGCTTACAAGGCAAGCACTCTAATCACTGAGCTAAATCCCCAGCCCCAACTGTTTGGTTTTTTAAATTGGATCAAGGAATAAAATCTTTGGCTTTTCTTCTCCCTTTCTTACTATTACTTCTTATCTTCCCTAAATTTTTCTAACTTTATTTATTTTTTATTTTATTTTATTAGGACATGTTTACAGCACATGTCCTAATAAATCTTGGGGAGTGGGTGCATCTATAAAACACAGCTTGTTTCTATTTTAATTCTCTCCCCTTGCAAGGTCCCTTCTTCCTTCTCTCAATCCATTTTTCTAATTTTTGTTCTTGTTATTACTAATCTTAGTTCACGTTTATGACATATGATGTGTATGTTCACTGAGGTGATTAGGTTCCTGCACAGGACGTATCTTAGTTCTTCTTAGTTCTCCTCCCCCTCACTCTCCCCTCGCCTTCAGTCTCCTGCACCCCTTTCCATCTGCAAGTGATCCATCCCATCTTCTCGTTCTACCTGTCCTTTATTATGCTTTTTCTTTGTACTTTGCCTTACTTAAATGACTGTGTTTAAGTTTGTGTGTCTGATTTCTTTCTTTCAACATTATATTTTCCCATAAATGTAATCTTTATGTAAGTTCCATAGTCTATTAATGCACCTTTCACATAGTGTAACCTTGTCCTTTTTCTTTCACATATAATATTGGAGAAATTATCTATGTAGTTGGTTGCATGCAGGTGTTAACTTACTAGAGAACATGAAGTGAAATTCTTAATGACTAATAAAAATAACATGGAATTGTTTAGAGACAAGTTTAAACTTAGTTTTGTCATCTTCAAATGGGAAAAAATGATGACTTTCAGGGACGTCAACATAAGGATCCTAAAAACCCCCTTACCAGTGGAGCTAACAAAGCTGATTAAAACTCTAAAAGAACAAACCTTTCAAGTTCTAAAGATCATAATGGTGGTGTAGACAGAACTGTGAAACACCTACTCAAAACACTTTCCTAATATTTAGTAAAAACAGCAAGAGTTGTGATACTTGAACCACAATTTGCTCACAATTCCACTTTCACCAACTCAACTTGATGGAAGCCATAATTGAGGCACTTGTAGCCAGAAGAAAGACTTTCTTTTCATTACTCAATGAAAGCTATCTCATCTCATTGGGCATTCAGATGGCCAGTATTTCTCAGCCCTTCCAATTACCATTTGGAGAAACTAATCTTCTGCAGAACACTGCCAACAGTGTGGAGACTCCTTTCCTCAACCCAGCACCCATCACTGGGAGGCCTCTTTATTTTCAGGTGTAGCGACTCTGTCTGTAACCCTATGCCCTACCTGCAGCCATAGCAGGCTAACGTAATGGGGTCTTTGATGCCCTTTCCTCATCTTACATACACAGTTGAGGTTCTGTGCTAGGAGCATCAAGCTGAGAAGACCAGAGGCTGACCTCTAACCCAATGCCAAGGGAGTGCATTAAAAATTTTGGTCATTTTGCCTGAGGGCAGGAGGAGGCGTCTATATGGAAAGAAAGCACAATGCAAAGGAATGCATTTAATTAGAAAAAGAGTTTGAGGAGTTTAAGACTTAGGGTGTTCTAAAAAAAATAGCCCCGCTTCATTAAAAACAACACACTAACACCAAGTGGGCCATTGTTCTAGCCTGCAGGTCAGGGGCAGAGGCCCAGAAATTTTGTCCAGGAGGGAAAGATGGGCCATAAGAATCTGAAATTTTCACCAAAAGAGATTTCGTTATTTAGAACAGTGTGGGGAAATTCAAGTCTAATATGCTTTTGAAAACAATAGAGATTTTGGTTGTAAGCAGTTCAGAGGAATATGACATCATGATGAAAGAAATAATTCAATTTTAAGAAAGTACCAAGTTAGCCAGAAAAAATGACAGCTAAGCAGAGCCCTTCAGATGTCAAAGCTCTTATGCAGGGGCTCAAATTAAATTAGTTCAGACTGGGAACAATTCATATTCTAGCACATCATCTAAAACAATAGAACAATTAACTGGCAATTAGTACAGCTGGTATAATACAATGTGGAACAGAATTTAAAAGACAGATCAGAAAGAGTTAGTTTAAAAAAGTGCCTGATAAAACTATTGTCATGCCAGGGTGAATGTGACCATGCCCAAGGCTGCACACGTAGACGTTCACCACCAAATGATTCACTTAGCTACAGTAATCTGATCCTAACAGTCATATAAAAATTCAAGGAACACAAGGTAGCTGAAGCAATTTTGAAAAAGAAAAACAAATTTTTAGTAATTAGACATCCCAATTTTAAAATTTACTATGGTGGTACAGTAATTAAAATGGTATGGTATTAGCATAAGGATAATCATGTAGATCAATGAAATAAGATAAGATACTTAAAATATACCACCATATTTATAGTCTATCAATTTTTCAAGATGCATACCAAGACTAACAAATGAGGAAAAAATTCTTTTCAAGAAATGATATTAGAACATCTGGATATTCATAGGTATAGGAATGAATTTGGTCTCCTATCTCATAATTTAAACATAGATTAACTCAAAATCTAGAAAGAGTTAAATATAAGCACTAAAGCAATAAAACTGTGAGAAGAAAATATAGTCATACATCATGACTTTGTTTTCTTGATATGACACAAAGATCACAAGTAACAAAAGAAAAAATGCACAAAAATCAAAATTCAAAATCCTTAATTTTACTATTATGAAAATAGCATGATAACCCATAAAATTAGAGTAAAAGTTGCAAATTATATGCCTGACAAAGAGTTTTATCTGGAATAGGTAGGGAACTATCATAACTGAAAATGATAAAGTGCACAGTTTTTGAAAGAAGATATATAAATTACTAATAAACACATAAAATATGCACAAACTAAATTGGCAATCAGTGAAATACAGCTCAAAATTACAAGATTCCACTCCATACCCACTAGATTGATTGGCTATAACGGAGAAGAAAAACCACAAAAAATAGTGGTGAGGATGGGGGAAGCAGAATCCTCATGGACCACCCATTTAACTGTGAAGTAGTATAGTTAGAAATAATTTGTCAGTTTTTCACGCATTTATTATTTACTTGACATTTCAACTCCCAGACATGTCCTCAAGTAAAATAAAAACATATGTCCATACAAAAGCTTGTACAAAAATCTTTGCAGCAATATTTATTAAAGGTAGTAAAAAAGTAGAAAAAGCTCAAATGCTCATAAGTAGATAAATAAAATGAAATACATCCATACAAGAGAACATAATTCAATGATAAAATGAAATGAAGAATTTATATAGACTACAAAGAGGATGAACCTTGAAAACATAATGCTAAGAAGTAGACTATTGATAAATTGGGCAATATTTACCATAACAGGTTGCATAATTTACCTGTATTTTTAACCAGTGAATTGTTTTTCTACAGATAGATACAGTTTGTATCATCATATCTGCTAATAGTCATACAATTTTCATTTTTTTCATAATATTAGGGATTAAATCTCTGCTAGGTAAGTGCTGTACTACTGAGGTACATTCCCAGCCCTATTTTTTCTTAATTACTTTATTTTTTTATTTTAAGACAGGGTCTCACTAAATTGCCTGGGTTGGCCTCAAATTTTTGATCCTCCTGCCTCAACCTCCCAAGTAGCTGGCATTACAGTCAAAAGCCACCACACTTGGCAGCTAGTGTTATTTTTAAGACAGAAAATCTTTACATGATCAGTTTAAAAAACTATTTTGGCACATCTAGATTTCAGGAGTAAGGGTAAAAATGTGACAATGAAGTCAGAACAATCTGTATTTAATTCTTACCTGATACTGGAATGATGTGAACTTGGGACTTCCGCAACATCTCTGTGAAACTCGGTCTTAAAGGGAGTCGAGCTCCATACTGAAAAGGATTTTAAACATGACTCTGGGAGCCGAAAATAAGTGGGCCAGTTTGATTCAGCCCATGACAGAAAACAGCTACTGTATATGTCAAGGAAAAACAAAGGCCTAGAAATATAAATTGATTTGTGAATTTGGTGATACAGACACAATTCTGAATTATGAGTACTATTTAGAAATTGATAAATTCACAAAATTGAAACTTAATCTTACGGAATTTTTAGAATAATTATTTAAAGCTGTCAGTAGTTCAGTTTTCAGTGGTTGAGAACCAGTTGACTTCAAGGTCTTTTATTCTGGGAGAAATTTTCTCCAGTGGTTCTGTTTAATTTGTAGAACTGTGAAAGTGTACACCTTTACCTTTCTCACCGACTGAGTGAAAAGCCTTGACCCTTAGGTTTTTCTTTTTCATTCTCTCTCCTTCCCTCTTCCTCTGTCTCTGTTTACTTTTCCTCCCTCACTTCATGCAACTGCTGAAATATGCTGAGCCCTCCCACATGTATCTAGTCTTCTACGTACTTCTAGATTTGGGTGAGATCAGACTGAGAGATACTTTTCTTCTGTTTGAATTAACATGTATTGTGTGGGCTGAGGTAAAAATGATAGGAGCCAAAATTAAAGTCAAAACAGAACATTCATCCCAAAAGGGTAACCTGAGAAAGTCTCTAGTAGACCCGGGTCTGGCTCTTCAGGGAGCAGAGCTGAAACTAATCACAAACACTAGTGCTGGAAATGCACTCTCCACCCAGTCAGAGACACTCGGTGCTCTAGGCTGACTTAGGAAGACCGAAGATGGATTTTGTGAGAGAACCAAAAGAAATACAGATTAAAGAATGCTAAGACAGCTATCTCGGGCCAAATCTGGCTGGGGGATCTATGGCTGAGTGTGTACTGCGGGGAGGTGTGATCTCCTTTATTCACTACACGGTACAGTTGAGAAATGCTTTCGGAGAGCTTGGTCGTGACTAGGCTGTATGAACATTTACTGAGACTAAGAAAAAAATTTCCTCTCAAGAGTTGAATGGAAGGATAATGATTATGAAGCGGTTGCCTCTAAATTCTGGTGTTGTCACTGCCAAAATAAAGTTTAGCTTTTATATAAATATGCTTCTTTTGTCTTCCTTATGTGGAAAGCCACAATTTATCTCCAATATACATATTAACTGATGGTTATATGGGGCTAATAGAAATAGGAATAAAAAGAAAACATCAGACTTGAAAATCATTTGAACAGGTGGGAATTTGTAGTCATCATGAAAAAGGTTAATGTACCCTGAATAATGCGGCATTTGGGCTGATCTTATGAGACATTTGTCTAGGAAGTCTTAAGAACCAAAACCCTGCTTGTCATCACTCATTACTCTTCATGAGCTTTCTAAGGCAGCTCAGCAAACTAAGATTCCAGTGGCCAAATACATGGTGAAGTATGTGGCCTACACTGAGAGTCGTAATGTGATTTCCAATTTTCAATAAGCTCTAATGAAAATCATACCATCAGCCACCCACGGCTAGAGAAGCAAGTGGTAAACTGAAGCTGGGTGTGAGTGAATGCAAAGGAAGGACCAGCTGTCTGGCACTGCTGCCAGGGACTCGGGAAGCACACCCCTCGGCCTCACAGTTCCGCTCGCAGGGACCCCGCCAGTGAATGAATGGAGATGTTTTCTGCTCACTGAAAAGAGCAAGGAGGGCGGCAGCGGAGAACCCCTCCATTCTAAAATAAAGATGTGACCTTCTTTATAGTGCCAAGCTTGGGGACATCTGGGCTACTTAAACAGATGCACATTATTCACTTGTATGTTTTATGTTTTTTTTGTTTGTTTTAATCATATTCATACCCTTTAATTTGTGAACCCAAAAGTAGCGCGGTTAAGGATGAATTCTTTGAGAGAAACAGCCTTGAACCCAAATCCTAAACCTTCCACTTATTTGCTGTGTGAATTTGGCCATGATCAGAATCTCCCAAATTCAGTTTTGTCATCAGTAAAACAATCCAAATTCTGAGTATCATTCTAATACTGCTGTAATCAGATGCACAATGATGGTGCCTTTCACAGTATCTGGCACAGAAAGAGTACTTGGTATGCAGAAAGAAATAAAATGAACTCAAAGACTGACACATAATTCATTCTGATTCAAGATAGCAGGTATCACGTGCTGTAAGAAATGGACCTACAGTTTGTAGAGCATGAACAAAGGAGAATAATTCTTATAGGGAATTAAGTAGAAAAGTTGCAAATGGATATATGTAGATAAAGTAGAAGTTGCATGGAAGTAAAAGGGGTTAGAGCTTGTGTATTAGTTAGGGATTCTAGAACAGAACCAATGGAAAATATATGTATAATTATAAAAAATGACATACTAGGTAGGTTTATAAAACAAGATGTGGAGGAACTGCAGGATCCACTAGCTGCTCAGCCCTAGAAGATGGAAGCTGCCGAATAAGAGATTAAAAATTTAAGGCCAAAGGGAAAGGGGGTGGGAAACCTATTCCAATTTCAGCCATGATAGCAGCACCCCACCTTTGAGAGGGAGGCAATTACACCTTCTTTCTGGGTCTCTCATACATAACTTCCCTTAGAATTTGTTCTTTC
Source organism: Hystrix cristata (assembly GCA_004026905.1). NCBI lineage: Eukaryota > Metazoa > Chordata > Mammalia > Rodentia > Hystricidae > Hystrix > Hystrix cristata. Next base: position 658,659 of record PVJO010000001.1, read on the forward strand.
TAAAAAGGTTCTTCAATGTCAGATGAAAAAAAGACTTCTACCAGCTCCTCAGCAATTCTCTGTCACATATAAATTATATTCAAACTGGATCATTGACCCACACTTCAAACGGCCGTACAGCCAGGTTCTCCAATCCATGCATTCAATCCCCCACTCTGCACTATTTTAACTTGTTTCATTTTACCATTCATATATTACTTCTTTCTGAACCAAACTGATTTGCTTACTAATCCACACTCTTCGTTTTCATTTTCCCATGAAAGTACCCCTTGCATATTCCATTCTCTCAGTATAGAAACTATTTTCCCCTAGATGACCCAGTACATTCCAGTAATTCAACTGTTTTCAACTGCATGCTCAAAATGTCAGAATCACAGGCCAAAGCGACATGCCCCAACTCCTCACGAGGTACACCTCACATGCTTCTGGGCTAAAGTTTTGCGTGTTTGACAGTGGCTGTCAATGCACACTGCAGCATCCATCACTATGAATTTCATATAACACAACTTGGTATAAACATCCACTAATAAATATAGTCCTGCTTCCTTAGGTTTTCATGTATCATTTTTATGATATAAGAAAAATACGATATATACTAATTTTTTTACATTATCTCATAGTGCTACTATAATGTGCCCTTCAAATACACTTACAGCTATAATTGACAATAATGCTAATTCAATTTATTTCAGGTTACAAATATCACTTTTTCTGAAAATAATCTAGTCAGTGTGTTTTACTTTAAATGATTCTGTTACTAGGTAGGGAATAGACAGATAAATTTGGATTATTTTGTAGTAATAGAAAGAACAAAGTGCTTAAATATGTGTACACATGCATGTGCTCGTACACACCCAGAGGTGCATGTTAAAGGGATGCAATAGATAATGAAAAGGATGCTGAACCTCCCAATGGCCAATACCAAAACAACCTGACAATAAAATACTATTAGATTATAATTGGAAATATGAATATTCATGACTCCAAAATTATCTAAACAGGAATTTCCAATACATAGTGATCAGAGTTCTCTAGAGAAGTGAAACGAACAATGTGCGTGTGTGTGTATGTGTGTGTGTGCGTGTGTGTGTGACAGAGAGAGAGAGAGAGAGAGAGAGAGAGAGAGAGAGAGAGAGAGAGAGAGAGAGAGAGTGGGATTTTGAGCAACATTTTAGGTGATTCTGGGGGCCAGGCAAATAAAACACCCACAGCATAGGCAGCAGACTGGAGCCCCAGGGATGAGCTATAGTTGAAAATCAAATTGTCTGGCACACTGCACGTGTTCCATAATGTTAATTTCCACACTCTACCCACACTTCCTCCAAAAAAGGGTTAGGTTTATTATTGTTAGGTAAAAAATGCCAACAATTCATTGGAAACAATAAGTGATTGATTCATTGAGAAAATTAATTTCATCCAAATCTACAGCTCTCCTGCACACACTTATTATAAAACTCTCCTATAAACATCATATAATCACTAATGGGAGGGAAGCAATAAAATTCTCTGTAGCGAGAACAAATTCTCAATGCTGGTAATCAATATTCTTGGAACATCCTCAAAAGAAAACTCTAAAAGGAAAAGAAATCACATAATGTACCTCTGGCAGCATATGATGCTATGTACTTAAACTGTCGTATGTTGAATCTGGCCCTCTCCATGTCATTCAGCAGATAAATCTCTTTACCAGAACTCTCAGGTCAGCTGAAATGCATACCAGACACGTTTCAGCCAGACTGTTTCAGTGGAGGAAACACTGTTGGTGGTCATAGACACCAAAGATTCAGGTATAGGAAATTCTGAATTAGTCAGTCTCCAACTTAATTCTCCCCTAGCCCACTATTCTCTCTCCTTCTCAGTCCATGTCTAGCATTTGGGGTTTCAGGTTGATCAGACTGCACCCATTTGCTCATAAATTTAAAAATAAACACAGATTAAGTGTGTATGTCAAAGCTGGAAGTGTTCTTACCTTTCAGACAGATGGCTATGAATTCAAAAAATTTGCTTTGGGGAAATCTAAACATACTTGATCTGCTTGCATCCTAGTCAATGTGGAGGGCCAGGGACAGCTGGAGTCAGTGCCTACTCTGAAAGCCATTAAACATCCTATGGTTCTTGTTAAAGAAAATTATTTTCAACTGTGTGCCATGTGGCTCATTCCCACAATCCATTAGGTGGTTAAAATGATGTGTGAGCAGAGGAGTTTGTGTATACATAATACATGCAAGTACAAATAAAGCCTTAAATGTGTGTAAGCAATAAAATGCTAAAAACTCTTTAACAGGGGTGGGGAAGGATTATTAGGTGAGACCTATAAAGATGTCTCTAACTTTTATTACCTTCATTTCAGGTGTTGTATCAGAAAAAAATTAAGATTATAATATATTTTTAAAACTTATTTTCCCAAACTGGAAAATAATTTCTGCATTACTCAGTTTGACTTACTTCAAGGCAGCCAATTGTAAAAGATTGTGAAATATCTTTTTATTCCAAGAGTAATAATGAGCATTCTCAGTTTACTTCTTATATGCATGTCTGTACTCACATGCGTACCTGGATCAATTTGTAGCACTTGCCATTGGCACATAAAAGTAAGTAACCCATGTAACCATATCTTAAATTCTTAAAACAATTTCTATTACATGACACATATTTGCATCCAATAATCTCTACCATTTTGTGAATTAAATGAAAGTAGGTATTATTGTTTGCTCTTTAAGATAATAATATCTTGGGCTGGGGATTTAGCTCAGTGGTTAGAGTGTTTGCCTCGCAAGCATGAGGCCCTGAGTTCGATTCCCGGTACCAAAAAAAAAAAAAAAAAGATAATAATATCTTATTCTTCCAGAATTCTTATGTTTCAAAACGTTTTCTGAGGATTTAGAAAATATTGAATCTTAAGCATACAATCTCATACCTGTATTATCTTAATCTTATACCTTGTGAAACTGAGGTATAAAGAATTTAAATATTCCATAGAAGGGTACATAGGAAGTAAATAGTAAATACAGCATGTGAGATTCAGATTAAGGTCATATTGTTGCAGAGTTAGAGCCCAGACAATTAAGTTAGTCTTTATAGGATAAGTCACAAAAAAGAACAAACCAGTGAACCAAACAAATACAAAATGATGGCATTGAATAAACTGCTTCAACTCACCAAGTGAATTTCTGATGTGTTTGCAATTTTGTGCAAATTAAATATTAGGGTACATTCTCTGATGACTTCAGACAAATCGTGGTTTAAATCCAGGTCCTACAATTTGATAGTTGTGAAAACTTGTAAAAATGACTTAACCTCTTTGAATATTATTCCCTCCTCCTTCCTTCCTTTTTTCTTTCCTCCCTCCCTTCCTTCCTTTCCTATTGTAAATGTAACCTAGACTCTTCATACTGAGCTACATCCTAATCCTTTCCTAATCCTAATCCTACATCCTTTTCAATTTTTTTCTTTTAACTTTGAAACAGACTTCCACTAAGTTGCTAAATTGACTAGGTAGAACTTGAGTTTGCAGTCCTCCAGCTTCAATCTCCCAGAGTACTACGATTATAGGCATGAGGCATCACATATGGCTTCTGACTCTTTTTTAATCTTCAAAATAAGGATTATAGTACCTACATCAGTAACTATTTTAATAAGTCAATATGTTAACATATATAAATAACTAGGTACATAATAAACTATTTAAGAAGGATAGCTAAGTATACTCATCTGCATTTGATTTTTAAAATTTAGTTTAAGAATACTACACAGCTAGAGTAATAAAGACAACATAGTACTGGCACAAAAACAGACATGTGGACCAATGGAATAGAATACAGTACAGGATGCAGAAAAATCCCAGACACAATCAGCCACCTATATTTGACAGAGGGGTCAAAACCATACCTTGGTGGGAAGATAGCCTCTTTAGTAAATGGTGCTTGGAAAACTGGCTACCCACGTGCAGACGATTGAAGCTAGAACTATCTCTCTCACCATATACTAAACTAAAAAAATGCTTCAAAGATCTAAATATTAAAACAGAAACACAACCTTCCGGAAGGTTGGCATAGACAAGGACTTCCTGAACAGAACCCCAATTGCGTAAGTAATAATATCAAGGATAGTCTTAATTACCTTTCTAAAGTCAATGGTTTTCAAGAGAGCAGATTTAATACAGGACATTCACAATTTACAACATTCACCCATAAGCCAAATGCAGGGTGACTGCCGAATGTCTATCTATGCACTGGAGACCCGAAAGATCCCATCAAGGGCTGGGAGCCCACAGCACTGTCCTGTGGGTGTCCATGATGGCTGAAGAAATCTTTACTAGAACCAGGATATGATGCTTGCAGCAGAGATGAAGACCGGAGCTTCCCAGAAGCAACTGCAGCCATCTTGGATGACAACAAGGCCCCCGAGTGCCTTCTGTGATGAGGACAGCTGAGTCCCCTTCAGGAGAACCAGCCACAACAGAGTTTCTCCTGGGAAACAGCTGGCCACTATCTTCTGCTCTTGTCTTCCTTTGTGCTGTATTGGCAATAACCTCAGGTGGATCTTCTATACCCAGAACTGCACTAACTCAGTCCAGCTGGGTGTTCCTGCTCAAGTTGACAACAAGCCCACCACAAGGATCAACAAATGGAATTATATCAAAATAAAAAGCTTTTGTACAGTAAAGGAAACAAGAGAGAGAAGAGACAACTTACAGACCAGGAAAAATTTTTTGCCAGCTATAATTTGGACAGAGGATTAATAGCTAGAACATACAAAGAACACAAAACCAAAAAACAAACAAATGAACAAACAAAAAAACCAGAACTCACAGAATACAAAATAAAAAATGAGCAATAGAAATGAATAGATGCTTTTCAGAAGAAATACAAATGGCCAATAAATACATGAAAAAAATGTTCAACATCACTTTTCATTAGAGAAATGTAAATTAAAATAACACAGATTCCATTTTACTCCAGAAAGAACATCAAACATGAAAAACTCAAATGATAACAAATGCTAGTGAACCCAAGGGAAAAAAAGAACCCTTCTAACATTGTTAGAGGGACTGTAAACTAGTACAACCACTATGGAAATCAGTATGGAGATTTCTGAACAAAATTTAAAATAGACATTCCATTCAACCCAGCGCTTCCCTGTCTGAGCATCTTGCTGAAAGAGTTAAACACATCATATTACAGTGATACATGCAAACCCATGTTTACAGCAGCACAATTCATGATAGCTAAATCACCAAAGCAACCGGTATGTCCAACAACAGATAAATGGATAAAGAAAATGTAGTATTTATACACAATGGAATAATATGCTGATATAAAGGTTAAACTTCAGTCATTTGTTGGAAAATGAATGCACCTCGAATCTATAATGTTAAGTGAAATAAATCATATGATGATTTAATCACAAGATTAAAAATCATATGATGTTTTTCTTACCTGAGAAGTGTATAAATAAATTAATTAGCAAAATAAAAGACAGACAATAGGAAATGGGAATAGAACTTTGGGAAATGTGAAGGGGACTTAGAATTGCTGGAAAGGGACGGGGTGGGAAAGGGAATGAACAAAGAATCGGTGTGTGTTATATACATGCTTAAAATACCCATAGTCAAGATATTTGTTAAGTTACTGCAAACATGTACTAAGAAACAATTTAAAAATAAAAAAATTACTAAATATAAATAAACACCACACTTACACTTTTAAAAAAAGAATAAAAATGTTTCATGGAAAATGCTATTTTAGTTTTAATGAATAACATGCTTTTCCAAATGTATCTAAAGACTTCCTGGTTGAATACACTCACAATATATTTTATTTGATATAATCACTTACATATAGTCACAATATGTTCTTCCTTCCTAAGTCAAAAATCTCTAATTTGTGTTTAATAATACATATTAAATTTTTGAAGTATCATTTCTTTGTCTTTTTAAGATATGAATATGCTAATTTTTTTTAAACTTCAAATAAAAATAAAAACATTCCAGGCACATATGCATTAAAATGTAAGTATATGTTTACACTTAAATGCTTTAAAGTAGTTAAATTATGTTCTACATTTTTCTGTATGAACTCCTAGAGGAAGGTTAAAATGTTCACAGAGAATTAAGGCATAATTAACTTGACTCTATTTTTCCTGCCTTGCATTTGGTTACCCTTCTCAGTGGTCTGTTTTCATGTGTTAACTTCATGGAAAAGGTGTAATGGGAAAAATGAATCAAAGAATTGTTACTCACAGGGCATGAAATTCTTTGTATTTTTTAAAAACCAGGAAAATTGAATATGTCTTTTCCTTTTACTGTTTGATTGAAAAGTCAAACATGATGTGTTAAAAATGAAACCAGAAATTTTTGGATGTTTTTATTGCAACAGTATTAATCATTTTCTTCTTCTTTCATTTAGTTATTGGATATGACTCTGTCAGCACTCATCTTTGTTAATGATTCCCAAGCCAATTTTCAGCCCAACTTTATGCAGCTTATTTGTGTTTATTAAGCACTTCTTATGCATTTGGCTATAATGGAAACAAAAGTATAAAGTATGACTTTGTACACAAGGGTTTATAACAAACTTCAGAATTTAACCAAAAAGCACGTTAAATAGTCATGAACTAATAGATACTAGGTAGGGAACAAGGGAGGTGGAAAGGAACAGAGGGACAAGAGAAATAAGAAATGAAAGGAAAAAATGGAAAAAAAGCTTTTGTAAACAGGGAGGGAGGAGGGAGTGAGGGGAGGGGATGGGAAAAAAAGAAGCAACAAGATATGTCATGTACAGGTACAAATCCCCTATGATGAATGTTACCACTATGTACATCTAAAATGTATCATTAAAATAAAATTTAAAAAAAATTTAAAAAAGAGAGGAGAACTAGAAGGGGAAAAGAAGGAAGGGAAAAGGGAAAGAAAGGGAAAAAATGGAAAAATGTAAATAAACCTGCTGTAAATAAGGAAAGGGGGGAATGGAAGGGAGGAGTGGGAAAGGGGGGAACAAAGATACATCATGTATAGGTACAAAATAACCCTGATAAATGGGATCATTATGTATACAATGTACCAATGCATGTTCTTGGTAAAAAATAAAAATTAAAAAAAAAGTCATGAATAAGTCAAGGCAATGTGTATACATATTACATAACCAGAATTCAGAGAAGAATTGTAATGTAAGCAATAATAACTTACTTTTTAAAAACATTTGCTGTATGTTGCACACTTAGCATGTTCTACCTCACCTAATATTTCTAACACCCATAAGACAGTAAATGTTACAGCGGTACCTTGGTACTTGTTAACTGGTTCCAGGAGGTACAATGAGTGCCAAGAATGACAAGTACCAAATAAATACTAGCTGGAAAGGATAACAAGTAGTGAAGTAGGCAACACCAATGAGATCAGGCTTGTATACTGAATACCAAAGACAGGACATAAAGTTTTTGCATCAAAATGTGTAGAGTAGCAAATCTGATGCATTTCTAAGCAGGTGAGTACCAAGGTATGGTGGTAACAGGATTCTCATTTGAAAGGCATTCAAGGATAAGGATTTGAAGATCTGGGATGGTGTCATTTGAATGGAAATGCTTGAACAGCTTTATATCCCAGCTTTATTCCTTGTGTCCCTTACTAGTAGAGAACATTTCCCATTTACTGAAGATTACATAAAGACTTATCTGAGGCAGATCTATCTCAACAAGATGATTGTCTTTCTTAAAATCCCCCCAGCTCCTTTCTTCCTTCACATGTTCCAGAGTTAAATCTCAGCATGAGCTAAAAAGGAAGTGTTAACCTTTTGGTAAGAAGTGATAGTTTAGCAAAATGTTGCAGAACACTGTTAATAACGTTTTGCAGGAACTTGGAGAGCACTACTGGACATGAAATGTTAGACTGCTGGATCAGAAAAAAGAAGAAGTAAAGGTCAGAGGGGATGGTTTATTGACATCATGTTATTTTCCCATGAATCAATATTTAGCAACATGTTACAGATGCCTGCATTTAGTCTTAATTCACTCAAAGAAATACTTCTTTCACTTTGTAGATAACTTTGAGTTAACGACATAGAAATGCTTAAAAGCCTTGGAAAATACTGAGGAAGAATATAGGAGTTTTAGAAAGATGAGCATTGTAGAATGGATTACTTGTGTAAGCCTAGATAACTACCAGCTGTTGATGTGTCTCAAAAAAACACAGATGTGAAGGTAAGAATGAGGGCTAGAGAATTTTGATCTTCTGGGACCTCTGGCAATTGCCATGATAGTCAGAATAGTCAGTGTTCTTACTGCTTAACTCGCATAACGAAAAATAATTCATATGTGGAAAGCAGAAGACTAGAATTAGTCACAGTAATGGAAAATTCTCATCCCTCACCCAATGTACTGAGCAAATTTTCAGATCTGGTGCTTTATGAGTGGTGTGGAGTGGTCTGGGGAGGATCAGGATAGTGTGAGGAACAACTCTGTAATGTTAAAGCAGGACTATGAAATACATATTTTCTCAGTCTTTTTTCCACATGACTTTTACCTGAGTAAATATATCCTAGGCTAAAATGTTTCATATTTTAAGGAATATGTAAATTAAAACAATTTTTAGATTCCATCTTACTCCAGTAAAATGGCTATCATCAAGAAATCAGACAATAACAAATGCTGTTGAGGCTGTGGGGAAAAGGAACCCTTTCTACATTGCTGGTGGGAGTGTAAACTAGTACAACCACTATGGAAATCAACATGGAGATTCCTCAAAAAATGAAATCATAAGTTCTACCTGATCCACCTATACCCCTTCTAGGTATCTTCCCAAAAGTGGTAAAAATACCATATTACACTGATACATGCATACCCATGTTTATAGCAGCACAACTCATAATAGCTAAATCTTGGACATGGCCTATGTATTCATCAGCTGATGAATGGATAAAGAAAATGTGGTATTTAACTCTTCCATTAAGAAGAATAAACCTAAATCATTTATAGGAATACGGATGCCCCTGGAAACCAGAAGTTTAAATTATTGAAATAAATCAAACATACAAGATTTATTATTGCACAGTTTCACTTGTATGAGAAGCCCAAAATATAAATAAAGTACAAGATAAAAGATAGATAATAGGAAGTTAGCAGATAGATCTTTTTTCAAATGGAAAATGGATCAAAACTGGAGGAAGTGGTGAGAAAGTGGAGGGAAAATGGATGAATAAAACAATTGAGATATGTTCATGTACCAACTGTCCACAAGGAATGTAATCATTATGTAATGTAAACATATACTAATAAATAATAAAAATAGAAAAAACATAAAAAGGACTATACAAACATGGTCTCAATTTGCACTGATGCAAAGGGATGTGAGACATCATTATGTCCTTTTTGTCCTCATTGGCAAAGTAGGATGGTCCAGTGTTCAGGTGACAGAGTCTTTTGTCTTATCTTGTAGTGAATTCTGGGCTCACCAAGCCTCCCAATTTACACAATTTCCACAGTTCCTGCATGGACAGTTGAGATGAACATATGTCGTAAATAGAACTCTGATAGTTTTCATAATATATTCTATAGTATGTGAGAACCATAAGGATTACAAATAAATGATTTCTGAAATTAGAATCACCTTTGCTACCTTCCATCTAGATTCCTGTTACATGAAGTATGGCCCATGGACATGAAACACGTGTACCATCCAGTAGGTAGTTAGAAACGCAGAATCTCAAGTCCCAACCTGGATCTACTGAATCATAATCCAGATTTCAAATAAGGTTCCTAGTTGATGTTTGTGAATGTGGATATTGTCAACTTGATTGAATTGGGAAATATCTAGGAAATTAGTAAAGCATATTCCTGGGTGTGTCTGCGAAGGTGTTTCTAGAGATGACTGGCGTGTGGGACAGCAAACAGGGCGTCGTGCCCTGAATGTGGGTTATATATCCAATAGGTTTGAGGTCTGGAGAAAACAAAAGTGGAAGAAGCAGGAAGTCCCCCAGTGCATGCTTACTCTCTTTCCCTGTGCTTCTTGACCCCATGAGATGAAGAGTTTTCCTACATGACACTCTTCTGCCATGAAATTACTGTTTTGCTAGAGGCCTCAAAGCAGTGTAGCTAGCCAACCAAGGACTGAAACCTCTGAAACTACGAGCCAAAATAAATCTTTCCTCCTTTACGTAGATTTTCTCAGACATTTTGTCACAGTGATTGAAAGGAGTACAATGGTTACACTAATCTTTTAGAAACACTGATATAGTTGCTCAGTTAAAGAATGAGCAACATGCCAATAAAGAGAAGCAGAAATTTATTGGGCAAGGATCGAGAGGACACACAGGAAAATGCTTTCAGTAAGTAACGTGAAGCAGGGCATGCTACCCACACACACCAGAGTCAACCGAGAAAATTACTGTTTGGTTGCTGACAGAAGACTTCGCCCTGTGAGAGTAAACTTCATGTTGATGACTCCTAAGGCTTTTACTGTCTAGACACTGTGAGCAAATGGGGGTCCTGTCTTAAAGGCTCACTAAGGTTTTGGAGTTCCCTTGGATTTCATGCAGAATATGATCATTTACACAGATGGCCTTTTCAGAAGGACTCACTGAGACATTTACCTTTGTGTGGACTCCAGTAGAAAATAGTCATGAACTAATTCTACCATTTTGTCAACATACTTTATATAGATTCTGATTAAATTTATTTAAATCTGCACTCAAGTATCGTCTCTTTAATATATTCTTCGCTGCTTTCTCTGTGGAAAATAGAATGCATCTACTATTGTTCTAGTTTTTGAAATTTTCTTATAGCAGACAGTACTTCTAAACATTATATTACTTTTCTTTTGTATTTCTATGTCTCTGCAACAAGATTATAAACCATCTGAGGGTAGAAATTGTATTTTTTTTTTTGGCCATTACACTCTATCATCTAAAGCAGTAACACTGCACATTATTTTCACTGACTACATATATGAGATTTAAGAATCAGTGTCATTCAGGTGCCTCCACAGTTCAGAAACAGAGAATGAGGAGATTAAGACCAAGCACCCTACACCAAGATGACCTTTAGCCCGAGAATTTTGTAAGGCTTACTCTAGGCTAACAGGGTCTTCCAGAGTAGTCTCAGGCAACTATAATTGTTAAAATGATAAGCCTGTATTGTGGTACCATTCTTCAAAGGATTTACTGAACTTTCCTTCATTTCCAGTCATTGAATTTCTTCACCTAGGTCTCAGTATCCTCTTTTCTCCCATATGTTTAGGTGGAAATACGTTGCCAAAAACTTTTGAAAAATTGCCATGAAAGTAATTAATAGTTAATCATTATCTTAATTTCTCTAAAAACAAAGGAGGCTTGTGAAGAAAAGGAGATAAAGAACACAGCACTAATTCAAGATTGCTATATTGCATTTTGGCTGTGTAGCCTGGTAATCTTGTGAAGATTATTGTTCACTTGGCAACAACAAGGACAGGTAAGTACCGATTCGGATATGTGACTCCAAGGCAATGGTATAATTTAAAGAATAAAGCTGTGTATTTTTTTCCCATCAGTTTTCCCAAATTAGAGCTGCACATCCATGAGTTTGTTTTCTCTTACTATGTCCACTTAAATTCTGGAAACTTTCATGCTTGCTTTCCTCATATTTATAATCATCTGAACTGAATTTGCAAATCCTCTATTATCTCTTTCCATGAGTTCTTGTTTGTAAGCTTTCACAACTAGTTAATCAGCACCTGTGTGACTGTCTTCGTATTTACTTCAGTTAAATAGTCCCAGAGGATCAGATTAATCATGATCAACATCTATTTACATCTACCTTATGCCCTCGAATACAGATGTGTAAAATCAATTGATCAGAACTTGGTCTAATGTACAGTACTGTTTACTCTGCCAAGAAAAATTACTTTGACATTTTTCTTAATGGATATATTTAACTCATAATGTGCTTTTTAAGACAGTCAATTGTAATTGTGTTTACTCATTTTAAAACATTTTCAAAAATCAGTTTAATCAATATTTAATAAGTTTACTTAGTGCCTGTCCTGTCAGAAGCAATAATGGTTTTCGGTGTGCCACTGTCTAAACGTACATCATCAATGTTCTCTGTTAAGGGTTTCACTGCTCAAATGAATTCAAGAAAATCTAATGTGTTTCAAATGTGTTAGATATCGCTTTATTTTTGACAGTGAACTGCATCCTTGTAATCAGTTGACTAGTCAGCCGTCTAGTTACTCCTTAATAACCTTGACCGTGAAACTGAAGACAGAAATTTTACCTTCCATTTAGAAAAAAATTCGCAATTCTTGGTTTCTATGCAAACCAGTATAATACATGAATTAGAATAGAGAGTAGACAAAGCTTGAGAAAAACCTTTCCAAAACTAAAATTCTCCCTGAGACTGGCTCTACTTTATAATGCAAAAATTATAATCACAAACTTTTTGTTCTGTAAGATTACTTAAGGGGAAAAGATCAAGTGTGAAACTAAAACCACATTTCAACATCAGGTATGCAGGATGGTTTGATGGAATATAGTTCCATAAGACTCTGGAAATTAACTTATTGGAATTGTTGGGCAGTTACAAGTCTCAGTATTTTCTATGTTCAATTTCTTTTTTGATTTTAAAGTCATAGTAATACTGCACCAGTTTAGAATCATTCTGACATCTTAAAATTCCAGATGTTAAGTAAAAGGCCATGTAACTACTTGAGTAAATGCTCCCAATATTGGCTATGATAGATAGAACAAAGACCATTGTATCAAAACTAAACCATCCAATACAATTTTATTCATCATAGGATCCTTGAAAATTTTAAACACTTTCACTTCCATTGAATATTGGTAGCTTTTTGCTTCCTTGTCCAATTTATTCAAAATCGATGAACAGTAAAAAATTATTCTATATGTATATGAATTTTCTTCAGGCAGTGGATTAACCACACTGCCCAACATTATGGCTTCAATAAGTAACATAAATGATTAGAGGAAGCTGTAAAGACATAGAGTTAAGCACCCTACCACCTACCAAGTATTTGTCTGCAGTTATAAAAATATGCATGGTCTCTTCTAACCTTCAAGTATCACTCTGAAAACAGTATGAAGAATCCAAAAGAAGAGAGAGGATGTACTCAGAGTGCTGTTACCTCAACAGGTAACTTAAATAATTCTGATGAAGCAGCATAGTCACTGCTACATAATGCCAAAGGGTGCTTAAAATAAGATTCAGTAAACATCAATACTTATCTGAAGAAGGCACTGCCACGTCTAACACAAATATTAAAATTATAGCCATTCAAATGTCTTCATTCAATTGGATACTTTAAGATTCAAATAAAATCTCCAAATTCCGAGATCTACTCATATAAAGGATCTTATTTTGTTGTTGGAATTCTTGATTAAATGTATTACTTCAGCTATGTCAATAGACTCATTTATGGCCGATTTAGTAATTCACTGCCTATTAATAATCCAGTACTCTCACTGCCTTTAGGATTTTATTGTCTTTTCTGAACCATTCCATAACATGTAGATATCGCTTTGTGTTTATAATATTTAGAAAAGTGTTAGACTTTTTTTTCATTTTAAGTATTATTAAAATACCCATTAGTATGAGAAATGTCTTACAAACTATAATGTAAAGAACTCAACTGAACATTTTACCATATGCAAACTACCAAAACATTATGATATAGAATAAAAAACATTATATACTTAATACCATTAGAAAAAAATAAAGGAAACATTGAAATACAGTGCAAAACCTATAATATGACAATTCTATGACATTTTCTTTTTTTTTTATTTTTGGTGCAGGGGATCAAACTCAGGGCCTTGTGTTGTAGGCAAGCACTCTACCACTGAACTAAATCCCCAAGATCTATAACATTTTCAATAAACATTTAACAAACTATTTCCTCCGAAGTTTGTCAAAAATCTTTAAAGGACAGTATTTGCATAAACCTAGAAAACTCTGGAAATAATATACACATAGATTTTAGAACAAACCAGCAGATTAGTGTTGTCAAGTCCATAGGAAATTATACATGTCTTTGAATCACATTTGACAGGCTTTAATTAAACATACAAAAACATTTTGTTTTTAGTTATCCAGGAAATACTAACCAATTTCTGATAGTCAATCTTACTTAAAGTGATTGCAAAAGTCTAATGTGTACTTTTCCTTGCCAGAAATTATATAATTCAAGCATGTAAAATGAAGCAATATTGTAGTCAATATCAAAATAAGTCCATTTAATTCTCCCCCAAAAGAGTAATGTAGCAAATCATCGTATGTTGTTAACAATCCATCAATGCTGGGAAAGAGAAAGGAAAAGGCAGATGATTTTCCTCTTGAGAAAATACTTAAGATTTGTAATGAAATTTCTTTTTAACTTTCTTGGACATTTTGTTTTCCAAAAAGTTTCTATTTTTTCCACTTTCTAAAGATTAACAGATGCCCTTTTAATGACTAATGATTTCACAGTTAAATGCTAAAATTAGAGTATAAAAACAATAAATTTTTCTTATGTGATTCATGAATCATATATGTACCCTAAGAATTAGTAAAGAAGGATGATGGTATTTTTTTCGTTTTTACCTACCTGCCAGTTAAGTCAGGACTTCCCTCCAAAACATTCACAAGGGTTAGTCATGCCCATATTTAATACCTTCAGTTGTCCACAATGTAAGCATATTCACTCTCAAGGACGTCTTATAAAAAGTTGTTCTTATGAAAGGCACTTGTTCCCTTCTGAAACTCTGGGCACGGTTAGGAAATCTGCTTTTCTAAAACAGCCTCTCACATTTTAACATAGAATTAAAACCTTTAGAAAGTCTTATTGATTCTCTTTAATGAATGCGATTGTCTTTGAAGTATTTGACGCTGTCATCATTCTCCTCATAGGAGCAAATAGCCAGCTTGAAGCTGTTTTTAAGACAACAGTTAGAGATCCTTTGGAGCACTGTCTACCCTCTTCGTACTTAATCTCCTTTACCAGTGTGATGAGCAAAAATTCAAATGCTCATTATAGGGCGTCTGGCAAACACACTAAACGGTTGCAATGGTTTGAGCACGTTTTCTTCAGAATTCATATGTTAAAAAAAATGACTAATGTGTTGATATTAAAAGGTGGGGCCTATTGGGAAGCGATCATATAATACCTTCTCCCCTCGCATGACCTCACAAAAAAAGCTTGACAGGGACTTTGTCCTTTCGTTACTTCCATAGCTTTCAGCATGGAAGAATACAGCATTTCTCCCACCTGAGGATACAGAATAAAGTTAAATCTTGGAAGCAGAGAGCAGACTCCCAACCTGATGGCAACTTGATCTGGGTTTCAAGCTTCTAGAACTGTGAACCATAAATTTCTTTTTTTCATAAAACCTCCTGGTGGTATTCTGTTTATTGTCACAAATTGATTAAGACAATTGTTTCATTTATTTATGCAGACAATATATAAAATGTACTGTCTATGTAATTATGGAAATTAGCACAGGAAAGATTGTCCTTGAGAAGCCTCTACTAAAATATATCAATAATCCCTGTCTCGAATGCACATCATACTATATTCTATATACTCATCATACTACATACTTGATATTTTCCTTGATATTATATTTCAATGAAAAACATTTTTCTAAATTGAATTAACATTTTAGTTTTATTGCACTGTGAAACATATTATCATTTATATTAATAAGAACAAGAATATAAAAAGAATAAGAACATATTATCATTTATATTAAGTCTTAGTTTTCAGCATGCCTAGTAGATTTGAATATCACTCTGTGGTTGTAGTTATTATTGGTACTCTCATCATTTGTACTGAGCCTACACTTGATAAGTAGGTTCCAATAGTTGAAGAATATGGACAGATTATCATTTTTTTTACCAAGAACATGTATTGGTACATTGTATACATAATGTTCACATTCATCGTGGTTATTTTGTATCTGTACATGATGTATCTTGGTTTTCCCTCCATTTTCCCCACCCCTCCCTTCTGTTCCCTCCTTCCCTATTTACAGCAGGTTTAGTATATTTTCCTATTTTTTCCCTTTCCTCCTTCTTTCATTTTTCCCTTCTTTCTTTTCCCTCTTTCCCCTTTCTAGTTCTCCTCTCTTTTCAATATTATATTCATTTTATATAATATCTATCTCACCTCTCTGACCTTATTTACCTTTATGCTTACTCATATCAGAGAAACAATTCGATGTGTACTCACCAATACAGCAGGGCAAAAACCCACAGACTGGGAAAAAATTACTGCCAACTGTCCCTAAGACAAAGGTCTGACAATGAGAACATACAAAGAACTCAAAAACATCAAAACTCCCAAATTCAAAGACCCAATTCAAAAATGGGCATCTGAAATGAATACACATTTCTCAGATGAAGAAACAAAAATGGCAAATAAATACATGAAAAAGTGTTCAACATCACTAGTCATTCGAGAGATGCAAATCAAAACAACATTAAGATTCCATCTCACTCCAGGAAGAACAGTGATTATGAAAATGTCAACCAATAACAAATGCTGGCAGGGCCATGAGGAAAAAGGAACCCTCCTCCACTGTTGGTGGGAATGTAGATGGGTCCAGCCACTGTGAAATCAATATGGCGATTCCTCAAAAAACTACAACTAGAGGTTCCATTTGATCCAGCTATTCCTTTACTGGCCATCTTCCCAGAAGAATTAAAATCATACCATAGCGATATATGCACAACCATGTTTATAGCAACACAATTTGAAATAGCTAAGTCTTGGAAACAACCTAAATGCCCAACAACTAATGAATGGCTAAAGAAGATGTGGCTTTTCCATACAATGAAGTACTACTCTGCCATAAAAAAGGATAGACTAGAGACATTTGTAGGTAAATGAATGTACCTTGAGAACATACTCTTAAGTGAAATAAATCAGATTATCATTTTTGAATGTACACTTTCTGAACAATAGTTATGGGTAATATTTGGACACACTGACTACCTTAAAAGAACATCATACAAATGGAATCTAGCAAAAAACACAGTAGAGAGGAATGAGGTATTTTCTGAGGGTTTAAAATATATAAAATATTTTAGAGGAGGACAATAATGACATTTTACTCATATCACTTTGGAAATATCAACTTCCACAAGTATTTTTTTTCTTAGAACATAATAACAATTATAGGAAGGAGTCTAAATAATTAACATGCATAATTTCACAGTGAAGATAATCTTGGAAGTAAATTTCAGAATGACTTTTGTCAAAAGCTCTCCATTCGTACCTGCACTAGGTAGAACTTCCTTGTGTAAAAAAAATACATTGTATTTGCATTTATAGCCAAGATGTACCAACAAAAGGACTCAAATTATAAATTTAAAACAAATGTTCACACTGTTTTCATGTATTTTCTTTCATAAATGATAAATGTGTGTACAGATAACCAATAAGAAAATGACAATTTGTGAAGTAAAACCAACTGTAATTTTTATTGTTTCCTTCATAGCATATGTTTTATCCTGTTTCTACAACAAAATTCAGTTGTTTATAGGGAAGAATATTTTATTTCCCAAGACATTTCAAATACATATTTCAGTCTAGGGTTTGTGTCTGCTCTTTCTTCCTTCTTTAATATTATGATCAAAGGAGAATTATGGAAAGTGAAGAATAGTAATTCAGTAGATTTTTCTGCAACAGACTACCTTAAAGTATAAATTAAAAAAAATTAAAAGCGAGCTAGTGTCTTAATCATTCAATATAATATTAAAATTAAATATAGGCCAATTGTTCAAAATTAATAATTAATTTTCATTTTCAGTTAAAATTTTAATCTTACATTCTCATCACTTAAAATGAAATTCTATGTTTCTTTTTTCTCATAATAGTCTATAGTAACTGTAGTCTATAGTAATAGTCTCTAAAGAGAATCAAAAAGACTTTCTGAAGCCTTTAATTCTATGTTAAAATACTATAATCCCAAAATTGTAGAAATAATCTAGATTTTAGAGTAACTTAATTTGAATCTGCTATAAAAAGAATGATTAGTAACTATGACCATTAGTCAATTCAAAATATTTTGCAAACTTATATTTCTCTATTTTATTACCCTTCTATTTTGATTATTCATAGCTACATGTGGGATGTATGAATATCACTGTTAACTCATTGTATATGCATAACAAAGAGAAAAGATCAAACCTGTTACTTTTCTAGTTAGGTTAACAGTGAGACTCTATACACATTTAAATGTAAACAATATTTCAATGATTACAACAAAGTTGAGCATATAAATAGGGAAGAGTTTTACCTAATTCCTTTCAGACATATTACGGTAGTCAAACTGTTATTAATCCACAACATAACTGGGAGGGAAAAAAACAAGTCTTCATTTCTAGGCATTACAATGAGCTATTTTTCTTGATTAAATTCCCCAATGTTCAAATCAAGACAAAATTATATTTCCTATGAATAAAAATCAAACACCAAATAATACAATTATGTGCACAAAAACATACAAATTATACTAAAATCTGTGCTATTTTTAAAATCTTTTTTTTTGGCAATGTACTGTGCTTTTCCCTTAAAAAAACAAAAACATATATTTTGAATCATGAACCAAATTCATGCTATTAGAAATGAAAGTGTCCTCCAAACCAATGGAATCTGGCACTGCTGTCTGAACAGGAACAGTGTGGAAAAAAATCTCAGTGTATGCATGATGACGTTTGAAAACATCTGGTTTTAATGATGTCCCAGGACATTCCAGAATGGGGGGGTCTAGATGTGCAGATATGTAAGAAGGCACTTCTTGTTAATTTTAATAAATGGAATGCATAAAATGAATAAATTCTGCCTAGGGAAAGATGAGAATTGTTATTTTGAGGGTTCTTTGAGAGAAACAATAACAAAATGAACTTAAATACCTGGATTATATACTGTCTGATGAGTAATTGCTCCTCTTGTCGATCTGAAATCAAGATCACAATTGACCTTTATCTAAGATTCTTAACAGGTTGACATAAGTGGCACCAATTCAAGCTAGTCTGGGTCACGTATTTGAGAATTAGTCTCCAGAACAATAACCTGTTAATATGCTATCACATGGAAGAAAAATTAAAGTTGGATTTGCCTTTAATGATAGGAGTTTTACTTTTTAAATTTTAGTTTACATAAGCTAAACATCCCAAAAGTTTAGCAGTTTACATAGAACAATTTTTAGGTGATACAATAATTACTGTACAAGAGAAATGAAATTAGACTTGTAAGTAATTTATACTAGAGTATTCTCCATAAGGAATTGCATTAGTTTTATCTGGGTTCAGTAATAAATGTGTATGTATGAAGGTAATCTTCGAGTGAAGAATTGTTTCAGCATGTAGAAATGGTGCAAAGATTTTACCCCCGAGCATATGGAATTCCATCTAGCTTTTCATCTGCCAGAAAAGGAAAGGATGTGTAAGGTTTGTGTTTATGGGTAATCAGATGTAGTCCAAGTCCTTAACATTACTTTGCTTTTACAGCTTTTTATTTGAGACCCACCACACAAAACTAGTTGCTTTCCTTGTTACCCCAACAATGAGAATCTATAAACACTTAAGCACCAAATAATATTGCACCGAGTAAGATAAGGCAGAGCACATAAGTAGAGTGTTACCAAATTCCCTTCGGACATATTGCAGGTGTCAAACTATATTCATCTCTACAACATAAGAGGCAGGGAAAATAATAAGTTTTGCTTCTAGAAGTTGCAATCCACTATTATGCACATTATCTGTAACTATAGTTGTAGGTCTTTTTGTATCACTTTGCTATGGGAGATTTTCTTCTCTCTTATATAAATTATTTATTTGGGCAACTGGATAAAATTTGGAGGCCACTTTCCTGAAAACAAAACAAAACAAAGCCAGATTGGTGGCACATGCCTGTAATTCCACCATTCTGGGAGGCTGACACAGCAGGATCAGAAGTTTAATCTCAGCCTGGGAGAAATTCAGTGAATTAGCCAGACCCTGTCTCAAAAGAAAAACAAACAAACAAAAAAACCGAAGATATATAGCTTAGTAAGAAGGTCCTGGGTTCAGTCCTTAGCAAAAAACAAAACAAATAAACAAACAAAAAACCTGTCATTGTGATAGTGCAGATTAAATTGTAAGAGCAAATCTGGTGTTCTTTGGGAGAAGGAATTGGATGAGGTGGAAAGGAAAAGCAGTTTTGATAATGAAGTGCCTAGGATGTTGTAGTTCTAAAGGTATTTTTAAAAATAATTTATCCCCTGTTCTGCTTTTAAGTAAAAGCTTCAAGTGCATGTTAGAGACAAAGTTCTCTCACGTGAGGAGCACAGTTTTCCAATAGCTAATGAAAAGCTGAGCAAAGGGAAGAGGGTGGCACAGAAAGGAAACCACCGTTAAAGATTCAATTCAAGGTCTGTCAGCTAACAGAAAAACCAAATGACGTCAGATACGTTAGGTGAAATCCAGTGCTGAGTGTCAATAAGAGCTATGAAACAATGCAGAAAGTGGGCTTATTTACATCTTCACTTATTTGTGTATTTTCATATTCTGACTGAGTAAGATAATCTGCACAAAATATTCCATGTAGTAATTGTTTACAATTTCCAGACTGAAGGCAAAAATGCCAAATCTGCCAATCTTTTAAAATAAGCATTCCACATATGAATGAATTATATGGTACTCAAGAACTTCAATTAATAGTACTTAAGGAGTAATATATTTGCACAAATCAAAAATATTGATTCTGGTGTCTTTTTCTTTTCAAAAATTATTTTTTCTCATGAGAGAGTTAAACTAGTTATTATAGGAAAGCTATAGTGCTATTTTCCATCTTCAATTAAAAACACTGTACACACAAATATTTAATTACATTACATGCCTGAAATTGAAAGCTGATGAAAGCTCAAATTATTCTCATGAATCTAAATCATTTAATGTAACTAAAATAAAACAGGAAATCTTAATCTTTGCCACTTGGTGTATTTCTTCTGATCGTAACTTTGTTTATAACAAATATGATACTCTTTTATTTAAAAGTACCTCTTACAGTAACTACATTGGAAAATTAAAATGTTAGAAAGAAAACAAAAAAGGTTAAATTTTTATACTTTTTTGTTTTGTTAAATGGTAAGTAGTAGGTATTGTTCTTTGAATTCTTACTGATATCAATGTGTTTAACATAAGATAAGCTGTTGATGATTAAAAAATTAGAAAGAACCATGCATTCTTTGCCATCTGGTGCTAATTTGCTTTATAGCTATATATTGACTTAATTTAATATTTAAATCAACTGTTTGAGTGACTGGAATCTACAAAAATCAAGAAACTTGGCAAAATTAGAAAAATCAGAAAATGACAAAACTACTTTACAAACGTGGGTCTCTAACTTTAAATATTAGACCCTTAAGCCATCCACAAATTTGTATCCTGCTCTGTCTGATGACTATTTTTAGAAAATGTCTTGAAAGTATAAATTTTCACTGAATATAAATAACATACAATTACCAACTTCTTCATAGCATGTGTATTACCTGCTAATTGTAGAATGATTATAAACAAAACAATCGTGGCTCTGTACATCAGTCTGAATGTCCTTTCCAAATGGCTATGAGCATGTTGAAATAAAATAGAAATTATCACAATGAAAAATTAAATATTCAAACTCATGAAATTTACAAAAGACTTTGGCAATCTCTGTACTTACTAAATGTATAATAACGCATTGTATTTTGAATCATATAACTAATTAAATTATACAGTTATGAATTATATAGTTATTCTATATTCTTGCTTATGTTTGCCTAATGCTTATTTTATGAAAATAATTTTCTTTTTTCATCTCATTTATTTTTGAATTCTTGTGACAACACCGTGACATGGTGCATTATTACTCTCATAGATAAGGCACGAAGGTTAATTAATTTAACCAGAAGCATAAAAGTCCTAAGCATGTGAATGGGAAGCAAACTGAGCCTCTAGATTCTATACGTGCTTGACACAGCTGCCCTGTCCCACCTTGTAAGATATAGTATTATATGCAAACCTTAGCATAAAATTTATTATTTCCACTATTTAAAATATATTTTACCTTCAAATATAAACATTTTCAGTAAGATCTTTTACTTTATGTCAAACATTCTACATAATGCAGTATCAGAAAAGATTAAAAATCACACCTTGCCCAGGGATGGTGATGTGTATCTCTGAAAGGCAAGGAAATTACAAGTTCGAGCCTTGCCTGGGAAACTTAGTGACTTGGTAAGGCTATGTTTTAAAATAAAAATTAAAAAGGGGATGTAGCTTAGCGTGAGAGCCCTTGTTCTAATTGCCAGTGTTATGCACACACACACATACACACTCCTTGATGTCATCTAAGCAAAATAAATATTTGAAATGAAGAGTTTCTCATATGGGAATCACTCAATGTAAAATTTATTCAGTTCCAATTCAACACACACTTAAATTCAGATTCACTGCATAAACCGAGTACTACTGGGGAAATCTTTATAGTAATTGTTATGGACAATGTTATTAACCCAAGAAAACATTACTATAATTCACAACCCTTTAATTTCAAACATCTATACATATTGGAAACGTCTGCTTATTACAGTGTCTACCTGTCCCCAGGCTTCAAGCTACAGTTAATACTGACAATAATAGAAAATGTTAATATTTGAGACATATATTTGTTATGTAACAAGACACAGCCACAACTGAATAATTTAAGAAGTGCAGAAGTCTATTTCTCTCTCGTACTCAATATTCTCCATAAAAATGGTGTAGCAATTCTACAAAAGATTATTTAGGGCCATCAGCATCTTTTAATTTATGCCAAAATCTCACAGGACACTATTTTGCTCAATGAGCACAATTTGTAGCACTACATCCCAGAGAAGCTCTGTATTCCAAAGGGCAAGGGGAAAAAGGGATCATGGACAGGTATGTTTATAACATTTAAATTTAGGTTAAAAATTTTAAAAAAAAAGGTTGATAACATTTCTTGCTCACATTCTGTAACGACTTAGCCACACATTTGTATCAAACAGGAAGGGTATATGGCTGCCAGCTTTAATTCTATTATTCTGAAAGAAGTGGGAAATAGTTCGTTATGTGCAACTAGAAGTCTGCATGTCCACATCTTTGGTCAGACAAGCATGTTTGTTCATGCTTCCTTTTACAAGAGTCACATTCCTTTTCCAAAGACAATAACCTCAAACAATCTCAGGTACTGCCTGTGAGCAAAAGTCTCTTTCTCTGTGTAAGGTACAGTATTCCTTATCGATTCTAAATGACATCTATTATGGACCAGTGCCTTTCAAGTTAAAGGCAGTCCCTTCCTCCCCCAAAATATGTATGCATATCTAATACATATAAATTGGGCAATTGAAAGGATAATCATAGTAAAATATCACATTCCAAAGTGGAAATAATGAGATATACCAAGTACTCACTGACTTGTAAGAATGTCAGAATTCTAAAGGGCTGAAATTACAAAAAGAATTTCCTTGATTTGAATCTGGTGGGCTCTGGGAAAAATCATCTTTGCAGTTTCAAGAAGAGACGGTGTGAAGCTACTATGTCACCAGCCTTGAAATCGAGGCCAAGGAAAAGATTAAATAAACCTGGAGGTGAAGAAAGTCTGACTAAAAGAAGACAATTGGCCTGACCACATAATTTGTCACCAAATACAAACACATTTGAGAGTGAAATGTGATACTCAAAATAATTAACAACTATTAATTTTTCTATTAGGAGCACAAGCCAGGATTTTCTTTTCAATGCATGACTGTTCTATTTCAACCTAGAAAAAGTTCTAGTCACTTGGAAGTTCAGGACTCCAGGAAAAGAGAAATCTAACCTGCAAACTCATAAACTAGATCCACTTAGCTGGTAGATCCCTAAAATAGAGAAATGTGCACTCAGTTAACTCAACATAAATCCTGTAAATATTAGAATTAGACACCTCTCCTCTCCCTTTATGAAATCACCAGACATTTCTGGATTGGGTCTTTAAATTTGGGGGGCTGTGTATGAACAGAAACTTCTCAGGTAAAGAAGTACAAATGGCAAAAAAAATATGAAAAAATGTTCAACATCAGTGGCCATTCAAGAGATGAAAATTTAAAAAATGCTGAGATTCCTTCTCACTACACAAAGAATGGCTATTATTGGGAAATCGACCAATGACAAATTATGGTGGGACTGTGGGGAAAAAGAAACCCTCCTTCACAGTTGGTGGGAATGTATACTAGTGCAACCATTGTGGAAATCAGTGTGGTAATTCCTCATGAAAACTACAACTAGAGGTCCAATTTGACCCAGCTATTCCCCTTCTTGGTATTTTCCCAAAAGGATTAAAAGCATCACACCATAATGATACATGCATGCTCGCATTTATAGCAACACAGTTCATAATAGCTAAATCTTGAAAACAGCCCAAATGGCCATTAAACAATGAATGGATACAGAAGATGTGAGGTTTTTGAATACAGTGGAGTACTACTCAACCTTAAAATAGGATAGACTTGAGACATTTCTTGGTAAATGGATACACCTCGAGAACATACTATTAAGTGAAATAAATCAGACACACAAGAGTAAATATTGCACTGTTTCTCCGGTATGAAAAACCAAAAGTATAAATGAGGACCAAATGTATAATAGATAATGTGAAATAGAAAGTGTCCAAAGGGGAAGAGAAAATGGGGAAGGGGGAGGGGGAAAGGAAGGAAGGGAAAAGGAAAAGAAAAAGAGAAACGTTAGAAAAAATGGAAACAAAGCTGTTGTAAATAAGGAGGGGAGGAGGAGTTGAAGGGAGCGGAGGGAAAAGGGAAAAAAGAAAATCAAAATATAACATGTACGGGTACAAAATGCCTATGATAGATGTATATGATCATTATGTATATCTAAAATGTGCCAATAAAATTTATATATTAAGAAAAGAAATCACCGAAAAATATAGTTTCTAAAGTAAGAGCTATCACTAGTCAAATAAAAATTGTGTCTAGTCTTGCATTGTCAATAGAAATACAATGTGAGCCACATTTGTGATTTAAAATTTTTCTGATGCCAGCATATTAAATAAAAAGAAAAAGGGATAGGTAAAATTAGTTCTTTCTTTTGTACCAATAATTTAAATATATAATAAAGCAAATCATTAATAAAATATTTTCATTCATTAAAATTGAATGTGGGTTTTATATACACAGTACATTTCCATTTTTAGTAGGTATATTTCAAGTGCTTAATTTAATAGGCACAGGTGGCTGGAGAATACCTACTGGAGAGGGCATATCTAGGAAATTTAAGACTTGTGTTTCTCACCCTGAGTTCTAAACTGTGTACTTGTCAAAGGCTGGTACACTTGGTCAAAGTTAATGTCTCTGAGCTTAATGTAACATGGATCACAGATACTCTGTAAGTTCTTCATCTTTAAAATCAACAACCAGTTCCTATTAACTTACAAGCATTCCTGCCTGTACTACCAGCTGATCTCTCCTCTTTGTAATTACTATACCTCACCACCTTAAATATGGAGATTGTAATGGCATGTTTTCATTTAAATTTCCTCTGATATTATATTTGACCTTTATTTTGTTTATCAGAGGTCATGAATTCAAATACTACAAGAGATGCTGATCGTTTTCTCTAAATCTTATGAAAATTAATCTGGGATCTTCTTTAAACGATCTTTCTTTGTCATGATATATCCTTCAAAGAGTTATGGAGTTATTTCAGCTGTTCCTTTGACCTTGTTTGTTCTAAAAAGTTTAAGACAAATGTTTATTTCTCTCAAATCACTGGTCAAAAACATTGTCTACAGGTGTCTTACCGCTTTCCTTCTTTAACATTACCATGAAAGGGACAGCAAGCCTCATCTAAACGAGCCTTCCATTTAGTACAAGCCTTCCATTTAGTACGAGCCTTCTGTCTTTAGTACATTGCTTTATATCACTGATCCTCAACAAAATTCAGCCGGTTTAAATTAAAGTACATGCCATTATCTAAATTCTTCTGGTGAATAGCTGCATTTTACATGCTGAAATGTCGTATGTCGTACATTATTTGCTACTTGTGTAAATGCTAGTGTCCAAGATGCTGTTGAAACAAAAACAATAACAATAATATTCTATTAGGAAAAAAAGCCTGCTAGCAATTCTTGCTTCACAGTCTATTGCTTCCCACAATTAGTAAATTGTGGAGTGCCTGAAAAGTAATTTACACTAATGGTTTGTTAAAAGGCAACCGAAATAAGATGTCATTATGGGAAAACTGCAAACTGCATTTATTTCCTGGTCAGGAGAGAAGTCTTGCAGTGATCTTGGATAAAATTTGTGCATGCTTTTCACAGGTCTTCCTCAAAGCACTTCCACTGGCAGCTTTTTGTCCAGTGTGAAAGAACTAGGATGTCATACAGTAAATTGCCTCTGCTGTAAAACTGATACACAGCAGACGTTATGGTTAAGATCTAAAATACCCCCCCAAAGTCTTATGTTCAGAGGTGGGGCTTTTGGAAGATGACTGAATCATGGGGCCGGTGTACTCATCAATGGAGGAGTTCATAGCTTTTGTGCTGTAAGGTGGTGGGGCTTGATTGAAAGAAGCAAGTCATTGAGGGTGTGTTCTAGAAGGGTACATTCTTGTTCTCAACTCTTCAGTCTCTCTCTGCTTCCTGGCTGCCATGTGGTGAACAGCTTTCCTCCAGGGTGCCATTCTGCCATGCAATTTCTGCCTTGGAGCCAGCGGCCATGGACTGAATTCTGTGAAATTGTGAGCCGAAATAATCCTCCTTTCCTTTAATTCTGGGGTATTGGATATTTTGTCCTAGTTACAGAAAAGCATTTTATCGATCCTAATTTGGGGACTTGGTAAATTATGAATGATTCAATCAAACAAATGTGTAAAAATACAAAACCTAGCCCAAATCAGTGAAATATATCATTGTACTAATTATGAACCCAGAATACTTGAAATTAAAAAAAAATGTAATGGGAAGATGAACACAAATATGAAGTAAATTAAATATGAGTACTAAATTGTTATAAAAAGCTATAGAATTTCAGAAAAGACAAAGACTGTAGACAATAAATCATGTAAGTAAGATTACTTACTGAATTTAATTTCATGAAGTAAATTATTTATCCACTTGTTTTACACTAATGTGAAAAGATAATTAAGTTATCATCAGGATATAAACATGATCAGCTGTTTATGCAAAAGTGGTAAAGTACTTTGATAAAATCAAGGCCACTTAATAAAAATGTTACTCAGAGTGTCCCATTCACATAAAAAATTATAAAATTCAGTGTCAGGAATGACACATATGCTTTGAGAGGGAATTAAATCATTTATTAGATGAAAATATAGACTAACATACTGATAATATGCTGGCATGTTTCTCTTTCCGAAGAATAAAACTGAGTCTCTGCTAAGTTTATTATCATTGCCTGATAATAGTTTTACCTATCAACATCAACTGTATCCTCTTTTTGCTTTTTTCAGCTTTATTGAGGTAAAATTTGACAAGTAAAAATTGTATATATTTAAAGTATACAATATTGCGCATATATATGTACATATGTGTGTATGAGTATATATACACATATATATATTTCATGAAACACTTGCCACAATCAAATTAATCTATAACCTCACAGTAACCTTTTGTATAAGGTCTACGCTCATCAAATTTCAAGTACAGAATACATTATTTTACACTAACTATCATCTCTATGTTGTACGAGTCTCCAAAATTTATTCATATTATAAATGCAAGTTTTCCCCTTTGCCAAACAACTTTCCATTTTGCCATCCCCTCTGCTTCCAGCTTTGGTAACTACCATTCCACTTTCTGTTCTGAGAGTTCAACATTTTTACAGTCCACATGTAACTTAGCTCATTTCACTTAAAAAACTGTCTTTCAGGTTCATTCATGTCATTAAAAATGGCAATTTTTTTTACAAGTAAAACTTGCATATATTTATGGGGTGCTATGTGATATTCAATATATGTATAGATTGTGTAATGCTCAAATCACAGTAATCAGCATATATGTCTCCTCAAACATTCATTTCTTTGTAGAGAAAAAATACTCTGAACCTTTTCCTTTAGATTTTTTTCATGAACGGTAAAAGTTTTGAAACAATCTATTTGGGACATCGAGGCAGCCATAATAGCACAAATGAAAACATCAATAAAAGACTTTTTCCAGAATGAGAATGATCAGATAAGTGTATTGAAATGAGGGGTGTATTGTGAGGGGGATTCACGGCAATATGTCTCTTACTGTAATACACTTTCTAAAATCCATACATTTTTCCATATTTGTTGTTCACATCTTGTGTACAGTACATTATCACTGTTTAAAGTCACCCTTTTGTGCAATAGAAAGGTCAAACTTATTTTTTTCTTCTTTTATAAGGCTAAATTACATTACTTTGTATATATATAGTTTCTCTCTATATATAGTTTAACTGTATAGTGACATAGTTTCTCTATCCACTTATCTATTGACAGAAACTTAGCTTGTTTTTATATTTGGTATTGCAAATAATGGTGCAGTGATCATACGAGCAGAGATATCTGATCTCAGTTTGGTATTGTGGGATAATAAAATAGTTATTTTTCACTTTTTGGAGAAACTTCCATACTTTTTTTACATATGTGCCAATTTACATTATCACCCATGAAAAGTTTTCTCCACATCCTTACTGACACTAGGTTTCTTTTGACATTTTGATTAAGAGTGATACTAGCAGGTATGAAGTGATATCTCATTGAGGTTTTGATTTACATTTCCTTTATGATTAATTACATTAAATATTTTTCAAATACATTGTGATGTTAAACATATTTTCAAGTATATTTTGCCCATTTGTGTATCTAACTACATCTTGTGCCCATTTTAAAAAGGGTTATTTGATTTTCTTCTGCTATGACACTGTATGAGGTCCTTGCATATTTTGGGTACTAACTCCTTAAGAGATTCATGGTTTTCAAATATTTTCTCCCATTCTGTGGATTGCTTCAATTGATAGAAAATCAAATTGCTCCAAGACTGGCTTTTCTAACAGTACTATAATGTGGGAGATTATCAGTGATTTTCCAAGTACTCATTGTATACTATGGTCTATGTAACCCATTCTTTATTTAAGAAAGCAGTATTTTTAAAAATTTGCTTCAAATTTCTTCTTTGGTATAAAAACACCACTAGATATTCCTTGACTTTTATATCATTCTGTTCTTTGTTTTGGTTCTTCTCTATTTTATATACCCGAGTTCTCTAACCCAAGTCCTTGCAGATTGCAGCAGACTCTATTCTAATTTTTTTTAATTCCACTGTGATGTTAATTTTAAAAATGATTTAGTTTTATTTCAAATTTTCTCTAAGCTCTTCTCATTCGATTTTTATTCTCTTTTGGTAAGAGCAATTATCTCTTCTTTCATTAACTAAGTTATCATTTTTGAGTTTCTTAAAATAATTCCTACATTATGTATTTTGCACTTTTCTCCTCGCTGAAACACAATATCTGCTTTCTGTTATGTTTTACCTATTTTTGCATCATAACATTTCACAGAAATCTTTTGATATTTTCACTTCTGGTTTTTACTCTTCTTTGAATGGAGATGACTTTAACAGAGCTGTTAACTGAGAAGACAGAGGCAGAGGAAACTGGAGGGAAATCTGGGCAGCTGATTGTGCTCTCGTTGTCTCCATGTTCTGCTCCACCTGCCAAGCTCTGCTTCACCTTTGGAAGTTGAGTTCTCATTCAGATAGTGAGTGGCTGAAAGGCACATTGAGTTCCCAAGTTTTAAAATGGTCTCACTAATTATACATTAAATAAATTGGACACATGGATAACCATAGCCTGACACTCAAATCTCATTTCTGAATTTCAAACTCACTAACCCAGGCATCAATTTCATTGTTGGGCACATGCCTGGCTCTGTTTTCAATCTGGTCCCATGAATCTGTGTGGTTCCATTGTTATTTGTAGCTCATTGTGAAAATGTTAAAAAAAAATTGGGTAAGTATGAATATCCCTAAGTGAATGTAAGAGGCATAGACGAGGTGAAAATTGATACAAAGGATTATAGTATAATGAACACATTAAAACAAAAAATGTACTGTTTGAAATATATCAATGCAGTTATTTCTCAATTGAGAGATTACAGATGAGTATTACATTACCTTCAATAGCACATTTTATAATTTTCTATATATTTACTATTTTACTAATTTTTAAGAGTAAAAAGGAAACATTTATTTGAAATATATTTTTTCTGTGAGTTGTATTTTTTTGGATTATCAGAATATTATTCCATATACATTTCTGTTACTAGAGTTATGGGAATTAGTAGGCAAAATATTCTTTTCATATATTATTGGTACAAGCTATTTAATTTACATTTTCGTGGTCAGTTTGTACATTATTCAGTTTTGTTGCTTACTTAAGAATTTTCTAGACTTTTCTCCTTTTAATCTTTATGCATAAAGTTACTATTACTAGATATATTATGTTATAGATATATTTATTAAGTGAATTTTTTCCAGTTGGAAACAAATAGTGCTTTATATTTGTGCTTATTTTTAAATGTACTTCAAGGTGAGATCTAGAAAAGGCTGTATAATAGTAATTTGAAAATAAGCTGCCCAAGATTATGCTTTATATTTAACCTGCTAACATAAATACGAATGTGAATTAAATTTTATTAAATTACGTGGTTAATTTTCACATCTATATAACTAAGATCTAAAAAACATTATTTAATTATTTGAAAACATTAAATACAGAGGCATCTCTATTTTTCTTAGTGAATTTTTGTAGTTTACATAGATTTTTATTATTTTATGTGTTTATTAGTACATGTTTGCAATACAAAATACTTACATTCCTTGTAGAGAGTTGGTGCACACTATACATAAGACATCTTAATCCTTTTGTTTTCTTCCCTTCCCTTCTCCTCCCTCCCCACACCATCCATCTTTTATACCATACCCATTCGAGAAAGATCTGTTTCTTTCCTTCTATAATCTAAATTTTATTTTGCTCACTATATTTTGGGTTTCTCATATAAAAGAAACCATAAGATATTTAAACTTGTGTGTTCAATTTGTTTCATTTAACATAGTGGTCTCAAGATGCATCCATTTGCCTACAGATGACTCAAGCATATCCTTCTTTATGATAGAGTAGTACTCCATTGGGGTGTAAATACCGTATTTATTTATCCATTCATATGTTGATGGATACAGGCTGCTTACAAATTGTGTTATTATGAATTTTTCTGCCATACACATGGGAACATATTTATTGCTGGCTATCTTCTGAATGAATTGTATAATAACTTGGTTTGCTAGATTGTATGGTAGATAAGAACATAAATCAAAGATGATGTATACGGGCCTTATTAAAAGCTTTGGAAAGGAAGTGAGGTTGCCTGCTGTGTTTACCTACTTAGGCCCTAATTATAAGTAATGTCACAAAACTTCAGTAGAAAATAAAAGTTCATAAAATGTTGGGCTCTGTTATTTTATAATATTTGCCCATGGCAGTTATTTTGTGTAGAACTACATTTCCCTAAAAGCAATTGTAAAAAGTAATATTTCAAAAAAAGTTTGAAATCAAAATGAAAATGTGAGGGGAAACTAAATGGTAAAGTCTAACAAATCAAAAAATAAACAATATCTGGAGTTTTCATATGTTTTCAGCATGAGCATTCAGACTAACAATATGGATCCTGCTAAGGATCTCCTTACAGTCCCCGAGGGGCCCTTCAAAGCTGGCCTAGAGGCCGAGAGCGCAGAATCAGTAACAGAACTTCTTGTGTTCAAGTCCCAGCTCTCAGTATCTTCATAGTCATTTAACCATGATTTTATACATATTTTATATATCATAAAATATATATTATATATAAAATTATGTATATATATATATATCTCCACTTTAGTTTAGCTATAGTTGTATATATAACATTTTCATTATAAAAATTAAAAATAAAGATATAAAATTTATATATGAAAAGATCTATATGGTTTGATAATGGTGGATTTACCTCTCAAATTTGTCTTTATCCACAGAAGAGCAACGAGAGGGAACCCTACTGTGGACTGTGGACTCTGGGTGATAAGTATATGTAATGTTAGCAATATTCTCCTCTGGTGGTAGATATTGATAATGATGCAAAATGTATATATGGGGGAATTTCTGCACCTTCTCCATAATTTTGACTTGAAAATAAAATTATTAAAAAATAAAGTGGATTAGAAAAACACATGTAATAAACTTCACTGAATATACACTACAGTGCTTCTAGATTTATGTATATGTATGTGAAATTGCGCCATCAATTCTTACTCTTCCCTAAAGCGCGCGCACGCACACACACACACATACACACACACACACACGTTTCTTCTACTATGAGATTTTATATGAATTCAGATAACAGCAAATGATCTGTACTTCTGTTATACTTCATCCTTTTCTCTCTTGTGTCACAGTGAGCATGATTCTGCATCTTTCAAATTCATATTCTAATTTAATTTAAATTTTAAAAACCACAAGTCCTTCTGTAATTAAGAAACTAGATAAGGTGCTAAATAAATGGAATGAAATGGACAATGATTATACTTTTTTGGTATGTTAGCAAGATTTGATGTTTTATGTTTAAATTTTTGGATAGAAATCCTTTTGAAGGTCAGTAATAATATTTGAAGAATAACTAATTTTGCCTTAAGCACTATTTTTGTCAGATAACTAGAAGTCAGTAGGATCAGGCGTGTTAATAAGTGAAAGTTAAATATTTTTACCAATAATTCTACATGAAGAGAAAGACAAATCAAATTTCTGAAATAAATTGTATTTACATTATCATTTATGTTCACAGTCTTAAACAGATTTGCTTATTGATCTGATAACAAATGATCATCTTAAGTTTTAATGGGTCTCCATTTTATAGGTGACAGGGCAAATTATTTAGGAAACTTATTCAATAACATGTTTTACGGTCTTTTATTTTTCATCGTTACTGGCACTAATCCGTTCATCCTCATCTTAGTGTTTGATAACGTAATGCATTTCAGAGAGAATCAACAAAATATAATGGAAATAATGATGATTAAAATGATATGACTGTTTATATTACAAAATATCAAGTCCTTTAGATACATAGATATTCTAGATACAGAGAAGAGAAAGGGAAAGCAAGAAAAAAGTCTGCGTTTATTTGTATTCTGCGTAAATGCAAGTGTTATCTTTCGCCAAATCTTACATCACTGGATGTGGTTACAGGGTACCCAGCATAAAGTTATGAGTTCTGCATTCTCAGACAGTTAGATATGTTTTCAACAACTTGAAATTTTTCGTAGCAATAGAAGCAAGAACTATTGTTTGATAATCATGTTTTGTATTTCAGAGAAAATAATCTTGCAAATAAATATGTTTTGTGAGTTCTTAGTGGTTTTTTAAATCATTGGGGTGTATTTACAATCATGAAATGATTGAAAAGTTCTAGATATATTGTCACCTTTTTACCTAACAATTTTTAATCATGTTTTATACAATATTGCAATTTTTAGAAGTGCATTTAGTGCAACAACAAAGCCAACTTCCCTGAAAGACATTAACCTGATCTAAGGGGATTTCAAACAAGTTCAAGGACATGAAAACAAGTGCATGCTTTGTTTCATCATATGTGTGTGTGTGTGTGTGTGAGATAAATTATACTATGTATATATATATATATAATTTCATCATAATTTATTATGCAAGAGCTGTCTATTGATCAGCTACTTATCAATTACAAAATTATATTGATGCACAGCCTAAATTTTAAAATTTAAGTAGTGGTTCAAGAGTTCTTAGAAGTAAAAAATTTGTAATATTCCTTTCAATAGTTTTTTTTTTTTAATTTCAAGTGATTTTTCTCTAAGAATAAATTAGTTGTACATAGTCTTTAGGAATTCAAAAATGTCTCAATCAATTAACTGATCTAATACATCTATTCATATATTCATGTATCTGTTCGTGAAAACTGTGGAAGATAACGAATTGCAAAATAAATTTGTATTGATCTTTTTTTTTTTTTTTTTTTTTGGTGCTGGGGATCGAACTCAGGGCCCTATGCTAGCTAGGCAAGCACTCCAACCACTGAGCTAAATCCCCACCCCTATATTGATATTGTAATTATGTCATTCTTTTGGAAACCTTCATACTGATATATACTACATTATAATAATTTGAGGTATTTTAATATAGTATATAAATATGATTTATGAGGTAGCAGAAATATGACTAAATTTGGTATCTTGAGACATAGGTTCTGGTCCTAATTAACACATAATTACAAATCGGTCGCATTCATTGAGCTTGATTTATCTTTTAATCAAAATTAGTTATTGTTAATAAATGATCAACACTATCACCACATTCAGAACAGTTTGCATTGAGTTAATACTCAACAAAATGCAAATGGATTAAAACCGTTGTATACATTGTATATCTGCTGCCATTCCATGGTTAAAAGAAAAAAAAAATAACATCATATATGTCTTGTAAGAATTCTTGACTATTCTGTTGGGATTTGTTTTATTGTGTTTGTTACTTTGTATTTTTACTTAGATTAGTTGATGATCATTCCATAGAGAGTTTTGAGAGAAATTATTTACTTATTAAAGAAAATAGTCGACTATAATTTGAAGTATATTCTCGCTGTGATTCCTTCATAGTGATTTTTTCATATAAAACATGATTTATTAATTGCTAAATATATCATCACATAGTTCATTTATATTACAGTGTTAGCAGCATATCATCATGAGTGCCTAAGTAGTTCTTAAAA
The DNA here is from genome assembly GCA_004026905.1 of Hystrix cristata. NCBI lineage: Eukaryota > Metazoa > Chordata > Mammalia > Rodentia > Hystricidae > Hystrix > Hystrix cristata. The sequence continues at coordinate 693,471 of PVJO010000001.1, forward strand.
ATCCTAAATGAAAATAGTATAACAATAATGCATGCATGTATTAACTACATTTTTATCTGTCAGAAGGCACAGTTTTCTCCCTTTGTAATCTCTCGAATCTCTCAAATTTTCTTCTGCCTTCAATATCTCAATTACTTTTAGAAAATATAAACGTGGTGCCACGTATATACATATTTTTAGATTTGAGCACATAACTTACTATGCCAACATGAAAAAATAATTTTATTGACACATACAAGAACCTAAATAGTAAAACTGTATTATTTTAGATCTGGTTCACGTCCTCAGCTTTAAGTATAGTGTTTTAAATCAGTGAATTATTCAGTCACAGGTTTAATGCGACACAACAGATATGGTAAAAAATATGAATAGACTCTTCAGAACAGTTTGGGTTTTTTTTGGGTTTTTTTGGTTTTTTTTTTTTTTGGTAGATAAAATACAGAAGACGCAACAAATTTAGGTGAATTTCAAAGACTTTTCGTGCTTTGGAATGTATTTTCATCTTGATTTTCCAGATTTCTGTTGGTTATTCCATCGTGACATTCTTTTTTACATCCTTATTATTCTGCCCCATACTAATTAGTACTTGTCTCTTGATATCTCTTACATCTTACATAAAAGTACTGAATTAGGAATGAAATTTGCCTTTAAAGTGAGTTACTAATGTAATTTAATGATGTAAAGTTAACCTTTAATTGGTAGTAATATTCAATTATTTTCTTTCTTTCAAGTAGGTTTACATTCATTAATAAAGACCAGAAAGGATCCAAAAAACTGAAGTCGACAGAGATAAACAGAAACACTATCTTATTTCTCTTGTTTCCCTTTAATGGGGATTATTTCATTATTTGAATGTAGTTGACTTCTTCCAGCTTTCATGTTCCTAGTCTGCTTGAGGTATTGCTTATGGTTGTCACGTCTCCTACTGTGGCTTTAAATGTGATTTGAAAAGTCTGTTGTTTATAATTCTCAGGCAGATGTTACTTTTACCACCACAGTCAGGCATGGCTCCTGTGTGTTTGACTTTCAAAATCCCTGCTAAGTTTCTTGCTGAGATCAGAAATGGTTTGTTTATGAAATCTATATCTCTACATGGTCTGGGGGTTCTAGAAAGAAAGACCAGCTTTGTGACAAGATCCCAAGAGTGTATATACCTACTTCACCTTTCATCCAACGACACTTCATAAAAATAAAGCTGGATGTCTAGTTATGAAGCGAACAAACAGTATTTTGGATTTCATCAGTATCGAGTTGGCGCATACACTGTCAGGACAGTCTAGCATATCGGAAAAGACTATTTTCTGAACGTTTGATGAAGTCTATTTCCTATTAAGATTCATCACAAATAGCTTGTTTGAATCTCCACTCAGCATGACTTGAAGGTCGGCAAAGCTTTGTAATTAACTTCTGATAACACAGTTACTTTCAGGCATTATTTCATTATAGTAAATTAATGGCACAGACCTTTAGTGATATTGCTTTCAATTGACATGCCATGATAACAGTGAAATTATTAAATTGTCTGGATCTGAGTATATGGAGAATAAAAACCAAATTCCATGTTATGATTCCCAAAGTTGCTGTGAAACATTGTGACCAATGGAACCGACATCTAGAAAAAGCTAATCACATCAAGAATTTACACCCATTAATTGTTGGTAATAAGAAACTTTCATTGTAAGAAGTATTAAGAGAGAGAAAAACAGACAAGAAGATTTAAGAGAGAGAGACACAGGGAGAGAAACAGAAATTTTTTAAAAAATTTAAATTGCCCAGATTTTATTCTCTAGAGATAACCATATTTTCTACCCATAATTTTTTCCCTTTAAAAGAAGCAAGTGGAAAAATGAAATAAAATAAAGTTGACATGGGTATTATTTTAACTTATTAGTTTAAAATAAATTATCAAGATTATAATTGACTTGATTAAGACAATACATAAGATGCTGACAAGTTTAACTGAAACAAGGACATTTTAGTTGTTAACTGGCTGGATTTTATTAAGAATGTTTATATTAATGATGCTTAATTAACTATGGCAAAGTCTATGCGTACAAACCTTTTTTTAGTGATATATACATGTCTGAAACCACAATTTTTAAAAAGCCAGACTGTAAAGAATTTACAGTTCTACATTAAGGTTGTAAATTACAAACTAGAACAAGTTATCTCTTTCTCAGACCTACTCCCTATTCCTATTCATGACTTCCTATTTCCAGCTACCACAAAAGTTCCTTCTTTATTTAACAAAATTTTACTTATCTTTTAACAAGAAGTTGAAAATGTGTTCATCATAAATTGTTTCTTAACCCCCAAGGGGCAGGGCAGATCTTTAATCAAATGACTGCTGTCCTTATAGAAAGAGGTGAGACATGGGGAGAAAATATGACCATTAGAAAGCAGGAATGGAGGGACAAGAAAAAAAAAGAATAGAAGGAAAAAATGGAAACAAAACTTTTATAAATAAGGAGGGGAGGAGGGGTTGAAGGGAGGGGAAGAGAATGGGGGAAAAGATGCAGCAGAATATATCACGTACAGGTACAAATTCCCTATGATAAATGTTATCATTATGTATATCTAAAATGTACCATTAAAATAAAATTTAAAAAATACATTTCTGTTTCTTTGAAGCCACTTGTTTGGAGTTCTTTGTCATGGTAATACTGGGGAACTGACATAAGTGTTTTTAGGGAAGAAAAATATCTAAAGTCATTGCTTCCAGATTTTAGTTTATGAAACAAACAAACAAAAAGTCTCTGAAATCATATAACCAAGAAGAAAAAAACAGTAACAGTAACAAAGATATTGGGAGATATCAAAGGAATAAGCCCACAGACACTTCATAGAGAGGATGTAAAAAGTCAAATTTGGTTCTCTGAACACTTTTTGAATGAGAAAACATTTTCAAGAATGGTAATACATAAAGCAAATAATATCATAAGTAATAATGAGGGATTTTCATTGCAGATACTTCACACATTTAAAAGATGAGGAAATTTAATAAACAATTTTATGACAAAAGTTGACATAAATATGAAATGAAATAAAAGATGTTAATAAATATTATTCCACTTACTAAACAGACATCAGGTGAAATAAAAATCTGTGGACCCCAATATCTGTGGAATAAGTTACACATGCTAAGAAAAACTTTTTCCGGGGAAACTTTGGCCTATATAAATAATAACAATCTGCAACATTAAGCAAATCAATAATACAGAGCAAAATTCAAAATGAACATATATATAAAAATCTTTCACAACACATTAGTAAATAAAATCCATCAATACTTCAAAAGGAACAAAAATATCATGCCAAAATGAGGTTTATCCTAGTAACAAAATTCTGCCTTAACATTACAAAATGTATCAACTTATTCCACATATTAACAAAATAAAGGAGAAAAAAATCACATATTATTATTTCAATGGATGGAATACAACATGACTCTACAAGTAAAACTATCAGTAAGCTACAAATATAAGGTGAATTCCCTGCAATGATAGATAGCTTTGAAAATCTATAGGAAATAGTGACACAGCGATTTTCCTTTTAATTTGAGAGATCATGAATAGCAACTCTACCTGCTTTTATTTAATGTTACTTAGATGTCTTAGTCAAAATAAAGACAATGAAGCAAAGAATGATATTTTTAAAATGAAAACTGAAAGAATACAAAAGAATAAAAATATAAAGATTAGGAAGAAATAAAATAACTGTCACAGATAAAAGAAGAAATGTATGATACAATTACAGAATCCATGATTAGAATTAGCAAGGCTGAAGATGCTTCTTTATGTAATGTGTATGTAATCAGAAGTCAAACAAACATCAATTAAAATAACAAGAATATACCACTACGCACCTATTAGAAAGGCCAGAAACACCAACAACACCAAGGAGCACCGGGAACCCTCAGTTGTTGCTGATGGACCCAAAAAACAACAAAACCTCTTTGGAAGACAATTCAGTCATTTTTTGCAAAACTAATCACTCTCACAATCCAACCCAGCTGATATAATCCTTCATAGACACAAAAGATTTAAAAATTTATTTTCACATAACATTCTGAATACATATGTTTAAATTCACTTTATTCATAATCAACAAAACTTGGAAGTATCCAAGATGTTATTTGGTAGTTAAGTGGATAAATAAATTGTAGTATATCCAGAAGGTAGACTGTTATTCAGTGCCAAAAGGAAATACAATCAATGACCTGAGGGAATTTAAAATCGTATTACTAAGAAGCCAATCTGATAATGTCACGTACTATATGATTCAAAATATATGACTTTTTGTGTAAGGAAAACTATGGAGACCAGACAAGATCAAGCAGTGTTGGGAGGTGAGAGATAAAGAGGCCGAGCACAGATTTGTAAGGTAGTGAAAACATTCTATAATATCTAATAATGATGTGTAAAAGTCTTCCTACAGTTTTCCAACCCCATTGTGTATACAATATGTGAATATTCTCAGATGACCAGACACTGGGGGAATGTGTTTCCAAGGACTTCCTTACATAATACTTTATTTACTTGCATGAAATGTGAATATCATGGTTGGGTCTTGCATTTTTTCAACTCATCAGTACATCTTAATAGTATTTCAGTAATATATTTTATATAGTTATTAATTAATGTTCATTAATATTGCATATTTTAAATGGTAGATCTCAGTTAACATCCATTTGGTTACTTCCCACCTTGGAATTCAAACCTTGCTGTAATAAATATTCTCATATTCACATATATTTGTATTTGTGCACATGTGAGAACTTCATAAAATATATTCTATAATTGCAACTTTTGTTCAACATATAAATGATTTTTGATATTTTTAAAATATCAGCTAAGAGATACACTGTTGAAATAACTGTTGTTATGTATAAAAATTATGAATGAGACTGTTTTCTCCCTCACAAAACTACATTTTGAAGCTTGTTTTGATGAATTGCTATGAAAAAATTTCTCATTTTCATTTTAATTTGCTGTTGTTTTCAATTTCACGAGGCTAACTTTCATTTCATGACTTTAAAAGCCAGTCCTTTTTTTTTCATTTTGGGGGAAGCACTAACCATTCCCTTGCCCATCTTCTGTTCAGTTGCTGATACCTATTTTTTTCAAATTTTATATTGAATCATATTTTACTGATATTCAGTTTTCTCTAATCTCATGTTCTAAATAATTTTTAGGTTTTTCTTTTGAGTTTTTGAATCTATGCATAGGATCATACATGAAGAATTTTAAAATAGTTATATAATCACATTTATTGATCTTTTCAGTTTTGGATTTCTGCCATCATTCTTGGCAAAGTTCATCTTGATGTGGAGATACAGTATAGTATATACATCTATAGTATTTCTTATTATAAGTATTTATTATAGTATTTCTTATTATAAGTATATAAGTATGTAGAAGTATGTATTACTTACATATAAGTTTTCTAATTTTTAAAAATTTCTCATCTAAGGAGTAAACATCTAGCTCTGTGCATTTCCTATTATTTTACAGTTATTCCTATGTCATTTCTGTGTTTGAAGTAACTGTTGTATTATATTTCTATTTACTTATAACTATTTTTGTTCTCTGTCCAATAACTCTTTCTAATTCTGCAGCATGAGCAAATACATTTAGTTATTTGAATATTATAATATCTGCTAGAATGTATTTTCTCCTTATTCTTTCCCTTTTATTCTTCTCCTCATAATAAATGTTTTAAAGTTTTCCAAATCATTTTTGCATATTTTCCAAATCAATTTTAGAAACATGTTTTATTCTTAAAAAAAAAAAAACTAGAATATTTTAAAAACATACCAAAGAAGGAGTTCTGAGTTTTGGCATTTGCACCAATGCAAATTACTACAAAATAGACATCGGTTATAGCTCTGTTAGGATGGTCTAGCACCAACAGAAGCCTGAAGAAATTTCAGTATTTTTCCCACCTAAATCCCTCAAAAATTCTGATTTAAAAAAAAAGGATTATTTTAAAACTTCTACCACCAAAACAAGAAAGGATTGGGGAAAATTAAGTAAAAACTACTAGCATAATTCTTTTCCCTGTCATACACCAGGTTGGCTGGAAACCAGAAGAGGCTAACACCTATTGTCATTGAATCAAGGTGTGAAAACTGGAGAAACCCAGAAGAAACACACAATAGAACCAGAGCAAAGTTTCTGCCTAACACATGGGGTCTTCCCATTTGGCTCTTCTTTCCTGGGAAGTACAGATCTCTAACTGGAAAACATTCAAGTCTTCTTCAGTAGCCTCTAGTGCAATGACTTCCACTAGACATTCAAAACAAACCTGAGGGTGACTTTGCTCTAATATGCAACAGAGATTCCTATTTAATGGACTAGAACTCTGGTAGTCTGGCTGAAAGAAAAATTCAAGGATAAAAAATATGTATGTGTCAAAATTTTAAAATGTGACCCCACTGAATATGTTTTTCTTTTTTTTTTTTTTTTTTTTTTGGTGGTGCTGGGGATCGAACTCAGGCCCTTGTGCTTACAAGGCAAGCAGTCTAATCACTGAGCTAAATCCCCAGCCCTGTTTTTCATGTTTTATGAAGTTCTCAATATCACAGTAAATTGCTTAGTGTACGATATCTTTATTTTCATCTTTCCATGTGATATAGCCATTTTCAAAACGCCAAATACTATGTGAATGAAGCCACCTCCATAATGTCATTTTCTTTTAAAATATCCATAGTAATAATGGAAAATAATGTTAATAATGCTATAGACAAAATGTACAGTATATTCATTTAATGGGTATTTATTGAGAGTCACTAATTTATATTCTCAACTTTTGATGTACAGCAATAATGAACCAAATCTTTGCTCCTATGAAGGCTGTATTCTAGTTGGGGTAACAGATATACTATTTGAATAAGATAAATACATTAAGTGTGTGTTACTATGGAGATAAGGGTGGTCAAAGAAGAACTGGGTAAGACGGTAAATTCTTTAAAATCTGCTGAAGAGGAGGAAGCCAGCCTGCGACAAACGTGTCTGCCCAGCAGAGAGCCTCAGAAAATTGCCTCAGTGCTTTCACCAACCCTCTTCCAATTGGCCGATACCCATGAATTACCAGCTGGTAAATAGTTTGGGCATCCTACTAGACAGGCATTTCTTGTTTTCCCAGCAAATATCATCCCGCACTCCTGTTTTTCCTGAAATCAGCGATCTTTCCTTATGAATCCCAAATCTACCTTTCTGAGTTCAAAAATGATGGACTCAGGATTCAGTTCCAGGCAAAGCCTGGTCAAATCACGGACCTTTCCAATGCTTGGCATTTGTAGATCCTAGGGGAGGTTTTCAGCACCTGTGCTAGTTAGACGTTTATTGCTTTGGTCAGATACCTGAGATAAATCAACTTTGGATGGTGGTTTCAGAGGTTTGAGTCCTTGGTTACTTGGCCCCATTGCTTTAGGGCATGTGGTGAGGTAGTACGCATGGCAGAAGTGTGTGGCATGTGAAATTTTTTCATCTCATCGCATCTGGGAAGCAAAAAAAGAGGAACTGGACCGGTGTCCCAATCTCCCTTTCAAAAACACAATCTGCTCCCATTAAACTAACTTTCTTCTACTTGGCCCCACTCCTAAAAGTTCTCTTGTCTTTCAGTAGTACCACATGCTGGTGACCTTTAGCACAGAGACCTTTGGTAGGGGGCATTTAAGATCCAAAACATAACTGTCTACTATCAGTAAGATGGCTTTAGAATATGAGAGGTAATTTAAAATATTGTCAACCTTATTGTGATTTTTTTGTCTTAGTAATATGAATACAATTTTTCTACAATCTCAAGGAAAAAAAGATACTAAGATTCCTTTTTTTTGAGACAGGTTCTTACTATATAATTGACACTAGCCTTGAACTCACTATGTGGCCCAGGTGGCCTCAGACTCACAACACTCCTGCCTTAGCCTCTTAAATGCTAAGACTTTTAAAAAGTACAGTGTTACATATTTTGGGTTTCTCATATAAAAGAAACTATTCCACATTTAAACTTGTACATCTGATTTATTTCACTTGACATTACGGTCTCAAGGTGCATCCATTTTCCTACAAATAACTCAACTTTTTCCATCTATATGGCTGAATAGTACTCAACGGTGTGTAAATACCACAATTTCTTTATCCATTCATAAATAAAGAATGAAATAAAAGTTAGATAATTGGAAATATGGACATAGATCTTTCTTAGATCGGAAGGAAGTCATGAGATGGAGGGAGGGGATAAAAAAAGAAAGATGCAGCTGGCAAGGAAGGGAGGAGAAAGGGGCATAAAGAATTAAGATGCATTATATGCCTGTACCAATTCCCTAAAAAGAACATAATCCTTATGTACATAAACACATGTACTAATAAAAATAAAACTTAAAAGAAACTATTACTTAAAACCACTTGGCTGACAAGTGATAGAACCAGGACCATAATCTAAATATTCTAACCCTTCATTTTTATTTTCTCTATTTAACGCTTTATGAATGTCTTATATGTAAAGGACATGGGAAATGACTGTTTCTCTTGTTTGTTTTTTTCTGTTTTTAACTTGCTGTCCATTTATTGGTTATTTCTTCAGAAATTAATTTTCAGCAATAAGAACAGAAAATATTACAGTGTCTGATTTTAAAAAAAAGATATGAAGACTACTCAAATAGAAGATACAAAAGAGGAGAATTTTGCAAAAAGAAGACCTGTGTCTCTCATGATATGGAAGTAGGATTTAGAGTATGATCAGGATGTGAACTGTCTGATCTACTTCTGCTCCCTTCGCCTGCCCTCAGACAAAACACTGTTTGCTTTCCTGAGTCTGCAGTCGGGGGATTCAATGTCTCTATGTGATCCACAGTCTCTGTTTCTCCTTAACTTTATTAGGTTTACCATGGTACAATTTCAGGTCTTGACTCTAAATGAAACTTCAGCTCCAGAGCTTACAGTATAAGCCTCTGAGTTGAATTTTTTTTAAAAGATCCATCTGCTCCTTAGTCAGTCAATTTGTTGACTGTTTAAGTTAAAAATATACTCTGGTAATCTGACATGGCCAGAAGGATAGAATAATACACATGGTGTCCTGGCAAATCTATTACAAATCATTTTACTTTTCAGAGGAAGTTCTATGGAGGATTATGAGATTTTACTAAAATTGCAGGAAAATTTACTTTAGACCTTTATTCACAGACATGCTAGAACTCATCATTTTTGCCTCTGTTGATAGAGTCAGTATTTCAAAACTTCCAGATGAAATGGCTCAAAAAATGTCTGGTAAATGTGTTTGTCTGGATAAGGTCGTACTATTTTGCACTGAAGGATGTTCTAGTGAAATCAATAACGAGAGTAGAATTTTATAGAAACAAAAGTATGTGAACCATTACCAAAAAATCTGTGTGAAGTATTACTGACAGAAACATATGTTGAGATTTCCTGGGTACAAATCACCAAAGTCAAGGTGAGTTACTACAACTATAACAGATCTAAAAGTATAGATCCATCAAAGTCAATCAACAACTCCTGATCATCACCAGTTTTAGACACTCACTTGCTTTCTTTTTAATTATCTTAACCTATTATTTTGAAATAACTGAAGACATACAGAAATATATGTCTATGTATTTCTACTCCTGGTTTCCCTAAATGTGAACAGATTTTATATATAAAAGTAATAGTAACAGTCTAGAAAATTTCATATATAGTATGCATACACATAAATATATGTATATGAGTGTATTTATCTACCACTTAATTTTCTAAAAGCAAGAACTATTTACATAATCATGGTATAATCACAGAAGTCAGGAAATCACTATTAATCCAAAAAATGACCTAATCTATAGTTCTTATTCGAATTTTGCCAATTTATTCATTGATGCTCTTTACCTAGTCTAGGGTCCAATCAATATACTATTGTGTGTTGCATTTAGCTGTCATTTCTCTTCATTCTTTAATTAGACACACGTCTTTTGTTTGCCTTTGCCTTTTATGATCTTGACCTTTATGAAGAACACAGAATGTGTCTATATTTAGTTCTCTCTTTTTCCTCAGGGGTGTTAAGGAGATTGAGTATTTTGATGAATGTCACTGAAGTAATTTTGTATTCTTCTCAAATATGTATCAAGGGAAGGTGAAGTTCATTTGTCCCATTACTGGTGATATTACATTGATCACTTTTTGTGACGTGGTGTCTGCAATACTTCTCTACTATAAATTGAGAGTGTTCCAAGATAATCAATAAATACTTTGTGGGGAAGTATTCTGAGCTATGCAAATACCTTATTTTTCATCAAGTATTCATCAGTGTGAATCAGTTATGACAGTAATGATCACAAACAGTGATGATGGTCATTTTATTAGACAAAGTGGTTTTTTTTGACGGGTCGGGGGATGCTAAGGATTGAACTCATCGAACTCAGGGCCTTGTGCTGGCTAGGCAAGCACTCTACCATTGAGCTAAATCTCCAAACCTGACAAAGTGTTCTAAATGTTCTGGACTTGTCTTAAAACCAAAGCTGAACTGTTATTCTCTAATTTAAAGTCATCAATTCAGGATGCCATTTCTAAGCAGTTTGGCATTGTACTTTCTCTTTAGTAATTGCAAGTGAGTTTTCATGGGGAGGATTAAGATGATTAGGGGTAAAGACATTTTTTCCTATGATGCTTTTGCCTTTCTCCCTAGCTATTCTAGCTCCTCTAGTTTTTAAACACTGAATTTGTCACTGTTTGAAAACTTCATGATTCTTCTTTATTTTGGTTTGGTCTTAGAATTTTTTTCTTTGTTCTGTTTATTGCTTTCTTTTTCTCTTTACAAGTTCTGTTTTCTCCAAGTGACACATCCAGTAACAGTTTTTTTTTTCCTCTCTCCCCCTCTCTTTATTCAACAGTGTTACACCAAGCAATTCTATAACCATCAACTCTGAGTACAGAAGATACTCATTCAGAGGAGTTACTTTTCTTAATGTTACAGCATAGACTTTGTTGTTCTGTTCCTCACCCTGCTTTTTCCTCTTTTCATGTGTGCTCCTTGCCCTGATTTATATGTATGGATAAGCAAATCCTTAAACAAATTCCTCAGTTACTATTTGAAGTTAATTTGACATTTTATTTTCATAAAAGTCAACTTTTCTGTGTGGAATCAGACTGTCCCTGATTCAATAGCCATAGACTCCTCTTTACACAGTATTTTTTTGTCTATTCATTTCTTATATCACTAATGCAGGATTGTAAAAATTGAAAGCTGTAAATAACTTTTAAAAATCAAGATGCAGCAACATTTATTTACAGAATAAATATTGAGCTAATGTGAGGATAAGAGTGATGTGTTAGGAAATATGTACTGTCTTGTTTTGTAGTTGTGTATTTGTGTATCCTCTAAGCCTATCACTGGGCCAGGTACAGGATATACAGAATATTAGGCAAATTTCTGAGGTTAGTGTATTCTTGGTTTATTTGGTCTTAGTCTAGGATACCCAGTTTTTCAATCATGTTGGAGTTCTGGAGGGTAGCCAGGATAGTAACATAAACAGAACAATCATAATAGCATGAAGTACATAAAGACTTATACGCTAATGTATTGGACATTTAAAACATCCTCATTTCTAAGTTTCACTTGAATGTAACATCTTTGAGTGTTTTATCCTCATCTAATATGAGTAAAGTACAATGTGTTTAGGAAATAAAGCACAATAAAAGACTATCAATTTCCCTTTGTCTGCACAGAACTGAAAGCAAACAAAATCAAAAGAAAAGAAACTCTATTGAGTTACAAATATGATAGATTTATTACTGTTTTTAACTTGGCATACAAAATACCTGTCATCCTTTATTTATGCATTATTTGACTCAAAGTATTATTTAAGTAGTCTACTGAAGTCTTAAATGTGTGGTCTAAGTAGTAAAGATGACCAAGCTAAAGGAACTTACTGAAGTAAATGTAGTGATTTCATTAATTTAAACCTTCAGAAGATGAGAAAATGGATCTTGAAAAAAAGACATAGATACATACCAATATCTATTCTAACGCTGCATAATCAAACAACTTTCTATTTCCCTAGTTTTATTGTTTGCTTGCCAATAAATCGAATCATTGCCATAGGGAGTTATATTTTAAAAACAGTGAAAGACGTGGAATCTCTTGAGATCAATATCAAAATGTATAAGATTTTTAGTCATCAGATCCTATAATCATAGATACTCAACTCTCAAAAGGATGCTGAATATTGAAGATCATCTCCTTCCAGCTGCCCCTCCCACCCCGGGAAAGATTTAGTTCCATGCTATGTATCCATCTACAGTATTCTCCTAGTGCTTATGTGTGTCATTTTGGTAACAAAATCTTTGCACATCTATTTCAGAATTATATTTTAGAGTGACTAAATCATAGTGTTTTGTGGTATAGTGATCTAAAGGAATATTTTGTATCTGCTTTTAGTTCATCAGAAAGGTATTAGTATATCTCCTTTGTTCTAGTGGGACAAACCAAGTGGTTAGGAGTCCTTGTTCAATGAGCAGCCATCACCACCACCCTGCCTGCTTTTCATCTACTATATATGAACCTGCACATTTAATTCCATGAGAACCAAAGACAAGAATCAATTCCTTGCACCTCAATATTCCAGTCACTAGCAAAATTTCACTTCAGAATTCAGGATTCATGGTTTGACATTTCTTGGATTCTGATACACAAATTTGAAGAAGCATAAAAGTCAAAATCCAGACTTTAATAGTTTAACTTGGTACTAGATATTCATTATCCATAAACCTGTATATAGGTGTCCTGGTTCCTCTCATAATTATAGACTGCGAAATGAGTTTAGTAATGAAATTCCACACAATAATGAAAACAAAATAAACCTTAAGGAGACTGATGATGGGAAATTGGAGTAGTGTATTACAAGACTTGATAATTGGTAACTTGCTAGCTGTAATGTCTAAAGAAAACCTTTAGCAACAGTGATTGACATCCAGTTTCTTTAAATATTTCTCAAACATCTAACTTTGACAGGGCATTGCTCTGCTGACCATGTACAGTAAGTAACTCGAAGCATGGACTGTATCACTGGAGGGCCTACTGTTGATGAAATCATCGTCATTTTTATAGCTTAGCTCACTTTTACAAGCAGAAGTGCTGCAAGGGTCAAAGCACTGTTTCATGTCACATGGCAACTGAACGAAGCTGAACACCCACCGTGAGACACTGAGGTGGCCAGCTGGCATGGTGGCTTCTCTGAAATATTATTTGCCCACCCACATGGTATGTTTTAAACTAGTAAATAAAGGACACGCAGTAGTTTTATAAAATTACCAACTGTAAACAATTAAGTCATTAGATAAAATATTGATAATAAAAAAGGAGAAAGAGGTTACGCATGAATCACAAATACACTGGAAGAACAACCCCTTTCCAAATGCAGTGAACAGCCCCCCCCCAAAAAAAAAAAAACTCTTAAAATGCTATATGAGACAATGCAGTCTGGTGCTTTTAAGATTTAGCCAAGAAACTAAAGATCAGAACTAGATTTAACTACCAGTTTTTGCCATAATATTAACATGCAATATACTATATGAAATAGTATTCTTCTTGGCATTCTAAAAAGCAAGAAGTAGAACAGGATATATATTAAGTGGTTTGACATAGAACACTTATGTCATGCTCCAATTTCAGAAGCTAACACAAAAACCTGACATCCTGATAAATGAAAACTAGTGGGCTTGCTAGCATGATTTAAATAAGACCACTCTAATATACGGTTTTACTCGTTTAACATAGTCATATTTCTACTTGCCAAAGAACTGTTTCTTAAATTAACATGCATTAAGAATTCTTTTTATTACTTGAATAATAAAATAATTAGACTTTTAAAAACTATTTTCACAAAGTAGTGAACATGAATTGCAAGAAAACCTGTATTAGCTCAGAGTGAGTCAAATTTTCACATATTGAAAATGCACAAATGCTGGTTCTCTACACCTTCGAAGTCCATATAAGCTATTGGTCTTTCCAGCGATCTCTGTTTGTTTTTCATTTGGGGTGTATTTTGCACATTTCTCTGCGTGATAGTTCTGTTGGTTTACTTTGTAAACCATCTGCAAGTTTTTAAAAATAAGCTAAGAACTTCAATTCATGCTGGATTCATGGGATCACAGAGATAAAACATAATCAGCCAAAATATTATTTTTAAATGGGCCAGATCCTGCTACAAGAGTAAATTGTTATTGACTATTCCAGTACAATTTTGAGGGTTTTTTAGAGAGTCATAAGAAGTTGACGAAATTTAAAGATTGTCAAAAATACAATTAATATTTTACTTTTCATAGGACTCTTCAATCCTTTCTTAAATATACTTGGTAAGGATTGAAGGAAGGTCAAAAAAATGGTGGAGCAAATTTGTCTTCCATTAGCATATTTTGGTTATATGGAGCATGATCTCAGAATTTCTTTTGGTAATCAAACTCCCATGTAAACATGTAGAAAATGTCCCACTTTTCTCCCAAAGTTGTCTTATCGTTCTGCATGGACAGTGGTTGGAGTTTGTCTTCGACTATAGGGAGAGATCGAGGGGAAAGAGAAATGGAATTGTAGGAGATGTGACTTCAGAAAGAACAAAAATAGATTAAAATGGCTAGCATTTGTGAGAGACAGCACTGCCTTATGGGAATTTCAAGCAGCACCTAGATAAGTTTCCTGAAAAAAAGATTCACAGGTCAAGGGAACTTTCATTCAGTGATGCCTAATGGCATAAAGGGATAGTTTTTAAACATGTAAAATTTGGGCTGTAATGAAAGGCAAAACAGAAGAACTGAGACACTAAAACGGAAGAAAAGAGGACTTGAATACATCAGGCTGATATGAACGGTGAACAATACATGCATGAAAAATTCCTAATGGTTAACTCACGCTTGTACTGAATCCTATTAAAAGTCTAAACTGAGGCACCTAAAAAGGCTGGGTATTTGTCAGGTGGAGCTCTGAAAATAAATATCTTAATAATAATCTAGACTATTTCATTATCTAGAAAATAATACTCAAAATTTTGTTTATGTACTAGGAAGGGATATCATCATCTGCAAATATTACATAAAAAAGATAAATACTAATACCTAGTCCATCTCTTTGTTGAATACCAGTAAGATGGAACACAGTGAAGACCTCCAATATGACCTAGTATTGTGAAGGTTACTTGTGTATTTTTCATGGTTTCAACATTTAAATCACTCCATCAAGACATCATTTATTGACTGGACATAATTGGTATTATTTATCACTCTCCCCTTCTACCACCCCAGTGGAAGCAAAGAGCACAATTTTTAACTACACAGCATTTGAAACTGGGCACTTTTTTCCTTTTTGTGATACATTTCTTTCTTTAAGTGGTTTAAAACAATCATTAGTTCTGATTTATGCCTTGTATATATAAAGAGTAAACTATTCTCTCACTGCAGTAGTTTCCAAGATACCATTTTATAAATGACAAAGTATCTGGTTGACAAAAGAAACTCAAGTCATTAGTAAGGAAAACCACTTTTTCTGAAACCCAAACATCTGAACAGCCAAGCTCTGAATAGAAATAAGCAATTTAAAATTTTATGATAAGTCAGATGTTTCTGTGACACTGCTGGAGACACACATATTAGACTTAACTTTTCCCTGGGCGAGCAATCATCTACAGAGGGACTCTATCAGTCTGGAGTGTAGATTTGGAAAGAGGGACAACAGAAAGAATGTTCCCCCACATTTGAGAGTGGAAGTAGAAAGCAATTCCCATGGCCATTAAAAAAAATCTCTAAACATAAGTTCTGATATTCTGTAACCCATGTGGTCTGAATCCTGTGGTAGAGTCTTATCTTTTGGGTACACATGGTGAATTTTTACTCATAAAATATTAGCCTAGAAGTGGCTTCATATAGATTTTTTTATAAAATTATAAATGTGCCATCAAAATCACAGCAGTACAGAAAATAAAATTACAAAGATAAAGTCTTCTCCTTCATTTCTTAGAAATTATATTGAACTCAAGAGATAAAAATATTAAGCATAATTATGAACGTTTACAGAAAAATCAAGCTGATATATATAATCTTTGATTATATCAGCTACTTTAATTATAAATATATAAGGTTCATCTGATCAGCTAGCTGGAACAACAGGATAAATCACATTCTTGAGAATTTGTTTTTTCTGAATAATTTATAATTTTCACAATTATAATAGGAAAGTGTTAATAAAAACATGAAATTAAGGCCATATCTGAGGAATATTTTGAAAAGCTCACACAAGTGATTCTAATTATGTTGTTATTCATACCCTGGTCATTTTAGCAGTTAAAATACAAATTAATAAAATGCCTATAACTGAAGCAAATTTTTTACTTTGGTGTCCCATTTTAAACGTAGAGATCTTTTTCTGGAATAACACTGTGGGTTGACCAGCATGACTGCTATTGACCCTAACTTCAGAGAATAAAAGTTTTAGATTTTCATACACATTGTGAATGGCTACTTGCTCTATTTGACTTGTTATTCTTAAAATTTTAAGAAAAAGACCAGCTAAATCTTTTGAAGAAAGAATTTACAGACCATGTTTAGAGACAACCTGAGTGTTTTATAATTTTAGGAAAAACTTCAAAAAAGCAATGCAAGTGAAGACACTTGAATAATTTTTCAAAGTAATCATTTTACAAAAAAGTCACATAATAATAGTTCTACTTTAAAAAAAATATATATATATCCTCCAGAAGTCTCATGTGTTCAAAGGTGGGACATTTGGAAGGTGATGGCATCATAGGGGTGCTCTACTCATCGGTGGGTACTCGTGAGCCATGAATTCATAGCTGAGTGTGTTGTTAGGATGTGGGGCCTGATTGGAGGTGGGTCACAGAATGATCAGAAGGGTACAGTCTTGTTCCTGGCTCACTTCCCTCTCCTTCCTGGATGCCATGAGGTGAGCAGCTGCTCTCCAACACACCATTTCTGCCTTGGGGCCAGCCAGTCACGAGCTGAAGCCACTGACACTACGATCTAGGGAAACTTGTCTTCCTCTAAGTTGCAGGTGTTGGGTGTTTTATCCCAGTGACAGGAAAGTGTTTAATACATGATATTTCTACCAGCGATGATGACTCACATAATTTTTCAAGTAATCGAATGTAATACTTCACTTTAATATTACTAGCACCTTGCTATATTCTTGTTATGACCTTGCTTACTGGCCGTGACTATAAAACTACTGAAAATCATTAAATTATGCAGACTATTATCCATCATTAAATTTTTCATAATCCAGAGAACATTTAAATGGGCATTTTGTATCTCATTATTCATTATTTTATATAAGACCTAAGTAGTAATACCCTGAAATGCATGTGTCTCAGCATTCTGCATGAAGGAAAGGCCGGACGCCTGGAATTGTATCAGCTCCTTGGTCAGTCACCTCAGAGGATGTGAGCTGCCTTGGGAGGGCTCCCCAGGGAAGTTCTCACTATCGCTGAGAAGATCCTGGAGCTCTTCACAGGTAATGGCTTTCTGCTGACTGTCTTCCTTGCAATAGCAAGCAACTCCTTGGTTGAACTGGGTTCCTGACAGGGTGTCTACATGTATATCACAACATGAGAGAGGGCAGAAAGTGGTCAGACACCAGAAATATTTTATGAGTTGAGAGAATTTTCCAATGTATTAAATGTGTGTAACCAGAAAAGCAAGTTGTCAGAAAGATTCATATGTATAGTAAATGCATTTTTCTGACATGAGATGAGTGAATTTGGAAATGGTAAAAAGAAAATTTTTGTTTGGCGCACGCTAAATTTAAATAGTGCATAAAACACTTCATGTAGATGTCAGTTATATACTGTAATTAAATGTGTGAGGTTAGTGGGGACAAGAGGGATGCGAATTTAGATTTGGGCACCTTCACATTCATAGGATTAGAAAGGAGTGAGTTGAGATAAGAGAAGATGGGCAAGGATGGAGCCAACATTTAGAGTTAGTTGAACAAATAGGGGTGGGAATAATGAGGAAGATCCAGAAAGGAGACAGGGGAGGGGAGAGAGAAAGCAGAAAGGAAAGAAAAAAGAGAAAGAAAGAAAGCAAGAAAGAAGAAAGAAAAAAGGAAAGAAAAGAAAGAAAGAAAAAAGACAAGAAAGGAAGATAGAAAGCTCCTAGGCCAAGACATAGAACAAGAAAAACCAACTAAAGATGTTTTAGGTTCGAAGACAGGCATCACGATGTTTTGTAAATCACTAAATCTGTAATTTTTCATGTTGTGATGGAAAAATAAATCTCTTGATGACAAAAAGGAATATAGCTGATTTTTAAATAGTGCCACGTTGTTGAAGTAAGCACATACTATACAAAAACAAATGACTAAACAATTATCACTAGCTTTCATAAAGTCAAATTTAACTGTAAAGATGCTTTTTGAAATGAAACATAAAAACTGACAAAAAAAGAATTTTAATATGCTTGACTGTAATGATTTCCCAGAAAAACATTCCAACTCCAGTCAAAATGTATTCTCCCAAATTCACAAAAGTTATTTTCTCTGCATAAGTTTCTGGCTGGTCACTAATTTTACGTGAGTCTTTTACTTACAAAAGAACGTGTTGGATGGTACAAGTAAAACAGAGGGTCAACTTAGGTTTTTCTCTTGTGTTTTGTATTGTGTTAAATGTATTTAAACTGAATTTAAAGCAAATTTATAAATTTATTTCAATAATTTTATAATAATGAGTTATTTTAAAAATGTTTTAGCTTATAAAAAGTGAAAATAAACATGATATCCATTTGATATCTTAAAAAAAGTTAAGGTTTCTTTCAAACATATTAAATATATTTGCATTTCAGTACATATTGGAATGCAATTCTATCACTTCAATTAGTATTTTCTTAAATGTATTAGAAGTACCCAAATAGTCCATATTTGGAACAAATAAATTTAAATGTGGAATTAATGTATTATAAAAGAATATTGAAATCTTTAAGACACTTATATATTTCTCATGTGCAGGTTGGCCTATTTTCCTACAACAAAATATGTTCAAGTATAGAATTAAAGTTAATGTGCTTCACTTCTCAGTGCATACATGTGAATTTCATACTCTTAAAATTTACTTTTAAAAATCTTCATAAGAAATTAGATTTTCTGTAACTTTCAGTTTTATTTTTACTGAAAGACAAGTCTTTGTTATAAAAAGGCATTATGTCTTTATTATATGACCTCATATGCCTTGAAAAGTATGTTCAAATTAAAATATTTAAATAAACTGAAATTATATGTGGGTACATTCAATCAAACCAACATTTGTTTATACTTTCTTAACTTCAATTAGTTAAAGATTATTTCAATCATAGTTATATTTACTTTTAAGATATTGAGGATGATAGGAAAGTTTTGTAATTTGCAAAGACAAATACAAGTTAAAAAGTACTTAACTCATGAAATCAGCATGGAATGACTGGAATTTGTCTTAAATCATATAAACGATGAAATTAGGCCATAATCCAAAAAGGTACAAAAATTCAATGGTACACAGTATGGGGCAGGGTGTTGCAAGGTCTACAAAACCCACTATTTTCTTTTAATTTGGTCTTCCAGTTATTATGTGGTAAAACAAAGAGGCTAAAAAAAACTCTTTATTTTTATTATTAGGTCAAATAGGGTAAGACTGATGATTAGAAAGAAAGTATGTACGGTGTACTGAACTGAGAAAGGCTTAAAGGATAATGAGATTGTCACTTTTTAAACTTTCTGCTATTTTCACCCATCCTACCACCACTGTACGAAGAAGAAATTAGTTTTCCTCATTGTTGCTCTTTTTCAGAATTTAGGATTGTTAGAGTTTTGGTGCTATTCATGAATACCACATAATCTGTATCTGGGTATTATGGGTGCTCTACTGTAACTAGAAATATTTACTGAAAACCTCTGGATTTGGTGGTACACACAGTATCTTATTTATTGCCAAGACTTATTTAGTTTCTGACCGGAGAGTTGATTGTAATGTTGCAGTACTCATAGCCTTCCAAAGATTGTTTGTTTAATTAACAACAGTCTTTCCAATTAAACAACTGCTTTTCCAACAAGAACGTAAATGGAATAGTAAGGAAAATGCTGGTCACCTTGTATGAGTTTGTTTTTCAGTCTTTTGTACGGCATGTAGAACTATATGCTTATTAAACTGTAATTTTTGTTCCTAACCAAATGTTGTTTACAATATTTTCTATTACAACTGACAGCTCTATCTCAACTCACAATTTATTTCTACATTCTCTTTCTTTTTTCTTTCCTGCAGTATACGCTGAAGGTGATAATAAATTGTAAAGATAAAAATAGGAGTAAACCAAGCTTTATGCTTATATTATTCCAATGGCCGTGAAAAAAAAAGTAGAGGAAATTGTAATGATGAAAGTATAAGGGGAAATTTACAAGGCCCAACAGCACCACAAAGGATCAAGTAGATTTAAAGGTAAAAAATTACTAAATACAATGCTTTAGAAGAGTATCCACAATTTAACCTTAATAATAATAAATAAATTAATACTGCAGTGTTCTTTTTTTAAGTTACCACTCATAATAAAGCAGAAAATTTTTTCAAAACTGGCAAATTGGAATCATTACTATGCATACTGAAAGGACATTAAGCAAGAGAGAGGACATTATCATGAGTAAAAATATATCAGTTCTTTCAGACATAGGGCTCTAGCATACTTATACCAGGGATTCACAAGACATAAAACCTGCAAACTCATAATGAAAGATGATTACATTTCCTATATGCCTCCCTCAGGGAAGAAAAACCATTATTTAAAATGAGGTTAGCCAGAAAATACAATTGTTTAATTTCAGTGTGTGGTTCAATCCCAGGCATAACTTTATAGCTGTATTAGCAAGCATTAGTTTTAGTATGTTTTTCTACCAAATTCACTAAACATTTCTTTGGGGAGATAAAAGTCAGACTTCTCTTAATGCTTTTATTCATCTTCTCTATGTGCAATTCCAAGATGAAAACACAGGAAAGATTTTAAAATACAGTATTTAGCACTGCAGAGCTCTGGGATATTACACAATGTGAACAAAAAGCATCATCTTCAGTGTGGCCCAATTTTTTGGTAGTTGTCAAAATTCTTCCAGCTTCGAGGGGCTCAGACAATAAGCAGAGGTGAATAAAAGAGCGTCCAAAGGACTGAGACTGGTGATGACTTCATGCTATTTATGATATCCCTGTGTCTCAATATTCAATTTGGTGATGTATTTTTCACCAGAAAAAAATCTGAAGAAAAATATTTGTCATGTTTTTTAGGTCATTTCAAACACAATGATCTTATATTATCTGTTTTCTTTCTCTAAAAATAGGTAATTCTCATTATCTAAACTTCCCCTGCTTCTTTAATTGTACTATATATCACATAATTTCTCTTTTGTAATTTTAACAAAGGCTACTCTTAAAGGTTTTTGATTATTGTACAGTTTTTTTGGTTTGTTTTCTTGGCAATTTGCCTTTTTATAATTTAACATTTTGTAATTGCTTGCTATGATTCTCTTATCAACTAGCATATAATTAATCACCATCTTCTTGTGCTTTGATCTCTTTGTTAGCCCTTTATCATCATCCTTTATTGATTTCTCTCCTCGGTTCACCTTGTGAATATTAGTGCTTCCTGAGGTTGTGTGCTTTGCACTATCCTTATCTCTATGCTCCCTTCCTGAGCTATTTCTACTGTTTTTCAGTTTCAACGTATTTACATGTAACTAGTTACTATGTCTGTAACCCTAATGAAGACTTCTCCCTTAATATCAATTGCTGTAAAATTCAATGAGATGCTCATATTGAGTATTTTATGACATGAAAACAAAAAAGACTTCCTTTGCTTTCTAATTTAATCCAAGAAATCTCTTGTTTTTGCCCATCTTGCCTAGTAACCGAAATACATTCTCAAGATATAAAATTAGTTATATTAGCATGGAAGGAAAAAATCCTGGTCCAGGATGTGTGCTTTTGTGTACACTTGACTCAACTGCAGTAAACGATTATCCATTCCAACCAAAAGGCAACATGAACTGTCAAAGTCTTTCCTTTGTGGTTCATATATTCAATAAAACATATCTTCTATTGCATTCCTTAATGTCTATTTGAGAAACTAAATAATGCAAATTATATATGTTTATTTCCTTGAAGTTATAAAAGAAAGTCTCAGAAACATTTAAACATTTTCATTTTTCCAGGTGGAGGCTTAATGAATGACCACAGGGAAAAATGAAGCTAATGTATACACAGATTCAACTTATAAATTGATATTTTAAAAAAAAATTTGTATTATTTTTACCAAGAACATGTATTGGTACATTGTATACATAATGAACATAATCAACATGGTTATTTTGTACCTGTACATGATACATCTCGGTTTTCCCCCCTCTTCCCCCCTTCCCCTCCCCTCCCTTCCATTCACCCACCCCTCCCTATTTGCAACAAGTGTAACTACACTTTACCATTTTTTCCCCTTTCATCTTACTTTTCTTTCAACCCTCCTCTTTTATCCCCCTTTTCCCTATCTAGTTCTCTCTTTTGAATACTATCTCTCTTTTTTCTTTTTTAAACAAA